>CM025792.1:99157010-99768627 GCA_014635995.1 Sarcophaga peregrina | reverse complement strand
TTTTTGCATTTTTTTAAGAATTTGCAATGCTAGTGAAATATTTTTATATTATTAGTTAACCTGTATGAATACCTTTAATTTAATGTAAATACATTGCAATATTTATGGAAAAATAATTAAAAATATAAGAATATATTGAAAACTTTAAGTGTTCCTATTATTTTTTCCGCGCCTTTATTTTGCATTTTTTTAAGAATTTGGCAATGCTAGTGAAATATTTTTATTTTATTAGTTAACCTGTATGAATACCTTTAATTTAATGTAAATACATTGCAATATTTATGGAAAAATAATTAAAAATATAAGAATATATTGAAAACTTTAAGTGTTCCTATTATTTTTTCCGCGCCTTTATTTTGCATTTTTTTAAGAATTTGGCAATGCTAGTGAAATATTTTTATATTATTAGTTAACCTGTATGAATACCTTTAATTTAATGTAAATACATTGCAATATTTATGGAAAAATAATTAAAAATATAAGAATATATTGAAAACTTTAAGTGTTCCTATTATTTTTTCCGCGCCTTTATTTTGCATTTTTTTAAGAATTTGGCAATGCTAGTGAAATATTTTTATATTATTAGTTAACCTGTATGAATACCTTTAATTTAATGTAAATACATTGCAATATTTATGGAAAAATAATTAAAAATATAAGAATATATTGAAAACTTTAAGTGTCCCTATTATTTTTTCCGCGCCTTTATTTTGCATTTTTTAAGAATTTGGCAATGCTAGTGAAATATTTTTTTATATATTAGTTAACCTGTATGAATACCTTTAATTTAATGTAAATACATTGCAATATTTATGGAAAAATAATTAAAAATATAAGAATATATTGAAAACTTAAGTGTTCCTATTATTTTTTCCGCGCCTTACTTTTGCATTTTTTAAGAATTTGGCAATGCTAGTGAAATATTTTTATTTATTAGTTAACCTGTTATGAATGCCTTTAATTTAATGTAAATACATTGCAATATTTATGGAAAAATAATTAAAAATATAAGAATATATTGAAAACTTTAAAGTGTTCCTATTATTTTTTCCGCGCCTTTATTTTGCATTTTTTTAAGAATTTGGCATGCTAGTGAAATATTTTTATATTATTAGTTAACCTGTATGAATACCTTTAATTTAATGTAAATACATTGCAATATTTATGGAAAAATAATTAAAAATATAAGAATATATTGAAAACTTTAAGTGTTCCTATTATTTTTTCCGCGCCTTTACTTTGTATTTTTTTAAGAATTTGGCAATGCTAGTGAAATATTTTTATTTTATTAGTTAACCTGTATGAATACATACCTTTAATTTATTGTAAATACATTGCAATATTTATTTAAAAATAATTAAAAATATAAGAATATATTGAAAACTTTAAGTGTTCCTATTATTTTTTCCGCGCTAGTGAAATATTTTTATTTTATTAGTTAACCTGTATGAATACCTTTAATTTAATGTAAATATATTGCAATATTTATGGAAATATAATTAAAAATATAAGAATATATTGAAAACTTTAAGTGTCCCTATTATTTTTTCCGCGCCTTTACTTTGCATTTTTTTAAGAATTTGGCATGCTAGTGAAATATTTTTATATTTATTAGTTAACCTGTATGAACTAGCTTTAATTTAATGTAAATATATTACAATATTTATGCAAAAATATTTCAAAATATAAGAATATATTGAAAACTTTAAGTGTTCCTATTATTTTTTCCGCGCCTATATTTTTCATTTTTTTAAGAATTTGGCAATGCTAGTGAAATATTTTTATATTATTAGTTAACCTGTATGAATACCTTTAATTTAATGTAAATACATTGCAATATTTATGGAAAAATAATTAAAAATATAAGAATATATTGAAAACTTTAAGTGTTCCTATTATTTTTTCGGCGCCTTTATTTTGCATTTTTTAAGAATTTGGCAATGCTAGTGAAATATTTTTATTTTATTAGTTAACCTGTATGAATGCCTTTAATTTAATGTAAATACATTGCAATATTTATGGAAAAATAATTAAAAATATAAGAATATATTGAAAACTTTAAGTGTTCCTATTATTTTTTCCGCGCCTTTTATTTTGCATTTTTTTAAGAATTTGGCAATGCTAGTGAAATATTTTTATTTTATTAGTTAACATGTATGAATGCATTTAATTTAATGTAAATACATTGCAATATTTATGGAAAAATAATTAAAAATATAAGAATATATTGAAAACTTTAAGTGTTCCTATTATTTTTTCCGCGCCTTTATTTTGCATTTTTTTAAGAATTTGGCAATGCTAGTGAAATATTTTTATTTTATTAGTTAACATGTATGAATGCATTTAATTTAATGTGAATACATTGCAATATTTATGGAAAAATAATTAAAAATATAAGAATATATTAAAAACTTTAAGTGTTCTTATCATTTTTTCCGCGCCTTTATTTTGCATTTTTTTAAGAAATAATTCAAAATATAAGAATATATTGAAAACTTTAAGTGTTCCTATTATTTTTTCCGCGCCTTTATTTTGCACTTTTTTAAGAATTTGGCAATGCTAGTGAAATATTTTTATTTTATAAGTTAACCTGTGTGAATTTTTTTAAGAATTTGGCAAAGCATTACTATATTTATGGAAAAATAATTAAAAATATAAGAATATATTGAAAACTTTAAGTGTTCCTATTATTTTTTCCGCGCCTTTATTTTTCTTTCTTTAAGAATTTGGCAAAGCTAGTGATATATTTTTATTTTATTAGTTAACCTGTATGAATGCCTCTAATTTAATGTAAATACATTGCAATATTTATGGAAAAATAATTCAAAATATAAGAATATATTGAAAACTTTAAGAGTTCCTATTATTTTTTCCGCGCCTTTATTTTTCTTTTTTAAGAATTTGGCAAAGCTAGTGAAATATTTTTATTTTATTAGTTAACCTGTATGAATACATACCTTTAATTTAATGTAAATACATTGCAATATTTATGGAGAAATAATTCAAGATATAAGAATATATTGAAAACTTTAAGTGTCCCCATTATTTTTTCCGTGCTTTTAGTTCACATTTTTTTAAAGAATTTGGCAAAGCTAGTGAAATATTTTTATTTTATTAGTTAACTGTATGAATACCTTTAATTTAATGTAAATACATTGCAATATTTATGGAAAAATAATTAAAAATATAAGAATATATTGAAAACTTTAAGTGTTCCTATTATTTTTTCCGCGCCTTTATTTTATATTTTTTTTTAAGAATTTGGCAAAGCTAGTGAAATATTTTTATTTTATTAGTTAACCTGTATGAATACTTTAAATTTAATGTAAATTCATTTCATTATTTATGGAAAAATAATTAAAAATATAAGAATATATTGAAAACTTTAAGTGTCCTATTATTTTTTACGGGCTTTTATTTTACTTTCCAACTGCTACTATTCTACTTCAACTACTAGCCTACTGCAATTATTCTACAACTATTCTTCTACTTCTAATGCACTACTAATATTATGTTTTTACTACTATTATTTTACTACTAGTGCTATTCTAGTACAAATGCTTTTCTATTACTACCACTATTCCACTACTACTATTATATTCCTATTTGTCTACTACTACTGCTATTCTAGTACTACTACTATTATACTGCTACTACCATTATTCTACTACTGCTACAGCTTTCATTTAAATTACTAAGTTTGTTTGTATTCTTTTGCTAATACTACCCTACTGCAACTAGGATTTTTTTCCTCTATGACACTGTTCTAATACTGCCACAATTATTTGTAACACCACCTCTGTTATCTCGCCACTATTGCTATTCTTTTACTACTGCTAGTCTACAACCAACGCTTATTTATAGTACTCAATTTAGAGTAGTCTATGGACTTATATATTCTTTTCGTCAATTAAAATCTTGTGATTTGCATTTGAATTTTAACATCCAAGATAATTATTTTTATCGTAAAATTTTTTCCACTGTGTTGTACGAATAAAAAATAACTTCATTTGGAGCAGATTGCAGTAGTTACAACACGAATACTGTTACTGTTTTTGTTGTATTTCTCATTAAAAAGGATTCTAATAAGGATTTAAGGATTAAAATAAAATAAATTTTGTTGTGCTTACGTGTTAAGTACTTCTACTTATATATTATTATCTGGATCAGATGGACATTTGTCTCCAGATGATTTATTATTTTATCGAACGTGAATGTTAAAATAGAAAAACGAAATTATGATTTGCCATTAATAGTATGTCGAATTAAAATTGAATGGATTATAAATAAAGTTTTGCAATTTCTAATTTGAAAAAAAAAAGAAGAAAAGATTATTTATTTAATTTTTTTTTTTATTATTTTTATCCTTAATTTAAAAACATACAAAATGCTTATGCTTATGCTCTGTTAAATTTATTTAAAAATTAATTTTTTTTTTAAATGAGTCGATGCAAGTTTTTAATATTTTCAAATGTTATTTCAGTAGATTAAAGAAAAACAATTGTGTGTTTATAAAACAAAATTACACTGAGGTTCTCTCTATATTCATAAATATTCCTATTTGTCTACTACTACTGCTATTCTAGTACTACTACTATTATACTGCTACTACCATTATTCTACTACTGCTACAGCTTTCATTTAAATTACTAAGTTTGTTTGTATTCTTTTGCTAATACTACCCTACTGCAACTAGGATTTTTTTCCTCTATGACACTGTTCTAATACTGCCACAATTATTTGTAACACCACCTCTGTTATCTCGCCACTATTGCTATTCTTTTACTACTGCTAGTCTACAACCAACGCTTATTTATAGTACTCAATTTAGAGTAGTCTATGGACTTATATATTCTTTTCGTCAATTAAAATCTTGTGATTTGCATTTGAATTTTAACATCCAAGATAATTATTTTTATCGTAAATTTTTTCCACTGTGTTGTACGAATAAAAAATAACTTCATTTGGAGCAGATTGCAGTAGTTACAACACGAATACTGTTACTGTTTTTGTTGTATTTCTCATTAAAAAGGATTCTAATAAGGATTTAAGGATTAAAATAAAATAAATTTGTTGTGCTTACGTGTTAAGTACTTCTACTATTATTTTATCTGACGTGGACAGTCCAGATTATTATTTTATCTGATTTAAATGAAAAACGAATTATGCTCGTTAAATTTATTATAATAAGTTTGCAATTCTAATTGAAAAAAAAAAGAAAGATATTTATTAATTTTTTTTTATTATTTTATCTTATTTAAACATACAAATGCTTATGCTTATGCTCTGTTAAATTTTATTTAAAAATTAATTTTTTTTTAAATGAGTCGATGGCACGTTTTAATAGTTTCAAATGTTATTTCAGTAGAATTAAAGAATAACAATTGTGTGTGATAAAACAAAAATTACAACAACTGAGGTTCTCTCTATATTCATAAATATTCATATTTTTCTATTACCTGTGGCATACTATTCTTTCCTATCCTTTGTTTAGAGTGAAAATCTCAAAGCTTTTAACGGAAAATTTTTAAACAAAATTTAAATCGCACTACCATTATTATCTGCCAATTTTATGCCTCCAAAAAGATATCTCCCATTGACCTACAGGACTAAAGGGAACTTTTGTTGAGGGATACGATTATAATCATTGCAATAAGAAGTTGCCGGTGTCTGGTAGGTAGTGTGTTGGTTTATAAGACGAGAGGCCACGTTTCATACTTCAAGCAAACGAAATACAAAAAAAAAAAATTCTTCAGCCGTCTTACTCTCAGCAGATTTCGGGCAAAAAACACTGAGAATATTAATAATAGTAATAAAAGTTGCCCTGGAAAGTTTCTCAAAAATCTGTCGTTCGCAGTCGACTTTAAATTGTAACTCCCGTTGCTCATAGATAAAATTAACACACACAACGTAAGTGGTGTAAGAAGTTAGTTTGTAATAACCAATTGAGTAAATCAGTAAGTAAGATGATAGATTTATTATCTCAATTAAGTTTTTTAATAATTGTCACAGTTTAATACTATGTTCAGACATGCACTTTTATTAAATCAATATTCGGTTTATTGAGAACAATATTTTTGGTGTTCAGACATATAATATACGAAAATTTATATGACAGCTGGTAAACAAAACAGCTGATTTTTTCAAAAACATTGCTTTTAATTTAATCGCGAAAATAAGATAAAAAATGGAAAACAATTTAACATTGCAAAAGGTATTGCAAGTGATTAAACGAAACGCCGAGCTGTTGCGGTTAGTAGAGGCTACTTTTGACTCCAAAGTGGCTTATCTCAGAAGGATGAGAAAAAAATATGTTAATAGTGGACAGCTTGTAGAAAAGAAAGCTTTTGCTATGGCACTGTTAGAGAAAAATGAAACAAGAAGGTCTGTATGGAAATTGGTAAGTAAAATATGAACAATATTTATCAAATCAATAACATTTCCAATTTTCAGAACCGGCCATCGACATTTTGGGAAGTCAATTGTCAATGAAACGATGACCAATATTTTAAAATGCATTTTCGCTTGACTCGAAACAGTTTTGATGTACTCTGTGGATTGCTCGTGAATTTGAGCAAGGATGACACCTGGTGGCGAAAGGCAATAACGTTATAAAAGCGCGTAGCCATCGCTTTGTTCACACTAAGTTCATCTGGGGAGTATAGAGTGGTTTCCGAGCTTTTTGGTGTCGGTAAATCTACTGTGTGCACAATCGTAATTGAGTTTTGTGAGGAAGTGTGGCAGGTTTTGTCTACAACTTGTATGAAGAAATTGCCTCCAACGCAAGAACTGGTAAATGAATGCGTTAACGGATTCTAAAGGCTTAGTATTCCACATTGTCTAGGGGCCATCGGTAAGTTTGAAGTTTTTGATATTTCGTACAATTTTATATGCCTTCATAAATAAAAGAATCTTCACATGACAAGCAATTCCAATTTATATTTACAGATGGGTGCCATATTGAAGTCAAACCCAGCCAAAACGATGCCACTGACTACTATAACTATAAGGGATGGTATTCTATGGTACTTTTGGCGCTTGTGGATTACAGGTACAATATATGCAATTTTTTGTTGTTGTTTAAATATTTACTGTGTTATAAACAGGTATCGTTGCAACGATTCCCAAATTTATAATCGATCCCGATTGAAGAAGGTACTAGAGGACTCCGATGTTTTGAAAAATCACACGCAGCAAATAGGTAATGTTCAAATGCCAGTTTGCATTTTGGGAGACTCTGCCTTTAGATTCTCCACTAATCTAATGAAACCATACCCATTTTCATTGGCATTATCCGGTGAACAAAAGTTGTTCAACTACCAATTGTCGAGGTGCAGAAGAGTGGCAGAGAAAGCATTTGGTCACCTCAAAGCACGTTTTCGCCGTATTGGCAAAGGATTAGGTAATCGTGTAGGGATTATTGTTTGAGCTTGCTGCGTTTTACACAACTTCTTGAATGAAAGAAATGATAATATAAACCAGCTTTGGCTTGAAACTATTCAAGATTTCAGATCAAATCGGGAAAGCCCAACAGACAGCACTACCATTCGTGATAGCGAACCCACCGCTGAAGCTATACGACAAAATTTATGCTCTTATTTTAGTAAGTACAAAAGCAACATTTAATATTTTACATTATTTATTTTATTTTTTATTTAAAAAAAAAAAAATTAAATTATTGCTAAGCCTTTTATTCTCTTCCGCAATGCTGTTCAAGAGTTCTATTTTTTTCTTCTCCAATTCTACTAATTGTTTTTCATTGTCTTAACTTTTGTTTAAATGCATTTTTAAATCGTTGGAAGTACTGTTAAAGCTTTCTATAATACTTTCTTTAAAATTAATTTTTTGTTTTTTTCGTGCAGGTTCTGACGCACTGGATCCAGGTGAAGGAGAATACAACAATACTGGCGATTATGGTCCGGACATTGGTGAATCTGGCGATGGCGTTGGTATTGCTGTATCTCTAGATTGTGAAACATCTGTATAAATAAAAAATTTTTTAATTAAAACAAATGAAAAAAATAATTTTTAATAAAAAGTAAATACAAAACATACCGTCAATGCTTTCCAATATCAGTTCATTGAAGGAATTAGCTTTAAAGCCGCCAATAATTTGTTGGACAACTTCATAGTGGCACCATGTGGAAGGTGACCCACCAGAAATGCTTATCGTCACCTTTTCCTTCCTGAAAAATTAGGACTTTAAACTAGTTTTATGTACATTTATATGTAAGTAAATACCTGTACCGCTGGGTGAAATTTTGTACTTTCACCTGTACATCCCTTGGGGTGCAGCAGTGTCCCTGTCGGCTGAGCTCCTCCGCCATCTTTGCATATATGTGACCATTTTTACGATGTCCACGGATTTCGCCACATATCAATTAGGGCTGCTTCGCTGGCCTCATTCCAGCCCATTCTATTTTTCTTATTTTTTTCTTTTTTAATATAAAATATAATTTTTATCGGAATATTAAAAATAAAAATAAATAAATAGAAACCTTTCTGCTGACCCTCCATTTTTTGTTTGTCGTTGTTTACATTTGAGTTGTCAAATATCAATAGAAAGTGTTCAGAAAAATGTAATATCCTCACTGAACGTACTTATGACACTGTTGTATTTAAAGTTTTTATCAATATTATAACAATTTATGAATTTATTGATCAATAATTAATTGAAATTTTATATGAAATATTGAGATCAATAATGTCGTTTATTGAGATTTTCTCAATATAAGTGCATGTCTCAACATAGCATAAGACTTTGTCCTGTGGTCACGTTTACATATTTTAAAGAAATTGATTGCTGTCGACAGCAACATAGAATTTTCATTTGAATCTATTTGGCAGATGTTCGGTGTATAATACCAAATGGGTTTAAATAGGAAATTTATATGAAAAATAATTTAATTTTGAAATAGAGATCCTCCAGAAACTAAAAATTTACAAAACTACATTGTAGTGGAGATAGAAGTCGCCATAGTCTAGTAGGTAGTGTGAAATTAACTCACACAATATAAGTGATATGAGAAGCTAGGTTTTAACCCTGACTGAAGGGTTGTCATAATCAATTTTGTATGTACATTGTCGCGATGTATTTTTTCAACTAAATTTAGCAGTTCTATGCGCTCTCAGAAAACTCTACATTAGATTCCACAAAGTTAAATATTTTTATTAGATTTCACTCTGTTATTTTATGCTTGTTTTTTAAATAAAATTCGTTGCTTAATTGATAATTGAATACAACAGAAAAAACATATCAATTTATTAACAATTCTTTTGTATTTTTTTGTTTTTTTTTGGAATTTTAAAACATTATTTAGATTAGCTTATAATAATTCCGACCAAAAATATCATCCTTCTACATATTTACACATCTGAAAATAGTTTTTCACTAACAAAAAACCAATATTTAATTTGATTAAAAAAAAACATGATTTTCATGTGCCATAAATTTTTACCAACAAATGGCTGGAAGAAAAAAAGAAGAGGAATATCGTTAAATAACGAATAAATATTTAAAAATAAACAATTTGTTAAACAATTATTTTTGTTGACTTTCGGGAATTTTAATCGTTAAATGGCAACAACAAATACTACGATTTTAAAATAAACACGAGTAAAATTCATTGATGTTATTGGTTTTTGGTGGGGTTTTTATTTTCCATTAATTTGCATTTCACTCTCTCCTCCTCAAAAATAAACACTTTCATGATGTAAACAACAACATTCAACTTTACTTACACATACAGTTACAGTAGATATATAAGGAAGTGCTCTTAAAGTCTTTATTGTTTCTCTATGCCAGATTATGTGTACATAAATACATACACATACACATATACAATACATACGATTGTATATGTATATGATTTCATTTGCCTTCATTGTTATTCTAGTATGATTGTTTATATAAATATGTGTACGTAAGGACTTGTAAAATGTGTTGGTAATCTTGACTGGTATTTGTGTACAATCACATAAACTGTTGTACGTCTCAGAAACGTGTCTCATTCAAATAATCGTAGATTATGGCACTTACAACAACTATTTTCATATTTTCATATTCACTTAACGTTACAAAGAGGGTGGAGCAATAAAAAATATGATACTTAATGTAAAATATTAAATCGAATGATATTTATGCAAAGCAATCTTTATCACTTTATATATGTATGTACATTCATATACAGTGGGCGTTAAAAGAAACTGTACAAAACAAATATACATTAATAAATTGCCGTTTTTATTTTATTTTAAAATTGTTTCATTGGCGGTTTTTAAAATTATAAGAAAAAAAATTACAAAAAATTTTGAAATATTGTAAAATTTTTTCGGGCACTCTCCTTAAGTGAAAAAAGTTGAGTTCAGTGGTTGTGAAAATTTTATTCATGGTGTAAAGTTTGATTTGTGGCTCATTGTATGTAAGGTTACTTCTGAAAAATGCTTCCAATCAATATTCCAATCTCCGATGTTCGGTGGAGCATAAGTTCGGAACTTGGTACTGAAACATATATCTCAGCTATGAAATTGGGATTCATATAACACTGTGACCGTAACATTGCTATAGAAGGCCTGGAGTTGGGAACAATTTTCATATTCAAAATTAAATTTTCAAAATTTATATCTCACTGAAGGAATTTTCTTTTGTTTGCCATTAAAAGAAATCAAATGAATACAATTTACATGCATACATACATACATACATACATACACACATACATACTATGTATGTATATTTTCGTCAATTAACTTTTATTACAAACATATTTGACACAATTTACATCAAAGTCATGTTATTTTATTGTAAACATATTCCTTTAGATTTAATAATTCAAATTTTTTAAACTGGCAACTTCCCCACTACCCCAAAATAAAATCTCCAGCAAAAATTCATATTTTTTTTTGTTTATTCTCCTCCTTCCAGACATTACACACCACGGATAAGAAATATGTACGCGCGTGTGTAATGTAAAGGAGATGACAAGAAAAATTATTTTTCAATCAGTCATGTTCGACTTGGAGAAGGGGAAGAATAGATTTAAGGTGTGCTCACGAACAAATTTTGTCATACATTTTCTACTTTTTTTACGTTTTCGATTTTATTTTTTTTATCGATTTGTATTATCCATTTAGCATTATGTTAGCATTTCTCCATTACGAATTTAATTATTTTCCATATTGAACTGAGATCTTTATAGCTCAATTTGATTTGTGTTTAAGTAACAAGTGCAAGATGTGAAACGAGTCCTCATAATATGGTTGAAGAAACAAGAAAACGAAGGGAAACCCCGATTAGAAGATATTTTATGATCCTTAAAAAATTTTCAATTTTCAAAATGTTTGTTTAATATTGAAGTCGTCCTAGTCTAGTAGGTGGTGTGTTGGCTTATAAAACGTGAGGCCTTGGTTCAAACCCCAGGTCAGGTCAGTCTGCAACTAAACAAAATATGAAATATTATTTCTCCAGCTACTTTCTCTCTGCAGATTTCTGGCAAAACCTTTGAAATTTGACGAGATTTGTTCTTCTGAGTAGACTTTAAACTGTAGGTCACGCCCCTCTTGTCTATAAATTAATGCTCACGACATAAGTGGTGCGAGAAGCTAGATCGTAATCACATATTTATGTTTGTATGCTTATAATAGAGAAATTATTGTGTAACAAACATTATGACGTATGCAGTCTACCTGACGATATAACATCTGATTGGAAACTCATACTTAAATCAGTAAAAACCATTAATGTTGTAGCAACTAACATAACATGAAGAGGTAGGAGTATCGCTACATAGGAACAAAGAAATATAAAAAGAAGAACAAGGATGTTCGAATAACAAGTAAAAGAATAAAGTAAAAGAACACACAAAATACGAAAACATGGTTGTAAAATCGCACACATACGATGCTTATCATAAATACTGAGGGTATTGAACAAAAAAAAATTTAGGAAATCAATAAAACTAGGTGGAGGATATAAAGGATCAGCAAAGGAAAATAAAAAAGTTAAATAAGTTTTATATGCTGTTCAACAATTTTCAATAAAATCATATTTTTTGTATTGGTTTTAGATTGTTTAGCAATTTCTAGTATTGGACAGATACATACAATGTATATTCGGATTAAATAAATCCGAAAATTTTCCAAATCCCAAGTAATTTTTTCTGAACCCAACAGTAATTAGGGGTCGCCGTGTGCTGGCTTATTAGACATAAAGCCAGGGTTCGAGTCCCAGGCCAGACATCGAAAATAAAAGAAAGAATTACAAAAAGTATTTTTTCTGCGATTACTTTCTCTCTTTTCTCTTCTTGTTTCTCAAAAATCTGTCGTTCGGAGTCGACTTTAAACTGTAGGTCCCGCCACTTCTGTATACAATTAACACACACAACATAAGTGGTGTGAGGAACTACGGGCTTCTTGGGGACGATTGCTGTAGACTGTCTAATGGTGAAGGTATAGCACTGGCCATTTTATAGTCACCAGCAGCAACTCGTGACTTACCTTACCGTTCGCATCTTCCCTCTATCCATCTTTCCTAATACCTACACTATGCACTGCATGAGTGGGGACCATCCCCTGAGTGCTGATTTGATAAAAAAACAAAAAGTGATGGATACCAGAACGTATACGTAATATTTATTTGAAACTTTATTAATTTGCTAATATAACTCATACGCTTACGTTCAACGTCATATAAAATATTTATGGAGGGCGTATGTAATGATCAATTTCATTACATTTAGAATTACGACCTAGCTTCTCACACGTGTTAAATTTTATACATGAGTGGTGATATCTATAGTTTAGAGTTGAATCCGAATGACAGATCCCAGAATTTTTGCAGAAATTCGCCGAAGAAATATTTTTTCATATTTTCGTTTTAATGTCTGACCTAGGGTTTGAAACAAAATCTTACGTCAAGCAAGCCAACACAGTACCAACTAGCCTACGGCGACTTCTTAGATAGATAGTACCACCAATATTCTGTGGCTTGAAAATTCCAAATTCAGAATGAACCTTTTAGAAGGTAATTAATAATTTAGATTTTTTTGATGCAACTGAAACAAATAGACTAAGAGCTAAGCGATTATGTTATATTTTGTTGGCACAAGGAAAATACCTCATATGCAGGCATAAGTTCGTGATATATTAGCCGATATATTGAATAAAGTTCTATATAAAAGGTAAGGCAAAGAAATCAATGGAATCAGTAAATGTTCAGTCAATCTTGTGTGAAGACGCGGTGTGTTTGAAGTGAGTAATTGTGGTTTTAAGATCTCCATTACAAAGGTGTGTCAAATAATTGTCTAGTAAATGTCATTGTTTATGCAAAAGGTGTAAACAAAAGAGTAACAAACAAAGCAATTTTCGATTGTTTACATTAATGTTGTGAACAGTGGCACACAGAATTATGCAAATAATAAAGAATTGTAATTGAAACTAAACAATATAAGCTTTTAAAAGGTAAAAATGTAACAAATCGATTACCTTGACTATAGAGGCTGACAACATGTACTTGCCATAATTGTAGGCATTCACTTATAGCCCAAAATAAATTGTTCTTTTCTGTGTTATAAAATTTATAAAAACTCAAACACTTTATAACAAGAAAACAAAGTCAATCTTCTACCAGACAGCATAGGTTATAAATGTAATCAACGAAATTTCATTTCTTGTTTTTTTGTTTAAACTTCTTTACGTGCTGCTTGTTTGATTTCCTGTTTGTTTTACATTTTGTTGTCAAAGGCAATAATTTTATTTTTCTTTATTTTTTATTTTTTATTTCCGGTATTTTGTCTTTTATGTGCATAAAGTTTGTATATTTACTTGTATTTATTGTAGTAGAATAAGATAAATATTGAAATAGGTTTGGTTATTTTGTTCTAAAGGAGGTTAAAACTTCTTCAAATATTAGCTTTTTTAGTTCACCTAGTAAATACAGCTGAAGTTTCTAAATTCTTTATCTAACTTTAGCAACAGGAAATAATGGAAAACAATGAATAATTTGTTACATTAATTATACCCTAAACGGATTTCTCATTACTTGTTGAATTTCCTTTCACTTTCATATGGTATTTAGAGATTAGCTCTAATTAGCAACTCAGTGCTGTTACATATGGGAAGCCTTTTTTGTCTTAAGATTAACATATGTTAACTTGTTTTCAATTTCCAAAAGTAAGTAAATTTGTATTACTCGTGTATGAATAGATTATAGATTCGAGCAATTTGGAAAAAAAACGAAGGAAATAGGCCCAAATTCTCGGAAAAACAATGAAACTTTAAAATATGCAAATAGCCCAATGGAAAAACTAATATTTGTATAAT
The DNA here is from genome assembly GCA_014635995.1 of Sarcophaga peregrina. Classification (NCBI taxonomy): domain Eukaryota; kingdom Metazoa; phylum Arthropoda; class Insecta; order Diptera; family Sarcophagidae; genus Sarcophaga; species Sarcophaga peregrina. Next base: position 99,754,308 of record CM025792.1, on the reverse strand, counting down.
TTTTAAAGAAGCTTAAAGGAGTATATATTGCTGAAACAACAGACCTACGTTCACATTTAGTAAGTCTTTGTGGAAGAAACTTACGCCTTATTTTATTGGCCATTAGTGGCTGGGCACAAAGTTTTCTTTGTCATGCTCAAGTATTAACACAGGTTTTAATATTTATAAAAAGTGTTTCTTTATTTTTCTATGCCACTGTACTATTAGTGAAAGTGAATAAGAACTTATCGTAAAAGCAAACGAACAAACAAAAATTAAATCGTATTGAGATTGTGGTCTTTCTGTGACCGAAATATCAAAAAAAAAATGGATAGAGATGGAAAAGTGACATCGAATTTTATAAAAATCGAGTCGAACTATAGAAAAAATATGAAAGGTCGCGTAAATGGTGTGCTTTCTAAGGCAGATAGGAGGGCTATTTTAAAAGAAGCTTATTCTGTTGACAAAATTAAGTCTAAAGTAGGCGTCCAAGCTAGCAAGACCACTCTGTGGCGTATGATTACAGGAACATCTTACCTCAAACGACTGAAATTAAAGAACAAACTGTCACTTAACTCTGCACGAAAAGACATGCGGTTGCAATTTTATCGAGATAATATGGATAATATGGGCAAGGAATGGAAGCGCATTATTTTTTCTGGCAAGAAGAAGTCTAATTTGAAGGGCCCAGATGGCTCCAATTGTTATTTTCACGATTAGAGGAAGGAGACTCACTATTTGAAAACTGTATACGAATCAATGCCTAAGAGGATATACGAGATTATTCTGAACAAGGGAGGCTCAACTCACTACTAATCAAATCAAGGCGAAGTTTTAGCACAGAATCTTCGGTATAACTTTATGCAGACCACTATGATTATCTCGGAATCTACGCTTTTAAGTACAGTGAGCTTCAAATGAAACTGTACATTAAGGATAAAATTCTCAACCCTTACAGAATGTGCCCGAAAAAATGTCATAATACTTCGAACTTTTTTGTAAATTTTTTTTCTCACCTCCATTCTTCTCTTCCATTTATTAAAAAAAAATTTAAAAAAGGCGATATTGCTCTCAATATAATTTTGGTTGGCCTTAGCTAATTTTGCCCTTATATTCTGGTGAACCAATAAAAAATAGTCGCATCAACATCAACATTTTTATTAACAATTTGACGATAATTGATGAGTACATGAAAACAACATTCAAAAAAGATACGTATTGTAGCAAAAAAAAAAAATTGTGATTAAATATGAAAACAACAAATTTTTCATGGCTATAAAGACAGTTCATATCCTAGAACCTTAAAGTTCTGAAAAAAGTAACTTAAATGACTTCCTTTAAGTTTTTGCACAAGTAAAGCATTTATTCAATGGCTTTAATGGAAACCATACAAAACAAAAAAAGGCTCAAAATCAACTTGAAGGACATGCCAAGAGATTATTCATCTTTTTGCGGAATCTTGAGAAGTGTAAGGAAATATTTTGTGGAAAATAGTATTTACTTGCAAATAGTTTTGGTTCAAGGACAGTGAGTGTCAAAAGTAACTGTACATTTAAAAAAATATACATTAAAAAATAACAGTAATTTTGATTTTATAATTCTTTCATTGCATCAAAAAAAAATTCCAAAAAAATTTCAAAATATTGTCAAATATTTTTGGGGACTCTGCTCAATTGATAAAAGCTGAGCTTGATAATTGCTACAATTCTATCCTTAGTGCCACTGTACTATTAGTGAAAGTGAATAAGAACTTATCGTAAAAGCAAACGAACAAACAAAAATTAAATCGTATTGAGATTGTGGTCTTTCTGTGACCGAAATATCAAAAAAAAAATGGATAGAGATGGAAAAGTGACATCGAATTTTATAAAAATCGAGTCGAACTATAGAAAAAATATGAAAGGTCGCGTAAATGGTGTGCTTTCTAAGGCAGATAGGAGGGCTATTTTAAAAGAAGCTTATTCTGTTGACAAAATTAAGTCTAAAGTAGGCGTCCAAGCTAGCAAGACCACTCTGTGGCGTATGATTACAGGAACATCTTACCTCAAACGACTGAAATTAAAGAACAAACTGTCACTTAACTCTGCACGAAAAGACATGCGGTTGCAATTTTATCGAGATAATATGGATAATATGGGCAAGGAATGGAAGCGCATTATTTTTTCTGGCAAGAAGAAGTCTAATTTGAAGGGCCCAGATGGCTCCAATTGTTATTTTCACGATTAGAGGAAGGAGACTCACTAGTTGGATCCATGACACAGCTGATGTGGGGCGTGATTTCCTATTCTGGCACCTGTACGCTCCAGTTTCAAAGTTCAAATATGAACGCTAAAATGTATCAGGGTGTTTTAGGGAAGGACTTTCCACAGCTTGAAAATTTTTTTAGCCCATTGCTGTGGACTTTTCAGCAAAGACAACGCCCCAATACATAATGCTCGTAGATAGAGTTCAAAAATGTCAATCTTTTGAATTGACCAACATACTCGCCGGACCTAAATATAATCGAGAATGTTTGGGGATCGCTGTTTAGAAAAGTTTACGAGTCTGGAAAACAATTTTTAACCAAAGCCGAATTTATTGAGGCTATTTAATGGACATGGACGTCGATTTTTCTCGACTATTTGAAAACTGTATACGAATCAATGCCTAAGAGGATATACGAGATTATTCTGAACAAGGGAGGCTCAACTCACTACTAATCAAATCAAGGCGAAGTTTTAGCACAGAATCTTCGGTATAACTTTATGCAGACCACTATGATTATCTCGGAATCTACGCTTTTAAGTACAGTGAGCTTCAAATGAAACTGTACATTAAGGATAAAATTCTCAACCCTTACAGAATGTGCCCGAAAAAATGTCATAATACTTCGAACTTTTTTGTAAATTTTTTTTCTCACCTCCATTCTTCTCTTCCATTTATTAAAAAAAAATTTAAAAAAGGCGATATTGCTCTCAATATAATTTTGGTTGGCCTTAGCTAATTTTGCCCTTATATTCTGGTGAACCAATAAAAAATAGTCGCATCAACATCAACATTTTTATTAACAATTTGACGATAATTGATGAGTACATGAAAACAACATTCAAAAAAGATACGTATTGAAGCAAAAAAAATACTGTGATTGAATATGAAAACAACAAATTTTTCATGGCTATAAAGACAGTTCATATCCTAGAACCTTAAAGTTCTGAAAAAAGTAACTTAAATGACTTCCTTTAAGTTTTTGCACAAGTAAAGCATTTATTCAATGGCTTTAATGGAAACCATACAAAACAAAAAAAGGCTCAAAATCAACTTGAAGGACATGCCAAGAGATTATTCATCTTTTTGCGGAATCTTGAGAAGTGTAAGGAAATATTTTGTGGAAAATAGTATTTACTTGCAAATAGTTTTGGTTCAAGGACAGTGAGTGTCAAAAGTAACTGTACATTTAAAAAAATATACATTAAAAAATAACAGTAATTTTGATTTTATAATTCTTTCATTGCATCAAAAAAAAATTCCAAAAAAATTTCAAAATATTGTCAAATATTTTTGGGGACTCTGCTCAATTGATAAAAGCTGAGCTTGATAATTGCTACAATTCTATCCTTAGTGTACAGTTGGTTGATAAAAGCTGAGTTTGATAATTGCTAGAATTCTATCCTTAACTCAACGAATTTTGTCTTTTAACATAATTTTAGCTGTTGAGACAAAAATATTTACCTGAAGCCAAATATTAAAATTTAAAACTTCTATGTTGTATTTGTTTATTGAAATTATATTTAAAATTCTTATCACTGTCTGTATTTGTTCATTTCAGTCTCGGTAAATGTCTGAATCCACAACAAGTTTTTTGGGCATTATTCTTCATTTCATATTAATTTTGTTTGCAGGCGCTGCAAATACTTTGATATTTTTCTGTTTATTTGAATATCACTTGGAATTTTTTGTTTATCATTTGCCAATAAATAAAATATTAAACACTCGCTTTTAGCGAGGTCAGGGTCAAAAACTCAGCATTAGAGCGTATGATGTGTTAGACAGTCTATCAAATACGTGAATCGTAAACAAAATAGCAGGCAATTATGCCAGGCAAAATTAATAAAATGAGCACGATATGCTTGGTTTCTTCATTATGGATTCCTTTAATCAAATGAATAGAAAGTTCATGACGAGACTAAGTCAATGACTTTTATGATATGAAACACAAGTTTTCGGTTTATTTTTCACAGAGGGCTCTTCAATACTTGTTACATTTTTTTCATATTTGGTAGGCTATTGAAGCCTAGCTATTTCACCAATTTAAGCAACAATAAATAATCATTAGAAACTGCAAGACAGGAATTCCGAAGCCTAATATATTCGGCCATTCTATTAGAATATTTATAAAGGCATTTTAGGGAACACCATCATACTTCATTACACATTTACGTTTAGTACTCATCAGACATTATTAATGGCACAAAAAATTTGATTTTTCGTTTACACATGTTGAGAGATAAAAGTAAATCCTTTTTAATGTTTATTACATGGATTTTAAAAAAAGACAAATGATGAACACACCAAGCACCATGACACCTGGAAATAGGATCAGAACAGTTGTTGTTAAATTTGTTTTTATTGCGTCTGGAATTTTTTGGAAGAAAACATAAATAACGATGGCCTCATATGAAATCAATACATTAAAAGGGTTTTAAAATATTGCTTTAAAGGATAAAGTTATTCAGGAGTGAACTATTCCATAAAAGTTCTCAAACTGGGTATGTAGAATATGAAGTTAAAGGGTTGAGGTTTATATGTCCTCTTCTATTTTACATTGAAATTCCTTAACAAATTTTAGAAACAGTTGCAAGCATAGCTGCCAGATTTGATGATTTATCGTCATTTTGACGATTTTTAGTTATTAAAAATGTTATTTTGACGACATGACGATTTATGCCCTTATTTTGACAATTTTTAGCAATTAAAAATTTACGTCATTTTCTTTACTTAGTACATTAAAGGCTTCCTTAAGCTTTGTATAAAAAGGTGTAAAGTATTATATTTTTAAGTTATTTTCGAATACTTGTGATGATTTCTGTGTATATTATACCGTCAAAAAATTTCAACTCGCAAATAACATCGTAGTTGACAATAAATTTTCATCCGCCGTTGCAGACAATTTTTAAAATTCGATTATAGCTTCTATAGCTTCCATAGGAAGAACAAATCCAATTGCCATTATTTTTTTTTCATACGACCAACACTCAGGAATTGTTTTTGGAAGTAGGAAAAGATATTATAGGAATGAACAAAGAGGCAGCAGTGTTTATGGAGACTAGGTTTGAATATTTTTGTATCATAAGTAACAGGAAAGATCTCTGTAGAAAAGAAGTTCCACATACGAATATTCCGTCTACCAAACAAACTTTGTCTGTAATGTAGTGTGTGATACACTATCCAATCGACCATATACGGATGTGCTGGCGAGTGTTAGGTAGGAATATATGATTTCATAAACAACTCCCCTTATTTCGCTCGAGCAATATCCATTGTAGTAGCGATAGAACAGTGACACAAGTCACACTGCAATGAATCAATTGAGTTAGAATACTACCGCGATTAACGACCTACTACGGCCTCACCTGTACACGGTCGAGAAGCCTCAAAATAGGGGCTACCCATACATGAGAGTTGTATTTCATTTTCTGTCGGTTATAAATGCTGTAATTTGTAAGTAAATCAGATGAAGTGAAGCATTTACATACATAATACATAATTGGCCATTACAACCCTTCTGTCAGGATTACGACCTAGCTTCTCGTGAAGCATTTATTGCAACGTTTTAAAAAACCAAGTGATCATTACACTGAATTTTCATGTCCATAAAGCCAAGATCCTCTGACTCCCTAATATTTACACCACGCATAGGTACAGATGATGCAATATTATTGCTGCTTGACATTGACTTTATAAGTTTTTGTTTTTAAAAAGTTTAAATTTATTCATTTATTTTTTCTGACGATATTTATTGACGATTTCAATGAACGCCTTTGACTATTTTTACGATTTTTTTCTCAAATATTTGACGATTTGATGCTTCATTTATCTGGCAGCAATGGTTGCAGGTAACACTTGAATATAAATTCAATCAAATAATTGTTTTAATATAATACAAAATTTTTTAGGACATCCATTTCGGAAAGGGAGGACTGGAGGAATGGTGCGTCAAACCTCGCAAGAGACTTCGGACAAATTTTCGCAGATGGCTCCAATCTGGCGGAAGCCGGTGGGTGTGAAATTTATTTGGAATCAATTGGAATATCTTTAATGCTCACTGCATAGGCAGTGAATTTTTTTCAATTTAATTGGAATTTGACAGTCATTGAAAACAGAATCCAATTTCAAAAGGCCAATGAGCAAGAAATTCACTTGTTTAGCTTTGGAATTCCTGCCTCATTTGCTGTCTTCTTTGCTTGCAGCTTCTAATGATTATTTATTGTTTCTTAACGTGATGAAATAGCCAAGTTTTAATAGTCTAATAAACAAAATAAAAAAAAAATTAAGAACTATTAAAGAGGTGAAGATGTTAAAGCTGTGAAAAATAAAGCGATAATATGTGTTTCATTTCAAAATTCATTGACTTACTCTCGTCTCTGAATTTTATATTCATTCGATTTAAAGAATCTACAATGAAGATACCAAGCATATCGTGCTCTTTTTATTAATTTTACTTGGCATAATTGTCTGTTATTTTTTTTACGATTCACGTATTTGATAGACTGTCTAACACATCATAGAAAGTACATTACAAACGATAGATATTAATAAATACCCGTTATTTTTCTTTTCAATTTGTTTCATTGCCAGTTTTTAAAATTGAAACAAAAAATTCAAAAAATTTCGTAATATTACCAAATATTTTTGAATACTCCCCTTAAGTGGTAAAACTTGAGTTTGGTGATTATTAGAATTTTATCCGTAGTGTACAGTTTCTTTTAACGCACACTGTATGAAGTGCTTTACATAACATAATTGGACATTAGAACCCATCAGTCAGGATTATTGGCCTTGGCCTAGTTTCTCACACCACTTATGGTGTGTGTGTTAATTTTATACATGAGTAGCGGGACCTACAGTTTAAAGTCGACTCCGAACGACAGATTTTTGAGAAGCTTTTCTTGGCAATTTTTACTCTCAGAGTCTTTGACAGAAATCTGCTGAGAGGAAATCGCCGAAAAATGTTTGTATTTTTTGGGACTCGAACCCTGGCTTAATATCTAATAAGCCAGCACACTACCTACTAGACCACGGCGACACACGGATCAAATGTTTTCAATTGTATTTAAAAACGCTCACATCAAATTTTTCATTAATTGCACAAAATGATTAATTATATAAGGCCGAGAAGCGATGAAGTCGCCGTGGTCTAGTGGGTACTGTGTTGTCTTATTAGACAAAAGGCCCGGGTTCGAATCCCAGGTCAGACATCAAAACGAAAAAATATTTCTTCGGCGACTTCCTCTCAGCAGATTTCTGGCAAAGACTCTGAGAGTAAAAATTGCCAAGAAAAGCTTCTCAAAAATCTGTCGTTCGGAGTTGACTTTAAACTGTAGGTCCCGCCACTCATGTATAAAATTAAAGCACACAACATAAGTGGTGTGAGAAGCTAAGTCGTAATCGTGACTGAAGGGTTGTAATGGCCAATTATGTATGTATGTATGATTAATTATATAAAATCGTAAAAATTCGAGTATAAAACTTTTTAAAAATAATTTTAAAACAATAAATTGTTGTCGTAATCCTAGAACTTTCATTATTACATTCATATGTGTTGACGCCAATAACAGGAATCCGTTCCCAATCACAAATTTTTTCCCCTTTTTCTAGTTTTACGTCTTATTTTGTAACAAAAATTAATTTTAGACGCGATAATTCTTGCTCTACTTGCTTCCATACAGTTGTAAATGGAATTTCGTTGAAATCAAATCAAGGACTTTTTTTGTCCTTTGCGTTATTTTGTAGCTTCAACAAACAACACATTCCTAACCACAATTCTTAGAGTTGACCTAATTGGCAGTAGTTCAAGAATCACCAAAAAAAAATTTGAATATTTCTCTGCAGTTCCTCTGTGCGCTGTTAACGTCTCACCATCTACGGTTTCTGCGTTCTTTTTTGCCTGATAATTGTGAGAATGGAAAACAAATATTAAAAACAGATGTTATACGAGGCCTGTCTATTTTTATTTTGCGAAATGAAAAAAAAAACAAAAATTCAAATATTAATTAATCAATTACGATTTGAATAAGCATTTTGAATTACGAACAACCACCAGCAGGTATGCATAGGCTACCATACAATGCTAGTGAATGATTGAAATTTGGTGAAATTTGTTAATGTGGTGTTCAAGTGAAATTATTTTGAGAACAAATATGCCTTGCCTTTACTCAAATATAAATAGCAGCCCTTAAACGTATATACTTATAAGCATTGTTTTCCCGATTTTTTGAGTATGAGTATGTCAGAGTTTATTGAGAAATTTGTTTGTTTATTGGTTATGTCAACATTAGCGGGAGTATTTGCATCTGTTCCCAAGAATAAATATTTTGTAGAAGTTTTTCACCACATAAACAATGAACGTTAAAATAAACTGTACAGCAAAAAGACATATACATTAATAAATTACCGTTATTTTTATTTTAAAATTGTTTCATTAGCAGTTTTTAAAAATTTAAACAAAAAAATTGCAAAATATTACGAAATATTGTAAAATTTCTTCAGGCACTCTCCTTAAGTGGTACAAGTTGAGTTTGTGGATGGTTAGAATTTTATCCTTTATGTACAGTTTCTTTTGGCACTCACTGTATGAGGCAAGCAAAATTATTACAATATTTTATGGAATTCATTTAACAACAGTATAATATTGCTATTAACCGTAGCGTACGTTAATATTGTTTAATTTGCCTTGCAGCCTGCACAAGGTAAAACTTTACCATACGAAAAAGAAAACCTTAACATTTTCATGCTTCACTGTATATCAAATGTCGATAGCAAAAATTATTTCGCTATTGTTGTGTTTAGTGCTTCGGTGACATTCACACATGTTGACTGTGAAGGTTTCTTTTTAAATTTTCCTTTTGTTCCCCTTAATTATTCGAATTTTTGAAGAAAAAGGAAAACAATATTAAAGAAGGTTTTGAGTGAAAAATTTATTTAAATTTGCCGTAAATGCAGGTCTGTTCATAAAGTCTTTATATAATATGGCTGGCATGTGTAAGATTATTTTAAACAGCTGCTCTGTGTTATGACGCATGGCGGCACATCAAATTTAACTGATCAAATTTGCATATGGTTTGGTAATGCAGCAACAAATCAAAATTTAACCTTCAAATTTCATTGTATTGTAGTCCTGAAAAAGAAAAGAACATTGGATTTATGCAAACCAGGTAGCGAAAATCGAAATGTTCTTCAAAGTCACATTTCGACCTATACCCGTGAGTATTATTTACAAACATAATAACAAAAAAGGTTAGTATGATCAAGAATTTGATGTATGGCCGGGCAACTTTCGGCTCATAAATGTATGGTAGTTTGTCTTGCCGCCATAGGCTAGTAGGTAGTGGGTTGGCTTATTAGACGTAAAGCCATGGTTCACAAAATACAAAAAATATTTCTTCGGCGATTTCCTCTCAGCAGATTTCTGGCAAAAACTATGAGAGTAAATAAACCTGCCTTCGGAATCGACTTTAAACTGTAGGTCCCGCCACTCTTGTATAAAAGTAACAAACACAATATAGGCGTTATGTGAAGCTAGGTCATAATCCTGACTGAAAGGCTGTAATGACCAATTATGTATGTATGTTATCTATTTACAACCTCTTAGCAGTTTGCTTCGCACGATACCCGGTCACAAGTATGATATATGAATTTAGTTAATGTAATACAGCTTCCTCTTCTAAACATGGACAAACCCCTCTCTTTATTTCCCTTTGCAGCATTTCATTAATTCCTGCAATTACCCTGTAGGCAGAGTCCCAGTTCTTCTAGATAGCGGCATAACTTCTATGCAACTGTTTTCGATTGATAACGGATTTCATTTCCAATCAGTATTTATTTAAGTGCAAGCATTTAATTACTACAACAACACTACAAGAATAAATGTAAACAACGATGTTTACAGTTCTAGAGATTTTGAGAAGGCGAAGTAATGAACATTCGCCTTTACAAATATTCATCAGACTGTTTGTTCTACCACACAAAAGGCAAGGCAAAGCAGGCTTGTAAATTAGTGAAGTTCAGTCATTCTTGTGTGAAGACGCGTTGTGTTTGAAGAGTCTAATTGTAACACATAGATTTGTGTGAATAATAAAGAATCTTTATTTGAATTTAAATACAAATTTATTTTTAATTGATTTATAATTTACAAGCTCATGTTTTAAATGTTTTTAAAATGTAAAAATGTAACAATATTCTCTTGGTTATGTTACTCATTTTATATTCGCAAATAGGGTGGACATTCTTTATGTCAAAAAAAATGAATTCTTCCTACATTCTTTTTGCGGATACAACAGCAATCGCCTTCGTATTGTATGACATTTGCTACATATTCTTAAGCAACTTCTTTTTGTCTTGATTGTATTTATTGAAATCACTTTCCGTAATATTTACAAAGAGATAAAAATAATTTACTTATCCATGACAACAATGGTCTTTTGGTCTTTTGGTCTCCTACATTTTTAGGGTGTTGCTTTCTTGAAAGCATACACAGGAGATTAATAAACCTTTGATGGTTTTCACTTCACTTAGACGAGATGATGGTGGAAGTCGCCGTGGTCTAGTGGGTAGTGTGTTGGCTTATTAGACAAAAGGCCCGGGTTCGTATCCCAGGTCAGACATCAAAACGAAAAATATTTCTTCGGCGACTTCCTCTCAGCAGATTTCTGGCAAAGACTCTGAGAGTAAAAATTGCCATGAAAAGCTTCTCAAAAATCTGTCGTTCGGAGTCGACTTTAAACTGTAGGTCCCGCCACTCATGTATAAAATTAACGCACACAGCATAAGTGGTGTGAGAAGTTAGGTCGTAATCCTGACTGAAGGGTTGTAAAGGCCAATTATGTATGTATGTATGTTAGACGAGATGATACTGTGTTAATCAATTCTTACCATGACAGCTTTGTCGGTTTTTGGCAGCTACATCTTTTTGCTTTTGATTCCATCTAGAATTTAATCACCCTGATTGTCATGCCTGTATATAGCTCGTATATCATTCAGCATAAAGAATTAATTAACACCATTTACCGCACAGTTTTTCTTTTTTACTTTAACCTTTCACTCACTTGAACTCCAAGACAATATATTACATAAATAGGGGCCCATCATCCTAGTTTTAATGTGTCCCTTGTTTAAAAAATAAGTAATTTTAAGTAGCAGATTATCAAACACGAATGTAAAAAAAAATCTTATGACTATTGACCTCCTTTTTTCGTATTTGTTTTAGAATTATGATGAGAATTAAAAACATTTTTTTGAAAGAATGATAATAATTAGTCTCAAATGACAGACTATTTTTCCAGATAAAATTGTGACATTACATAGGGGATTTTAACCACTAGCATCACCCTTTTCACGCAGTTTATTAACAAAATTAAATTTCACTCACTTTTAATCCAAATATACTAAAAATATGGCTAATTTGCATACAAGCATACTCTGTGTATACCACCATTGCGTGTAAAGTTGCTATTGCTGAGCTGTTGCCATTCCATATCCATACATACCTTAGCTTCTAGTTGAAATTTGTAAATGGGTTTATTAACTTTGTGTGACTGCGTTGTGTGATAACGAATCTAACCTCTAACACTGCTGGAGGCATGAACTTTTTCTGCGTTTACTTTAAAGGCATTTTGTTGTAATTTAGAAAAGTATGCTGAGGTCGTGTTTGTTTTAACATTGAGGTTCGCTCTCTCACTCACTCTCTCTCTGTGCTAGTGTTCTAGGAAAACCAATTTTTTCCATAACTACATATGTACAGTGAGCATCTAAAGAAAATATACACAAATGATAAATTTCTAATAATAATCAAACTCAACTTCTACCACTTAAGAAGAACGCCGGATATAATTTTACAATATTTCGAAATTTTTTGTAGTTTTTTTTTGAAATTTTTAAAATTTTGAATTAATTTTTTTCTTTTTAAGCTCACTGTATGTTGCGCCAAGGGATGTTGTTTATATTGTGTAGATTACAATGGTGTACAATGCGTATATAAAGTGCAATGAACAAAAGCATAAAAATCATTTCATTACATTCCTTCATTCATTCATTCATTTATGATTTGATTTCCCATTTGCCTGTTTTAATATTTTGTCTCAAGGACTATATGTACACTGTACATATTCATTTATTTAAAGCACGATATGTACGAAATTTTTATGCATTGTTTCTGTTAATTTGAAAAACAAAAAATGATTTTAATTTTAAGAAAACTCATGTTATAGTTTTAATATGAACTTTATCGTAAACAATGTTTTTGTATTATTTTTAGTTTTAAAAAAATTTATTTTTGTTAAATTTTTTTTTTATAAAAATTTTAACATTTTAATTAATAATGAAATAATACAGTTCTAGATGACTTTTAATTAATATACAGTGAGCGCAAAAAGAAACTGTACATTAAAAACATAATATGCTTTAATAAATTACCGTTATTTTAATTTTAAATTGAACAAAACAAGTTAAAAAAAAAACAATTTCAAAATTTCGGGCAGTAGTAAAGTTAAGTTTTGTGATTGTTAGGTTTTATTCCTGGAAATCACAGTAGTTTAGTAGGTAGTGTACTGGCTTATTAGACGTTAAAGCCAGGGTTCGACCCTCAGACCAGACATAAAAACAAAATATAAAAAGTATTCCTTCGGTGATTTCCTCTCAGCAAATTTCTGGCAAAAACGCTGACGGCAAATAAAGTAAAAATGCAGTAAAAAAAGAGGGTTAAATGAGAAATAGGATAAGATAAATCCTTAAGGAACAACGAGTAACGAAAATGAGACTCTTAGAAGTAATTCCGTTATTGGCATCCGTCCGAAAACGGAAGCTTGATTTCTATAGTAATTGACGTGGCATAAATCTTTGCTCATTGAGTATAAAAGAACTTTAAGCGTATTGATTGAAGTCTCCGTGGTCTAGTAGGTAGTGTACTGGCTTATTAGACGTTAAAGCCAGGGTTCGACCCTCAGACCAGACATAAAAACAAAATACAAAAAATATTTCTTCAGCGATTTCCTCTCAGCAAATTTCTGGCAAAAACTCTGAGAGCAAATAAAATTGCACATGAAAACTTTTTAAAAAATCTGTTGTACGAAGTCGACTTAAAATTGTGGATCCCGCCACACATATATAAAATTAACACTCACAACATAAAGCATTTGTACGAATGCCTTGAATATAGTTTGATTTTCAATTTTGACCTCACTAGTGGAAGCATAACGCTACAAAAACTAAGTTCACCATAATCCCTGAATCCCTTAAAACATATTTGCATTCTCCATATAAATTCACTTTCTCTTTAATACACTTGTTAATTAAGGAATGCTCACAAAGAAAACTGGACTTCCACTTTTCGTTATAGAAATAAAACTAAGAGGCGGATTTTTTACGTTTTATATTTCAATTAAAGTAAATAATATTTGAATTTCTTTTGTGTATAAAATTTTTTTCTAACAATGGTCTCAGAGCATCCAACTTTTTGAACCACTTTTCTTCCAGACATTTTCGGGTGTTTTTGGAAAAATACGTATTATTTTACCTGCTTTGTTTTGGTCGGTAAAACCTTTTTTTCTTCCACTTCCACGCTTTCTCTCAATACTCAAAGACTCCTTATATTTTTTTATTCTTTCCTTAGAAACTGTTTTTTGGTTAACACCTGCGAGCCTAGCAATCATTTTTTGTAAGCGGTGCGGTTTTTCATTGAAAATTTCAATTATTTTTTTATGACATTCTTGTTGGGAGCCCATTTTCAAAAAACTAATATTGCTATTGCAATGAAATTTAGCATAATAAAATATAAAAAATATTTCTGCAGCGATTTTCTCTCAGCGGCTTTCTGGCACAGACTACGAGAGCAAATAAAAATTGCACATGAAAAGTTTCTTAAAAAATCTGTCGTTCGAGGTCGAATTTAAACTATAGATCCCGCCACTTATGTATAAAATTAAAACACACAACATAAGTGGTGTGAGAAACTAGGTCAATAATCCTGACTGAAGGGATGTAATGACCAATTGTATGTAAGTGTAAGGTAGTTTTTTATAAATATACAGTCAGGGGCAAAAGAAACTATACCTGAATAAATTACAGTTATTTTTATTTTAAAAATTGTTTCATTGTTAGTTTTTAAAATTGAAACGTAAAGAAAAAAATTACAAAAAATTTTGAAATATTTTTTCGGGCACTCTCCTTAAGTGCTGAAAGTTGAGTTTGATGATTGTTAGAATTTTATCCTTAGTGTACAGTTTCTTTTACCGTCCACTGTAGTTAATAAAGGTAGATTAATGTGATTGCATAAAACAAACTGAATCACTTGAATTTAATCGAATATCAATTAGTAAATTGAGCCCATTTTTAAGCATTTACATTCTAAATATCAATTTAGGAATAAGTCTTCTTCTTAAATTCTTTAAAAGCATTTAAATAATTGCGGTTTCACAAAGTTTTTCTGATTTTTCATTCAATTTAAGGCAATTTTTTATTTTCCATTTCTTTTACTACATTTAGCATTAAGATCACGTTCATTTTGTAAAGACTGTAAATGCCTTCTTCCTTCCTGAAAAAAAAAAAAAACAAAAATGAAAGACCACCACGGATGAATAAAATTAACAATTCGCAATGGTACTTGCTTTACATAACTTTACACATTAATTGTGGTCAGAACTTGGTTGTGGCCTTAAAAGTATTTATAAAAAAAAAACAGAAGAGGCTCAAGTCTCCCCAGATTACTGGTTTGGGAAATACAACAGAAGCAATAATTATAGAAAACTTCATTGATTATTTAATATAGGAAGAGAAAACTGAAAAAAAAATTATTTCAATAATATTATTGGAATGTTTTAAACTTGTTTTTCCCGTCCATAGGATATTTTGTAAATATTTGATGTTCAACAAATCCAAATTCTAAACCCTATTTTACGTAAATACCTTAACCTTCGTTTATTTATGTTATGGTTTATTAAGTATTTAAAAACGGTAGACTTTTACTTTAAATATATGAACCAAAATAGTGGTAATTTAGATTTAAAAAATACTTTGAACTACACATATACAGTCGAATCCGCATTACCCAGAGAAAACTTCAACTTATAGAAACTTTAATTTAAAGAAGCAAAACTTGATAGAATTTCTCTTCAAGATGCTGTTGCTGTGCTTCAACTTATAGAAAATTCAAATAATAGAAGTTCAAATTCTAGAAGTTCGTCTGTAGGTTTTGAAATACAAACTTTGTATTTCCCTGGTAATTTTTTACTCCAATTTGTTTTGTAGGAAATATACGTGAACAAAATCTGTCATTGTCGATGACTAATGATATCTCATTTTATTCATAATTGGAAATAATTATTTTGATTTTAAATTTTATAATTAAATTAATCAATCGAGCAAAGCATTTTATTTTTTACTCTCAGACTTTTGAGCCAGAAGTCTGCTTAAAGGAAATCGTTGAAGAAATATTTTTTCATGTTTCGTTTGGTTTAAGAAGTCTATGGCAGGCGTTGGACCATGGTACTCATATAGTTTTGGAAAATAAAAGCCTTTTATTTGATTTGTGTTGTGCTATATACGTTAAATTAAAGCTATTCAAATAGTTTAACTAATGAAATAAAAATGTTTGACCAGCTCTGCCAAATTCCTAAAAAAAAATGTAAAATAAAGGCCTGGAAAAAATAATACGGACGCTTAAATTTTCCAATATATTCTTATATTTTTAATTACTTTTCCATAAATATTACAAAGTATATACATTAAATTAAAAGTATTCTAATAGTTTAACTAATAAAATAAAAAATATTGGATAGCCATGTTGTTATGAAAATGAAAAATCTAGATTTTACATCACTTCACATTAAAATTATACACTAAAGCTATAAAAACGAAACGATGCAAATAAACAAACCTGTTTACAAATTATTGTACTGCTTAATATAACAACAAACACCAATAAGTCATAAACGTTTGTCTTCAAAAACATTGATCAAACTGTTTACCTTGCCATATTAAAGGCACGGTAAAGAGGGCAAGTGAGCTATTTAATTATGTTCAGTCAGTCTTGTGTGAAGACGTAATGCGGTAACGGTTTGAAAATCTCCGTTACAAAGGTCTTTCGTAGTGATTGTTATTGTTTACGCAAAAGGTGTAAAGAGAGGAATGACAAACAAAGCAATTTTTGTTGTTTACTAGAAGTCGTGAACAGTGGCACACAGAATTGAACAAATAATAAAGAATTTTATTTAAAACTAAACACAAATTTATTTTTATTTTATTTCTATTCTAAAAGGTTATACTTTAAAGGTTTTTAAAGGGTAAAAACATAACAATATAATGAAAAGTATTTCAATAATTATGCAGTAATTATTAAGCATAGGTTTCGTCTACTCTCTAAACTATTTCCAATGAAATTATTTCCAAGGCCCCAGAATATTCTCTGTAAAACTAGAAACAAAATAATTTAAATTGTTAGCTTTGTTAGCGTTCATCATTTCGTCACCTAATTATACATT
This sequence comes from Sarcophaga peregrina, assembly GCA_014635995.1. Classification (NCBI taxonomy): domain Eukaryota; kingdom Metazoa; phylum Arthropoda; class Insecta; order Diptera; family Sarcophagidae; genus Sarcophaga; species Sarcophaga peregrina. Next base: position 99,737,602 of record CM025792.1, on the reverse strand, counting down.
GTAGGTATCATAATTTTTTCCCCCCATATTTACATTTAAAATTGAAATGTAAGGGGAGGTTTAGCAAAATCACAAAATAATTTTAAACGTTTTCCGTAATTATTTTGTGTGTTTTTTTCCCTATGTTCGCAAATTAGTTGAATTGATTAAAATGCGTGGACATTAAATAAAATAAACAACAAATATGCTTAGCGTTTAACTTTTAGTGTGTTTAATTGTCACACACTGAATAATTAATTCTATAATTAGTACAGAGAAGAGGTATTAAATTATTTTAAATACTTATTTATGTATGCCGGCAATTAGTGAAAATATTTTAAAATTACATTTGGTTTATGAAGTATATAACAGCATATGCACTGTTGGGTGATTCTGGTTGAACATCTATGGTCGAAATCGATGTTCGCAAGCCCGTTCAGCTGTAGAGTGGAATCCGCTTAATAATCAGTAGAGGATAAGATCGGCTAATAGATAGGAGTGATTAGCAGATGAGGAGAGCATTAATTACCGTCTGCAACAAAAAAAAAAAAAAACGTAAAAGTCTTGAACATCGATATACAGGCAGTGTCAAAAGAAACTAGTCTAGTAGGTAGTATGTTAATTTATTATAGTGAAGGCCCAAATTCAAACCCCTGGTCTGAAATCAAAACAAAAATATTTCTATGGCGTCTTCCTTTCAGCAAATTACTGGTTAAAACTCTGAGAATAAATAATATTGCCATGAAAAGCTTCTCATACAATCTGTCGTTCGGCGTGATTTTAAACTGAAGGTCCCGCTACTCATGTATAAAATTAACACACACAACATAGGTGGTGTGAGGAACTTGATCGTAATCCTGACTGAAAGATTGTAATGACCAATTATAAAAAATAGACATCCAGTAAGAAGCTCATCATCCCTATGCTTCTTTATGGCGCATAAGTACGGACACTATTAAGCACTGACGCAGCAGACTTGAGAGTATTCGAGAGAAAAGTCCTACATATGATCTTCGGCCCAGTGGTAGTTGGCGATAATTTCCGCATTCAATCCAACAGTGAGCTACTGTCTTCAACGACATGGACGTTGTACGCTAGCTCGTCCATGACGTTCGAAAGGAGGAGCATGTTCCGGCGAGACGTGTATTTGATGCGGGGATCTGTGGAAGTCTGCGAAAAGGACGTCTTTGTTTTAATTTGAAGAACCAAATCGAGGAAGCACTGTCATCGATCAGGGCGACCAAATGGCACAAGCGCGCAAGAATCAGAGGCGACTGAATGATCGAAATCTTATTTGGGTTGTTAATAGCCAAATAAGTAAATAAGTAACCTGTGAGGCATACATACGCCATTTGTTATGAGTTTCATTTAAAATAATAAATAAAATAAACAAAAATATTTTCGATTGTTAAATTTGTTACTGCAAATCCGTTTAAGCAAACTTCTTTTACAAATTATACTGGAATTAAAACATAAAAAAACCAACATTTTGAGGTGACCATAAATAAAAAAAAGTGCAAATAGTTGAATAACTCTGTACGGCAAATAAATGGTTGGGTGGGTGTTGGTTGGTCTGTGGTGGTGAAAAGTTTTAAGCCACTTTAATTTACTGAAACCAAACAAACAATGCAACAAAATTGATCTCCCCATAAACTAGGCATGAAAGAAAAGTTTTAAAATTGTTTCTATTTTATTTACTTTTGTTCTCTCTCTCGCTCTCTCTGGGATATTTTTAATTCGGTTTACCACACAAGAATAAGTTTCATATTGTGATTCCTATTTGAAGTGATGAGAGAGAAAAAACGAAATTATTTAGAAAATATATTAAAAGTTTTTATTGTTTTTATTTATAGACTTTCTGCTGTTTTTTTATTTTAAGAGAAATCCAAATTAGCTACTTTTGGTGGAAGAAATTATAGCATTTCATTTTGAAAACATTAAACATTCAAATAAAATATTTGAAAACGAAACACAAAAAGCTTTGCGGTTATAAAATTGTTATGTTTTGTGAATGCATTTCATATAACGCAGTCGTGAGTTAGTTTCCATTTATCTCTCAGTAAAAAGGAAAAGAAAACTTTATCAAGTGACTGTTTGGTGAGGACGGAGCACCCATATCGCACCATGATAACCGATTTTATTTTGTACTCGCTTACTCGCTCTTCATGGTATTGATGGGATCGATGTTTGGTTTCAACAGGATGCTGAAAATTGCGACACATCTCATGCCACAATAGATTTATTGGGTTAAACGTTTGATGGTCGTTTAATCAGCCGAATTGTTAAAATCAATTGGTCACCAAGAAACTACAATTTGATATCGTTAAACTATAATCCGTGGAGCTCCGACAAACCAGAGACATTTGTGATGCCATTGCCGAGATATGACCACATACACTCCAAAAAGTGTACGAAAATTTGTTCGGTCGAATGAAGTACTGTGTGGTCAGCCATGGTAGCCAAATGAATGAAATAATATTTCATATTAAGTCGTTATAAATGTACTTCAGAAGAAAATAATAAGTTTGACAAAATTTTAAACCCTTTTTATGATATTGCAATTTTCAATGGCTCGTCCTATACTTCAAAAAATATATGTAACCTCTCTTGTTACGTCTTTACCTTTTTACGATGTTTCAAATATGAGCTCGCATATAGCAAATAAAATAAAAATAAAGCGTTGTTTAGTGTTAGTTAAAAATCTGTATTACGCACACAATTCTGTGTGCCACTGTTCACAATTTGATGGAAACAACAACAATTGATTTTCTTTGTTAAACGCTTGGCCTAAGCAAATACAATTACTACACAATTATTCAACAGGTCTTTGTAATGGAGATAGTCAAACCACGATTACTCTCTTCCAACGCACCACGTCTTTACACAAGACTGACTGAACTTCACTAACTCAATAGTCTGCTTTTTCTTGCCTTTTATTGAAGTCGCCGTGGTCTAGTGGGTAGTGTGTTAGCTTATTAGACAAAAGGCCCGGGTTCGAATCCCAGGTCAGACATCAAAATGAAAAATATTTCTTCGGCGACTTCCTCTCAAAAGCTTCTCAAAAATCTATCGTTCGGAGTCGACTTTAAACTGTAGGTCCCGCCAATCATGTATAAAATTAACGCACACAACATAAGTGGTGTGAGAAGCTAGGTCGTAATCCTGACTGAAGGGTTGTAATGGCCAATTATATATGTATATGGCAGGGAAAACAGTCTGATGAATGTTCTTGACTTCGCCCTCTCGAAATTCCTGCAAATGTAAACATCGTTGTTTACATTTATTATTTTATTGTTGTTTGTATAGTTTTCTTTACTTGTTTACCATCTTTTAATGCTGGTAGTTGTTGTTATATTAAGCAGTACAGTAATTTGAAAACAGGTTTGTTTACTGCATTGTTTTAATTTTGTAACTTCTGTTTATAATTTTAATGTCAAGCGATGTAAAAGTAAAACACCACTATCTTGATTTTTCATTTTTCGTAACAATATTATTTTCAAATTCAATATATTGTTTGAGATTAAGATATAAAAAAATAAAACAGAACACTATCATACAATCAACATGTTCTATAATTTTCAGCACAACTGTATTGAAATTCCACATTTTTGTTTATTTTTTTTGTTTTGTTTACAAAATTCCTCATATTTGACTAGAACAACAGAAAGACTGAAGTTTTTATTTCACAAAGTTGTTAGGCTTAGGAAAAGTAATTGCGTGGTTTGTTGGTCAATATTGTTATTGTTTGTTGTGCAAACAAACTGCTAACAAACTGAAACAATAAAAAGTTTTTTTTTGTAATTTTATTTCTATTCCAGGTATTTGTTTGTTTGTTCTCAAAGTAATTTGATTTGATTTTATTTTTGTTTTTGTTTTTTTTTTCAGTTACTTTAATGAAAATTCCTTAAAATAATAAGCAGGAAGGGCATATTTGTTTTGCTTTGCTTTCTGGTAAGTAAAAATAAAAAAAGAGAAATAATTTCTATTGTAATAAAAGTTATATAAAAACAATTGCAACATTTGGTATGAAGTTAACATATTCACATTGAATAATATTTTATTAATAAAATTGAAGCGGAGGTAAGTTTTTTAATAAGACCCCAAAATGTTGAGCCATTAACAGATGCAATTCCCAACAAGATCCAATAAAAAATTATTTTTTTAATTGATAGCTCAACTGCATGTGTACATAATTGATCTTTATAACCCTTCAGTCAGGATTACACCCTAGGTTCTCTAAAATTATACATGAATGTTGGGATATATCAGTTTAAAGTCGAAAATTTGTAGCACTCTGCTAAAAACTGTTCCAAATACTTTACCAGTAACCACCATGTTCGGTTGACTGAGATCAGACGTTTGCCAGTATGACAGGAAATTCTCCCAAACAAGTTCGCTTTGTATTCGGAAGTAAACGTGCACTACATTCACTAGGAATTACAGTTTTATTACCAAAATTTGGCTTGACGCACTATTTGCTTAATTGAGGCTGATCTATCCACATACATAAGCCTGTTTGAGGTAGGTGAATAGCATTATTTATTACATTTATTATGTTTATATTAATGCAAAACATAAATTTTATTATTATGACGATGAGATTATTGTAAAAATAAATAGTAATTTGCCCTTCCTATGCTGACATTAATTACAGCATAATTTATCATTTTAACTATTGAAAGAAAATTTACTGAAGCACTTGAAATAATGTGGCCATTATAATAAACAATTATTTACATTCACTCGTTGGTATGTATGAGCGTAGCCTTATTTATGTACATTAAATTAAACTAAATTTACAATAGATAGACAGTTTATTATTGGGCAATTCACACGACTTTGTATCGTGTACGTGGTATTGAATACACTTGGATGTTTGTGAAGGCTCAATGCTATGCTGTATTGTGTATTTCGTATTTCAAATGTATTTTTTTGGCATTCAAACAATTTGATAGCACAAAACCAACACAGCTTTTGAAAAACATATGAAAAAATGTGTATAAGTGTATCAAATTTTTACATGAAAATTATCAACAACAAGCATACACTGCTGTATAATCTTTCAATAATACACTCATTACAACGATACAACGGCTTGTGTGAATTGACTATATATTTCATTAGAAAAAAAATTTCATAATTTCTTTTTTAAGCATTGCATTCCCCAATAAACTGTTGTTAAATTAAGTAATGATTACAAGTGAAATTAATCTAAAATTTTCTAATATTTAGAGAGCGTTAACTGAAACAGTATATTAAAAAAAAATATATACTTTAATAAATTACCGTTATTATTATTTTAAAATTTTTTCATTGCCAGTCTTTAAAATTAAAAAAAAAAATTTTTCGAAATATTGTAAAATTTGCCGGCTGCTCTCTTTAAGTGGTAAAAGTTCAGTACGGTGATTATTAGAATTTTATCCTTAGTGAACAGATTCTTTTGACACTCAGTGTAAGTGATACATTTAACCGATCCAAAATCGAAGAGACTTTCAGGCAAAATGTCGCCACCCAATAAGCATTATACAGTGTTCAGATACATATGCACATTTATTGTGTAAATCGCAATAAACGAAATTATTGAGCTCAATATTCCATATGCACATACTAGAGGTGTGCACAAGACATTCTGCTAGCTTACCCTTCACCGAATGAAATACTGTAGTGTACTCTTTTCTGTTGCTCTTGATTTCACGAGTGCACTCAAATGTGTATTTCTCATTTATTCAACGCATACAACAGCACTCGTTTGCCTGTGAAGTAACGGAACTATGTTTTGTGTTTTAAGAGCATATTTTACTACTGAAGCTACATTTTCAGTATTGCCATATGAATATCAGTAGTGTAAAAAAAGTTGTAATGTGAAAAAGGATTTTTCCTCTATGGCTTTATGAAGAGAGTTCACACAACTCTCTTTTATACTGTTGTACAATGGTTTACGAGTGCAGTTGTTTTTTTTTTTTGTACTCTAACTTTGCTTCATACTTATTTATATTTGCAGCTACAATCAATATTCGGTCTTGAGAAAAATGCCATAGTTTGCAATTTTATATGTCTTGCGCACGCCTTTAGTACATACGTGCATAATTGGTCATTACAACCTTTCAGCCAGGATTATTTACCTAATTTCTTACACCATTTATGTACCTAAAGTTTAAAGTCGACTCCGAATGACAGATTTTTTGAGAAACTTTTCATGACAATTTTTATTTACTCTCAGAGTTTTTGCCAGAAATCTGCTGAAAGCAAATCTTCAAAGAAATACTTTTTGTATTTTTGTTCTGATGCCTGGCCTCGGTTTTGAACCCTGGCTTTACGTCTAATAAGTCAAAACTCTACCTACTAGACTACAGCGACTTCTATATGTACACCGCTTTCAAAATTGCAGTGTTCTCTGCATTTAAAACACTGTTCTAGACAGCAACACTATAAGAACACGGCCCACCCTGTTCCTCATCCTAGAGCTAATCTAATATATAAAAATTAATGCCACTTTTCGTTGTCATTTTATAACTCAAGAACGGGCTCACCTATCCAAGTCAAATGTTAAGGCTTTGTTCGGATTATTTAGTAGATGGTTTATTTGAAGTTTGCCACTACCACTTTTACGCCTACATTTTCTATTTATCTAAAATCAGAAAAAATCAGAGAAAATTTTGCCCCGGCCTTCTTTTGCGCCCAATTTTTATTGAAAATTACTTAAAATTAATTAAATCTTAAACTGTGCATTTGATTATGTTATGATCTAGAGCAAAGTTGTTGCGCATGAGCCGACGAAGATTTCTAAGTTGGTATCACCAATTTCTAATAAGTTGTGCCACTGAAAATTACTCAAAATGAATTAATTGTTAAACTGTGCATTCTTTAAGAAAGTTGTAACGTATGACCTGACGGAGATTGGAAAAGCGCGTTACGAGCATCTGAATCAGACGAGCACTGTGACTGAAAAATCTTCGAGTATATGCCGCTGAGACCAGTTCGCATGAATCACTTAAACAACGTGAAGTGAGATTAGAAACTGATCGAATGCTTACTACTTAGACCCGTTCATCTGAATCATCAGGACAACGCGAAACAAAATCAGTAAAATGATTCAAAATTAATTGGACATGTTTGTGTAATGCCTTTCCTTCAAATTTATATTAGTTGGCGGCGTATATATTAAGTGTTTATATTAAGTGTTCCATAGGGGACCCAGTCCGAATTTAAGAGCTAGCAATAATTCTTTGTTTGGTTTGATATTGAAGTAATCTTGATTCAAAGGACCAAAACGAATTACAAGCTAGTTCTGCAGAATCAGTATTTATAAAAAGGTTTTTCATGACTATCTATTGTGAATATCACCACCAGTTATCAGAAACTAGTTGGGGCTTCAATTTCTGAATAGCCGCCCATGTCCTGTTTGCCAAATGGGAATGAAAATGTCATCTCTATTATTCTTTCAACACTTTTGCACAAACTTTAACTTTAAAGGTCCTTAATGTTTTATATTATTTTTAAATAATTTTTTTGTTTTTCTTTTAACCTTAAGAATGTGATTGTTATTCGTTTCCTTGTTCTCCAACATTATAAAATATTTTGACAAAGTTTTTCTTTTCTCACTAGACCAATAAAAGGCACCGAGGAATAATTTATATTTTTCTACAAGAAACCTCAATTTTTATTAGAAGTTTCTTACCATAGGACCTCATTTAGCAAAAGGATATGTATAGTGATTTTGTAGGTGATGATTTATAAATGGAAAATAAGTTTTAATTACTTAAGCTTTAGCCAGAAAGGAAGAGAACCTGTACGTTCGCATATACAAAACTATCATCATTTTATAATGGAGTGGCCATGAGGCCTAAAATTTGAAGTGTCGTCGTTGGTTTATTAATAAATATTAATAACATCATTGACTACATAACTGTGGCCTCATATTAAATATTTGGCACACATTTTAACAATAAGCAAATGCCCCCCTGGGGCATTAAAAGATATCTTCATTAGTATGAATATGAAATGATAAGGAGAAAAAAGAACATAATAGAATATAAAACAAAAGAAAAGAAAATGGAATGAAAGAAAATAGAGAATTATGAATAGAAATTCATCTTAATTACACCTGCCAGCCAAACTATATTTATTATTTAGTAGTGATGACACTATAATTTATTTTCATTTTATTTTATTGCCTTTACACAAAGCATTTCTATTTAATTTATTTTCTCCTTTCAGCTTCAACTAAAAAAGAAGTGTCACCGTCTTTATTGAAATTGACTGATTTTTAATTACCGTCAATTATGCAAATATTTCATTCATTCATTTTCATAAATAGCCTTGCCGCCGTTTGACATGCTAAATTTACCTGTAATTGGATGGATATCGTGCGAAGACAATTAAACTCGTGTCAAATGTATTGTTTTTCAAAATTAATTGATTGAAATTGAATATATTTTCGTATTTCTGGGGGTTCATGGTTATGATTAGCAAAATTGAATGCAATTGTTTAAGTTTTATAAGCGCTATTCGTTTGACATTTAAAATAGAAATTCAAGACAATATGGCAGAATGATTGAAAGCCTTTAAAAAATTGAAAATAATTAAATTTTAATTGAAAGATGGATGTATGTATGTCAACTTAATACCATAATAGAAAATTAAATTTAAAATCAATTTTATTTATTTTGTAAATCCAAAATAATTTTTCTTTAATTAAATTAAAAAATAAAATCAATTATTTGCCGATTACAAGGATTATTTTAAAAATGTTCTCTAATACTTCATGGAAAGAGGTTAACAAATGCTAAGAATGCAGTAAAAAAAAGGAGAGGAAAACGAGGAATGGGATAAGATAAATCTTTAAGAGACAACGAGTAACGAAAATGGGACCCTTAGAAGTAATTCCGTAATTGGCATCCGTCCGAAAACGGAAGCTTGGTTTCTGTAGTAATTGACATGACATAAATTTTTGCTCATTGAGGTATTAAAAGAACCTTAAGCGTATTGATTGAAGTCGCCGTGGTCTAGTAGGTAGTGTGCTGGCTTATAAGACGTTAAAGCCAGGGTTCAGACAGGTACAAAAAGCATTTTTTCGGCGATTTCTTCTCAGCAGACTTCTGGCAAAAACTCTGAGAGTAAATAAAATTGCCATGAAAAGTTTCTCATAAAATCTGTCGTTCGGAGTCGACTTTAAACTGTAGGTCCCGCTACTTATGTATAAAATTAACACCCACAACATAAGTAGTGTGAGAAACTAGGTCAATAGTCCTGACTGAAAGGTTGTAATGACCAATCTCTCCTTTTCCCCCTCTCTTCTTTAGGACGTTATGCATGGGATCAACTGGATCTCCGGCTACTGAACTTGTGTGAATTAGCAAGTACACGTCCTCTAACCTTAAGTTTAGGCAATATACTGACAATACCTCCTCCTTTCCATTCAGACTGAGAGCAAAATTATTGACAATAAGGCTAAATCCAGTTAACTCTGTAATCTTGCAAAACAAGGAGAACATTCAGATCGACTTTCTAGTTTTGACAACTCGGAGATTGCCTGGAATGCTCTTGAGGTCTACATCATATACATGACATGATTGATTATTACAACCATTCAATCAGGATTACGGCCTAGTTTCTCACACTAGTTCTGTTGTGTGCATTAATTTTATACATATGTGGTGTGGCCTACAGAAACTTTTGCCAGATACCTTTCATGGCAATTTCATTTGCTCTTAGAGTTCTTTCCAGAAATCTGCTGAGAGTTAGTTATTTCGATTTGCTGGAAGTGTCTGAACTGGGATTTGAATCCTGGCCTTATGTCTAATAAGCAAACTACCTACTAGACTACGAGATCTCCGTGGAGTACGGCTTAGTTTCTCACACTGCTTCTGTTGTATGCGTTAATTTTATGCATGGGTGGCATGGCCTACAGAAACTTTTGCTAGAAATTTTTGCTAGAAACTTTTCATGGCAATTTCATTTACTCTTAGAGTTTTTTCCAGAAATCTGCCGAGAGAGAACCCTTTCTTCTAATAAGACAACATCCTACCTACTAGACTACGGTAACTTCGAGACATTTGAGGTCTACAAATGTTGAACCAAGTAAACGGTTGTGAAAATATTAAAGTTTCGGCATTAGACTTTCTTTCTTTGGCGATGAGATTTTGATAATTTCAAAGATAAATTTCGGGAGGTCATTTGCTACTATATGAATATTTCTGCTGGAATAGTTATGTATGGATCGCCTATAATAATTTTCGTATGGAAATATTATTTTATTATTATTGCTTTGAGTTTCTATTCATAATTTTCAATAAATAGTCAACAAAGAAATATTTTGTAATAATAAGCAAGACATTATTAAGTCATCACGTTCACATTATTTCCAAATGTAGTGAGTCATAAAACATTATTTTCGAATTTCATCACTTAATTTTGTATTTCAGGGAAAAGGGAAAATAAAAATTTATTAGTTTTTGTGTTTAAATCTTTACTATCCCCATAACTGTTGTGCTCACAATATGTTTCCTTTCAAAGAAAATGTTTTAAAAGTCTTCCACTAAGTGTGATAACATGGCAAGTGGCAGATATAACTACCACAGTTGCAAACAGGAAACATTTCATGTTGAAATACATTTTCAGAGACAGTAGGAAATGCACTAGTGATATGAAAGTCATACACACTATACATATGTACATAAATAAGTGCATGATATCGATAACATCGATGCATTACATTTCTAGCACTACCTAGCATACATGTCGGTTGGCTTATATGTTCATATAAATATTTACGTAAAATTTAGAAAAAAAAAGCGGAAATAATGTTGCATTTTTAATGCAAACAATTGACTTCCGTAGTAATATTACTGACCTTATGTTTATATGGTTGGTAATAAGTGGAATACATTTGTATGAACATATACGTTGAAAAATATTTTTGTAATAATCTTTTTGACTTTTAGCCCTTAGTTTCGAATTATTAATTCATTAACATACCTACTGCTAGCTTCTCAGCACCCCACTTATGTTGTGTGTGTTAATTTTATACAGCAGTGGCGGGACCTACAGTTTAAAGTCGACTCCGAACGACGGTTTTCGAGAAGGTTTACATGGCAATATTTTTTATTCTCTGAGAATTTGCCAGCAATCTGCTGAAAGGAAGTCGCCGTAGAAAAATTTTTTTTTTGATGTCTGAACTGGGGTTTGAACTAGGTTCTTCACTCTAGTAAACTAACTCACGGCCTACTAGACTAGTTTCTTTTGACACTCACTGTATATTCCAAAGCGCTAATAATCTTCGACGTTCAAGACTTTTACGTTTTTTTTTTTCTAATTTCTCCTATCTATTCGCCTCTAGTGATTATTAAATGGATTCCACTCTATAGCTCTAAATATTTTATGGCAATTTTATTTATTCTCACAGTTTTTGCCAGAAATCTGCTGAGAGGAGGTCGCCAAAATAATAATTTTTTATATTTCCATTTCGATGTCTAGCTGGGGATTAACTTATTAAGCAGCAATTAATTACGGCTTATAAGCTCTATAGTACTATGTCGCCATAGTCTAGTAGGTTGTGTGTTGGATTATTAGACATAAAGCCACTCTTCAAATCCCAAGTTAGACATCAAAACGGCAATGTGAAGAAATATTTCCTGTTAGCAGATTTTTATCCAAAACTCTGAGAATGAATTGAATTCATTTCATTTTCATTAATTTTTTTCAAATTAATTCATTTTTTAAATTTATACACACAACACGAGTGATGTGGGCAGCCGGGATGTAATGACCAATTACGTTATGTACATATCTATGTATGTTATAAGCAGTAAATAAACTGTAACATAATTAGATTTCTTGTTATATAATAAAGACTTACAAGCCAGTAATACCCCGTTTGAGTGGGAACTAGATCCCCATAAACAGCGATCTATCCGTTATCGAAATGATGCTTTGGTGCTTGTAACACTGCAGGAATTAGGCCAATGCGGCTGAAGTGGTAGCAGAAGCTAATAACAGCAATGTGATTTACCTTATAATCAATCGGGATTTAAATTACAATTCAACTGTGAATGTTCCCACCTAACCAATATCGGAGATAAGGTATCAACGGTATCAGCATATGATTATGAGTGCCATAAAATATTCTACGTATTTAATGAACATTAGATACTCAAGGTAATAATCGGTCCAATATGAATCTAATTACTTACAGTAAGCGTCAAAAGAATCTGTACATTATAATAATCGTTATTATTATTTTAAAATTGTTTCATTGCCAGTTTTTTAAAATTGAAACAAAAAAAAAAATTATAAAAAATTTCGTAAATACATTCACATTTTTTCGGGCACTCTCCTTAAATAGTAAAAGTTGAGTTTGATAATTGTTAGAATTTTATCCATAATGTATAAGTTTCTGTCCAGATACATACATACTAGGGATGCCAATCGGGAAATCCTAAATCCCGAAATTGCGGGATTTTCGGGATTCATAACATCCTGAACCCCGGGATTTTTAAAAACTTGTTCCGGGATTTTTCGGGATTGTGGATTCATATGTATTATGACCCTACAAAAGGTTCTGAAAAAAATTCTATATCACTCGACTACTATAATAGGATGAGGAAAACCCCACTTCCATTGATAAACAATTATTTGATGGCATCGAATAATGCAAAAGCCTTATAAAACGAATTAAAAGGGTAAATAATTTAAATACTCAATTGCCCAAAGAAATAGATTTATTTACATCAGGAGGTGGTAGGAGTGAATATTTACAAGCTGCATACAAGCTGCATACAAGCTATCTTCGAACTATTTTACCAACAAATGTTGATTGTGATAAATGTTTTCCGACGGCAGCGTATGTTAACAACTAAATTCGTTCAAGCCTATCATATCACATTTTAGATCATTTAATCCTTTTGTTGGAATCCAAATAATTTTCTTAAAAGTAATGCATTTGCATATGTGTGAATAATTCTTATTTTTTGTTAATTTACGCTTCTTTCTTACATTTTGTCTTGCTGTTTTTGTATTTTATTTTTAATGAAATAATTCTAATAAACATAATTGGAATACAAATGATTTTGTCAACGAAATATTTTTATTATTAAGAGAAAATCGTGATTTTTCCCGTGATTTTTCGGGATTTTTGTATACCGAATTATCCCGAAATATCTCGGGATCGGGATTTACAAAATCCAGAATCCCGGGATTTTTAAAAATCGATCCCGCTTGGCATCCCTAATACATACGTATACATATATTCCTTTTTTTATCTCTTCACGTATTGATTATACTGCGTACATGCATGTTTTTTTATTTCCCTTTTCCTACATTTTATTTCAACCAAAATTTTTTTTTTATTCCAACCAAGACATTTCTAACATGCTTAAACAAATTCTAAATGCTTTATAAATTTTAATAGCTTTTAAATTGCGGTGAACAATGCACTGTTCTATTTTATTTTTAATCCTTTAAAATTAATTTTCAAAGAAATTTCCTATAATATTGTCGAATACAGCAGTGGAAGCATGGCGCCATTTTTGACAGCCCAAAAAATAAATTCAATTTTTTTTTTTTACTTGATTATAACAGAAACAGCAAAAGACCAAATCGAATTGTGGCATCTCTTGCGGAACCTACACAATTATTGTTTGACATTTAACTACGATTTGCTTCAACAAACATTTTATCCTTTGAACATTCATTCACTCGCTACTTGTTTGTTGTTTCAGTTTCTGTGTGTGTGTGTGTGTTGAAAATGTCCGTAAAAAAAATTTTTTTTGAACATTATTGAACAGTGAGTATCCAATGGCAACTGAATTGCGATTTCAAAGCAATTCCTAGTGTTTTTTTGTTGTTGTTGTTGATGCTATTGTTTGAGTTGCTGCTGGCATTGTTGAATTGAATGACAATGTAGCAGAAACAAAAATGCTTGCCAAAATCCCCGAAATAAAGGAAAAAACAACAACAACAACAACTAATGTAATTGAGACATTGACACATACATACACTCATAGAAAACTAAGTTGTAGGAAAAACCTAAATGCCAGCAATTTTGTTGAATTCTTTTGTTTCTTTAGTTTGAATACTTTTATGGATAATTAATATGTACAGAAGCAGTTCTGGCTTCTTTAAGAAACTAAATTCCATGCAAAAATATTATCGAGAAAGAGGAAAGAAAGTGTTAACGAAGAAAATTCTTCGCTTATTATTTTTGCTACATTGTAAGAAGCTATTTCAACTGAAATAGTAAGGCCACGGTTCAAAGCTCAGGCGAGGCATCAAAACGAAATTATGAAAAAATATTTCTTCGGCAGATTTCCAGCAAAAACTCTGGGTGTAAATAAAACTGCCATGAAACATATTCCGAATAATATGAGTTTGATGACAATGTTGTACGTATAATCATTGTAATCTGTACTTATAAATCAAGAATGCAACGAGCCTAGATTAAATCAGAGTACATTGCTAAATTTCAATATTGTTGCCTCACTTATATTCAAAATTTCATGAGTGCTTATTAGTAGCAATAAAACGCTTCATTGCTGATCTTTAGTTGCTTCACGACTATGACATATGGATGGTGTATGCTGAAGCAATACAAGAGAATACCAACAACCAAGTAAGAACACCGAAGTGTCCTAAAAAAGAAGTTACTTGTGCAACATGTCCAGTGACAAGATTTGTCTCATTACTTTGAATGTGAGGTTAGCTTTTCACAAACATCTAGGGATGTATGAAATTAAGTTAAACCTGCAAATCATTTAATAAGCTATGACATTTAGATTCAAATAGGCAAAACTGGAGACTCTATGTATGTATATAGCCCAGGTTCCTAATGAAACACATTCGGTGTGTTTTGTATAAATACACAGATGAACCCACAGATGTCCTTAATCCTTCACAAGAGTAGACTAAAGGAGTTTTACTTTCGTATGCAGCTTGCACCAACATATGTATACTGTCGTGTCTCCTATGATCTTGGGGATTGTAAAAAATGTTTAAACGTCATCAGTTTATTGCTGTTTATGATATGGCAACAAACGGCTCTAGTTTCTCTTCCTGTTGTCCATACAAACCTAAACAAGCAAACAACTACGTAGAGTTCACATGAAAATAAAGCTTGATTTGAACAAAACATTTCAAATACAATTCTTTTTAAAAGAAATTTTCTCTAACCGAAATTCTATTCACAAGAAAAAATAAAAAATACGTCATGAACAAAGTTTAAAAATATGCGTTTGTCTGTTTGCATAGAAAAATATTTGTTTGCTAGTGCCCTGGCATTTGCCAATTGGGTCAAGTAGCAACGTCAACAATATTTTAACAAAAAAAAAATTCCAAAGAGGAAGAGAAAGCGAAAATAAAGTGAAAACTTTTCCTATAACAATATTCATTTATGTGCATACATACATACACTTGTTTACCCCACATACACACACAAAAAGCAAGTCAAGTCAAGTCATTTTTGCCGAAATTATTTCGGTAGTGGTGATGGTGGTGTTTATTTTTGTTGTCGTTGTTATTGCAGCCGCTTTTGTTATATGCTTACAGAGTATGCATGGTGAAATACAGTCATGCTTTCATAAACACAATAGAATTTACACAAATACTCATACACACACACATGTACTGTCAAACAAACATGCATGCATACATACTTGAATTTATCCGTGAGTATAAATCGGTTTTACAAAATCAAAACACACAGTAAATATTGTAATAGCCTTTGCACGACCGCTACAAAACTACAATAAAAGCGAGACGAAAATTTTAAGGCAACAATTCGTTCATACAAGCATTCTCTAGTGCATAAGTATTAGAGGATATAAATGGAGTTTTCCCTTCAACTAAGGCAGTCTATTCTCTCTCTCTCTCACTCTCTCTGCAAAAACATTCAGTAACTCGTATTCGGAATTTTATTTTATTTGTATGCGTACACTTTAATAGAAAAACACACTGAGAAACGAATACAAATGCATTCCTTTTGAATGAAACTTTGAAACACAAAGACTATATAGACAGACGCCTAATGCCTATGCATATTCATATTCGTTTGTATGTAAGAAAATTATAGTCATTTAAACTCTATTATTTGATATCGTAAAGCCAAATATTATCAGAAGAATTCCAGAGAAGAAATGCAGCCAAAATGCAGTTTTTATTTCTTATTCTGTTATCGGCATAACTCATTATTTAGCTACTCATAAGAACTCATACAATTTTGAATATAAATGAGTCAACAATACTGATACTTAACTATGTACTTTATAAATACCAGTTGCAATGAGTATACATACGTAAAACGTTGGCATCAAACTCATACCATTCGAAATATGTTGGATTCATAATCCTACTCATTTAGGTTCATAACTTTAGAAAATTACTTATAATACTTATAAATGATTTGAGTGACTCGTTTATCCCATTCATCAAAATTTACAGTCTTAGTCGTTGTTGCATTTACAAAAAAGAAAACAAACACAGAAGTAAAACAAACAGAATAGCAAACTTTTAGTTAGTATTTGAGTGTTCGTACGTGAATAATACTTATTTTATGATTCTTGTGAATGTTGAGTTATGGAGAGTCGATCATACAAGTTGTTATGTAGGAATATGTGAGTACTTCAAACTTTAAATCTTGTCCGCCATCTAACGTTTCTTTCAACTAGTGCTTATTTCGTGAATGGTAACACTTAGCTCATGTCTGATTTGACAGATTATTAATTTCATCCTTCCGATGAACGAATATGGTTGTGTATAAGCGTTTTTGCTATGCTAAGTGGGCATGCGATCGACTTACAGAAGATGCCGATTTTGCAAAAAAATAACCTTTTCAGATGAAGCCCATTTTGATTTTGGCGGGTATGTAAACAAGCAAAATGGTCGCATTTGGGACAGAGGAAACCCACACGCATACAGTGAAAAACCGACACACCCAAAACGAGGCACTGTTTGGTTTTGGTCCAGAAGCATAATTGGATCATTTTTCTTCGAAAATGTGCAAGGAGTGGGCGTTACAGGCAATGTCGATCATTATCGGTCCATGCTGAATGAATTTTTGTTCAAAAAAATTGAAGAGGAGGATATTAGCAACATTTGGTTTCAACAGGACGGCGCTACGTGCCACACAGCCGAAGCTACACGCGATGTTTTGCGACCCGTTTTTAAAGATCGCATTATCAGCCGCAAGCCTGATGTCGTTTGGCCACCTCAGAGCTGCGATTTGACACCGTTGGATTATAATTTGTGGGGTGCCGTTAAGGACAAGTGTTACGTCGACAAGCGAGACACAATTGACGCTTTAAAGGACAATATTCGTAAAGTCTTTGGTGAAATACAGCTGCACGTAATCAATAATGTGCTTAAAAATTGGACCGATCTTGTGGGTTACTGCATGGCCAGCCGATGCAGCCTACTCATCCGTTTGAATACTCATTGCTAATCTCTGATACACATAAGTAATCCAACTGGCATATTGATAATCTATGATTATGTCCACACCCTTAAAAGTCACTTAGAATTTGAGGGCATTAGTAAACAACAATTTTTAATTAAAATTGCATAAATTTTCCAACTATTGTTGTCCATGAAAAGAAAATATCTCTTCAAAAACTAATTTTTAAACATAATTTTAAAAAACTAAAGCTTTACCAGAACTATTTGATTAAAAAATGTTTCTAATTTGAAACTAAATTAGATTTCCTTATTATTCAGGATTTTAATAATTCTGTAAATATTTGAAAACATAAGCAAATATTCGATTTCATGGCCATAATATTTTGCCACTTACTTATTTATAACATTTATGGTGCTATTCATCTATTTCACTATAGAATACCATGTGAAATTTTAAGCAAGCTTCATATCAATAATTATTCCTGAGCTAAAGGTCATGTACATAGATTTGTAAAAAGAAAATCTCATATTTTAGTTACCATTTCCGATGAATTTGTTGAAATGTAAATGCGAATGATTGCAATGACATGCAATAGTATTTTGTATATGTATATATCTGCATATGTATTTGTGTATTGCATTGTATGTTTATAATTCCATTTCAAATCCTCTTCACCTTCACCCACATCCAATATGTAAATTAATACGACAACGTGTTAATATATTCTATGAATGGTAAGCGAAAAAATTAGAAAAAAAAGCAAATTGAGATGGCACAAAGCAAAATCAATGAGTTTTACAACATTTTTTTTTTTTTTTTAAATACGTTACATACAGTAAGCGTAAATAGAAAGTGTACAATAAAGATAAAATTCCAACAATCACCAAACTTTACTTTTACCACTTAAAGAGAGTATCCTAAATAATTTGTTAATATTTCAAAATTTTTTTTTAATTTTTTTCATTTTCAAAAGCTAACAATGAAACAATTTTAAAATAAAAATAATTTTAATTTATTAATGCATTCCTTTTAAATGTACTCTTTCTTTTGATGCCCACTGTGTATATGTCCAATACATTATATAACGTGTACGTATATTCAATACTAATCATTGCTACAAATAGTATTCGAAATAGAAGCTTTGAAAATCTAAACATTGAAAACGGAATAACAGCCATACAATGTTGAGTGAATTGTTGGATTTGAAAGTTTAATTTTAAAATAAAAAAAAAAGATGAAATTGAAATGAAATGTAGAAATAAAATGTTATTCAAATATAAAATCGATTGCAGAAATGTATATTCGCTTAACACTTTAAATAAATACGAAAGTTCTACAAAATCCGCAGTAGTGTTTACTCATTCCAGCAGTAATTAAGGTTTAATATACCACATATGGCCACCGTTACGTATACGTAATATTTATTGGAAGCTTTATTCATTTGCCAAAATAACTCATACGCTTACGTTCAATGTCATACAAAATATTTGTGGAGGTCTTGGCTTTTTATTATTTACCATCATACTTACATACATAATTGGTGATTACAACCCTTCAGGCAAGAGTGCAACTTAGCTTCTCCCATCACTTATGTTGTGCTTGTTAATTTCATACATAAGTTGCGGGACCTACAGTTTAAAGTCAAAGAATATTTTTTTACATTTCGTTTTGATGTCTGACCTAAGATTTGAATAGTGGTTTTACGTCTAATAACTCAACAAACTACCTACTAGTAAACGAAGACTTCAAGGGTCCGCCAAATAACTTTTTTTTTTTATTGAACATTTTCTCAAATTTATTTTTTTATTTGAAACCCTTCCGGTTAATAATAGAAAATAATTTCATTCAAATGGGTGCCTCGACTAGCCATGCAGTAGCCCACAAGATTGGTTCAATTTTTAAGCACATTATGGATTGTGTGCTGCTGTATTTCACTAACGGCTTCACGAATTTTGTACTTTAAAGCCTCAATTGTCTTTGGCGTGTCAACGTAACACTTATTCTTGACGGCACCTCACAAATAATAGTCCAACGGTGTCAAATCGCAGCTCTGAGGTGGCCAAACGACATCAGCGATCTTTAATGCGCAAAATATCGACTGTAGCTTCGGCAGTGTGGCACGTAGCGCTGTCCTGTTAAAACCAAATATTGCTAACATCCTCCTTTTCAGTTTTTGTGAACAAAAATTCATTCAACATGGCCCGACAACGATCGCCATTGACTCTAACGGACACTCCTTGCTTATTTTCAAAGAAAAAAATTGCCCAATTATGCCTCTGAACCAAAATCCGCACCAAACAGTAACTCGTTTTGGGTACGTCGGCTTTTTAATATATGCGTGCGGGTGTTCTATGCCCCAAATGCGACAATTTTGCTTGTTTACATACCCGTCAAGGTCAAAATGAGCTTCATCTGAAAAGATGATTTTTTTTGCCAAAATCGACATCTTCTGTAAGTCGATCGGAGGCCCACTTAGCAAAGCGAAAACACTTTGGATGGTCAATTGTTCAAGCGTGTATACAACCATATTCGTTCAGCGGGAGGATAAAACTAATTATCTGTCAAATCAGATAGGAGCTAAGTGTTACCATTCACGAAATAAGCAATAGTTGAAAAAAAACGTTAGATGGCGGGCCCGATATATAAATGGAAATTAATCAATGTTACATACAATGTTAAGTAATATATAGACCTTTAAGGAGATTATATTGAAAATAAAAAATGTGTTTCCAAATTTCTTTTGCTTTCTAGTTATTCCATGTAGGTTCCCTAATTAGAATTTTACAAGGTAGTAATGTTAAGGAATTTAAAATTCTTTAAAATAAATTACCCCATGTATTGTAAATTACAACAAACAAATTCTGTTGAGTATGACTAACTAATCATTTTCAATTGAATTTCTTACCTTAAAATATTTGTTAGAATAACTAAACATTACAAAATATTAAATTGATAGAATGCCATTAAAATCTAAGGGATCATGTATTTGCATGTTGATTACAATACGGAAACGATATGAAAATGATAATTAGAAACGGTAATGTAAACCGGACATGAGACGGAAGTGAAAAAGACTGTTAAAGGCAAACAATGCTGATAATTAGATTTCATGATATAATTTTAGGAAAATATTTTATTATTATGCGTTATTAATTGTAAGGAGTAAGCACAAAAAAAAATGGGCCTACTTTTAAGCTTATAACTTTTATAATAATTGAAGAAAATGAATACCGTTACATTATTACCGTTACGTGCTAAATTTCATTGCAATAGCAAAATTATGTTTTTGAAAATGGGCACCAAACGAGAATGTCATAAAAAAATAATTGAAATTTTCAATGAAAAACCGCGCCGTTAACAAAAAAAGTTTGCTAGGCTCGCAGGTGTGAAGCAAAAAACCGTTACTAAGGTAAGAATAAAACAATATAAGGAGTCTTTGAGTATGGAGAGAAAGCGTGAAAGTGGAAGAAAAAAGGATTTTTCTAAAACATCCTAAAATGATTGGAAGAAAAGTGGCTTGAAAAATTAGATGCGCTGAGAACTTTGCCAGAAAAAAATTTTGTATACAAAAGGAATTCAAATATTATTTGGTTTAATTGAAATATAAAACGAACAAAATCCACCGCTTAGTTTTATTTCTATAATGAAAAGTGTAAGTCCAGTTTTTTTTGTGCGCACTCCTTAATTAACAAGTTTATTAAAGAGAAAGTGAATTTAAATAGAGAATGCAAATATGTTTTAAGGGATTCAGGGACTATTGAGCAGTTAGTTAATTCAGTATTTTGTAACGTTATGTATCCACTAGTGAGGTAAAAATTCAATATCAAACTATATTCAAGGTATTCGTACAAATGCCTTATGTTGTGTGTGTTAATTTTATACATGAGTAGCAGGATGCACAGCTTAAAGTCGACAACGAACAACAGAGAAACTTTTCATGGCAATTTTATTTATTCTCAGAATTTTTATCAGAAATCTGATGAGAAGGAATCGCCGAAAAAATACTTTTTGTACCTGGCTAAATCCTGGGTTTAACGTCTAATAAGCCAGCATACATAGACCACGGCGACTTCAATTAATACGCTTAAGGTTCTTTTAATACCTCAATGAGCAAAGATTTATGCCGCCGATTTATTACTATAGAAATCAAGCTTCCGTTTTCGGACGGATGCCAATTACGGAATTACTTTTAAGGGTCTCATTTTCGTTACTCGATGTCCCTTAAGGATTTATCTTATCCTATTTCTCATTTTCCTCTCTTTTTTACTGCATTTTTACTTTATTTGCTTTCAGGGTTTTTACCAGAAATCTGCTGAGAGGAAATCGCCGAAGGAATACTTTTTGTATTTTGTTTTTATGTCTGGTCTGAGGCTCGAACCCTGGCTTTAGGTCTAGTAAGCTAACGATAACCTACTAGGCTACGGCGACTCAACGTCAATGCCAGCCATACATCTGATAAAGTGGATATGTCTGACGTTAAGTTTGAACCATGGCCTCATGTCTAATAACCCAAAACACTATCTTCGGCGACTTCAAACAGAACGCAATACATACTCGAGTATTTCACAACATAATCTCTTGTAATTTTTTTTAAATTTGAATAATTGACATCAAATTGATTCTTGGAATACAAAGTTCTTTTTAATTTAATATTAGGATGACTTTTTTTAATGCCTAAAGGATATTATCCTTTCACATTTTCCATTAAGAAAAAAAAAATAATTTAAATTGAATTGTTCGTTAACATTTAGGATCATATCTTGAATGACAAAAATTATCTACATTTATGAGTGAAATCAATGTGAACGAAACTCTTTGCCATAAAATGGTCACATTATTTTGAAAATTCTTTTTCTTTTGAAGCAGAAACCTCTTTTCCTACAGGAAATTACTTGGCTTTTGTCAAGCATTTTTTATTTTTCTTTGCCATAAAGATTATCTATTAATGGAATGGAAATTTAAAAAAAAAACACGCCAGCAAAGTGGATTTTCATTCTCTATGCCTTTACAATTTTCTTCTTGATATTGCTTATAAACAGTGGCAAAGTATCGTATTAACCAGAAAAAAACTTATGAAGAAATATTACAATTTTGCACCATAATGGAATCGTCTTGATGTTTAAAGTACACAAATTGAATAACAAATGCTTGAGGTATTAACTTTGTGCACCAACACTGCCACCAACCACCTTTTGTCTCCCTTTATTCATACAGGTTGATAGAGGAAGATTGTGCATGAATAAAGGAAATAAAAAAGAAAGTTAGTGACGGTAAATGATGCTCCTGCAGCCTTCTTCATTATTATGATATCGTTTATGTTTAGCAGCTAAAGCTGGCTGACTGGCTGGCTGGCAAAGGAACCTCTCGTCTGCATGACAATGTCATTAAATTGCTTTTCATAAGTCTCAAGGCACTTTTGCAAATATTTTACACTTAATTTTATGCTTTAAGAAAAGTTTTTTTCTTTTCTTTTTATTAAAAAAATTCCCATGGTTTTCTTTAAAGCTTTTGTTTGTTTTTATTTCAACGAATTGTTATTGTCTACAGTTCTAGGTTAAATTGAAAGGAATTTGTCTTTACCAAGAAATTGTATTTAGAATAATTAGTTTAAGACATTAAATATACATTAATAAATTACAGTTATTTCCAGTTAAAAATTGTTTAATTTTCAGTTTTTTAAATTGAAACAAAAAAAAAAATTCCAAAAAAAAAAATCCGAAATATTGTCAAATTTTTTCGGGCACTCTCCTTAAGTGGTACATTTATTTTACGTAACATTACTTGTACAGTAAGCGTCAAAAGGGACTTATTTTACGTAGCATTCAATGTACAGTAAGGGTCACTGTGCACTAATCACCAAACTAAACTTTTACCACTTAAGGAGAGTGGCCGAAAAAATTTTGGCAATATTTCAGATTTTTTTTTAATTTTTTTTTTTTTTTTCAATTTAAAAACTGGAAATGTTATAAATTTACAATAAAAATAATGGAATTTATTAATGGATGTTTTATACATAAAATATACGGTTTCTATTAACCCTCTCTATAATTGCTTAACCAAAAATGAATTTTAAATTCTAGTGATTAGCAATTCATAAAGAATTTATTTTCCTAATAAACTTTGCTTTAAATTACTATTGAAGGAAGCTTAAAATGAAATAAAAACGAAATTAAAAATTGTTTAAATGCTTTGAAAATATTTACAATGCGAAATTACAAATCAGCAAGCACTTGACGTATAAGTCGCAAGGCTTTGAAAATTTTTTATTGATTTATTCGTTTGCTTTCTACTTCTGTTTTATTTGGAACAGCCAAGGAATCCAGTCAAAGTTTGTAAATTGCAAAATAGGGTAGAATAATTTATTATATTTTCCGCATAATTAATGTTAAACACTCTGTTAAATGGCTAAAATACTTCTCATTTCACTACCAATTAGTTGTGAATAAATTTTCTTTGATTTACGAAATATTTTGCTGGCAAAAAGCATTCAATTGTCACACTTTTTCCAGAGTGGATTTGGTATAGAATAAGGAACAGGTGTCTTAACGTTGTATTTTACGATTAAATTATTACATCAGCAAATGAGTTTTAAAAGTGAGAACGACAGTATACGCAAGACAACATGCAAATTTTATTAGGGCAGCATAAGAACATAGCTTTTTGAAACTGTAGCAGAACTAAAGAAATATCTGAAGCAGGGCTTATATACATCTTGTCGAATCAATTTTTGGCTTGTTTGGAACTACGCAGAAGATTAGCAGTATACCAGAACGATACATAGTTTCTTTAATTATTTTTAAAGTTCCTCTACTTATTTACTTAATTGATCATTACAACCCTTCAGCCAGCATTTCGACCTAGCTTCTCACACCACTTATGTGTGTTTGTTAATTTGTATGCATTAGTGGCGGGACGTTTACAGTTTAAAGTCGATTCCAAACGACAGATTTTTTGAGAAACTTCTCATGGCAATTTTATTTAATCTGAGAAAACTTTTGCCAAGCCTCTTCTGAGAAGAAATGAGCCGAGGAAATATTTTTCGAAATCCTCGAACGCTGGCCTCACATTTAATGAACCAACACACAACCTGCCATTCTACTGGGACTTCAATCACATTTGTATCCCTTGCAGTCATTTATAATCAATCTAAACTTATGTAATGTCAAATTTACGTAGAAACCTAATATGATTAAATTTTAGACGCCCATTTAAATCTTTTTACTAAAAAATTATTTTCAAAATACGGTCGTAGAGTATTATAAAATCTGCCTTCAACAACTTAAGTGTCATTTGTTTCCTTTTTTTCGAATTTTATTTAACATCGCTAATCCTTGTGACAATTTCATTTCATGCTTGAATAGTTTTTCAACAAACCATACACAAAGTCTCGTAAATATTTTTGAAAAGAGTTCATTTGATGGAAAAACTTTAACGACAAAATGTTTTTCTATTTACACATGAGCACAAAACAAAAATATTTATTCACTGGCGAAAATTAGAAATTCAAAATGGCCTTGAAATAGGCCTGCATTTTTTGATTATGAAATATTTGCGAATTTTCGTACTTAAATAATCTACTAGAGAAGAAAAAGAAAAATAAGTTTAACAGCATCATTAAGATTTTTACATTTCTGACAAATGCCCCAAAAATGTTTGGGAACAAATTTCATACTTTTAGTGTGGGACGATGAGCTGTAATTATTTTTCAAGTGGGAAGCTTATCTTTCATTGACGCTCGATCTTGATGTTATCCTTTTGTAGGGAAAAAGAGTTTTTCGTTGTTTAAAGTTAAATTGTTCGGGTTCGAAACTTATTGACGCTTTATATTCACTATCAGTATGGCTTTCTGTGTTCATTACCCTATGTGAGTATCTTATAACTTACATGTGACTTACTACACCGTTTTCAAATCACATTTAAATATAAAATTGTATTACAGTGAGCGTTAAAATAAACTGTACACTGAGGATACAATTCTAACAATTACCAAACTCAGCTTTTACCGTTTAAGAATAATTTTTTTTGTTGGTTTTTTTCTTTCAATTTTAAAAACTGGTATAGAAACAATTTTAATATAAAAATAGTTTCCCAAAAATCGGTTGTTCGGGGTCGACTAGTGTGGTAGGTAGTGTGCTGGCTTATTAGCCAGGGTTCGAGTCCCAGGCTAGAAATCAAAATAAAATACAAAAAGCATTTTTTCGGTGATTTCTACTCAGCAGATTTCTGCCAAAAACTTTGAGAGTAAATACAACCGCCATGAAAAGTTTCTCAAAAAATCTGTCATTCCGACTCGACTTTAAACTGTAGGTCCCGCCACTTATGTATAAAATTAACACACACAACATAAGTAACGTTGAGAAACAGCGGGCTTCTTGGGGACGATTGGTGTAGGCTGTCTAATGGTGAAGGTATGGCACTGGCCATTTTATAGTCCCCTAGCAGCAACTCCTTTCCTTGCCTTTCGCATCTTCCCTCTTTCCATCTTTCCTAAGAAACCTGCACAATGCATTGCATGAGTAGGGGCCATCCCCTGAGTGGTAGTTTAAAAAAAAAAAAGTATATAGTATATAAAAGTATATATATATATAATCGTTACTGAAGGGTTGTAATGACCAATTACGTAGGTATGTAATATAAAAATAACGGTAATCTATAAATTTATATTTTTTTTAATGTACAGTTTCTTTTGACGCCTACTGTATATTGAATACTTTTACTTGACTTTCAAAGGAATTTTATATTCTTTGAAAACTCATGCAAAATATTATTTCTTTTGCTGGTGCCTTACTTTGTTAAAATTTTAATTGTAAATATTGGTTGTTTATGGCAACGAAATGTGCAGATAGTGCATATATTTGACAGTCTTCCATATATAAAGCGTCCGAATGGCCATCTGTAATATGTCTTGTTAGTCTTTTTGAATTTTCATTTTGTTTGCAAAATAAAAAGCCTGATTGGTATACAGACTGCTTGCAACTGGTATCGCCTTCTAACTGCAACTGGCAAATGGAGACGTATTCCTACTTGATGATTGTATTGCTGCTATTGTTATTGCGTATGATTCAGAGAAATACCTGAACAGAGTACTCAAAGCGTGAGCATGAGTATCTGCAGAAATAGCAAAAACCGAAATTTTAACATCATAAACTAACAGCAACCGAAAGAGCTTACAGACAGTGATGAAAATTAATTTACGCACATGCACACTCTAGATTAAAGTAATGTAAGGATTTAATACAAGCACTGGGTGTCTTTTTTCATATTATCCCATTAGAAATACTACGCGATTATAGAACAATTTCCTCATCATGTTTTTTCGTTGTTTTGCTAGTCTCATACATACAGTTTTGAACCTAAATTTCACAATTCCCTTGTAGAAACTGTAAAGCAAATAACAATCCGTCAGTTATTAACTAGACCTCCTTTACATTATGGAATACTCATACCACAGTCATTTAATAAAATGCGATTTTCAAGATCATTTGGTTGGCACTTTCACTGCAATTTAAAAATGCATTTACCAGGCGGTCTGTGTTCGAATTTTGCAAATCCCAATTCAGTCAACCAGTAAACCAAACCAAACATAAATCATAAATCTACTATGCTGCCAGAGGTTTAAGTTGCATGATTGCAATTAATTTGAACTATATTCTTATGACGTACAAACGTATTTACAAAGGAAGCAGATAACATTTATGAAGTTTGATTGTAAAATTATTGTTACGAAAATGGGAATGGTTTCTTAAAATGATAAAAAAAAACTCCAAAAACAATGTTAATGGACTTTTCACATGATCGACAAATAAACAAAAATATAGCAACAATATCAGTATAAAAAATGGCACAAAGAAGTAAACAAGCAACAACAAAGTACAATATAAAAAGCGGATAAACAGTAAACAGGTAACAACAACACTGCAAGCAACTTGTTTACATTTGTAGAGGTTGCGCGAAGCCCATTCCTCTTCAAGTGCATTACGCAGACTTCTTACCCTGCGATATAAAAGGCAAGACAAAGCAAGTAACGGTGATTCAGTAAGAATTCAGTATTGCGTGAAGACACGTTGCGTATGCAGAGTATAAGTTTGGTTTGAAGTTCTGTGTTGTAAAGATCATTTGAACAATTGTTATTATACACGGGGAAGATTGTGAAAGAAGAATAACAATTAAAGCGAATTGTTATTGTTTAACTGAAATCGTTAAAGGTGGTATACGGAATTGTGCGAACAATAAAGAATTGATTTAAAATTAAACTCAAATTCATTTTAGTCTTATTTCCAATCTACGAACTCATATTTCTAACATTTTTTAAAGGGTAAAAACGTAACAATATGTTGAATGGTGAACAAACTTTTTTAAACATTGGCGGTATGAATATCTTATTGTAGATGCGTGTTTGTATTATATTTTGTAGGACTTTTTTTCAATTTTGTTAATATATTTACAACACGATACAAACATATCTCTGTAAAGGCCATAGAAATGTTAATGATGATTATTAAAAGTGTGTGTGTGTTTTTCACTTCAGTTAATACATGTTGGTCTGAGTTTGGAAAGAAAAAATAAATATTTGCAATCTTACTATTATTGCTGTTGACAGAGAGTAAAAAGTTTTTTATTTAAGAATAATATGAGTATGAGTATGTATTGTATGTTATGGCATGTATGGTATGGCATTGTTTATTTACATTTCTTAAATGTTTCTTTACATTTGTTACATTTACTTTGCGTTAAATGTATATGAAAAAGAAATTCTTTTATTAAAATCTTTACAATTTTTTAATAGTTTGACACAGATTTTGAGTAACTTATCAAAATGCAAAATTTAATCTTTCAAGGTGAAATGGAAGTGAATTTCTCGTTGTTGGGTCAAAAAAATCTTAATACATCACCGATTCTAACTGCCTCTGTTGCAGTGTTGCTCTTCATTATCCCTATGTTGTCGCTATAGCAGAAGATATTTATTCATACAACAGTTTGGCCAAGTAGCACGATACCTTCTGTGCTAACGTTTTTCGTTCGCATGAATTTGGTTTCCTTGTATTTATATTAACTTAAGTATACAGAAGATACTTAAGAATAATAGCTAAATACTAACCTTTTTTTATTATATTACAACCCTGTAGGCTTACAGGCTTACAACATAGCTTCTGTTGTGCATATTAATTTTATCCATGAGTGGCAGGACCTACTGCATCGATTTCGGACAACATATTTCCGAAACTTTTCATAGCAATTTTATTTCATTTTCAAAGTTTTTGCCAGCAGATTAATAAGAGTAAGTTTTCGAAAGAAATTTTATTTCATTTAGTTCAAAATGATGGAGGCAGGGGTTGAATTACATGCTGTTTAGGGATGCCAATCGGGAAATCCCGAATCCCGAAATCCCGGGATTTTCGGGATTCACAAAATCCCGGTAATAGCACCTCAGATGAGGAAAACTCTACTTCCAGTGATAAAAAATTATTTGATGGCATCAAGAATGCAAAAGCCCTATAAAACAAATTAAAAGGGTAACTGAGTTAAGTATCTAACTGTCCAACGAAATAAATTTATTTACATCAGGAGGTGGTAGAACTCCTTGGAACTATTTTACCAACAAATGTTGATTGCGAGAAGTGTTTTTCAACGGCAGGTTATGTTGACAACAAAATTCGTTCAAGCCTATCAGATCACATGTTAGATGCTTTAATATTTTTGTTGGAATCCAAATAATTTTCTTAAAACATATAATTCTGATATACATAATTGGAACACAAATGATTTTCTTAACGAAATATTTTTATTATTAAGAGAAAATCGGGATTTTTGGATCCCGAATTATCGCGAAATATCCCGGGGTTTTTAAAAATCGATCCCGTTTGGCATCCCTAGTGCTGTTGTCTTTTAAGGCAACATCATACATAATTGACTACGGCAGCTTCGAGTAGCTAAATATCACACGCCTAATTCAAGCGTATGAGTTATATTGGCAAATTAATAGTTTCAAATAAATATTACGTATACGTTATGGTGCCCATATTTATTACATTAAACTTTAATTACTGATGGGATCATAACTGCCAGATAGGTGAAGCACCAATCAAATTGTCAAATATTTGAAAAATAAAATCGTCAAAGACGTTCGTTGAAATCGTAAAAAAATCATCAGAGAAAATGAAAAAATAAATTAAAAGATTTTAAAAACAAAAACATATGAACTCAATGTTATGTTAGCAATAGTATTGCATTATCGGTAAGGATAAGGAAGTCAAAAGATCTTGATATTATGAGCATGAAAATTTAGTGTAATGCTCTAGATCACAAAATTGTCAAAATGAGTATTGCCCTTTTAGTTAAGAATCGAAAAACAGAAAAGTCACGGCTTATTAAACCACCCTGCAAACCTTAAATTGCTATGGAAATACAGCGTTGCTAAAAAGTGCTTGAAAAATTCAAGCTTTCGAATATTTTTATGGAATTTAAATTCCATTACATCACCTGAAATGTAGTAGAAAGCAAAATTCTAATAAAATGTTTTCATTACGTTTCCATACATTCGAACTGAAATTGTGCTTTTTATTGTCTTCATTTCTTCCTTTCTTGCAACACCTTGTTGTATCGTATGCAAATATTTATCGTAGGGACATCTAACATAAATCCGTATACCATGTTGATGTATCCTTTTTAACAACGTATATCCTTGTTTAGGACTTTTCTTATTGCTTTTCTTTTATTGCTTTTCAGCTGTCATTTATTGAAAAATGTTGATGTTGATGCTGATGTTAGTCCACATCAGATTCTTTTGTTTGTATTCTGCAAAAGGAAATTCGTTCGTTTTTTTTCTATTCTTTCTTCTTGAAATCCATTTATAAATCCTTTTTTATGTTTCAGAAGTAATAGATATTCGTTTGCGATATAAGTGTCCTTTATTGGCATATTGTCGATGATCATGGAGTTCTGAGGGCTTTTAACATAAAAAAGGACTTTAATTAAGTGCTTGGGACTACTGATGTGGTTATTAGGTCAAAGCAGAACGCCCTGGTAGTATAGTGGGTAGTGTGCTAAACTATTAGCGTGAGGGTCGTGTCGTGGGTTCGATTCCCACCGGGCATACGGTCGAAGTTACTCAGCTCGTATATGATTATAATATAATTTATAATTGTATTGTAATTCTTAAATAAATAAAATAAAATAAAATAAGTCAAAGCAAAGAGTTTAGCATTGATGCGGAGGTATCCGTAATGCATGCAAATTCATTGACTTACGAGTGGTTATCTCGGAAGAAGTTAAGTCATACATAATTGGTCATTAGAACCCTACAAACAGGATTACGACCCAGCTTCTCACATCACCTTCATGCACTAGTGGCGCAATCTACAGTTTAAAATCGATTCTGAACGACAGATTTTTGAGAAACTTTTCCTCACCATTTTTATTTACTCTCAGAGTGTCGTCACGTTTAATAAGCCAACACACTATCTACTCGACTTACGGTGTCTTCAACTCAATAGCTAACTGCAATATTGAATTTTAGTTCAGACAAGGAACTTATTCTTCGAAAATATCCATTGTGAGGACAAATATAAAAAGTCAAGACCACCACAAATATTTTATATGCCTTTGAACGTAAGCGTATAAGTTATATTGCCTAAGGAAGTTTCAAATAAATATTACGTATACGTCCTTGTGGCCATATATGGTTCGTTAAACCTTAATTATTGCAGCGTTGAGCAAACACTACTGAGGATGTAGAGAATTTTCGGATTTATTTAAAGTGTTAAACGATTCTTTCAATCGATTGTATATTTAAATAACATTTTATTTCTACATTTCATTTTAATTTCATGTTTTTTTATTTTAAAATTAAACTTCCAAATCTAACCATTCAGTCAACACTCTATGCTTGTTATTTTGACTTCAATTTTTAGATTTCCAAAGCGAACGACAGAACTTTTTAAAATTTTTAAGAAACTTTTTTATGTACTCTCAGAGTTTTTTCCAGCAATCCTCAAAGAAGAAGTCGCCGAAGAAATATTTTTTCATATTTTTGATGTCTGACTATGGGTTTGAACCCTGGCCTTACGTCTAATAATCCAACACACTACCTACTCGACTACGGCAACTTCATTTTGCCAGTACAATTCCTGTTCAAATTTTGTTCAGAGCACCATAAATTAAAATCACACTCCATGCTTGGCTTCCTATTATAACTTGTCTACACAAACGTTCATCAACGAAAATGCATTTAAACATTAAACTAGTTTGTATAGTCTTTTATGTAATATCCTTTAAATTTATGTAAGTAAATAATGTTAAAAGAATGTAAGCGAAAGATTCATGTTTCTATTGTCAATTAATGAAAATGTTTGTGTGTGTTTGCACCTGTCTCAGTATATGATTTAATGTTTAAGTTATGGAATATTGTATCGCATGCTTTAAAATATTTTACAGTGTAACACAAATACTGAGAAACAAAAGTAAGCGACAACTAAAATTCCAATTTTAAATATTTTCAGCAAAATGAGCGAATTTTTCACTGGAAAATAGAATAACAGCGAGGGAATGTTGAATATTTAACTCCAGAGCACAAGTTCTTTTTCTAGTCCAAGAATTTTGAGGAAATCTTTTCATCCCCATTGTTCTTGATGCTTAAAGCCAATGTTTACACATGTTGCATAGATTCTGTTGCTTTTATGTTTTACATCATGCATGTTCGAGAATATGTCTGTGGGTACAAGTAAATCCTTCAAGATTGACTGGAGCATAAATCATAACTCTCTCCTACTCGTTCATTGTTTATACAGTGTGTTAAAATGAAAAATTGTTTTGGTTAAGAAAGTAAACAATATTCAGGAGTTTTATTCCAGCTTTACTATTTTACTTACAAGACAAGTGACAAGAGTGATATATAAACAGTATTTTAATTGATTTAAAGTTAATATGAATAATAAAAACTTTAAATAAATTTAAATCGTTTAACGAAATATGAAAAAAGAAATATAAGATAGCTCAGGTTCAAAACATGACGATCCAGAGAGTAAGGCAAGGAATTATCAGCATAAAATGACTCTCACGTTTTAGTATTTCGAAAAGGTATCTCCATCAAAGTGAATGCCAATATATTGTTACGAAAGTGGAAATGGTGTTGTTAAAATAATAAACAAAAGCTCCAAAAACAAAACAGCGCACTGTTCACGTGATCAATGAATGAGTAAAAAAAATATACCAACAAAAATAAAGCGCTTGTTTACAAGATCGATGAATAAACAAGAATAAAGGATAAAAGACGTAAATAACCAACAATAACATGAAGGGAACAAAGAAGTAAACAAGAAACAACAATGTGCAGTAAAAATTAGCAAACAGAGAAACAACGGAACAACAACTAATCTACCTGCTCGAATGTAAACAAGAAACAACAAAAATGAACATAAGTTGTTTACACTTGTAGATTGTTCCCGAAGGACGTCATCGTCCTTCAAGGGTAATATAAAAGGCAAGTTAAAGCGAGCAGGGCGGAGTTTGAATTGAATCGTGTAAGACGACGTCACGTTGGTTGAGAATTAAAATCTATCGTGGATTCAGAGTTCAGAGTTTGAGTTGAAGCAGTCGTGTGTGCAGACGGCACGTTGCATTCGAAGTGTGTATTAAGCTAGACGTGTATTACTATATTACGTTGGTTGAAGTGATAAATCTTTCGGTTGTGTGCAGACAAGTTGCGTCTGAAGAAAGCATTTGTTAGTGTAGTGCTTACAAAAAGGTTGTGAGCGGAGAATAACTAACAAGTGTTGTTGCTTACAAAAAGGTTGTAAGCAGAGGATTATCACGAACAAACACATATTGCGAAAATTATCGTTGTATACGTAGAATAAGCTGGAACAGTGGCACAAAAGTTATGCAGATAATAAAGAATTTACTAAAATTAAACACAAATTTATTTTTACTTTATTTGCAATCTACGAACTCATATTTTTAGCGTTTTTTAAAGGTAAAAACGTAACAGTATTTTATACCAGATTATAGAGGCATTTCTTCATTATAAATATACATAATCGGTCATTGTAACCCTTGAAATTAAAGAATTAGTTTATCAAACCACTTATGTTGTGTATAATAATTTTATATATGAATGGCGAGACCTACAGTTTAAAGTCGTTTCCGAACGACAGATTTTAGAAAAACTTTTCATGGCAATTTTATTTACTCCCAGAGCTTTTGGGAGAGATCTGCTGAGAGGAAATTGCCAAAAAAATATTTTGGGATTTTGCCTGGCACGCAGCTGAGATACGAGTTCTGCTTAAACAGGATATACTTGGAAAGTTAGTTTTGATCTTATTTCATTTGACGTACGTAAAAAAATGTCGGCAAATATTTAAAGATATCTCGAGAAGGCGAAGCCACGAACAATCATCAGATTGTTTACTCTGCCATATAAAAGAAAAGGCAAAATGGGCAACTGTTTTAGTAAAAGTTCAATCATTCTTGTGCAATGACGCGGTGTGTTTGAAGAGAGTAAGCAGGGTTTGAAATGCTCCGTTACATGGTAATTGTTATTGTTTCTTACGGCAATGGCGGAAAAACTTTAATAATTCTTAACTCCACACAGGCAATTTAAAAAACGTATTGTTGTTTATCAAACAATTGCGCTTGCCAAGACTTTAATATTTCTGCGAAAAAATCAAATTTACCTTGCCTTTAAACAAATCAACAGATTGGGCAACTCTGCAAATAACCAATCTAAAGATATAAAAAGTAACAGCAAATTTGTTAAATCAAAGTTTTTTTTTGATTTTCCAAAAAACTTTACCAGAACACTTTATAAAATGGGACAAACACACGAACCGGTAGAATACAAATATCATTTTATTGGAGTCTAATAAGCCAACACATTAGACTTACTGGACTACAGCGACTATTTCTTTACTATATATTTGAACGAAAAAAACAAAGAACAGTATTTCGTAAATACGGTTTTACGAACAGTTTTTTGTAAACTGTTTAACGACTATTCTAACCAAGGTAATCCAATTAGAAGTAAGGAAAGCAATGACATTAGAATACATATCTTACGGCATGTATTTTAAATATTAAACTCTGTAATACACTGTCAGCGATCGGTTCAATAACTTTTATTTGAATTGTGTTATGCCTCTTTTCCATTTACCAAAAGATTTATTGTCTACTGTCTACATCATATCAATCATCATACCAATCTCATATAAGGTTATCGAAGCACATTTCCATAACAATATACAGTCAGCATCAAAAGAAACTATACACTATAAATAAAATTCTAACAATTATCAAACTCTACTTCTACCACTTAAGGAGAACGCCCGAAAAAATTTGCTAATCTTTTGAAATTTTTTTGCAAATTTTTTTTTTTTTTGTTTCAATTTTAAAAAATGGCAATGAAACAATAAATAATTTAAAATTTAAATAACGGTAATTTTTTTGTATATATTTTATAAATGTACAGTTTCTTTTGATGCTCACTGTATATGTACTGTATACTGCCTATCTAAAGAGTTAATTGGTTAAAATAAAATTCAATTATTGTTTTTAATTAAATATTACTGTGTGGTTAATACTATATTAAGCTATACTTTTAAACAATTTACCATTCCTTGAGACCATAGAAAATGGAAAAACCTTTATTAACTAACACAATTTGGCTTTTTGACAGACATCAAACATTTCTAATAATGGCATTAATGCCAAAGGCAGTAATAGCATTCAATAAATTAAATTAAAAATTTTCAAATTAAATTGAAAAAATAAAAATCAACAAATTTTATTTTTGTTGGTAAGTAAACAAATTAAAACACGATTTAAGTCTTATTTTATGTCAAGTAAATTTGTGAAATTCTTGTCTTCACATTGAATTTTTATTTTCATTTTTTAATTATTTCCTTGTCCTGCATTTTCTTATTTTCCTTAACGATTTTCTGTTCCTGTTTCTGGATATCTGCCAACATTTTTAAGTACATTCTGAAGTTATCGACCATTTTGTTTTTCTGACATTTCCATTTAATTTTTGGCGACAATCACAATTCAGTTGACCGTTGTCAGGTATACGGATAAGTGAAAGAGTTTTTCAATTATTATTTTGAACTCCATTTTGCATTGTTACTTGCATTTCGATAATTAAATTAACAAACAACTACAGCGGGTGGTTTTCAATATCTTGGTCACACTACTGATAGAATTACTGGTCATTACAACCTTTCAGACAAGATTACGAACTAGCTTCTCACACCATTCGTGTTACTTGTGTTAATTTTATACATGAGTGCCAGCGACTACGAACGACAGATTTTTGAGAAACTTTTCATGTCAGTTTCAATTACCCTCAGAGTTTTTGCCAGAGAAAGTTGAGGTTTTTTTTAATATTTTCGTTTTGATGTCTAACCAGGGGTTTGAACCGTGGCCTTACGTTGAATAACCTAACACTTGTACACAACCAACAAAATAAGTAGAAATTATTCACCTACTTCCCATCATTTTTTCTTCGACAATAACATCAATCATTAGCGAACTAGGGCATTCAGAACGAATTATATTACTGCCGAGTTCTCAGTTTAATTCGAAGAATTTGTACTTTATGGAATTGATAATTTAAAAATGTAAAACGCAAGGCTCACACAAAACGGCCAACCTAAACCGTCCTGGAGAAGAACAGTGAAGAGCTAGAAGTTCAGATGGCTAGAAGTAAAGAAATTGTACTAGCCTTCGGGCTAGTAGGTAGTGTGTTGGCTCTAGGGCAGACAAAAATCCAACGTTCGGAGTCGACTTTAAATAGCAGGCCTTGATACTCAGGGGTAAAACTATCACATACAATTTAGGTGGTGTGAGAAATTGGGTTGTCATCCTAACTAAAGGGTTGTTATGATCAATTAAGTAAATAAGTTAAAAGTCGCCGTAGTCTAGTAGGTAGTGAGTTGGCTTATTAGTTGTAAAGCCAGGGATCGAGCCCCAGGCGAGACATCAAAACAAAATACAAGAAGTATTTCGTCGCCGATTTCCTCTGGCAAAAACTCTGAGAGTAAATAAAATTGCCATGATAAGTTTCTCCAAAAAATCTGTCGTTCGGATTCGAATTGACGGGACCTACAGTTCCGGCACTCGTGCATAAATTTAACACACACAACATAAGTTGTGTTAAAAACTAAGTTGTAATCCTGACTGAGGGGTTGAACTTCAATATCCGTACAACAAATAAGTCGGACAAGAACATTTAAACTATAGGTCCCAACACTTAGGTATAAAATTAACACACACAACTTATGTGGTGTGAGAAGCTAGATTGTCATCCTAACTAAAGAGCTGTTATGATCAATTAAGTAAATAAGTAAGTTTTTCATTTACATAGTTATTGTAGTATTTAAGAGGAATATGAAGAAGAGTATGTAAATATCATGGACTTATGGCCTATCATTTTGTAAATTATAAAATAATATAGTTGTTCGCCGAGATGTTTTATATCCTCTTTTACTACTAATCTCTGAAAAAAAAAACTTTTGTGGAAATTGTTTATTCAACTTTTTCCCCCTTTTTTGTATATAAAAATTTCTGAAAAGCTTTAGTTTTGGGATCTGCTCGCATTAAGTAACCACAAACTCTAGCGCATTAAATTAATTACAAAAGAGAAAGAGAATACCATAAATCTGCTTATGTGTGTGAAAGCACTTGAAATTAAATGTCGCCACTGGTTTTGCACCCTACATTATATTATTTATTGTCGCTAATCCTTGTAACATCTCAGCAAACAACATAGATTAAAACGACCCTGCTGCAGAGCCTTTAAAATTGCTTTTAAAGATCGTGTTTAAAAAATTTGATTGAAGCATGGTTCCTTCAACGTTCTTATTTAAGGAATTTCTTCTTTAGAGTACAATCACGACGTTGTTGACCAACTTTTTTAATTGCTTATTTACTTATTGCTTTATATTTGCCTTTTTTAATATTCTCAACTGTCCTTGTCCAATTCATGCCACATCATTATGTGTGTGTGTTGAAAATATAAAACAGGACCAAATTGAAAAGAACAAAAAAAAGAGAAAAAAGAATCCAGAAACTTAACTTGGTGCCTTAAATATTTAATGATTTTATGCTGACATCACACTGTCCAAAACCCGAAATGAGAAAAGAAAAAAAGAAAAATTAATGAAATGTTCAAGTGTTTTTAGCAGCAGCGTAAAAGATTTTCTATTTTGTTTGTCATTAAGGGATAGAGATGTCCTTAAAACAAGTTAATTTAATTATAAACATTTTATTTCAAGTTCTCCAATCAAAAATGGTGGCTAACGAAATTATTTTGTCTTTTTTTTCAATAAATTGTAATAAATTATGAATTTTAATATTCTCCGTTCCATTTGAGAATCTAACATAATTCCAAGGTATCCTCAGTTATTCACGGTATGTCATGGCTTGTGAGTCATATTCTTACAAAGATTTCCACCCTTCCCTCCATACAAAGTCCAATTCACAGAACAATTAAAGCCGGTTCACCCATTAGAAATACTAATCTTTATGCAGGTGGTTCCAACAAAGTTGTTTCCAATCATGAAGCTCATTGATCACTCACCGGATACGCTGACTAGAAAAATTATTGTATTTGGGATTGAAGATCGTTGAAGTGTTTGAAGAAGAGCCATTGCAATTGGGAAAAGAAATAGTTTGTTGCATGTCATTGTATAATTGAAGTAGTTGGGACGTATCGTTTTAAAAATGTCCGTTGACATCTGCTTCAATATTTAAATTTTATTTAACTGGCAAAATCCATCCAGCCTGCCACAACTATGTCTGTTTTTTTACATAGGTACCTATTCAGAGCACTATGGGATTAGGTGCTCTTCACAGTGGCTGAAAATAATACGTAGATCACTACTACTTCCTACTGTAAACTTACTTCCATGCTGTAAACATTGGCTACGACCAGGAAGTAGTTACCAATTCGAAGTCATGCTATTTGGGCATGACCTCCCTCTTGTTTAGGGGTCAGATACCATTTAAACTCCTTCAAATGCGTTAAGAATGTACCGCCACACCGTACTCGTGCACTCCCCGCGATTGGGGCTAAAGCACAGCCACCACGTGCTCTCCGAGGGGACATCACCATTGCTGTGCAGGGACAAGTCCCTGGGGCTCTCAGCATCCGTGGTTCCTGATTAGGACCTTTGGTCAGGTTTCAGAGCCAAGCAAGACCAGACTGCTGCCAGTTGAACCCCAAACAGTTTTTGACTGGTAGCAGCAGCTTTAGTCGCCTTTTACGACAAGTATGGTGATCACTGTGATAGTATTCTCTTCCCACTACCATACGGGGACCAGCCCGTCACAGTTTACTATCCATATCTGTTTCTCTCTTAATAATCTTAACTCTTTTATGGCGGTGATGTCTGCCGTATACCCGCCAATTGGATAGAGGTTGCTTTACTTTTACAGCAGTTGCCATAGTCTAGTAGATAATGTATTGGCTTATGAGATGAGATGAGGCCACGATTCAATTATCAGGTCAGACATCTTCAACTGAACAGAACACGAAAATATACTACTTTGGTACCTTACTCTCAGCAAGTTCCAGATAAGTTTCTCAAAAATCTGTCATTCGGCTTCGAATTTAAACTCACTCATGCAAAAAGATAACGCACATACCATAAGTGGTGTGAGAAATTAGATCGTTATCCTGACTGAGGGGTTGAACTTCACTATGCGTACAACAAGTAAATTGGACAAGAACATTCCTCAGACTGTTTACTCTGCCATATGAAAGGCAAAACAAAGCAGGCGACTAAGTGATTGAAGTTCAGTCAGTCTTGTGGGAAGACGCGGTGCGTTTGAAGAGAGTAATCATGGTTGGAAGATCTCCGTTAAGAAAATCTGTCGAATAATCGGCTGGTAATTGTTATTGTTTATGCAAAGTGTATAAACAGAGATAGAAGAAAGAAAATCAATTGTTGTTGTTTACATTAAGTTGTGAACAGTGGC
The DNA here is from genome assembly GCA_014635995.1 of Sarcophaga peregrina. NCBI lineage: Eukaryota > Metazoa > Arthropoda > Insecta > Diptera > Sarcophagidae > Sarcophaga > Sarcophaga peregrina. Next base: position 99,698,268 of record CM025792.1, on the reverse strand, counting down.
GCACAGAATTATGCGAATAATAAAGAATCTTAATTAAAACTAAACACAAAATTTGTTTTTATTTTATTTATAATCTACGAGTTCATATTTTAAACATTTTTAAGAGGCTAAAATGTAACAATTGATAAAGGTGATTGTCGAAAATACAACTGGATCGGTTACACACTATTATCAATAAGGTTCACGCAGCACTAACTTACACTCAGACGTTAACTAGTAGCTAGTTTTCCTTCTATCCTTCTACCTATCACACTTAATCTATTCGTACCGAATATATGTATCCTGCTTTTAAAACTTGTTCTCTATTTGTGCGATTTCTTCTTCTTATACGTTACCCTGAGGATAGCTTAAGTTGTGTTCGTGATTGATTTTTAAAATTACTTGGGAATTCTGACTTAAAAACTTATTTTTCTGCTGCAATGTTTGGGAGCTCCCCTTAAAAGTTCAGTCTTAATTAAAAGCTATGCTGGTGACATATATTTTCGCGTTTGTCCTTTTGCGTTTGTAAATATAACTGTTGTATATGGCTGTGTATGTGTGTATGTATGTATGTGTGTATTAGGAAATGCTATTTTGTTATTTAGTAGTAGAGAACAAAGTATTGTTTGTTGATTTTAGAGGTTTTTGGGAAATGTTTTTTTAATTTGCGTTTCTAGTTTTTGTTTTTTGTTCTATTTTTTTTTACTCCCACATCCAATTTTTTTTCTTTAGTCTGTTCTATAGACATTCTTGTTGTCTTTGTTGTTTTACGACATTTGTGTTGCCATTTATTTGCTAGTGTTGGGAATCCTTTGTTGGTAACATTACTTCGCTTATTTTTTGAAAATGTTAAGTAAAAAGCTGCAACATTTTTCCTTTTTAATGGCATTTTGGTCTCATTTGGTTACTGCTTTTGGTTGTACCAACAAACACTAGAATTTTTAATGCTCGTTTTTGTTTTGGTTTTTTTTACCCCTGTTTCGCTGATGTTGTTTGTTTGTTTGTTTGTTTTTTATGGTAGAATGTCATTTGGGGAAAATGAGCTAAAAGTTAAGAAGAAAAACAAATACTAAAAACAACAACAACAATAAAAACAAAGAACATTGTAAAGAATGAAAACAATACAACACAAGAGGAAATAATAAAAAGGCACAATTAATTTGATGTAATTTATTTACTTTCTGTTGCATTTAAAGCTTAAAAAAGAAAACAAAAAAACAAACAAGCAAATACTAACAGAGGCGTGTAATTTAGGGGCGAATTATGTTGTTCTACTTAAGTTGCAGGATCTAGAGTATTAATATCGGCTCCGAACGAAAGACTTTTGAGAAACTTTTGCCAGAAATCTGCTGGAGGTTAGGTTGGAGATGACCGACTAGTGGTTTGAACCATAGCCTCACACCTAATGATCCAACAAACTAATGATCCTAAAAACTAGCAACGCCTCTGTATGCATCCTTAAACAAAGTTTTTTTTTTTTTTGTGTATACAACTGTTCATATGAAATTGTTAAATGCTAAAACAAAAGGAGAACATAATTTCATCGTAACTTTATAACACAAACAATCACTTAAACAGCATCAACATAAAGAGAGACATACAACGTACCAGAAGCAGCAGTAAAACAATTTAAATAAAAACGATTCCTCCCTTTAATGTTTAAATGGAATTTTGAAGTTAAAACTTTTGCCATCACATGTTATTGCATTTTTATATGACACATTTGAGATTTTTAAAGTACATACATTACGGAATGGTAGTACTTCTAACTCTTGAAGAGAATACTAAATTAAGAAACAATATCACTCGATTAGAATGTTTATCAAACTGATGTCGGTTTTATAATTAGAGGACCACGTGATTGAAGCGATTTGGTCTTGATTGAAGATGGATTCATTAAATTGATCTCCACACATAAGGTTTGGTGCGTCGGATTCAGGATTGATAGTTGATTTAGATGCTACCACCCTAGTTACATCCTACTTCGACACCCTAGTCGAAGTATCAGATGAATTGTTTCCATAGAAGAAAGCGAATAATTAAGGAGTTTGATGTGTATTAGTAGAGTTAACTTGAAAATTGGGCTCTGATGCTAATTAATTCGTACGCAATTTAGGTATTGATGAATATAGGATCTGATTGATAATCTGATTGATGATCTGATTGAAAATCTGATTGATAATCTGATGATATGATTGATAATCTGATTGATGCTATGATTGATAATCTGATTGATGGTCTAATTGATGATCTGATTGACAGTCTTATTGTGAGTGATTCATCACCGGCATCACCACGCATGGATCTACTTTGAAGAGAGTTTAATGAGGTCTCTCTAATATTAATGAATATATGATCTGATTGATGATCTGATTGATGATCTGATAATAACTGATTTACCACTGGCATCACCGCGCATTGATCTACTTTGAAGAGAGTTTAACGTTTCTCACTTACATTGATAGATGTTCTGACAAGTATGGTGATCACTGTGGTAGTATTCTCTTACCGCTACCGCACGGGGACCAGACTGTTACAGTTTACTGTACATATCTGTTCCCCTCTTAATCATCTTAACTCTTTTATGGCGGTGATGTCTGATCTTATAGTAAAAATTTCACCGCTATTATCACAAAGCATGAATTTACTTTGAAAAGAATTTAATGAGGTCTCTTTGACGTCGATGAATATTTGATCTGATGATCTGATTAATAATTTGATTGATGATCTGATTGATGATGTGATTGATAATCTGATTGTTGGTTTAATTGATGATCTGATTGATAATCTTATAGCGAGTGATTCACCACCGGCATCACCACTCATGGATCTACTTTGAAGAGAGTTTAATGAAGTCTCTCTGACATTGATGAAGAGATGATCTGATTGATGAATATGACTGATTTACCACCGGCATCACCACGCATGGATCTACTTTGAAGAGAGTTTAATGAGGTCTCTCTGACATTGATGAATAGATGATCTGATTGAAGATCTGATAATGACTGATTTACCACCGGCATCACCGCGCATGAATTTACTTTGAAGAGTGTTTAATGTTTCTCACTTACATTGATTAATAGATGATCTGATTGATAATCTTTTAGTGAAAATTTCACCGCTGTTATCACCAAGCATGGATTTAGTTTGGGAAGAATTTAATGAGATCTTTTTGACGTCGATAAATATTTGATAATCTGATTGATGATCTGATTGATAATCTGATTGATAATCTAATTGATGATCTGATTGATAATCTAATTGATGATCTCATTAATAATCTCATAGTGAGTAATACACCACCGGCATCACCATGCATGGATCTACTTTGAAGAGAGTTTAATGTTTCTCACTTACAATGATTAATAGCTGATCTGAATGATAATCTGATTGATAATCTTATAGTGAGTGTTTCACCGCTGTCATCACCAAGCATGGATCTTCTTTGAAGAGAATTTAATAAGGTCTCTCTGATGAATAGATGATAGTGACTGATTCACCACCGGCATCACCAAGGCTGAACTTACTTTGAAGAAAGTTTAGTGAGCAATTAATTAATGATACGATCTGGATGCCAATGAACTGTAACTTGTCCCTACTATACGTTATGTGTTTATATGTTTCTTTTTGAGCAGATTCCAATTGAAATGATTAACTGACAACAAAGTTATTTGTCGTTCTCTGAGCTAGAAGACAAATTTCTCTGATGTACAGACAAATAAAACACAAAACAATAATGTTCAGCTTTGTTGTTCTTAGTCTGAGTTTTATTGCCAACTATAAACAAAACATTTGTACAAGGGCTCAGATAATATTAAAAATTCGTTTATAAACTCCCGAAGAGGAAAAAGAAAATCTTCACAAAAAATTCCATTGCTTCTCAAATAACTAGAAGTCAGCGAATTGCTTCTTCACTTGATATTGTCACAAAACAGGAATTCAAAAAGAAAGATGTTGAGTGTTCAGTGTTTTAAAAGGAAAACGTAGAGAAAAAAACATTTTCAAAAAGAAAACTAAAAAGAGCACCACAAAACGTTGTTATGCTGTTAAAATGAAGAGCGAAAAAAAGAAGAGGAAAAAAAAATTAAAAAGAAAAGTTACAACTCAACTAGAAGAAATTGTCTTCCAGGCAGCGGAAACGGTTTGTTTGTTTGTTTGTAAAGTAATGACAACACTGTTCATAGTAACGCCCTAAAGTATTTCACTGGAAGATACAATACCAACAATAACAACAGACTTTGTAACCTAAAGGAAGCCAAAAGAAAAAAATTACAAAAGAAAAACAAACAAAAAAAATTTAAAAAAACCCACGAAGTATACTTCTAGGTTTACTTCCTTTGCCTTTTTTTTGTAGATTTTCCTTGAGGTTTTTTCCAAGCAAGTGTTTATATTTGTATTTGTAACAAGCTTATCTTTCTTTTTTTTTTTTGGGTAAATATTTAGTTGCTATAGCATAAATAACATCCGTTTCCGGTGTCCTTTTTTCAACCATAACCACCATTACCAATACTCGTATTCCTCTACCCCGACTCTCTGCACTTGTTTAGATAAAGTTTATTACACTCAATGAATTGGATTTTCTTTGTTCGTTTACCCAGGCAACTATTTCTTGTCACATATCCTGTTACCTCGTTATACGTATCGTTTGGTGAGATATTTTAGACTTTTGATCATCTTTTTACTTCAATTAAAATTAAAAAAAATAAGAAGTAAGAAGAGTTTTCATTTTTTGGCTTTATTTTGTAATTTGAAACACAATTTGATTGAATCGATCAAAATTTTGTTATTATTTTGGATTAAAATTGAATTTTTTAGGATTTTTAAAATTATGTTCTGCTTGTCATAACCCAACAGGGCTTGTAAATATTTAAGTAATCTCAGTAATCTTTTGAAAATCTTTATTTTGCGCTAATTTTGATGTTCGTCCACATCCTTCTGGCCAAAATTGCAAACAGTTAACTATACAATATGGCCTATAAAGATATAAAGATTTCCACATTTTACTGTTATTTTATATCCGCAAGCCTTTAAACTCAAATATTTAAATGCGTAGTACGGTGAACAATATAATTACCTGATTAAAATATAAATTAGGCGTTAATTAAGGTACTGGTTTTAATTTCTTTCTCTTTCTTTTTATTCTATAATAGGCTACCACAGCGCCACTTAATTGACCAATAAAGTTTTTATTTTGTAGTAAAAACTTTTAAGAGGTAATTATTTGGTTTCTAATTTATGAATGAACAGGAATTTATTTTTCTGCTTTCAAATAATAATTATACACAATTAAACAAGAGTAATTAAAATTTCATTTTAATGGACTTTTCATATAAAAAAAATAATAAAAAAATAATTCTTATTTTTTAATGTTTAAAGTAATTAGAAAACATTTCTACGGAAATTTATAGAAAACAGAAGAAAACCATTAATTCTTATCAAATGGAATTCATTTTTACTTTTTAAAAAAGTTTAAAGTATGTGCTTGTAGGTTGCAAATAAAACCCAAATAAATTTCTCTTTAGCTTTAATTAAAATTCCTTTATTATTCGAACAATTCTGTTTGCTACTGTTCACAACTTTATGTAAACAACAACAATTTCTTTTCTTTATTATTCCTCTGTTTACACCATTTGCATTAACAATAACAACCACTAGGCAATTATTCGATAGATCTTTCTAATGAAGGTGTTAAAACCTCGATCACTCACTTCAAAAACACCGCGTCTTCACACAAGACTGACACAACTTCACTAATTCATTCGCCTGTTTTGCCTTAACTATATGGCAGTGTAAACAGTCTCGAAGGTAAATGTTCGTGGCTTTATCTTCTCGATGTCTCTATAAATGTAAACATCGTTGTTGTTTATGTATTTTGTTTACATTTTTTCTTGTAGGGTTTGTTGTTGTATTTTTGTTTACCATTTTTTTGTTAAGTAATGTAAAAGCTAGATTTTTATTTTGGCAACAGTACAACCACTATAAAGAGCAAAAAATAATTGATAATATTTCTCTTTAATTAGTTAAAGAAATATAATAATGCCTCCAAAATGTATTGATACTACTAGAAAAATAGCTAAATGCCCTTCAATCTGAGATTATAGTAGTTTTCAAACGCGCTAAGATCAATCTTTACAATAGTATACAGAGTTAGTAAATCCACGCAAAGGCGGACCCATTTCTGAGTCAGCTGCTACTCGGATTTTCTCAAATAAAGCAAGCCAAACTTAAAACTTGTAACATATTTACTAATGAGTTTCTGTTTTCTGATGGGTTCGTAGTCATCATGGAGTGATTGAAGGTGAGAAACCGAATATTCTGAATCTTACATATCATAAGCCTAAGTAGCACAATACTTTTCAGGACATTAAAGACCAAGCTTAAAAATGGGCGAAAACGTTACAAAGTTACGATCCTAATGAGCAGAGAACCATGAGTATACATACATACATAATTGGTCATTACAATCCTTCAGTCTGGATTATTGACCTAGTTTCACACACCACTTATGTTGTGTGTGTTAAATTTTTACATAAGTGGTGAGACGTCCAGTTTTAAAGTCAACCCCAAACGTCAGATATTTTTTGAGAAACTTTTCACGACAATTTTTTTTTTTAACTCGGAGAGTTTTCGCCAGAAATCTGCTTTTTGTATTTTGTTTTGATATCTGGCCTGGGGCTCGAACCCTGGCTTTACGTCTAATAACCCAACACACTACCTATTAGACTACAGCGCGTTACAACCCATGAGTATTTTAAAACTAAATAAGGAAGACCTGAGCATGCTAATGTGCGTACTCACGGGACATTCCACCTAAAATGTACACCCAAGTATGCAGAGCATACAGTGAAGACATTGAAACTGTGGAGCACAGTTTATTTCATTGTTTTATATTTGTAAGCTCGAAATCCCGATACTCATACTATCCCGGACATAAATTGTCTTAGAGGAGTGGATCTAAAGAAGATTGTACAAGGTACAGACTTGCCAATATAAAGTAAGAGGATATTTCTAATGGTGTGAACACAATAAACCTACATGGCGGCTTAGGTGTTGGTCTCCTCTCCTTCAACCTACCCAATCAACATTTAAATGCTCGATCTGTTAAACAATTTGTCGACCAATAATAGTGTTTACGGTATCTGAACATGGCCTAGGATGTACATAATAGCAGTAAAGGAATATTAAAAAAAAATTTAAGTGAAAAAGCTTGTGAGATTACAGATAGTAGCCAGTCTTATATTATTTTAGTGTTGTGAGCGAATTTCCTAGTTATACTATAGTATTCTTATGTATTTATGTATTTAATTCATCAATTTAATTGGCACTTCGTTAGCTGAGATTGCCTTCCCTATTTCATTATGTTTGTATATCGATTTTTATGACTATAAAACCTACAAACGTGCCAATGATGTGTCAATGGTGTGAGTGAGCCTATCAATCGACTCTCAATAGAATAATGATGACAACAGAAACCAGCTTGGGCGTCTTGTTATGTTTGGATTTTGGTTACACAATCAATTTTATAATCACCACCATATTTAATATACAACACCACATGCATAGCAGTGTGATATATGCGGATAGAGTTAAAAGAAAAGACAATCAAAACATACACACGCACACACACACACACACTTCCAACTGCAATCATTTTGAATCAATGCAAACACGTGTATTCAAATTAAACCTATTATTCCAATGTTTGCATGTACGAGTATGTGTACATATGGTAAGAATACTAAGTAGTCACCATCAACTTGATTGTGGTTTTAAATCATCTTCTACGTACGCATGCACGCACACATGTATATTTGCATTATAATAGGTGCTTATATTTGAATGTGTATATGACACGCAAATCTATTCATACATTCTGTCTGAGCCTCTAGGGCATATTTCGATGTAAATAATCTATTATCACAGTTGAGCTTATAGATTTCGGATTGCATCGGTTTACACTGAGATTCCTTTGTGTCGTTTGTATAAGTATTCAACACGAGGGTAAAAAAAGAGGTTTTTATTGAAGCAGGCATAAAGAGGAATACAAATATAAGAACAATAATTTCTTAATACAAGATAGTGACAATATAATTTAAAAAATCTTCTTGTAAATTAAAACCAAAATAATTTCATTCAAGAGTTTAATAGATTGGACCCTTAGAAGAATTTGTTACAATTTGTTTATTACTAACGCCTACTATCTAACAGGAACTCAATATAAAGATGTGAGAGATGATACTTACAGTGCACAGCCATAAGTATTATTATGGCATAACGATTCTATACGAGGACTTTAATGTTAAAGTGTATACTTAAACAGCAATAGTTTGGAATATGACATGAACGAATTTGATATTGGAAATTGAAACGAAAGTAAAGAAAATGTGAGAAGTTGCCGTGTTCAAGTAGGGAGTGTGTTGGCTTATTAGACGAAAGGTCGAAGTTCGAATCCCAGGTCAGACATCAAAACGAAAATATGAAAATATTTCTTTTGCGACTTCCTCTCAGCAGATTTCTGGCAAAAACTCTGAGAGTAAAAATTGCCATGAAAAAGCTTCTCAAAAAATCTAACGTTCATTCCGCTCATTTATAAAATTAACGCACACAACACGAGTGGTGTGAGAAACTAGGACGTTGTCTATGTCTATTCGACCTCCAGGTACTGTACTTGTCATAATTGACAAGTACACGTCCTCTAACCTAACCCAACCTAACCTAACCTAAAGAAAGTGTGCTTCAGTTATACACCGATTAAACTCCATAATGGGGTTGGTAGCAGAGTCTACTCCAAGAAACTGTAGCATGCCTCAGGTAGAAATAGTGGCCATCACATTCTTCGAGCGTGCTATTTCCTCTTCTCTGATAGTAAGGCCACTATAAGATATTTGTCGAGCGTTATGATTAATTCCAGGATCGTTAGGGAGTGTCGTCGCTGTTTTGACCTTCTTTCTGAGCGCTTCAGTAGCTTACTTGTCTGGGCACAGATATATTCAAGAAAACTGCAGGGCCTATAAGTTCGTCAGAGCTGGTGTACTTTTTCTGGCATCCTCGTCAATCGTCTTGGGTATGCCGGTTACCTTGGTTAAATTGACCATTGCGCAGAAATTGTTTCAGGACTCCATGGACTATCATGGGTCAATGAAGAGTTTTGCTCCACTGCCTGACTCACTTGTCCCTAGATAAATAGAAGATGCACCAACCAGTTGCTCGGACTTGATCGTAACGCCATCTCTATCAAAGGTGATTGTGTTCTAGAAAGATACGCGGAATGAATGCAGCTCCCATCTAACGACTTCTATCGTGGTTGCAAATATGTTGAGAAAGAGGAGACTGTTTTCCATTATCATTGTCAATGTCCATCTCTTGCATGGTGCTGATAAAGTTTATTTAGCTTCCCATACCTTTTCAGCTGGACGAAGTTATCAGCTATTGATGTGAAGGATCGTGATTTTAAAATTCAGCTTTTAAGCTGACCAACTTCCTCCCTAGTTTGGTGAAACTAGGTTAGTAAAGGGACTGTGTTTACTTGAGACATCGCAACGGGCAGCTATGCCTGCTTAAGCTAGCTTTTGATATCAAATCTAATCACTCCAACCTACTATGTACTACTATACCTCTGTAGGAAGCTTTTAATAAGTAGGAAACATTTTGCTTAAAAAATTTCATCACATAATTTGGGTAGTCAGGATCAAATTCTCAATTTTTTTGATACATTTTTCTGCAACTGAAAGATGCAAATCGAAGTGATATTTTTCTAAAGTACCCCCAAAGCACAGATTAATAAATACTTACGTTAGCTTACATTGGCCTTACTTTTTTATATAAAGGATAATACGGTAGATGAGTGTGGATCCAATTTTGTTTGAATACATGAAACTATTAAGGCATCCCAGGTGTGTGTATAGTCAGCCGCGCGGAACCATATATTTCAATTGCAAAACATACGAAATTTAAGCTCTACATTAAGAATATTTCCATTAATTTTAGTATTTTGTTTTGCTACCAAAGCAAAACATACTTTAAGCTTAAATAAGTATTTTCTAAAAATAAAAAATAAAATTTCGTACAAAATTTAAACATTTTTTTTTTTAATTCCTTTAATTTATTGTATGATTATCATAAACTTGCACAATTGCCAAGAGAAAAAGAGGCGCCTACAGCACATTTATTTTTATTTTCTTTAAAATCATTTATCATTTGAAGACAATTCGCTTATTCACTTATCCTATATGAGAGAGTATTCTAGTCATTTTGTAAGTTTTTCCTTTGATATCCCACGCTTATGTGGAGTCGCAATAGAATAATTTTAAATATTAGTATGTACACAAGATACATACGTACGTACATATGTATGTATGTACATACATACATTATTTATCTTGTTATATTCATTACAATCATTATATGAACGAATGTAGATTTGCTGAAGCATGTGGATTAAAAATACAACTGCAAAGTTTTAGACTCTTTAAAAATATATTTTTAAATATGAAATGAATTAAAGTTTATCGTTATATTGGGTTATTAAATGGTTATCGCCCAGCTAGCATCACTAAAAAGAAAAAAAAACCATTCATGAGTTTACTACGCTAATTAAATGCAGCTTTTAGGCGACACACACCATCTTTTTGTCGCCTATAAGGCAGCCTTTGATAGCCCTCTAAGGGATCGTGTTTTTTACCGCAATGTCTGAGCTCGGTATACCTGCGAAGATGATAAGGCTATGCAGAATGACATTACGCACTTTCTCCGGCTCTGTCCAGGTAGAAATGGACCTCTTTGAACCTTTTGATATCGAGGTTTCAGATTATGCGACCGCTTAAACTTCGCCATAGAGAATGTTCTGGGGAAGGCGATAATTCATCGCAATGACACTCTATTTCGAAAAAGAGTCCAATTGCTTCATAAGCAGATGACATTGACATCATACGGTGTACCAAGCGAGATGTTACTCCTGCCTTTAGTGCTATTGAATGAAAGTGTATTAAAATTGATCTAGCAGTAAATAGGGACAAAACGTAGTATATGTTATTGACAAATAGAAACGCGTTGGCGCAATGGATCTCAGATTACGGCCTATAACTGTACTTTCCACATAGCCAAGGAATTTATTCATCTTGGCTCAAAAAAAATGATGTTATTCTAGAGATCAAATACATGATCAGTTTTGCCAACAGGTGCAGCTGTATTTCACTAATGGCTTCACGAATATTATCTTTTAAAGCGTCAATTATCTCTGGTTTGTCGGCGTAACACTTATCTTTGACGGCATCCCACAATAATAGTCCAAATCGCAGCTCTGAGGTTGCCAAACGATATCAGCACTGCGGCTAAAAATGTGTTCTTCAAAAACAGGCCGCAAAACATCGAGTGTAGCTTCGGCTGTGTGGCACGTACCACCGTCCTGTTCCTCCTTTTCAATTTTGGTGAACAAAAATTAGTTCAACATGGGCCGCTGCGCACAATCGAGAATGTACTTAAAAATTGGACCGATGGTGTAGGCTCCTGCATGGCCAGCCGAGGCAGCCATTTGAATGAAAAATTTTCTATTATTAACCGGAAGGATTGTACTTTCAAATATAAAAAGAAATTTGAGAAAATATTCAGTAGGTTTTTTTTAAGTATTTTCCAATAAAGAAAAGTTATTTGACGGAGCCTTTAGTATACGTCGTCGCAAGTAGGGAAACACGGCGTTTTGAATCCAAGATTACGGCTGATAACTATGTTTTTGATATAATCAAGGAAATTATTTATCCTGGCTCCTTTGTTTGCACCAAAAAATAATGATAATGATAAAGGCGGGGCCATTCTTGCAACAAGACGCTTCTTTATGACGCAGAGGCATGGACAGTATTAAGCAGTGATGTAGGAGCCTTGAAGATATTTGAAGGAAAAGTCCTACGAAAGTTCTTCAGTCTAGTGCGAGTTGGCGACGATTTCCCCATTCGATCTAGTACTGAGTTGTCTGAGTCCTTAACCATATGGACGTTGTGCAGGGTATTTACATTCTGCGGCTATACTAGCTCGGCCATGTCGTTCGAATGGAGGAGGATGCTCCGGCGATATTTGATGCGGGGATATGTGGAAGTCAGCGAAGAGCAGGACCTTTTTTGTGTTGGAAACACCAAATCGAGGAAACCCTGTCATCGATTGGTGTGACCAACTGCGGTAGGCGCTTAACAACCAGACCAGAACCAACCGGGTTGTTAATGGCCAATTAAGTAAGTAAGTGAGTAAGTTAAAAACCTTAAGTCATCTGTTTATTCCAACTTTCTTGTATTTTAAAGAGTATGAATGTGATCATTATTACAAAACATTCACATTTTATTATAAAACCTTCAGCTAAAATGTCTATATTCGACTTAATGATTCACAATTTGTTTTTTTTTGTTGTTTTTGTTCGCAGCCATCAGCCATTCATAAATTATGCATAAAATTTCACATGTACGCTGATAAATCTACTCTACACCATACCATCTCTTTATTACACTCATTTTAGAGGAAATTGTAATTTTAATATCAAGCAACAACAACAACAACAAAAAAAAACAAAAAATTCTTTTCACACTCACGCATCTTAAAATTAAAAGTGAACAGCTGAATTTTGCTATTGTTTTTGGTATTGTAAGAATTTCATATTTTTACTGAATGCTCAATACTGTCGGTAGTACTCTAGCTGAAGGATAACTTAAACAACAAGCAGTAGTTTCAATAGCATCCCTAACATCTTCTAGACTAGAGTTTGCCAGTGAAAATCAAAGAAAAAATGAAAATGAAAAATGTGTGAGTGTATGTGTGAGTAGCATTAAAAATAACGTTTTTTAGAAGACATTAAGCTACTCTATGTTGGCGCTAAGGATTTATGAAAGTTCGTAAATACATTATTCAGTTTTGTAAAAGTCATAAATTATGATTTATTTTAACGGAAACCGCCATAAAAGACAATTTTACGCTCGTCTTGAAAATGAAAATGAAAAAGAAAGAAAAACAACAAATTTTGTTGTTGTTGTTGCTTTATTCCTTTAATAATCTAAAAAAGGTTTTTTAAGGAAATATTACAAGAAATACCATCAATAGTATGAGCGAGAAATATAAATTTACAACAAAGCGTTGATAGCGTTGATAACTTAATTTTTTGCATTTTAAATTTTAAAGTTTAGTACGCGAATACGTAAATTAAAGTAAAAGTTAAGACAAAATATACATTTTCTTATTTATAATAAATTCATCCGAAAGGTAAAAATGTGGTGTGAAATCCATACAGTAGTCGCAGAACAGACAGTACGGCTAACTCATCAAAAACTCGGGTGATGACTTCGGAATTAGCTAAAGTTCCGCTCTTTTCGCCGATTGATTATTCGGAGAGTTTAATTTGCAATAGCAGGAGTTCGAATCCAGAATTACTTTATTGCTGGCCTGGACACTGTTTATGCAGATTATTGGCGATTTAACCCATTTTGTAGAAACCAAAGTTATTCAAATGATTTCAAGTACTTTTGCACAGTGGGACACTATAATTTCCATTTTGTTAACAATATTGTTACGAAAATGGAAAAAATCTAGATACTGGTGTTTTGTTTTTACATCTTTTAGCATTAAAACTGTAAACAAAAGCTATAAAAACAAGAAACTTGTTTACAAATTATCGCACTGCGTAATGTAACAATAAACAGAAGCATGAAAAAATGATAAACAAGTAAAAAAAAAATACAACAACAAACACTGCAAGAATAAATGTAAACAAAATACGTTAACAACATTATGAAACAACGATATTTACATTTATAGATATCTTGAGAAGGCGATGCCATGTGGTAAAAGTTCAGTCAATTTTGTGTGAAGACGCGGTACATTTGAAGAGTGGAATCGTGGTTTGAAGATCTCCGTTATAAACATCTATCGAGCAATTGTTAATAACTGTTAGGGTTTATGCAATGGATGTAAACAAAGGAATAACAAAGGAAAGCAATTGTTCTTGTTTACATCAAGCTGTGAACAGTGACATACAGAATTGTGCGAATAATAAAGAATTTTAATTCAAAACAATCACAAATTAATTTTATTTTATGTATTTGCAATCTATGAGGTTATATTTTAAACGTTTTTAAAAGGTAAAAATGTAACAATATTTTGGCAATATGCCTTATGACAATCCAATCTCTTTAACGCCACTTAGACTGTCTATACCTTACGGACTTACGCAATAAGTAATTACAAGCTTTTTGTCAGAATAATGATATAGTTTCTCACATCATTCATGTTGCCTGTGTTAATTTTATCTGTGAATGTGTATTGTCGATTCTGAATGATAGATTTTTAAAAATCATTTCCTGGCAATTTTATTTCCCCTCAAAGTTTCTACCAGAAATTTGCCGAGAAAAAGTCGCCGAAGGTCATCTGATCTGGCGTTGATCCCTGGCCTCACGTTTAAAATGCAATTTTAAATAATATTCTTAAAACTTTCAATGTGTTTAAACAGTTTAAACGAAAATGGAAGAATTTTTTAATTTTTTTTAGATATTTTTGTACTCAAATTTTCACAATTTACGCAAACCCTATATGAAGTACAGTTAATGCCTGAGAACATTGTTTATTTTACTCTCAAAGCACTACCAGAAGACTGCTGGGAGACGGTTGCCTCAAGATATATTTCCTCATACTTCGTTTTGTTTGAGATATTTGAGCCAGGAGTTGAACCACAGTCTCTTAATAGTTTAAGAAGCATAAATACTACCACCTAAGCTTAGGTAATTTCAGGCCTATACGAATCTTAGTGTAGTTAGTATGTTGGCGTATTAGGGTGTAAGGCCACTGTTCAAACCACAAGTCAGACATCAAAACGAAAACATGAAAAAAAAAAGATTCCTTCGGCGACTTTCTGTCAACAAATTTCTGGCAAAAACTCTGACAGTAAATAAAATTGCCATGAAAAGTTTCTCAAAAGAATTTGTTGTTCGGAATCGACTTTAAACTGTAGACGCCCCCGCACTTAACATAGGTGGTGTAAGAAACAACGTTCTAATCCTGATCCTTATTTTCTTAAATTGATGGATTCCTTTTTACTACGCCCACAAATAAAAAACATTTTTTTAAACAGCAACTTGCAATGCTGTTTAAGGTTCCTATTCAATGTCGAAATAAATTCATAATTTGCGCACATTATTCTATTAAAAGAAGTTCAACAAAGTTTTTCATTTTCATTTCCCCCTTTTTAAAAAAAAAATACTCCAAAGTTTTGTATAAGAATTCTGAAAAGAAATGCAAAAATTTATACAAAAAAATATCCAAACTAAGCGAAATTGATGGCTTAAAGTTCAAATAATAGTGGGTGGCACTGTGGTAATTGAAAGTACCAACAGAGTTAAGACCAAAAAAATTCTGGTTTTTTCTTAGAAAAAATTTTTTTTATTGTAAAAAATAAAAGAAGCAAATTCTTGAATAGAAACAAGACAGTTTTTTAACCAAAAATAGCATCATCAAGGGCAATAACAATATCAAGATGAACAAGATGAAAGAAAGGATGAAAGAAAGAGAAAAACAAGGAATTCATGATGTGTAAATAAAGAGTGAAGAAATAACTTCGGGCCATAAATGGTCAGAATTTTTTCTTTCTTGCTTGTTTTTCTAAAGGGGATAAATAAGAAAACAAAACAAAATAAAAAAAAACGGGAGAAGAATTAAGGAAAAGTTGACTTTTTGAATTGGAGATCTAAGAAACAAAATTTTGATGTAAAGAAATTTCGCGGCTTAAGGCAATTTTTAAACTATGAAAGCTTCTTTCTAAGGGGAACCCATTAAACTTAGGCATCAAAAACTAAATTCTTACAGTTCCTACTTAGTTCTTTAGTAAGCTTTTATAATAACTTACAATGTAACAAACTAGGGAATGCAATTTGTCAAAATAATGATCAAAGTAAAATATTACAAAAGTCTTGTAATAAACTTTTAACAAACACTTCTGAAATTCTGTATTTTCACACAGAATAATATTAATTTTGTGTGCATTTCTTTGTAAACAAAAATGATTGAAAATGTTTTGCATAGTTTTGTTGGTCAAAGACTCAAATAGAAATCGTTGCTACAAAGTACAAACAGAGATTTATAGAAGGTGAATTATGCCTTATGTATTATGTCAAAAGTGAAAAAAAATTTAAATATTAACCCTCAAATCGTCATACAATATTTATTCCATAATATTTTTACTTCTATTTAGAATTTTACTGAGTTTCAGGCAAAATATTGCATTTAAAAGTGATTGATTTATAGAACCCTTATTAGCCTAGCCGACCGAAGTATTTGTTGATTTAAAACGAATTTTAACGTTGGCTTTAAAGAGCGTAATTTCTTAAACTAGTACTTTAAATCTACTTACTTTACTTTCTTGCTTAAATGGCCATTAACAACCCGATTAATGGTTTGTCTTAACATACTGCTTCAGACGCCCATGCTTCTTGGGAGCCTACGCCAACTGGTCACACCAATGGATGACAGGGTTTCCTCGATTTGGGCATCAAATACCCATCTCGCCATAGTGTCTTTCACTATTCGAACGATATGGCCGTGATAGCACGTCCCCGCTGAATGTTAATACGCTGCACAACGTCCATATGGTTAAGGAGCTCTTACAGATTGGATCAGATGCGGAAATTATTGCCAATTCTTACTGGACTTTTCTCTCGAATACTCTTACGGTCGTTGAATCAGTACGTAATAGCGTCTATGTGTCTGCGCCATAAAGTCGCACTGGAGAATAAGCGTCTGGTAAGTTAAATTAATTGTGTCGTACGAGAGAGATCTCTACTTTGACTATATCGAAAGTATAGTTATCGGCTGTAATCTGAGATCCAATCAGCCGCATACCTCTATTTGTAGATTTGTATAAGGAGTGCGAACTAAAAAAACTAGACTTACACTTTTCGTTATAGAAATAAAACTAAGTGGCGGATTTTTTTCGTTTTATATTGTAATTAAAGTAAATAATATTTGAATACTTTTGTGTATGAAATGTTTTCTGACAAAGGTCTCAGAGCATCCAACTTTTTGAGTCACATTTCTTCCAAATATTTTCGGGTGTTTTTGGAAAAATACTTATTATTTTACCTGCTTTGTTTTGGTCGGGATATCCTTTTTTTCTTCCACTTCCACCCTTTCTCTCAATACTCAAAGACTTCTTATATTGTTTTTGCTTAACACCTGCGAGCCTAGCAATTGTTTTTTGTAAGCGGCGCGGTTTTTTAATGAAAATTTTAATTATTTTTTACGACATTCTTGTTGGGTGCCCATTTTCAAAAAACTAATTTTGCTATTCCAATGAAATTTAGCACATGGATTTTGAAACAGATGACTAACGGTAACAATATAACGGTATTAATTTTTTTCAATTACGATAAAAGTTATAAGCTTAAAAGTATGCCAATTTTTTTTTTGTGCGCACTCCTTACTTCGTTTTGCTCTCATTTACTGCCACACCCATCTTAGTATATAATAGGTTATTAAAACCCTTCAGATAGGATTATTGACCTAGTTTCTCATACCACTTATGTTGTGTGAGTAAATTTTATACAAAGTGGCGGGACTTACAGTTTACAGGCTACTTCGGAATCGAATTTAAAGTGTAGCTCCGGTTACTAATGCATAAAATTAACTCACCCGACATAAGTGGTGTAAGAAACTCGTTTCGTAATCCTGACTGAAGGGTTGTAATGACCAATTATGTATTAATGTATGTAAATTAATTTTTTTACAAAAAAAAGTACATCTACCTTACAACATTTTTTGTTCTGACTAGTTCATTTTCATATACTGTCAAACTCGTTTATAACGAAATCGGTTATAATGAATTCTTGGTTAAAAAGAACTACTTTAAATGGGCCCGGTAATTAAATTTCATTCATTTTACCTTTTTTATAACGATCCTTCAGAAATAACTTTACAGTGTATTTACTTTTATTTAATATGGCAGCATTAAATTAAAACTCAGCATCTTTAATCAGCTGATAGATAATAAGAATTAACACATATTTTTGAATTTTAATATAAAAAGTACTTTTTGTTTTTGATAAATAAAAAAAATTATTTGTATTTTATATTTTCGTCTATGACTTCACCCCGTTTATTGCGAATTTTGCCTATAACGAACTATTATTTCTGGTCCCACGGAGTTCGTTATAACCGGGTTTGACTGTAATTATTTTATTTTCACATATAATTTTAAAATTTTTAAATAGATAACTTTTATGCTCTTAATTATTTTGCGAAGATGATTTTAAAATTTAGCATTGGCAAGGTTTTTAATGACAGGGTCTTATAGGATACAGTAACCATTTAAGTATTAAAATTTGAAATAACAAACAAACTTAATTATCAAAACAGAATGTAGCAAAAATTTTACAGTTTTATTAACAGCTGTTCTATCTTACAAAGTCAATGCATTTTTTGGTGTCTTTAGAAGTACAGCAGAAAATCAAAACTAAACATTAAAAAAATATTTCTTGTATCTTAAAATAATAAATTTTGACTACTAACCAGAATCAAGGTAAGAAACATGGAATCATAATCAATATTTGCAAAAATTTATGTGATAAAATAATCACAGAAAAATATTTTCTAATTCGAGGTCTAGAGGTCTAGATAAACAGTTATTCATAGCGCTGTTAGACATTTTAGTAGAAGTTTTGGTCGAGGCATTATTTTTCTTAGAAATTAAAATTGAATTGAAAATAAAAAATAGCTTTCCTATCACTATAATACAAACGAAATTAATTAATACAAGAAGAGTAGAATAGAAAACAAAATAAGAATTGAAATTTAAGTTGCATTGAACATGAAATTCAAATTCAATAGTCTTAATAGGAGATGATAAATTAACCAAGAAATAAACCCGCATTGTTTCTATCACAGTTGAAATGTGGCAAATATGCCTTTCGTTTTCAATTTATTGTTTTTATAAAGTACAGTTTACCCAAAAGTACTCGTATACTAAAATATTCAAATTATAATTTGTTAAAATAAAAAAAAATTGCTGAAAAGCAATTTGTTTTATAAAAAAGAAATCCAGTGTGCTAACCGAAGACAGATTTTCTTTGCAATGACAGAGATAACCCATTGATTAGCTATGTGATGCATGTTGCATGTGATGGAGGTTGCATATCGTACTTCCCTATCCATGAAACCCTGAGAAAAGATCGCTAGCGTGCTTACCGGAGAGAATTATTTACTAATCAAAACATTGATTTCCTTTGCGGTGGTAAAGGCAATCCATTGATTAGGTCTGTGACAGTAAGATTGTATCATCCACGTTGCATGCATGTTGGAATGAGGTTGCCTATCTTATTTTCCTATCAATGAAACTCTGGAAAGTGTTTCATTGCCAGTGTGCTAACCGAAAAGCATGTTTTACTGATTAAAACACAGATTTCCTTTGCAAAAGTAAATATAAACCATTGATTAGTTCGAAGATGATAAGGTTGTATGTTGCATGTTGCATGCGTATTGAATGGATGTTGCATATCGTACTTCTTAATCCATGAAACATTGGGTTGTGATCACGAGTGTATTTTTCGAGAAGCATGCTTCAAAAGATTGATTTCCTTTGCAAAAGTAAAGCTAACCCACTACTTAGTTCGGTGATGGTAACGTTTTATTGTATGTTGCGTGCATGTTAGACGGATACTTCCCTATCCGTTAAATATTGAGATGTGATCACCAGTGAACTTACCGAAGAGCATCCTTTACGCATCAAAAGAAAGATTTTCTTTACAAAAGTAAAGAGAACTCATTGAGTTGTTCGTTGATACTGAGGTTGTATGTTGTACGCGTGCTGGATGGAGGTTGCATATTTTACTTTCCCATCCATGAAACTCTGAGCAGTGATCGTTAGTGTGCTTACCGAAGAGCATGCTTTACTCACCAAAGAAAAGGTTTTCTTTGCGAAAGTTAAGATAATCCATTGATTAGTTCGGTGATAGCAATATTGTATGTTGGATATTACATGATGCATGCGTGTTGGTTAGAGCAACATGAACAGTATGTTTTACAGGCCAAAATATAGATTTCCTTTGCAAAAGTAAAGATAACCCATTGATTAGTTCGTTGCATGCATGTTGGATGGACTTTGCATATCTTACTCCCCTATCCATGAAACCCTGAGAAATGATCATCAGTATATTTTCCGAAGAGCTTGCTATACTCATCTAATAATAGATTAATGTAATCTATTTAATCCTATAACAGTACGGCTGTATCTGGCATCTGGCGTGTAACATGCATGCATACGTGTTGGATGCATGTTGCGTATGTGTTAGATGCATGTTGCATGCAATATATTCCTTTACAAATTATTATAACATTGCTTTGGAATATTTTCAAGATGATTGTAGTCGTAGAATTTCAGAAGGACGACACATATTATAACGCGCATTACAACTCAACGGAAAACCAATTCCATTAAAAGACATAATATTGTATGATCTTAAAAGGCCAACACAATCTCTAAGTATCCTAATGCATATGTATACTGACATAGCTAAATAAGTACGCCTCTTCATTTGAGATTCAAACTGTAATAACTCATAAAATTTATTATTGGCGAGAATGCAATTTTCTTTCAATTCTGTTTAGTTCAACACATTGCAGGTTCAAATATTTGTTGTAAACTAAAAGCACTGAATATTAAATTCTTGTCAACAGTTCGGGTTTATTAAGCTCTTTTTCTTTTATGTTATTTCTCCAGTCAGAAAATATAATGAGAGATATCCGAGTATCTGAGTACTACCTATTTCATCAGGATCCTTTAATGTCAGGAAAAACTAACCGAACAATTACTTTTGAGGCAGAAATACAATATGAGTGTAATGATATCAACTGTATACAGCTTTATAGTTCTTATAGATTGATGCAACAAATACGCTGTGGACGTCAAAAGAAACTATACACTATAAATAAAATACGAACAATCACCAAACTCGACTCTAACCATAATTTTACAATACTTCGTAACTTTTAATATTTTTTTTATGGTTTCAATTTTAAAAAACAATTTTAATATAAAAATAATGGTAACTTATTAATGTATATTTTTCAATGTACGGTTTCTTTTGACGCTAACTGTATATTTCTTTATATAAAGCTTTGATCTTAAAATTCAAACTTATAAGATTACAGCAGGGATCTATGAGGCTTTCACCATTAACTTTGTGTTCAATTTATTAACTCTTGAAATTTTATTAAAACTTTAGAAAACTTGTGACTTTTGTAAGCAGATTAAAGAAATTTTTTAAAATTATTAAATCGTTAGCTTATAGCCCTGAATATATTATTAAACAGATTCCAATTAAATCATACATACATTAGAAGGTATTGAAGAAATTAAATAAAAATTTATTAATTTTCAATTGTTCTTTGTAGAAAATTATTTCCATAAAAGGTCTCTGTAGGAGTCTAAGCCTTTGTAAAAAACGAAAAAAGGAAAATTTTTATTTTCAAAATGGTTAATCAAAACAATGTAAAATTTGTTATTTTAAGATTAAAGCATATGGCAGTGATGTAAGTAGTAAAATGATTTATTTTTAATGAAAATCTTTCTAAGAAGAATTTATTATTTCGCAGACCGTTTGACTGTCGCCTTGTGACTTTAACTCGCAAAGACGAAAGGCCCCAATTCACTGTGGACTGTGTCATCAATTGGGTAAGATTATAAAGAATCCATACGTGTTTTGTAATTTTTTTCTAAAATAAAAAATTAAAATCATAATTTTAGTTTAATCGAGCAATGAACAAAGAGGAGAGGATACTGCCAAATAATTTTAATTCCTACTTTTATATATGGGACATCATATCTGGCGATACGCCACTATTTACCATTTTAGGCATTCAGTTCGATAATATTTATGTATTTATAGGTGAAGAGACAATGTATTGGATATTCTTTCAAGATTTGCCAATGTTCCGACGTGTGGAAGGAAGTGGTGCCATAAGGGATCCCGTCTGTCCTTGCTGTTTTCACCTCCAACATCTACAAGTAGTCGCCACAATAAGAGAATTAGTACGAGATCATTATGGCTTTGAATAATACAATCTTCAATCACTTCAATACGTAAACAATTGCATTGTGGGTGGCATATGCTTTTCGTTGACCTTCACATAACTTCTAGCTAATAGATTCAAATTTTTGTAAAAAATTCTACTCTCTTATGCTTTTTTAATAACATTTTCATTCCATCACTAATACTAACATGATTAATACTATGAATTAAAAAATAAAAACAAAATATTTTTTCTCAGTGTTGTTTCTTTCTTTTAAATAAAAGTTTACACCTACAGTGTGCGTCAAAAGAAACTGTACATTAAAAAAAAAAATACATATTAATAAATAACCGTTATTTTTATTTTAAAATTATTCTATTTGACAGTTTTTAAAATTAAAACGAAAAAAATAAATCCAAAAAATTTCGAAATATTGTCCAATTTTTTCGTGTAAAAAGTGTTAAAAGTTTAGCTTGGTTATTGGTAAAATTTTACTAATATTGTGGAGTTTCTTTTGACGCCCACTGTCCACGAACTGTGCCTCTTTGTTCTTGTAATCCATCTTTAAACATTTACACGATCTAATTTACACTTTGCTGGAAATGTCTGACCTGAGGTTTGAAACGTGGCCTCACGTCCAATAAGTCACCATTCGAAATATGTTTGATTCATAAGAGAGATCAGTAATGAATCGTATTTCCGCTACTCATAAGTACTCATGGAATTTTGAGTACGAGGGAATCAACAGAATTTAAATTCAGCTATTCTGATTCATTTGTACTCGCTACAACATTGATTTACAAGTATAGATTACAATGAGTATGAGTACAACGTTGAAATCAAATTTGCGTTGACATTCGAAATATGTTTGATTCATATACCTATCCATTCTGATTATAAATTTAGAAAAATACTTATAATAGTTATAAGTGATTCTAGTGATTCAAAATGTACAACCTTTGTTGTTGTTGCATATACAAACAAAGAAGAAAGGAAATACAAAGTATTTGAGTATTGTGGTGTTTGTACCCGAATCATATTTATTTTGTTCTTCGCCTAAATGTTAACTAGAGACGAGTTGAAGTCAATAACATCATTTGTATTGTTAAGTGTGAGTACAACGAGTACTTCCAACTTTTAATATGAGTAGTATGAGTATCATATTAATATAAGTATGAATGCGTATAAGTATCAGAAATAATAAAAATGATTTGAATCTACTCATCGTTTTGAATACTCGTTGTTGATCTCTGATTCATAAGTCTACTCATTTAGATTCATAATTTTAGAAAAAGACTTCTAATGCTTATAAATAATTCGAGTGACTTTCGACCTTTTAGTGATTATTTTAGTGTTCGTATGCGAATCATACTTATTTTGTAAATGTTGATTTATGGAGAGTCGAAATCTTGGTGATAGTAAAAGTGAGATTAGGTTAGGTTAGGGAACGTGTACTTGTCAACTGTGACAAGTACAGTACCCGGAGGTCGAATTGACCCATTGTACAACGTCCTAGCTTCTCACACCACTCGTGTTGTGTACGTTAATTTTATACATGATTGGCGGGACTTACAGTTTAAAGTCGACTCGAGTCGAACGAGCCGAACGACAGATTTTTTGAGAAGCTTTTCGTGGCAATTTTTACTTTCAGAGTTTTTGCCAGAAATCTGCTGAGAGGAATTCGCCGAAAAAATATTTTCATATTTTCGTTTTGATGTCTGACCTGAGATTCGAACTCGGGCCTTTCATTTAATAGCTACTAGACCATGGCGAGTCCATGATGGTAGTAAAAATTAAAAGTATTTTCATATTCTTCAAACTCACCACGATCTATACGTGTGAGTATTTTTTATCAACACATTAACAAAAAAAAAAGGCGTGTTTGATCCATTATTTGATATGTGGCCGGACAACATAAAGATTGTCAGTACTTTAAAAAAATATTTCCCCCGTTTTTAATCTTCTCTTTCTCTATTATTCACTTCTATATCTCGATAAGATATTGTACACGACATATGTTTGTTAATAAATTCACGAATTAATAAAATTGCAGTGTACTGATGTCACGTCAATACTTTATTGAACACACAAAACAAAGCAAGTGCCGTCAATGCCATGATATGGCATAGCACAAGTGGCATTCAAGTACATACGTATTCAGCATTCGTGTGTTCCTTATGATGCAGTGTACGTGAGGACATTCATTTCCCAAAATAAAGGTTTCCAGTAAAATCCTGTCACGATATTTTACTTTCTCTCTCTCTTATTATGCGTATCATGGATTGTAAATTATCATCCTGCCATTTGGAGTAGTTCTCTCTTGAACACTTTCGATATGAGAGTGAATTGTTTTCGTTTTCGTTAGTTTGTTTTTGTTTTGTACTGAATAAACATTTAGCGTGATGTAGTTGAGGCTATTTGTGCCCATATGCCAGAGTGTCAATACTCTCAGAGCAATAGTAGGAATGGAAACTGATACAACAGCTGTGCGTACATTGAGAGAAACAATACAAGGGGTAAAGTTAAAATGCTTTCAAAGTATTTCACACAAAACAATATTTCTTTTGAACTGTGAAATATTTCTGTTGACTGGCGTCTTTTCATTTCGTCAATAATGTCGGCATTGATGCCGTCGTTGCCAACCGGACAACTGTCTCAACTGACAAAATATTTCTCCTTTTGTGTTGAAGGCAAAATTCAACAGAAATCAACTCCAGTTTTAATTTCAAATATGACGTTCGTTTTTAAGTGGCATGAAACGAAAACATTTGTGACAGAACTTTTGATTTTGTTTGTTTATTTCTTGTGAAAAATTTTCCGCAGTTAGATTGGATTTTCCAAGAAGTGTTTACACTATTGTCAGAGTACTACGGCCTTTTTCAACCTTTAGACTTTTATGGTTTGCCGAAATTTTGGAGAAGTTTTTTGTCTAAATACGTATGTATTCTTAAAGTATTATAAAGAACAAAGATTAAAGAAATGAAAGAAACGGCGTAGATTTTTCTGAAGATAATATTACAAAAATAAAAAATCTAGATACTGGTGTTTTGGTTTTACATCGCTTAACATTAAAATTGTAAACAAAATCTACAAAAACAAAGCAATGCAGTAAACAAACCTGTTTACAAATGATCATACTGTATAATATAACAACAAACACCAGCATAAAAGAAAAATGTTAAACAAGTATACACAAACCAAATACACAAACAACACTACAATAATAAATGTAAACAACGATTTTAAGAACATTCATCAGAATGTTTACTTTGGCATATAAAAGACAAAGCAAATCAGGCGACTGAGTGAGTGAAGTTCAGTCAGTCTTGTGTAAAGACACGGTGCGTTTGTAGAGAGATCTGGCGATTAATTGTCTAGTAATTGTTATTGTTTGTGCAAAGGATATAAACAGAGAAATAATAAAAAAAGGTAATTGTTGTTGTTTACATCACGTTGTGAACAGTAACACACAAAATTGTGCAAATAATAAAGAATTTTAATTAAAACTGAAACCAAATATATTTTTATTTTATTTGCAATCTACAAGCTTATATTTTAAACGTTTTTAAAAGGTAAACACTTTACAGTATTGTAAAGAGTTCAAGTTCTACCAATAACGTCCAAAACTTTTTGTCGAAACACAATATATTAACGCAATTTAAGCAATGAAAACATTTTGAAATTGCCAGAGTCTAGCAGGTAGTGTCTCCAGCAAAACGAGGACTGAAAAATATTTCTTCGGCAGCTTCCTTCCAGCAGATATTTGGCAAAAACTCTGAAAATAAATAAAACTGCTATGAAAAGTTTTTAAAAAATCTGCCGTTCGGAGTCGACTTTAAACTGTAGGTCCCACCGCTTGTGTATAAAAATTAACACACCCTACATAAATAGTGTGAGAAGCTAGGTCGTAATCCTAACTAAAGTGTTGCAATAACCAATTATGTATGTACGTATGTATGTTATGTAAAATTTCTTCATTTCCCAGACTTTTTCTTTATTTCAATGTGGAAATGTGAGTTGATCTGCTTAAATTCCATTTAATAAGCATTAAAGGAGAAACATCTTAAACCCCAAAAAACAAAAACCGAATAATCATCAGCCATTATTTTTTATTTTTTTTTTTTAATTTTGTTTGTGTTTTCAGAAAGTCATTACCATGTTAAACGTTTTGTAACGTAATACTGCCTTTTGAATTTTAAAAATCATTTGGAGGATTTAGGAGGTACTAGAATGTCTGCTGGTATGCTTGCTGCTGTGTCATCATACTCTGGAGAGTACGTTTGCGTATTCATTGTGATTTCAGAAAAAAATTTTAACAGAGAAAATAAAAAACATTTCCAAACATACAACGCGAAAATGATGAACGGTGTCATTAAAACATTAAGACCTGTATGACTTTCAATTCAAATGAATATGAATTTTTTGTTTTTTAGCATTTATTCGAAAAGTATTTTTATTTCTTTATTAAAGATTAAATATTTCAGTGTTATTTGTATGAGAGCAGATTTTTACAAACAAAATTTCATTAATTAACTTTTACATACGAAATTAAGAAAAGTAAGATTTGCCGGAAGGTTTTTACTATTGCACTAGGCTGCCCAACGGAAGTTACAGCGAACAAGAAAATCTTTTGTGGCTTACTCTAGCTACAAATGATGATCACATTCCAACATAATAATTGACACGAACTGGACCACAGAAGAACTAAGTATCTCATTAAAGTAATGATTGTTGTGGAAAGTAACTCTCACTCGCCGAATGAAGTTGAGTGGAATTTAAAGGCTATCGTTTCACAGTTCTAAGGACAAAAATTTAAAGAAAAATTTAAAGTTTATAACACATTAGGTACTGGTTTTAAACTCACTGTTAAAATCTCTATGAAGTTATGTCTTTAGTTAGTGCAACACAGCACAAAGTGTGAGTTATGCTCTAAGCTTTTTTCAGACAAAGCCGGCATCGATTCCATATAGAATACGCAGCCTGCTGAGTAGTTCTCCGATATGAAATCAAAAAAAAAAAGCTCTCATTGTGCATTGTATTCCCATCTCTGTATTTCCTAAGCTCTGATTTCTCTCTAATTAATTTTGCAAAAAGTTTTTGAATTATTAAAGTCTGTACCTCGCTAGTCTGACATTGCCAACGTGTTCCTGGTCGCAGTAGAGCATAACTAAAAATATTAATTCAGATTAGGTCTAAACCAGCTGTTATTTTAATCGATCTCAAGCCAGAGATGTCTCTGTTTCCTAATTGTTTGAAAATATCCTTTAGTAGGTACCCTTAATATCCTTTAGTAAACATGTTCCAGCTTTCACATAGATTTTCTGAATTTCATCTTGAGAGATACTTGATCATTTGCCCATTCGTATATACTATATATCTTCGTATTAGGCCGAATGATCTTTTGTGTCAGAGTTTAACCATCCGTTCGCAAATCACTTCAGGTTTCTCAGATGCATACAAGACTTATCTTAATTCTTTCCTATGGCATCATAGGATCGAATTTCCAATTGAAATCCAATTTAGGATACAAAAGGCCTGTGATCCAATACATGACCTAAGTCCATGTCGTGATTGGCATCCTCAAAGCTCTCCTCTATGGCTAACTTGTGCACACTAGGTTGTAGACCTATTAATGGCTCAATGGCTCGTGTTGGTTAGCAAATATGACTTCAATCTTAGCCAGACAAATCTGTCTCGAACAATGCTACTTCGGGCAACCTCTTATAGACTTTAGGTCATCAGAAAAGAGATAAATATTTATTGATCAAGTAATGATATTATACATCCAACTTAGTATTTCGCCTCAATATTCCATATCAAATAGCATGATCTTGAAGGCCAATGAAACACATTTCTGACACAGCAAGCACTATTGGATATGAAGTAAAGGGCAAATTTCTCAAAAATTTATCTTTCGGAATCAAATTTAAACTATAGGTCCCGCCACTTATGTATAGAATTAACGCACACAACATAGGTGATGTAAGAAACTAGGTCGTAATCCTAAATGAAGAATTGTAATGACCAATTATGTACGTATGTATGTATGTAATTTGCCCTTGATTTTAAGCTTTAAAAGTTTGATTATACAATTTCTTAAAATATTTTCCTTTTGCCTCTTTCCAAGGCTTCAAGACTTATTTTATACATTCAAGTATTTACATTCTGTTCTATTTTTTTTTTTTTTTATTAACCATACTTTGCATTTATCTCACGTGCATATGTGGCAGCTATGCTAATAAGTAAAAAATTTCTGAAGAGAAATCACCAGCATTTCTACAAGGTCTTACGATTTTCAATTTTATTTATACGGTTGGCCATAAATTTCCCAAACTTATACAACATTTCCCGGTGGTAACCTAAGACTAATACATAAAATGTTTGAAAATTTTTGGTTTATCTAAGAAGTATTCACGGTTTTTGTTTTTATCACTAGATGGTATTGATACAATAATATTTATCGATAACACCAAAAGGTGGCATTTAAGGCTACATTGTATTGCATAATTCAAGTTCTACGAACAAAAAATTTAAAGAAAAATTTAAAGTTTATCACACATAAGGTATGAAATTATGTCTTTAGTTGTGTGGTTTTGTTTCAGCCTTGAATATAGAAAACAATCAACTATATAGTGCGCGTCAAAAGAGAATGTACTCTACGGATAAAATTCTAACTATCAGCAAACTTTACTTTCACCACTTAAGAAGACAGCCCAAAAAAAACTTGACAATATTTCGGAATTAATTTGCAGTTTTTTTTGTTTTGTTTCAATATTAAAAACTGCCAATGAAATGATTTTAAAATAAAAATAACGGTAAGTTATTAATATTGTTACTTTTCTACCTGTTTAAAACTTTATTAAATTCTCACAATTCTGTGCGCCACTGTTCACAATTTGATGTAAACAACAACAATTGCCTTTGTTTGTTATTACTCTGTTTATAGCCTTTACATAAATAACAACAATTACTAGACAATTTTTCGACAGATCTCTATAACGGATGTCTTCAAAGGACAATTATTTTCTTCAAACACACTGCGACTTGACACAAGACTGACTGAACTCCACTAACTAACTCGTCTCTCTGCCTTTCTATTTATATGGTTGGAATAAATGTAAACAAAATACACAAACAATAATAATGAATATAGACAACGATGTTCACATTCTGATGAATATTCTTGAAGACGAATGTTCGTGATGTAGCTTTCTCAATATCTCCATAAATGTAAACATCATTGTTTACATTCATTATTGTTGTTTGTGTATTTTGTTAACATTTATTCTTGTAGTTTTGTTTGTGGATTTTTGTTTACTTGTTTACTATTTTTTTATGCTGGTGTTTATTGCTATATTAAGCAGTACGATAATTTGTAAACAGGTTTGTTTACTGCATTGTTTTGTTTTTGTAGCTTTTGTTTATGAATTTAATGTTAGACGATGTAAAAACCAAAATACCAGTCTCAAGATTTTTCATTTTCGTAACAATATTGTTAAATGTACAGTTTCTCTTGACGCTCACTGTACGTCCTCCTTAATATTCCTCGTTTCAATGCTGCGCATTTGAATAATTTTAATTTGTTAAAGTACTTAAAAAAGTAATAGCGTCAAACAGATGGTGTAACAGGTGCTAATGTACTTTAATGGAAATACATTTAAGCACAGTACATAACAACAAAATAACAAAAACAATATAGACAAGGACAATTATAAAAAGTTTCAAATGCAATACATAAGCAAAACAACATAGACAAAACTCTCCTTTTCCTTTCATCTTCTATACTTCGTTAATCCTAACACTAATACAGGATTTTATAAAACCAGGACGAATTTTTATGCTTAGTCATGGGCGATTATTTGAAATCCTACGGATTAAATACCATTGATGGCAAATCGAATGCAAATTTATATTCATTAAACATCTTTAGTATCCACAGTGATTCTTGCATCACATTAATTTCAATCAATTGTACTTGGAGTAAAGATACAGTAGGGTATCAAATAAGAACACTTACCAACACTACGTATGTGTACTTTAAGGATATTTCATACAAATCGCCGTTAATGATGTTGAAAATTTCCACACAAAACAATAACAATACAAAGCGTGAGTCTTAAACTTTGAAATTAAAATGAAATTGTGATGATAAATAAAGGAAAAGAAAAAGAAAAAATTGCAGAATAAAATTAAAATAAAAATAAAACAAGCGTGTGTTAATAAAATAATGTTGAATTGGTACTATGGTAACAGAAAATTCAGTAACAATAAAAAAATGTGTAAAAAAAGAAACACAAAAACAGAGATTTATTGTTTAAGTTTCCTGGAAAAAACGAAAGGAAACAAAAGAAATCTATTTTTACTTAATGAACGACATAACAAAAGATCAATTGTACCACAATAAGGTAAAGAAGTATTCGAAAGCAGATCCAAAAGTTATTAGTGTATAACGAATACATTACACCGTACATAATTGCTTAAGTGGATGACTTCATTGCGATAGTAACACAACATAATTGATCACAACAACCCTTAAGTTAGTATTACGACCTAGCTGCTCATACAACTTATATTGTGTGTGTTAATTTTATTGTTATAAAGGCTAAAGTCAACTCCGAAAGATAGATTTTTTGAGAAACTTTACATAGTAATTTTATTTACTCTCATAAATTTTTTGCCAGAAATCTGCTGTGAGGAAGTCGCCGTAGAAATTTTTTTTCAATTTCGTTTTAATGGAGATATCTGACCTGGTCGTATGTGTTAAAGTATTTCTTGCAGAGTCTGAACTGTAAATTCAAGTGATGTTTTCCATCGAAAAATGAAAAAAGCTGGTTGCAAAAGTTATTGAATTTCATCTAAATTCTGAACGTACACTAGTGCCTTAAACTGAAGCAACTGACTTAATATTTTGACATTTGTATATCAATCGTGTAAAAAACAATCCTAAGACTTTTTAAAGATAGCTTTTTCATACCTTTGAGGGTTTTTTTAATTTACTAAAACAAAGAATTATTGAAATAAAATTTTTTTAGTTCGAAAAAAATAAAATAATTATTAAAACGTCCAAAATTTAGGCGGCAAAAACTAAAGCAACTCCTTTAAAAATTTTTTTAATTTTTTTACATAATTTAACAAATAATAAAATTATTGATATTTTGTAAATTAACAACTCATCTACGACCTATTAGACCTATTAATTCAGCAATTTTGCTTTCTGAAATATTTTTCAATGCTTCTTTTTGAGCTAACGCCTTCATTTCTCCTCAACACATATTTCAGTAGCTAGAATTTGATGCCCTTTTCTATACCAAAATGCATGATAAGGTATAGCTGTTGTCTAGGACAGACGTAGAGTCTTGCGAAGACAATGGTTCATGAATACTTGCATCTTTCGCATATCACGATTATATGCATTCCAACTATCTAATCCCCACAAAAAGGCGAAATTCACATTCGCATTGAACAATGAATGTTAAGTGGGCGTGGCAAATCGTTTAAATTAAATATTAATAAACATATTGATCGTAGACGAATAAAATTTGATAATTAAGTTCGTAGAGTCGATATCGACAATCCCACCAAAAATGGGCGTCAAACGCTCCCTCTTCAAGTGATACCTATAACTCTTAAAGTACTGAACTGATTTCAACCATTATTTTTTTCTTCGAAAGCTTATTAGGTTTAGATGGTTTTAAAAAAAATTAGATGTCGCAAAAAGTAGGCGTGGTAAAAACTTTAAAATTGAATATTTAGGAACATAGTGATCGTTGACGACTGCAATTTGGTGGGTACCAAAAATGGGCGTCACAACCCCTCCCATTTTAAGTGATACCTATAAGTCGGCTGAATCGATGGTTTATAATTACATATGCATGTACATATATAACATTTATGTCTGTTAGTTTTTGTCTTGGTGTGATTACAACAACTACAACTTTATCGGCAGTCTATACAGCGTATTACAATAAATACATATATATTGTGACCTGTTTTGGGCAATAGGAAAATCAATTTTGGGCGGGACGAAATTCGCCGGGTCAGCTAGTGATATACAAAAAAAATTAATGTTTAAATTATTATTTCGATAAAATTTAGTTTTATATTACTATTGAAGAGCTTAAAAGAAGAGCTTCAAATGAAATAAAAACGAAATTATAAATTTTTTAAAAGCTTTGAAAATATTTTAAATGTGAAATTACAAATCAGCAAGCAGTTGGTGTGTAAATGAATAATTTTTTAAAATTTTTATTGATCTATTCATTTGCTTGCTACTTCTCTTTTATTTGGAAAACACAAGGAATCTAGTAAAAGTTCTTTTTTTTTCAAATAAATTATAAAAAAGGGTGGAATAATTTATTAAATTTTCCGCATAATTAATGTTAAACACTCTGTTAAATGGTTAAAATACTTCTCATTTCACTACCAATTAGTTGTGAATAAATTTTCTTTGGTTTACGAAATATTTTGCTGGAAAAACGCATTCAATTGTCACACTTTCTCCAAAGTGGATTTGGTATAGAATAATGAACAGGTGTCTTAACTTTGTATTTTACGATTAATTTATTACATCAGCAAATGAAACAAGAAATGCTGCTGCAGTTTTCTAGAGAGTAAACAGTATTGGAAAATAAAAACGGCACTTCATTAAGTATGATAAAGATAAAGCTTTATCGGTACACTTTCGAGTTTGTATTACTTCCATCAAGTAATCTTTACTTACAAGTGACATATTTACCAATCCAAATTTAAAAATAATTAGAATATATGTATGAATATACCTAAGAATGTATGTATTATCCCACATGAATCTAGACTTCCAAGGTAAAATTGGAAAATATCCAAAAATAATACAAAAATAATACAAAAATAATAACAATAAGAATCCCAAAATAACAATATGAATAGAAACAATAAATAATAAAATATTTTTCTTAAGAATTGTTTCTTTTTTAAAACAAGAAAACAATACTTCATCTAACAATAGAGGCTTATTATGCTACACGTTATCAGAACAGAATATTACAAAAAAATATTTATGATTGAAGAATTGAATTTCTTCTAAAATTAGCTCCCTTTTAATATGCATAATAATAAAGGGTCCGCCCACATAACTTCTTTAAGTTCTGTTTTTATTTGAAAATACAATCCTTACGGATATTAATGGAAAATAATTTCATTCAAATGGCTGCCTCGGCTGGCCAATTTTTAAGCGCATTATCGATTGTGTGCAGCTGTATTTCATTAATGGCTTTACGAATATTGTCATCAATTGTCTCTGGCTTCTCGCCGTAATACTTATCTTTGACGGCACCCCACAAATAATAGTCCAACGGTGTCAAATCGCAGCTCCGAGGTGGCTAAACGACATCACCTCTGCGGCTGACAAAACATCGAGTGTAGCTTCGGCTGTGTGGCACATAGCGCAGTCCTGTTGAAACCAAATGTTGCCAATATTCTCCTCTTCTATTTTTGTGAACAAAAATATGTTCAACATGGCCTGCTGCATACAATCGATAATGTGCTTAAAAATTGAACCGATCGTGTAGGCTACTGTATGGCCAGCCTAGGCAGCTAATGAATGAAATTATTTTCCATTACTAACAGGAAGGATTGTACTTTCAAATAAAGAAAGAAATTTTAGAAAATATTCCGTAGCTTTTGTTTTTAAGTATTTTCAGAAAAAAAGTTATTTGCCAAGGAAGTCGTGAAGCTAATTCGCTATCGACTAGACTACGATGAATTTTTGCTTTTTACGCTTGGGTGAATTTTTGGGTTATAAAAAAAAGACTGAAGGGCAAAATAGATTATCGTGTTCGCTGCCTTCAAAGGGAATATCGTTAACCATGAAAATTAATTGCCGTAGTTTAGAAATTTGTTTGTTGGCTTTTTTAGGCGTTAGTCCATGGTACAAAAAAAAAATGAAATATGAGAAATATATTTCGTCGTAGACTTCCTTTCAGTAGATTTCTAGCAAAAAATCCTTGAGCAAATAAAAAATCTGTTCGAAGTTGACTTTAAACTGTAGCAGACCTATAAGTGAATAAGTCTGAACATTAACGTTCAGTAACAAGAAAAAGTCAGTTCATCTGCAAAGAAATTTCTAATCTTATCCCTATTTCGGGGAACCCATATTTCTTTAAGTATTTTTCCGCATTCATAGAAGAGAAAGAACATAGAAGCAATGTTTGTTAAGACCTAAGCCGCAATAGTTCCTCACTGCAACACCAAATATAAGTGTCCATATCATACATAGTAAAATCATCTTACATACATACATACATAGTTGGTCATTAGAACTCTTCAGCCTGGATTATTGACCTAGTTTCTCAAACCACTTATGTTGTATGTATTAATTTTATACATAAGTAGCGGAAAATACAGTTAAAGTCGACTCCGAACGACAGATTTTTTTTTTTAAGAAACTTTACATGACAGGTTTTTTTTACTCTCAGAGTTTTTGCCAGAAATCTACTGAGAGGAAATAGCCGAAGAAATGCTTTTTGTATTTTGTTTTGATGTATGGTCTGGGTCTCAAACCCTGGCTTTACATCTAGTAAGCCAACACACTACCTAATAGACTACGGCGACTTCAAAAATCATCTTAAAACTGGTTATTACAGAGTTGTAATGACTTGTTAAGGAAGAAAAAAAACTTTTCTTAATGAAAAATAAAATTGGGGAGAAGCTTTACAACAACTGTAAGTAGCTTTAAGAAACTAAAAGTCCAAAATATTGTACCTCTTAATAGTTTTTATTTTGAAATCTGAAAATTCATACAGTCTTCTATACTTTCTTGTTCACACATATGCTGGCTATAATGCTTACAAGTAAGGCATATCAGGATAATCAATATGAAAACAGGACAGTACAATTTTTTTCCTTTATACTTCTTGCATTCGAAGTTCAAAAATAATAATCTTCACTTTGTAATTGAATGAACCAAAGCATAATGATAGTCTAGAGCCATCTAACGTAAAACGTTAAAGATTAATGTGAAGAATGTCTTCCTACATTTCAATGTTTATTCTGTCTACATAGCAATGAAAAAACGTATCATTTTCCTTGCCTTGACCTCAAATTATTAACAAAACTATTTACAAAAAAAAACTAAAAAGAAAATAAGGAAAAACAAATGAAAATTATGGCCTTGACTATACTATCATCATAAATCATTTGTGATTAATTTGGCATGAACTTGGCTATTCAGATTTGTTATGACATGAAAACAAAAATTGGTCATTTGTTTTAACAACAACAACAATAATTTGTTTTATTTTTATTCATAAAAATGTAACACAAATAAAACCAAAAAAGATAACGTCCCAATGAAAAAATACAACAAATGACAGATAGAATCCTTCCTCCTGTGTTGGCTTGATGTGTGCGCGCTCCACAGCAGCCAACATAATCGACAATAATTCGATAATTCGCGCGAAATGTTTTTTACGCTCGATTTACTTAATTAATGGTACAGACTTTTTAAATGTTTATTGTTTAAATGTTTATTGTTGTTGTTGTTACGAAAAAAGAAAAACAAATTGAATGATTCCGTTGATGGCATAAAATTCTTTTCATTTGAATTCATACTCCAATCGTACACAATAATTGCATGGAAAAATTTGCACATAGAAATGACGGTGTTTGAGGGCAATGCGAAAGGCACTCTTTTTTTTTGGGAATGTATGCCATAAAGCAACATACATACGTAATTGGTCATTAGAACCCATGAGTCAGGATTACAACCTAGCTTCTCACAGCATTTATGACGTGTGTGTTAATTTTATATGTAAGTGGAGGAGCCTTTAGTATAAAGTAGATTCCGAACAACAGATTTTTTTTTATGATGAACTTTACATAGCAATTTTATTTGTTCCCAGAGCAGGCCGCCGCAGAAATATTTGTTTATATTGTTACGAAAATGGAAATGCTGTTACTAAAATGATAAAGAAAATCTACAAAAACAAAATAATGCACTTGTTTACATGATCAACGAATAAAGAAACAAATTTAGCAACAACATCAGTATAAAAAAGGGGATAAACAAGTAAACAAGCAACAACAATACTGCAAAGACAAATGTAAACAAAATACACAAACAACAATAACAACATTTATAGAGATTTCGCGAAGGCAGTCATTCTTCTTCAAGAGCATTCATCAGACTGTTTGCCTAGCGATATAAAAGGTAAAGCAGTTAACGGGATCAGAAAAAATTCAGTCTGTCTTGTGTGAAGAGAATAATTGTGGTGTGAATATATCCGTATTCAAGATCTAACGAACAATTTTTATTGTGAACGCGGAAGAGTGTAAAAGAAGAATAACATAATACATCCATACATACATAATTGGTTATTAGAACCCATCAGTCGGATTATTGACCTAGTTAATTTTTTACATGAATAGCGGGACCTACAGTTTACAGTAGACTCCGAACGACAAATTTTATGACAAACTTTTCATGACAATTTTATTTACTCTCAGAGTTTTTGACAAAAATCTGTTGAGAGGAAATCGCCGCAGAAATAATTTTTGTATTTTGTATTGATGTCTGGACTGGGACACGAACCCTGGCTTTTACGTCTAATAAGCCAACACACTAACTACTAGACCACGGTGACTTCAAAGAAGAATAACAATTACAGCAATTGTTGTTATTTAAATCAAGTTGCGAAAGGTGGCACACGGAATTGTGCGAACAATAAACAATCTTAGTTCAAAACTAAACACAAATCTATTTTTATTTTATCTATCTCTACGAATTCATTTTTTAAACGTTTTTAAAAGCGTAAAAACCTGACCTGGAGCAGAAGAAAACTACACTAAATTTTGTGAAACTTTAATTGAATTTTATTTCTCAAGAAGAATTACAAATTTTCTTAAACAAGGACATTATCTTCTCAGAATTTAACTTCCTTTAAACTATAAATTTAATGCAAAAGTTGTTACACCATAACTCATACCCAAGCGTGGTAAATATATTGGATTTTGGTATTGAAATCCCAATTAATTTTTTTTTTTATGGTCATCCTCTTGAAGAGTAGTAATAAAGACGTACAAAACCTTTTATATTCTAATAAACTTTATACAGTTGAGTACTTTAGAAGTTATTTATGGCTGTTGCACATTATCTTTTTAATATTAAAGTCCTCTTGTAAATTCTTTGAAATTCAATCCCATTTCTAAACATAAAAAACAAAAAACTTTCATGGCATAAAAACAAACAAAAATAATATTCAAAACCATCCGTTCCTTCATCCTTTAACAACATGTTATAAAATACGACAATAAACCCCTTTTTCTATTTTTTATTTTTATGGACATTCTTTGGTTAAGACTTGTTTACAATCCTCCTCGAAATCGTTAATACTTTCTCATAAAAAAATCAAAAAAAACATGCAGCTTTCCTTTACAATCAGCAGGCGCTAGTAAATCTTGGTGCCAATAAATTTTTGGAATCCTTCCCTGTCAACCATTCATCTAATGGCTGTAAAAATGAGATTGAAAAACCAAAACCAAATACAGAAAAACAAAACAAAAAACGAGAACAAGAGAAAGGGAAATAGAGAGAGAGAGAAGGAGAGAGTGAAAAAGCCTATAAAAACATACATTTTAACATTTTTAATGTTTTTATCAATTCAATTCTGGCTGATTTGTCAAGGAAAAATTGTGGAAATAATCTATCGATACGAAGGAAATAAATTTATTTCATCAATTCACCCACTCACTCGCTGACACTCCGACACACTGACACACGACACACGTTGACATATTAATTCACACAGAAACAACCAACCAAACATACAAAAATAATCGAGGGCCTTTTTATGTGTTCTACATATTTATTGAAATATGTATGTAGGTATGCATACCCATTATAAAATGTAATAAAGGGTGTATCTTACAAAGGATTACAAGGATATTGTTACGAAAAATGAAAAATCTAGAGACTGATGTTGTGGTGTCATAAACAAAACCTACTAAAACAAAACAAAGTAGTAAACAAACGTATTTACAAATTCTCGTATTGCTTAATATAACAACAAACACAGGCATAAGAAAATAGTAAACAAAAATATACCAACAACACTACGATGTCCTGAACGCTCGCCTTGAAGAACATTCACCAGATAGTTTACACTGCCTTGAACCAGACAGTTTACTCTACCATATAAAAGGCAAGGCAAAGCAAGCGTCTGAGTTAGTGAATTCCAGTCAGAGTTGTGTGAAGGCGCGGTATGTTTGAAGAGAGTACTCGTGGTTTGAAGATCTCCGTTACAAAGATTTGTCGAATAATTGTCTAGTAATTGTTATTGTTTATGGAAAGGGTGTAAACAGAGGAATAACAAACAAAGCAATTGTTGTTGTTTACATCAAGTTGTGAACTGTGACATACACAATTGTGCGAATAATAAAGAATTTTAATTAAAACTAAACACGAATTTATTTTAATTTTATTAGCAATTTATAAGCTCATATTTTAAACGTTTTAAAAGGTAAAACATAACTGTTTGTATGTAACTGTAACTAGTTCAACTGAGGGAATCTGAGTACATAGGTTTTGTTAAACGTTGGAGAATGAGAGCTGAACACCGTCAGTCATTGGCAATGAAATTTCTAATCATATCCCTATATCGTGAATCCCATACAAAAGCTACTTTTGAATGATCCGTAATTTCCTTAAGAATTCTTCAGCGTTCATAGAAAAGGATGAACATGGCAGTAATATTCGTTTACGGACTTAATCGTAGTCTGGTTGTTCGAGTAAAACTATAGATTTCTACGAATAACCATATCAGATCCAGTGTATACAGCGTTAAAAAATTATAAATTAATAAATTACAGTTTCATTGCCAGTTTTTTAAATTGAAACAAAAAAGAAAATTACAAAAAAAATTTCGAAATATTAGCAAATTTTTTCATGCACTCTCCTTAAGTGGTAAAAGATGAGTTTGGTGATTGTTAGAATTTTATTCTTACAGTACAGTTTCTTTTGATGGTCATTATACATGATCTGGTACACTCACGTAATCAGGAGTTATTATTCATCTTATATTTCAATCCAATTGATGCTTCACCCTATAATTTAATATTTCAATGTACAAAAATATGTTTGAATTTTTTGTTTCTTTTTTTCTCCAACTTCCTTTACCACAATTATACAGTAATTTACAAAAATGTTAAACACTCTTCAATGCGTTTGATAATCATAAAAATTAAAAGAATTTTTTTTGTGTGAGGGAAAATTATCGTTACAAAACATTGTAACAGGAAATGTGTGTGTTTTTTTTTAAATAAAATTTATAGAAAAAATATTTGCTTTTATCATAATAAAGTAACATCACCACAATCTTTTGCTTAGCTTACTTACACCAGAAGTTATCAACGCCTACAAAATATAGATTAACATTATGTGTTATCGATAAGTTAGCTAGGGTAACTTGGGTACGATAACTTGAATAACATTTCGTTTTATTCAACTTAAATTTCAGATGCCATACACATTAGAAAATCATTTTTTATCGAATGTGTGCATTAGAGATCAGTAATGAATCGTTTTTTTTTTCGGTACTCATAAGCACTCATGTATGTAAGCACTTTGTATGTAAGTGAGTCAACAACATTAAAATTTAACAATGTATTCTGATTTTCTGGCAAAAACTCTGACAGTAAATAAAATAGCCATGAAAAGTTTCTCAAAAAATCTGTCGTTCGGAGTCGACTTTAAACTATAGGTCCCGCTTCTCATGTATAAAATTAATACACTCGACATAAGTGGTGTGAGCAACTAGGTCAATAATCCTGACTGATGGGTTCTAATGGCCAATTATGTATGTATTTACTCTGATTCATTCGGACTCATTACAACGTTGATTTATAAGTACAGGTTGCAACGTACAACGTTGACATCAAACTCATACCATTCGAAATATGTTTGATTCACAAGCATACCCATTTACATGCATGCATTACAACCTTTCGGTCAGTGTTATTGACCTAGTTTCTTACACGACTTATGTTGTGTGTATTAATTTTGCAGATAAGTGGCGGGACCTACAGTTTAAAGTCGATTCTGAATAGATTCATAAATTTAGCTAGCCAACAGTACTTCATTTAAGTTTCTACTTTCATGCACGTTGATGAATCAGTCAATCATACAGTTAGTCAGTCAGTCAGTCAGCTCTTATGTACACACAATGATGTAGCATATGAGGCCTTGAGTGATAACAAGTTTCTTGTTTGTTTAATTAAAATTCTCATTTATTTCGCATTTTATTGCCGTATTTGCTTTCTCACAGACACATTAAAAAGTCGTTCATCAATTTAGGCAGTCCGTTGTCAAGCATGCCCACAATCTTGCATTTCTTTTATTAAAGTTTCCTTTTAATGATGCTTTCGGATTATTTGCTTAGAATTCTTGGTTTTTTTTTTGTTTTGGTTTTTGATGGAAATCACTAAAACCAAGCCCAAGCAATTAGACGAAACATATAAAAAAAGAGGAACTTTTAAATGCCAAAGTGTATTTACATGTCGTTTATGCGTACATGAATGTTGTAATTTGTATGCCGATAGGCAGGCGTTCTTTACCTTAATGGCCATAAAGTTGTTTTTTGTTTTCTTTTTTTTTTTGTTGTTTGTTCCTCAAACTCATTTAAATGTGGCAAATTAAAACGGAACAAACTTTTGTTTTCATTTAATGGCCACATTTTTGGATGGAAAATAATTAGAAATTTTCATGTGTTTCCTAATACAACAGGCGGGCAGGCTGGCGTATGGCATGATATGCAGTAAGCCATAAAGACTCATGTACTGGCCGCACTCGAATACACAATGCCTTATACTCGCATTGCCCCTCTTTACATAGCTGAACTGAACTGAACTAAACTAAACTGAATGAGTGTAACAAGTGCTTTTTTTTTGTTGTTGTTGTTGTTGCGTTGAACATTAATTAAATTTGTCATAAAACTGACGATAATTGCGATTTTAAAATCATAAAGTTGCAGTTGCCTCACCATAATGAAACTTTTAAAAGCTCTTAAAGGTTTTTAGTGGACTTTGTTTTTTTTTTTAATATTTAATGAGGACTTGAGAAAATCCATTGTGAATATGGTGAAATTGTTGATTGTCGATTGGCGTAAGCACCACCACTTGAGTGAATAAATAGGCTTAAAATGTTTCTTTCATTATTTCACAAGATAACGAGTTAAAATCTCTAAGAAGCCATTAAAGTTTTCTACAATAAATATGAAAATTAAATATTTACGCTGTGGTCGGAAATGGAAGTTTATGGAAATCCATTGGGGTTATATTAACTGACGTCAACTTTAATTATTTATTTATTGCCTTCAGCAAAACTTGTTTAAAAAGAAACTTTAACTTTTCTAAGAATAAGAATTATTTCAATAGAACTTTCTTACGGATTTGATGAGTGGAAATAAAATCAAAATATGTTTACTTTTATTCCTTTGTTTATTTAAATTATTTACACATTTTCACTAATAACTCTGTGCCATCAATTATAATACTTGCTCCCTTATTTACAAATTAAATGGCCATTCAATTTCGAGAGAGTGTATACACCACACCTTGTTCAAGAAGACGACTGGCTCTATAGGTTAGGTTAGGTCGAAGGGGTAACTTTAATTACCAAACCTCACTTGAGGGCGCATACCAGTCCGTTGTGACGCCACAGTTATTCTCTAGAGGACATAGTGGGACATTCGATATCTATCCTTAGTTGTGTTCCTGGATGCCGTAGGATATTGGATATCGAAGTTATCAACAAGATCGTCAAGATCGGTGCCAAAGCTGAAATCGCGGAAAATTCAAATGAATTCCTACTACATACAGACTAGCGATGCCAAACGGGATCGATCGGTT
The DNA here is from genome assembly GCA_014635995.1 of Sarcophaga peregrina. NCBI lineage: Eukaryota > Metazoa > Arthropoda > Insecta > Diptera > Sarcophagidae > Sarcophaga > Sarcophaga peregrina. The sequence goes on along the minus strand of CM025792.1, from coordinate 99,656,388 downwards.
GTTAAAAATCCCAGGATTCGGGATTTCCCGATTGGCATCCCTAATACAGACATAGTTGATCATTACAACCCTTTAGTTAGGATTAAAACCACTTGTGTTGTGTTTATGAATTGTTATACACGAACGTCGAAACCTACAGTTTAAAATCGACTCCGACCGACACATTTTTGAGTAACTTTACATAGCAATATGAATTACTCTCTAACTTTCTGGCAAATCTACTGAAAGTCCGACAAGAAATATTTTTAAATATGTCGTATTTTTTTGTTGGAAATATCTGAGCTTGGATTTGAATCGTGGCTTCACTTCTAATAAGCCAATAAACTATCTATTAGACTACGGCGAAGATAAGACGAGAACTTGGGATTGAACCGAGGCTTGTCTTCTAATAACCGAACAAACTATTTACTAGACTACGGCAAAGATAAGACGAGAACTTCGGATTGAATCGTGGCTTCACTTCTAATAAGCCAATAAACTATCTATTAGACTACGGCGAAGATAAGACGAGAACTTGGGATTGAACCGAGGCTTGTCTTCTAATAACCGAACAAACTATTTACTAGACTACGGCAAAGATAAGACGAGAACTTCGGATTGAATCGTGGCTTCACTTCTAATAAACCAACAAACTATCTACTAGACTACGGCGAAGATAAGACGAGAACTTGGGATTGAATCGTGGCTTCACTTCTAATAAACCAACAAACTATCTACTAGACTACGGTAAAGGTAAGACGAGAACTTGGGATTGAACCGAGGCTTCATTTCGAATAAGCCAACAAACTATCTACTAAACTACGGCGAAGATAAAACATGACAATCAATCCACTTGTAGAAGTTATAGATAAATTTGGCCCGACATGAATATATGCAGAACAGAATTTGCATTTCAGCTCACAAAATTCCATCTGAGAAAGCTCATAGCAGAGATAAACTGACTTTGGCCTCTATATTTTCATGCAAGGAGGCTGGAAATACCTCATAATGACTTCTGTAAAAACTGTAACGACGAGGAAGAAGAGGAGACATAAGAACATTTTATTTTGCTGTTGTCAGGCGCTTGGAAATCTGAGAAGTGGAATTCTGGGACACCTAAAATATTGTTATAGAATATGTTTATCCAAAGGGATTTGAGAAAAATTCTTACGTATATAAGACTTTTAGGATGGTTGAGAGATATAAACCAGGAGCTATGATTATATAGCAGAATGCATAAAAATGGTGGTGCAATAGGAATTCACTTACCTACTTAACTAGCCATTGACTACCCGATTAATGGCTTCCGGCCTGCCTAAACATATCCTTCCAGGCAGTTCTGTTGCTTGTGCATCTATGTCAGTTGGTCATACCAGTCGATGGCAGGGCTTTCTCGATTTGGCCCTTCTAACACAAACAAGGTTGTCCTTTACTTTGACTTATGTAAGTCATCGCATCAGACACGCTCCTCGCCGAAGTATATTCCTACATTCTAACGACATGACAGAGCCAGCATAGCCACTATATGTTAATACACTGCACAATATGCATGACGTTAAGCTCACTGTTGGATCGGTTGTGTAAATCATCGCCAACTCGCACTGGGCCGGAGATCTTACGTAGGACTCTTCTCTTGAATACTCTTAAGACTGCTGCTTAATACTTAATAGTGTACATGCCTATGCACCATAAAGAAGAACGGGGAGTATAAGTATCTTGTGGAGCATTAGTGTTGTCATACAAGAGAGGTATCTACTTCTCAATTGCCTATTGAGAGCACCTGTTAGCAAGAGTAATGATGCACTTGATCTCCAGACTGACATTATTTTTGATATAGGAGCTTAAAGGACTTAATAACTAAGCTGTGTCCGGGTTGGTGGATGCCAGTTTAACATAACCTAATCCACTTAAAAGTTATCAGCATAAAATAATATCGTGTTAAACGTCATGCTTTTTATTACAACTCTCTGATGCTAACTGGCAACTTCGAGATTATATATGGTGACGTTATGTATGTTTGTTATTGTAATTGAATGTTTGTTTGTATTTAATTTTTTAGCGTTTTGATTTTGTAATTAAATGTAACCCACAGTTCTTTGTTGTTTTACATTCGTTTGTAATTTTTAATTGAAATAGAATTTCTCATCGATCACAAAAATCCTTTTAAATAAGTAAGGAAGAAAAAAACACTTATTTTATTGATTGTACAAAATAGTTAATAATGAAATGAATTTTGAATTTAATCAAAATATTTAAAACATTTTCAATCAAATTTCTTTCATATTTAAACATTTCGTTTTATTTTTTCGTATTTAAATAAACTTTTTTCCTCAAAATTTTGTTGCACAAACAATTTTGTTGATTTAGACATGCATGCATACAGATTTAATAATAAACTTTTGAAATTAAAGTTTAAAATTTAATATTAAAAAAAAGAAAAAATTAATTCTGACCTGAATTTGTTTTCTCCCCTAAACGAAAGTAGACAAAAAACTCTGCTGAACGCAAATCAACAACTCACGCACGCAGACCATTGGTCTGCAATATAGCTCACGTGCTCTTAAGTGGTTTCGAACAATACACCTCGAGGGGATTTTATGATAAGCAAAATTAATTTTGAATAAATTTTATTTCACTATTGTGAACTCTATGTACAGTGTACGGCACACATGCAATATCATAAATCCTTACGTTACGTTACTGAACTTTTTACTCCTGTTGTGTGTTAAATGCACTTTTATTGGTTTGGGGAGATTCGTATGCATGTATTGGCTTACATTGTGGAAATCATGCACGCATAAACTTTATATCGTTGTGGAAAGTGATTAAATAGTTAAATTTTACTTTAAAATTTCATACACAATATGTAATAGAGTACCTTACATGGTACTTACATACATTTAAAGCGGGACAGAGTAAATATATTCAGTATGAAAAGTGTTTCGTGCCATGTGGCAATGAAAAAAAGAAAATTCTCAGATTTTTCATTTCATCATTGAAAGAAACTAATACTGTTGTAGCGTAAATTTCATCAATGGAAAAGTGCATAAATTTTCTTAAGGACGAATTTTTGAATCTTGGGAAGGAACCAAAGACAATTCTAAGAAACTTTTCATGCCAATTTTATTTTATGTGCAGAGCTTTTGGCAGAAATTTGCTCAGAGGAATCCACCAAAGAAATATTTTCTGACCTGGAGTTTGAACCGGGGCCTTACGGCTAATAAACGAACACACTACCTACTAAATTTCAGTGAGTCCTTGGGTCTTGATTTACAGAACACCAAATAGTTGTGTTGATCGGTTTGAATTGATCCTATTTTGATTGTCGTGTTTGAGATACTGCAAGACTGCAACTGTTGATTCTCTTGCATTACCAGAAACCTAGCCCCATTATTTTTTTCCATTTGACTATGCGTCTAAATATTGCTTATGTATGTTGCGTCCTTTAAAAGTTAATTCACATAACTTGTGTTGCAATGGTTGCGATTGCAAATGTATTTAATTTCCTGGACACTTACTACATAAGTTTTCTCGTCAAACTTTAAAATAAGCATTTAAAGCAAACTGTAGGAAGTAAAATAAAAACTCCCCCAAAATTATTATTCGTTTGTTCATTTTACGTGTAAAGTTCTCGTTTGAATATTAACAAAAAAAAAAAAGAAGTGAAAAATTAAAAACGTGCCCATTACTTAACATAAATAAACGTTTTTATACGTTTCTTCTGGTTTACGTTCATACAGTGAGCTTCAAAAGAAAATGGACATTAAAAAATGTGCATTAATAAATTATTGTGATTTTTATGTTAAAATTGATTCATTGCCGGTTTTTAAAATTGAAACAAAAAAAAATTTACAGAAAATGTTTAAATATTGTCAAATTTTTTTCGGGCACTCTCCTTAAGACGCAAATTTTGATTTTGCCAATTGTTAGAATTTTATATTCAGTGTATAGTTTCTTTTGACGTTCACTGTACGTGTATGTAATTATATAGTAAACAATAAAAAATGAGAACCACTTGGTATTTACATATTTGAAATGCTTCCTCGATTTAAAGCAAATTTTAATGCTTTTTTTTAAAATTTAAACTCATAACAATTATGTTAATTTGATGAAAAAAACAGGGGCTATGCTAATAATACTAATATAATAAAGAGCAATTAGTTTAAAAACAGCTGTTGAAATATAAAAATTATAAGACCTGCATACCATAAGCAATGAGTATTCAATAAGATGAGTAAAACCAAATCATGCTCATAATTTCTGATACTTATACGCATTCATACCTATTTTAATATCATGGAACCTCAAAGTTTGAAGTACTCATGAGTACATTCATACTTAACTAAACGTATAATGTTATTGATTTCGGCTCTTCATAACTTAACATTTCACAAAGATCACAAACTAAGTAGAAATCGTGCTGCTTTGTCTTTTTTACTTGTCTGAGTATTATGAGTATTTTTCTCAAGTTATGAATCTGAACGAGTAGGCTTATGAATCAAACATATTTGGAATGGTATGCGTTGTACGCATACTCATTGCAGCATGTACTTATAAATCAATGTTGTAATGAGTGCGAATGAATCAGAGCACATGGTTAAATTTTAATATTGTTGACTTACTTGTATTCAAAATTTCATGAGTCCTTATAAGTAGGGAAAAAACGATTCATTGCTAATTTCTGATACATACTATGGAACTTTAATTTATTTTGCTTGTTTTCTCAATATTGTTTGTCTGCTACAACAGGACATTGGCATTCAATGAAATTTTTAAGATTCACTCTAAGACATTTTAGAAGAAAAATCATCATCATCGGAATACTCAGTGTGTACTAATGCAAGTCGTTTATTTAAAATAATAAATGTCTGTGTACTCCCTAAAGAATATAAAAATGAAAATACCTAAGAGCTTAACCAACATTAAGATGAATTATTAATCATTATAGTCGTTATTGCCATCATCGTTAGACCAGTACCTAAATTCGGTTAACATTATTTCGAACATCTAAAATGTATTCTACATCCTCGCCTACTTTCAAAATTACCAAAAAAAAAAAAAAAGAAGGTGAATACTGCATTACCATTCTACTGTCCGTGTCTGTGTCTATGCTCTTCATCATAATTTACGCTGGTGTTGTGTACAACTTGACGAGACTGTTCTTGCTCCATTTGCCTAAGAAGAAAATTAAATTTTGTATTTAAAATGTTCAAGGAAATTATTTGTTGATCTTTAATGTATGCATGATTCTAGAATTCGGGTCGTTATTAATAAATTAAAAAAAAAACAGTTTTAATGAAAATATTTTTCAATGAATTATTACGTTATTTATTAGGCGGTAATCATTTGTTACACTCTAACCATTACAATATGCGCCAACTACAGGATCATAAGCCTTCTCCCTATCGCCTATAAGTTTCTTAAGGGCGTATTGTGTGAACGATTGAAGTAACTCGTCAAAACACCATCGACCAGATCTGCACACTATGTCAAATCCTGGAAAAGACCCACAAAACAAAAAGTCGAACACACTAACTTTTTGTCAACTATGGGCAGTCTTCGATAGCCCCATAACAGATTGTACCATTCGAATGGAAGAGGATGCTCCAGCGGGGCGGGTATTTGATGCGGGGATCTGTGAAAGTCGCCGAAGAGGACGACCTGGTTTGCGTTGGAAGGACGAGTTCGAAGAGGCCCTGTCATCGATTAGTATGAAGCCGAGGTGCTTGGAAAGATGAGTTAAGCCAGGCCAAAAATACGTTCATCGGGTTGTTAATGGCCAGTTAAGTATGTAAGAAAGTAAGTACTTTGCCAAAATGCGACATTTATTCACAATTTTTGAGCTTTAGATTTAGTAACTGCATAAATACCTCCACAATTGGTCTTAACCACTAATATCGTAGGTATTAATTTTATCCAAGGGAGCTACCTTTTGTTTAATGGAATTTTTTTTATTCTCAGAGTTTTTGTTAGAAAACTGCTGAGAGAAAGTCGCCGAAGAAATATTTTTTATGCATGCTTTCATTTGGTATGACTGAACCAATGGCTGAACCATGGTCTCTCCTCTAATGAACCATTACACTACATATTATACTAAGGCGAAAAATTACTAAGTAAAAACTCTACTATCGGCAAGTTTTAGAGCACAAATGTTATCAGTTAATGGGATCTACGAGTTAGATGGTAGATGGTTACTTAAAATCTATCACTCCGAAATCTTATATTATTTCTATCAGCCGAATGCTGTAAATTTCACCAACAACTAAATGAAAGAGGCTTTTATATTTGCAGATATCGGGTAACATGGCCAGATTCTATTGGAAACGGTCGCTTTCGTCTAGAATTCAATCAGACCCTAGTTAATATTACAAACATACTTACGTACATTATTGGTCATTATAACTTTTCAGTCAGTATTATGACCTACGTTCTCGTACCACTGAAGTCGCCGTGGTATAGTATGTAGTGTGCTGGCTTATTAGACGTAAAGCCAGGCCAGACATCAAAATAAAATACAAAAAGTATTTTTTCGGCGATTTTTTCTCAGCAGATTTCTGGCCAAAACTCTGAGAGTTAATAAAATTGCCATGAAAAGTTTCTCAAAAATCTGTTGTTCAGAGTCAACTTTAAACTGTAGGTCCCGCCACTTATGTACAAAATTAACACACACAACATAAATAGTGTGAGAAACTTGGTCAATAATCCTGACTGAAGGGTTGTAATGACGAATTATGTATGTGTTCTCATACCACTTATGTTGTGTGCGTTAATTTTATACATGATTGACGGGACCTACAGTATAAAGTCGATTCTGAGCGATAGATTTCTTGAGAAACTTTGAAATCTGACCTGCGGTTTGACCTCACTTCAAATAAGCCAACTAGCTACTAAACTACGCCGACATTTTCTTTTTATAAAATGCATTTATTATCCTTGAAATATATCCCCAAAATTTCTTAATATGTTATGTAGTATTTTGTGGTTTCAACATGGCATGTTTGGTAAATCTGTGTGGTACTAAATATCTTTCATATGGAGTGTCACTTATTTAGCGAAAGGTCTGGAGTTATCATTGAGCCGTATACTTATGTTATTGACCCAGTAAGAGCGGTTGTAAACGCAGAGTGCTAGGGTTCCATGATATTCGATATATTTGACTTGCAAATAAAAATTAAAATACGCTATCACAAGATATATTTATATTAGGTGATTGCTTTTAAGTTCGCCTTGCTACAAATTTTGTATATTTTGTTTGAAATATTTAAAAACATTGCGATTCCTATAAATATTCCATTTTCACATTAAACATTATAAATATTCATATGGAGGAACCAGAACATTTAACGTTTAAAAATCAAACTTTAAATAAAAATGAATTACGAAAATAAACTGAAAACTCTCGGCTTACAATGGGGTATGTGAACCTTTAAGTATTTTTCTCTTCCATGTTTTTTTTTTTTGTTTTTGTTTTTGTTCAAAATGTCAAAACTACTTATGAGAGCATGTATGTGAACTTCCATAAACCCATTTAAAGGAAATGCCTTTAGATTTGTGCATCTTTCTCTATACGCACACACACACACACACACATGCCATATATGAAATGAAAAAAACACACCACATTAAATTTAAATGCATGATAGAAATATTCCAGAGAGAGAGAAAGAGAGTGAGAGAGGGAGTTGGTATAGTTGTGTGCATATGGAAGAATGATTTTTTTTCTGTTTTAATATTTGTTGGTTGTGCATAACAATTAATACGTATGCAACAAGGACAATAACGGAATAAAATGTATGTAAATTACATCTCTATGAAGAGAGTATGTTGTTGAAATTTGCATTGCATGTTGTTATTGTTATAGTTGATGTTGAATATGTTGTTGTTGTTTTTGTTTTTGTTGTTATTTGAATGAGTAAAATAAATAGAAATAAAATTAATACACACTGTGAACACATATAGAATGCACATCGAGCTGCAAACAAAAATGAAATGAAAATCTCTATCACATTCTCTCTTCTTATCTCTCTCTGTATTCATGCTAACTCTCTCAATGTATTTTGCTTGTCTTTGGCTTTGTATGTTTTATTTAATTTTAACTATTTACGAGTATGTTTGTGCTTGTGTGTGCTTTCTAAAACACCTATGCTGTACGTATTACAAATTAGTAATGGTGCCCCTGTAGTTGTCTTTGAAAACTTTTTATACCCCGTGTAGTAACGTTCGTTTAGCCCGGTAATAAGGTGTGCTAAACCACTGTACGTTAGTGACATTTGAGTGTTACCAACATACGTGGTTTTGAATTGAAATCTTGTTTGGATACTGAAATCAACTACGCTCTCCAGATAAGGTACCCCGTACTAAACTGAGTAAAAGGGTTCGGCTGATAATCTAGTAGTTTGACAATAACTAGAATTTTTTTGCTATCTTTAGAATACTTAGACATCCTAGCAATTAAGCAACAGCAAAAATGACCAGTTCAAAATATTTCTTTGGGTTATTAATCCCTACAGTTATAGATACCTATTATCAATAACATTATGAAAATATTTTTAATTAATGATATATTATTTTGTCATTTATTAAAAAGAGTGCGAATTTCATGAGAGCAATAAAAATTCAACAGCATAAATTTTAATGTGTTTATTTAAATTAAATAGTAATTCTTACAAAAAAAAAATCTTAAAATTAATATTTAGTGGCGTAGCCCTTATTTTTTATGACTTCTTGCAACCTAGAAGGCATAGAGTCGACTAAAGCTATTAATGTGTTAATGGATATTTTCTCCCATTCACTTTTCAAAATTTCTTCTAATTGCCTCTTATTTGACGGATGTTTCCTGTTAACTTCCCGATCTAATAGCTCCCATAGATTTTCTATGGGGTTTAGATCGGGAGACTGTGATGGCCAATCCAAAACATTGACATCATTGTCGCTTAAAAAGTTTCGAGCTAAGCGACTTGAGTGCTTTGGATCGTTATCCTGTTGGAATATGCTACCAGGAGGCATTTTTTCCCGCAGATGAGGAAGCATGTGTTCTCCAAGGATTTCACAGTACTTCTTGGCGTCCATTTTTCCTTCGATTTGAGTTAAGGGTCCTACCCCATCACGGGAAAACGCACCTGTAAATACGTGACGTAAAATCAATAATTTTTTTTAAACATATCGTTCCTTACCCCACATCATTATTGATCCACCGCCATGTTTTACAGTTGGAAGTTGATATCTTGGAGAATATTTCTGTCCAGGCGGTCTTCGAACAAAATTTATCCCATCGGAGCCAAACAAATTAAATTTGCTTTCATCGCTTCACAAGACTTTAGCCCATCGTTCATTTGACCAATCCTTGTAACGTTTTGCAAATTCCAGGCGCTTCTTTTTATTGATTGCACTGATGAGAGGTTTCTTTGCGGGTCGTCTCGCATGCAAATTAGCCTCTTTCAACCTACGGCGAACAGTGTGAACGCCTATAGAGACTCCCATTTGCTCATTTGCGAAATTAGCAACGTCCACTGCGGTCTGTCGTGGATCTTTTTTAACCAGTGCAATTATCTGGCGGTCTTGGCGAGAGGTAGTTTTTCGAGGATTACCACTACCTGGTTTCCTTTCCACACTATTTCTCAAGGAAAATCGAGATTTAATCCGACATACGGTTGATTGATTTACACCAAAGAGGTGTCCAACTTCACGCATGGATTTTCCTTGTTATAGTTGATGTTGAATATGTTGTTGTTGTTTTTGTTTTTGTTGTTATTTGAATGAGTAAAATAAATAGAAATAAAATTAATACACACTGTGAACACATATAGAATGCACATCGAGCTGCAAACAAAAATGAAATGAAAATCTCTATCACATTCTCTCTTCTTATCTCTCTCTGTATTCATGCTAACTCTCTCAATGTATTTTGCTTGTCTTTGGCTTTGTATGTTTTATTTAATTTTAACTATTTACGAGTATGTTTGTGCTTGTGTGTGCTTTCTAAAACACCTATGCTGTACGTATTACAAATTAGTAATGGTGCCCCTGTAGTTGTCTTTGAAAACTTTTTATACCCCGTGTAGTAACGTTCGTTTAGCCCGGTAATAAGGTGTGCTAAACCACTGTACGTTAGTGACATTTGAGTGTTACCAACATACGTGGTTTTGAATTGAAATCTTGTTTGGATACTGAAATCAACTACGCTCTCCAGATAAGGTACCCCGTACTAAACTGAGTAAAAGGGTTCGGCTGATAATCTAGTAGTTTGACAATAACTAGAATTTTTTGCTATCTTTAGAATACTTAGACATCCTAGCAATTAAGCAACAGCAAAAATGACCAGTTCAAAATATTTCTTTGGGTTATTAATCCCTACAGTTATAGATACCTATTATCAATAACATTATGAAAATATTTTTAATTAATGATATATTATTTTGTCATTTATTAAAAAGAGTGCGAATTTCATGAGAGCAATAAAAATTCAACAGCATAAATTTTAATGTGTTTATTTAAATTAAATAGTAATTCTTACAAAAAAAAAATCTTAAAATTAATATTTAGTGGCGTAGCCCTTATTTTTTATGACTTCTTGCAACCTAGAAGGCATAGAGTCGACTAAAGCTATTAATGTGTTAATGGATATTTTCTCCCATTCACTTTTCAAAATTTCTTCTAATTGCCTCTTATTTGACGGATGTTTCCTGTTAACTTCCCGATCTAATAGCTCCCATAGATTTTCTATGGGGTTTAGATCGGGAGACTGTGATGGCCAATCCAAAACATTGACATCATTGTCGCTTAAAAAGTTTCGAGCTAAGCGACTTGAGTGCTTTGGATCGTTATCCTGTTGGAATATGCTACCAGGAGGCATTTTTTCCCGCAGATGAGGAAGCATGTGTTCTCCAAGGATTTCACAGTACTTCTTGGCGTCCATTTTTCCTTCGATTTGAGTTAAGGGTCCTACCCCATCACGGGAAAACGCACCTGTAAATACGTGACGTAAAATCAATAATTTTTTTTTAAACATATCGTTCCTTACCCCACATCATTATTGATCCACCGCCATGTTTTACAGTTGGAAGTTGATATCTTGGAGAATATTTCTGTCCAGGCGGTCTTCGAACAAAATTTATCCCATCGGAGCCAAACAAATTAAATTTGCTTTCATCGCTTCACAAGACTTTAGCCCATCGTTCATTTGACCAATCCTTGTAACGTTTTGCAAATTCCAGGCGCTTCTTTTTATTGATTGCACTGATGAGAGGTTTCTTTGCGGGTCGTCTCGCATGCAAATTAGCCTCTTTCAACCTACGGCGAACAGTGTGAACGCCTATAGAGACTCCCATTTGCTCATTTGCGAAATTAGCAACGTCCACTGCGGTCTGTCGTGGATCTTTTTTAACCAGTGCAATTATCTGGCGGTCTTGGCGAGAGGTAGTTTTTCGAGGATTACCACTACCTGGTTTCCTTTCCACACTATTTCTCAAGGAAAATCGAGATTTAATCCGACATACGGTTGATTGATTTACACCAAAGAGGTGTCCAACTTCACGCATGGATTTTCCTTCTTCTATGGCTTTAATGATTGCAGTTTTGCTGTCAGCTGAGAGCTGCTTCTATTACAAAACACATGTTGTATAACTTATTTAAGAAATTTTCAATTATAATTAAATAAATAACTTACTTTAACTATTTTTTTATTATGTTGCACTTTTTTTGCTCGCTAAAAATTTGCACTTTTTTCACTAATTCAAAAATATTTAACTTTTTAAAGCAGAATTTGGAATAAACTGTGGTTACTTTGAAAACTTATAATTGAAAGAATTAACAGCAAAGGAAAATAGATAAATTAGTTACCGTTATTTTGAAACAGATCTTATTAAAGATCATATGGCACAGTGTTGCATTTTTTGTGCTCGCTACTGTATAATCAGAACAGAACTCCCTTTAAATATTATATTTAAGAGTTGCCTGCCATGCGACCTCTTCAACTACGTCATAGAGACTGTTCTGTAGTAGGCGGTAGTGGATTGCAGAGACAGTATTTTTCAAAAAAGTGTCCAGTTGCTTGCGTACACTGACGACGTTGTCATTAGTACTACTGAACGGAAATCTAATGCCTTGCGTCTGGTAGTAAATGAGGGCAAAACGAAGAACGGGCGATAACTACACTTTCGATGCAGGATCACTCTTGCAGATGCTACTATGGCCTCAATAGGTAACTGAATACCAGAAACCTCTCTAGTACGACAAAACTAATAAACTACAAGACGAAACTAATAATCTATCCCGTACTTCTCTATGTCGCAGAGTCATGAACACTATTAGGCACTGATGAAGCAGAGAAAAATCCTACGTAAGATGTTCTGTCCAGTGCAAGTTCGCAATGATTACAGCATCCGATCCAACAGTGAGCTCTATGAGCTCCTCTAACTGCACTGGCTCGCTCATGTCGTTCGAATGGAGGAGGGTGTTTCTGCGAGATGCGGGAATTTGTGAAAGACGGCGAAGAGAATGACTTTATTTACATTGGAAGGGCCAAATCGAGGAAGACTAGTCATAGATCGGTGTGACCAACTGGCGTAGGCGTGCAAGAAGCAGAGGCGGCTAGAAGAATGTATCATGGCAGGCCGAAATCCAATAATCGGGTTGTTAATGATCAATTAAGTAAGTAAAAATAATACGTATGAATAGAACAGGACTCGATTTAAATATTGTATTTTGGAAATTGCCTAGACATCTCCCTCCAAAATAGCAGTTCAATTGTTTCGAATTGAACTCAAATTTAACTTCTAGCCTTCGTTCTTTTTCTATTTCTTTTTCTTCCTCTTTTTTTGCTGTCGTCGTTTTATATAAATTTGACACAATTTGTCGTATTGCTGGAAGCTAACAAGACTTGTGGTTCACTGTATTGTGTTTTTGTACAACACTATGAATGTACATTGTTGTTGTTGTTGTTGTTGTTTTAACAAAAACAATTCGGTATATAAGTACCTCTATGTATGTACGTCTAATGTTGATATTTTTTAGAACAATAAAAATTTATTTTTTTTTCCTTTTTCTTGTTTTTTTTTCTCCTATGTTTTGTTTGTTTTTGTCGTGTGTCTGAAAATAAACATTTTTATTTGTGATAATTTAATGAATTTAGACACACACACACACACACATCTTCATATCTAGGTAGTCTGAGCTTACGAGAGTATGTTTTTTGAGTTGCCTTTTATTACCGTTCAGTGTGTGTACATGCTACGTACGCATACTATGTACACACACTGTACCTTGCCGTAGGCAAAATGAGGAAATTTCCAACAATTGTTTACGGATAAAAGTAAACTGAAATGGAAAAGTGTTAAAAAAAAATAAAACAGAAAAAGAAAATTTTGTTACTTTTGAGCACTATTCCATCCCAAACAACACTTTAATTTCGGTAAAATTGTGTTCCTTTATGAGTGACAATTTTCGAACATCCTTAAACACTACAAAGAGGTGTTTCTGATGAATTTAATCTTAATTGAACTTAAACGTCAAAGATTTTGGCATATTCAACAAGTATTTTTACCACTTGCTTGAAGAATCCTTTTAAGGATGAAATCTGTATTTCAATGTTTAACTGTACAAAGCAATGTTATTGTTATGTATGTTATACATACATAATTGGCCATTACAATCCTTCAGTCAGGATTACGACCTAGCTTCTCACACCACTTATGTTGTGTGCGTTAATTTTATACATGAGTGGCGGGACCTACAGTTTAAAGTCGACTCCGAACGACAGATTTTTGAGAAGCTTTTCATGGCAATTTTTACTCTCAAAGTCTTTGCCAGAAATCTGCTGAGAGGAAGTCGTCGAAGAAATATTTTTCGTTTTGATGTCTGACCTTGGATTCGAACCCGGGCCTTTTGTCTAATAAGCCAACACACTATCCACTAGACCACGGCGACTTCAAATAATTGCCATCACAAACCTTTAATTAGGTTTACATCCTAGTTTCTCACACCGCAAAATTGGTGAGGCCTACAGTTTAAAGTCCACTTCGAAGAACAGATTTTTGAGAAACTTTTCTTGGTAATTTCATTTACTCTGAGAGTTTTTGCCACAAATTTGCTGAGAGGAAGTTGCCGAAGAAGTGTGTTTTTCTTAGATTTCGTTTAGTTGAAGATGTCAAACCTGGGATTTGCAACGAGGCCCCACGTCTAATAAGCCAGCATACTACTTATAGGTAATAAAGTCTCCAGACTACAGACTTCTTGACTACGAGACGTTGCATCATCGTACACAAATAGGGAGATATGGCTGTGAACCCATCCAGAGCTTCTAATGAACATACTTAGATTTCTAAAGTTTAATCTTTAGCTGTCCTTATAACATGTAGATGAGGAATCCCTCTCCATCCTCATTCAAGACTAATGCATCACGCATGCTTCCGTATAAGACAACGTTCAGTAATGAATTTTTTGTTTTTTTTTTTTGCCTTGAGCCGGAGGTGGTAATGTTCGAAAGATAATTTTGTTCCGACAAAAGCATGCACGATTCACCATCACTGGTGCCTATGTTCTAAACCCATCCCCTACACATTTCGACCACTCTCCCTCTGCGGGGCTGTCGTGAGATATTACTTCGCGGAGGGATGGTTAGCTCGAAAGCTTTATCACATTAAGGGCCATTATTACAACTTGCCGTTAACTAAAGGGAGGATTTTAATGGAGAGATAAATTGTTTTTCATTATTATGAGTACCAAATAAGATAGAAGTGAGCTTTAAGCTAAAGGGAAGATCATCCTACCTTCAACATTTAAAGGTCACTTTATGTTTGAACTTGCCATATCATATGTTATTTTCGATATGGCAACTTCAAATTTAAACAAAATGAGCCACTGCGTTAAAAAAACTTGTTTAATTGAGCAGTTTTATCGACTTTGCACTGGCATTCCCATATTTTTGAAAAAATTAAATTTGTTTTATCTTGTAATAACCAAAATAAGTTAAAGGTAACTTTGCCGTTCACTTTCGCTAAAGGTACATCAACTTTAACGGGAAGTTGTAATAATGGCCCTAACTCAATTAGTCTCCGTTCCTCCAGCCTTCGGAGTTCAAGCATTACTTTAGCCATTTTCTGGCTGTATTGGCTCTATAGCGTCCTAGAATTCTACAGCTCCTCCATGAGCCGGTTTGGTTGTAATCTAGTTTCTCCGCGCCATCTAAATCTGGGGCAGCATATTAAATAATGCTCCGCATCTTCCTCTTCATCTACACAGTTTGGGCATATAGGGGAAGTATCATGTCCAAATCTGTGCAGGTACTTCCTGTACTTTCTAAAACATCCATGACCAGTTAGAAACTGGGTCACGTAATAATTCAACTTGCAATGTTTGTTCTCCATCCAAGGAGTTATAGAAGGGACAAGGTGAAATGTCCATCTTCCATTTAAACTGCATGGAAGTCTGTCTTTCGTCCGATTTTATTGCCACTGTCCGTCCTGGACACTCGAGACAGCGAAAGTATATTCGCCTCATCTCATCCGCCAATATGTTTATTGATATTGTCTTTGCCAATACTAGTACCGCTTCATTAGACACTGTCCTGAGGTCACTTATCTGTCTAATCGCACTTATACGGTACACCGAGGACATTATTCTCCAGTATGACCTCAAAATTATACTGCGTGTGTTTATTTAGAATTTAAGCGGACGGGTACACGAAGATCTCTCTTGGGTCCAAACAATATAAAAATTTTCTCAGTTTTTTTTTTTATAGATTTTGCTGAAATTTGCCCTGTCCTAAAATCAACAAACTTGTAGTTTTTCTGTTTTTAATTTAGTATCAAAACCTATGTGGATTATATTTGTAATTCAGACAGACGTGAATTGAAGAAAACTTATACGACAGTGAGTTATTTTAACTACAATACCACGGCATTCGGGATTCGGTATCAATTTATGCTGAAGTGGTATTCCTAGAAGTAATTCGTTTGAGTTGAATTGAGTTTATATTACAATACTCGTACTGCATAGGATTTTATCTTTAAAATTTCATTTGAAATTTGAAAAATATGATTTTTTAAATCTAACAGCAAGGTTACATTAAATAGAACATCGTTCAGGGACTTTCTTTAGCATTTTATAAGACTTGAGATATAAAAAGCAAATCCTAAAGACTCAGTGTTTACGTCAATTTGTTCTTTAATGTTAACACAATTACAGAGGACATAACACAGTAATATAACTGTAAATTATAAAGAGAGTGACAATAATATGTTTCTCAGAGACATTTTTACTTAGTCGCTGCTTATGACTTAGGATTGGCTATATTATCATTCCATCCCCTTCTCTCTGTTAAAATGAACACATGCTTTTAATAATTATTCACCACTAATTTACCTTTTAGGGGTAATTTATATATTTTAGGGGTTGATATTCTCTGATGATTTTATAAAGGACTTTGTGTGTTCGAATTATTAAGGAGAAGGAGAAAAGTGTGGTAAAATTATACAAAAAGGCAATACAATACGCGTAGTTTTAGGTTTTATAAGGAGATTCAAGTGAATTGTCATTGTTTGAATATAAAGTCGATAAAGCAGTTCAGTAAACTTCTAAAGGAGAGGATGTGTGAATAGAAATCTTCTTATGTTTCGTATCTTATTAATGCGTGGATTGTATTGCATTGAATTTAATGTTAATAAAAGAGATTTCGGGGGTTGCTATAATTTTTAAAGGAGAAAAACAGTTTCAAGACAGTTTGAAAATTTCCACTCTGTCCTATTAGTGATTTTAAAACACATACGAAAGTCGTATTACATTTGGGCAGTTTCCCCTTTAGGTGGAAAGCAAAAATAAATGTTTAACAGTACCATAAAAATTATTCTCCAATTTTTATTTGATACATTCAATCAGCGGATCTGTTTTCTGACAGATATTTCTTAATGCTATGTAATGTTATGTGATTTATTTGAATAGATCCCGATACATTGTTACTAAGATTTGAAATTTTTCATTCAAAAAAACCACTTTATAACTTGTAAAAGGCTATCAGCAGATTTCTGGCAAAAACTCTGAGAGTAAAATAAACTTGCCATGAAAAAGTTTCTCAAAAATCTGTCGTTCGGAGTCGACGTTAAACTGTAGGTCCCGCCACTCTCGTATTTAATGCACACAACATGAGGGGTGTGAGAAACTAGGCCCTAATCCTGACTGAAGGGAGTGTAATGGCCAATTATATATGTATGTATGTATGGGACTACGTACTCTTATGTAAATAACAGTATCAATGAGAAATTTTAATAGAACTTCCTTTTGTGTGGCATTCTTGACCTTTAAGAGTGTATCTTTTCGGAGTGAGAATATATTGACTGGACTGGACTGTCTGCAATTGAAATGAAGGTAAACTTTTGATGTCCTTAAGATGGAAGACGATCATAAAAAATCGCCAGTTGATGGGCAACTAATATAATCATAAGCAGAAGATTATTAAAAATTGCGGGACAACAGTATCAATGTTAATTTGTAAATACACTGATAGGAATCCACGCTTGTTCATATTTTTCACTTTAAGGGCCATTATTACAACTTACCCATAGAGTTGCCTTAGCTTAAGGCTACTTTAACTAAAGTGAACTTTAAAGTCACCTTTAACTTCTTTTCGTTATTACAACCTACAGATAAAATAAAGTTTAATTTGGAGCAATGGCGATTACATATTCCAAATGTTTTCAAAACTCAGTGCCAATGACGGGTTTCCTTTTTTTAGTTTTGTTTGCTCATTTTGTTTATATTTGAAGTTGCCATATTGAGAATAATATATAATATGGCAAGTTCAAATATAAACTTAACTTAACTTTAAAAGTTACAGGTAGGATGCTCAAACTTTTACCTTAACGCTCAGTTCTATCTGATTGTCTGTCCACTTATAATAATGCAAAACAATTTATTGGTCTATTGAAATTCTGCCTTTAGTTGAAGGCAAGTTGTAATAATGGCCCCTAAAAAGTCATTACAACCTTTCAGTCAGAATTATAGGCCTAGTTTTTCACACCACTTATATTGTGTGCATTAATTTTATACATAAGTGGCGGGACCTACAGTTTAAAGTCGACTATGAACGACAGATTTTTTATTTACTCTCACAGTTTTTGCCAGAAATCTGCTGACAGAAAGTTGCCCAAGAAATACTTTTTGTAGTTTGTGTTGATGTCTGGCCTTAGGCTCGAACCCTGGCTTTACGTCTAATAAGCCAACACGCTACCTACTAGGCTACGACAACTTCGACAAATGCTATAACCTTATACAAAGGAAATCGGTGGTATTTTAGCAGTGAATTGAAAATGATTTTTTAAAGATGACTTGATCAATAATATATTAGGCGATAGGCATAAATATTATTAACAAATTGGTCTGTAAGCTAAGAAAAATTGCTTCAATTTGTCTTTGAGAGCATTATGTTAACAAAATTTTGTAATTTTCTAAGTACAACAAACTATTTCTCACTGTGGTAAATTTTCTTATTCGAATATCGACATTCATTCATTCATTCATTCGTTGATAATATTTTACAAGAAAATTCTCCGCCTCTGTTATGCTCAGTCCATGAGGTGAAATCAAAAGAGAGCTTAAAGCACTTGTTTGTATAGAAAAATCTTCGTATTTTTTAAAAGAGTCTGTGATACTGTATTACTGCTCTCAGTTAACGAGCATTGTGAAAAAGCATCAATGAAAAGCTAACAACACTCGAAGCCAGTTAATAACGAATGCAATTTTCTTTACAGAGACAACAGCAAACATTTTCCAAAAACAGTTACAAACGAAGGCTATAACGAAACGGACGTACGCGAACGTAAAAAAAGGCGAAATCTAAGAGACAGAATTTAATTCAATTTATTTAATAACAACAAATGAAATAATAAGAAGAAACAGAAACAGAAGTAGAAAAATAAAAACGAATTAAAAATTAAATGAAATAAAATTAAATTGAAAAGAGAAAAACAAAAAAAAAATTAATAAGTAATGTGCGCATTTAGGAAGAATCGTGCCTCTTTAAAGCAGCACACGGTGCCAGTTAAAGTGTGTTAAAGTCATAACGTATATTGTTTTAAAATATTATTGTTGTTGTAAGTTTTGTTTTTTATTTCTCTCTTCGTCACTCTGTCTCTCTCGCTCTGTGTGTGAGTGTGTGTGTGTGTATGGGCTTGTGCATTATTTTTATTATTATTGGTGTGGCTTGTCATTGTCAGCTTCCGCGCTTAAGCTTACAGTCCTTTGACTCAAACAAACAACAACGGATGTACGTGTCTGTGTAAATGTAAACGTTACGGTATTTGTTGTTTGTTTTGTTGTTTGTATTTAAATAAGTGACTTTTTTCGCAGTTGTGTTGAAGTATACATACGTACGTTACGTACATACGTATGATGTGATTGTTTATTTTAAAGATGGCTTGAGAGTATGTGGATAAATACGATAACAACAACAACAGCAGCAACAACAACAAAAGCAATGTTTTGAAATAATATTTCATTACACATCAGTGGTGTATCATCATCTAGAAAATGTGATATGCCAGTGAAAGCAAATGTATGTATGTTAAGTGCTTTGAAAAGGATTCAAGGATTCAAGTGTAAAATAAACAACAATAACAACAGCATAAAAAGTAAAAGTACTCACTCGTGTTTCGTTTCGTTTGGTGTTTTTTTTTTTTGTTTTTGTTTTACTTGAGTAAGTTACATGCCACATGCCAAAGCAGATAAAAAATGAAAAGCAAAAGTCGTTTAAAAAAAAAAAAATTTTTTTTTTCTAAAATCATAAAAAATGAAAAAAAACTACCAACAAATGTTAAATGAAATATAAAGTTTTCTAAACAAAATCTAATAAAAAAAATAAAGGCCTACATGGTATATTAAGCCCTTAATAAAAAAAAGAAATAAAATTTCTAATAAAATTTAAAAAAAAAATCGAAAGAAATACAATAAAATCAAAGAGAAAAAAGAGAAAATTAAATTTTAATTAAAGGCTACTCCCATAAATATACAAAAATAAAGTCAATTAATCTTATATTGCAAATAGAAAACAAACAATTTTTGTGAAACATGAAAATCAAATGATTGCAGCAAATAAATAAAAATTAAAAAAAAAATCAATAAAAACCCACATAACTCAACCCATAAAAATCTTGTTAAACAGAAATCCATCTTGACCAAATGTATTCTATTCTTCATGCATGTATACAAAGTGTGATGATGCTTCCTAGCAATTTAACTCAAATGATAAATTGGTTTTCCAACCAAAATAAATAAAAAAAAGAAATTCTTGTCACATACGTATACAAGCCAAAACAACAAATAAAAATTCTAATATTATAATAAATAAAACACGATAAAATATATTTCTTTCTCTCACTCGGTCAGAATAAATAAGAATAAATAATAGCCAACAACAAATGTTGAAATTCTAGACAGGAAACCAACAAAATCACATGAAAAATGATAAAAGCTGCTGTGGGATTATGTACATACATATGTATCATGAATAAAATATAAAAAAACAAAAAAAATATTAAAGAAAAATAAATAATAAATAATCTGAAACAAACCAATTGAATTAAAAAAAAGAGTTGGAAGTTATAAAAAAAAAAAACAAAAAAAAAAATTTAAGCCATAAAAATAAAATCATATAAAGACCCAACCAAAGTCAAGCCAACGGAGAAAGAAAAAACAATTATGGCCATCTACCATATAATAAAAACAGTTTTAGATCATAAAATTATAAATTCAGTGTAAGAAAATATGCAATAAAAATGTTAATTTATGATCATATTAAAGCTGAAATGATTATTATTAAAATATGCATTAAAAATATGATTACGAATATTATACGGCATGTACGATGCCAAAACGAAATTTACTAGTAAAATTTTTTATTGATACGAGTACCTAGCTTCTCATATTTTTCGGCTCTATGCTAAGAGATTACTAAAAAGTATAGAAAAGAAGTTATCAAACTTCAAGTGTAACTTTTCAAGTCTTAGGACAATCCATTCTCTTAAAAAGAGAAAAAGTAAACTTAAAGGAGTTGTAAGGATATAAAAAAAAACTAAAATTTTCTGCCAGTGCTATGGGTAAATGCCTTACTTATTTATTTATTAAGTCCACATTTTGTATTTTTGAAAGCCAATCAAATATTTATCCATATTTTCTGAGAACTCCAGAGACCATTAACTTTTATTTTCCTCTTTATATTCGGCCTCCGGATATTGTACTTGTGTTAACCACAAGTACAGGTCCCCAAACCTAACCTAACCTAACTTTTGACGGATTTTTGTTTTTATTTTGTTTATTTATTAATTACAATACAATTGCAAATTATGTTGAGTTATATAGGAGTTGAGTACTTCCGACCATATGCTCGCTATGGTGTAACAAATCAGAGTCACTAGTGGGAATCGAACCTTCAACCCTCACGCTAGTAGTCTAGCACATTACCCACTAGATTACAAGTGCAACCATTGAAAAATTTTATTTTATGTGATTTATTTATATAAACTAATTTTTAATACATGAACGATGATATTATTAAAATCATACTTTGTATCATATGAACACCTTCATAGGGTTTAAGTCCAAAGAATAGGATGGCCACTGACATAAGGATTAGAAGCTGTAACTTTTCCTATGATAACTTTTTCTTTAATTATTTACGTTAGCCAGTACAGATAAGCCTCTTAGCATCCTAACAATAAAAATATTTTACCAGAAACCCCTAGAGTAATTGATTTTTGATAATCAAACTGCATCCAATCGAAATACATTTTCGTTATGAACTACAAGCAAACATATTCAGATCTTGAATCATTGACAATGATTTCTGTCTTCTATTTTTACAAATCATTTTCCACTATGATTTCAAACATCTACCCTTCTTGGCTATTTTTAATACTGGAGATGTCATTGCAACATGTTAAGGCCCGAAACCCATATCAGATTTCGACATTCCCATAAAATTCCAACAATATCTTACGAATTCAAATCTAAAGGGTAGAATTTTTTTCTCTGTTTCGATACAAATAAAAACAAATAAGAGCGCCCTGGTAGTCTAGTGGATAGTGTGCTAGACTATTAGCGTGAGGGTCGTGGGTTCGATTCCCACACTACACCGGGCATATGGTCGAAGTTACTCAGCTCGTACATGAATATAATATAATTTGTAATTGTATTGTAATTCTTAAATAAATAAAATAAAAAAAAAAAAAACAAATAAGATTTGATAATATGCCTCGAAAACAGTATTCAGCTACGGTAGGAGCAAGTCGTTTTGCATAGAAGTTATTTGGCCAGCGTAATTTTGCAAAAATTAATTCCCAATGATGCTTCTGTATTAAATATTACACAAGATAAACGAGAAAAATCGGGATTTATAGCGAGATTTTGTTGCCCCCAAAGGTATAATTCTTGTTTTTCTCATGTCCACAGAATTCAGAAATAGTGGCATCAGTCCGTAAGGAATTCGATGAAAACTTTGGAAGGTTGAAGTGTATGGAAAAATTATTGAACCTCCAACGACTAGCATTTGGTGCCCGCTCTGAACTTTATAAAGAAACATCTTCACGTCTTTTAATAAAATTCTACTCGATGGCAATCCATTTACTAACGCTTTTCAGACAAAAGTTAGTTCCTAAATGCTCGCACCCTGGCTTTACATCTACCAACAAACTTCCTACTAGACTACGGCGACTTCACCCTTCTATAAATATAGTGCAATAAAGCCGAAATCAGTTGAAGTATAGACTAATGTAATGACAACGTATGGTTAAGATTCTAAAACTTTTTCCTTAATTATTAACCTGCAATGGTCTTTTCAGTATCATTAACACAAAAAAATGGCTCAATGCCATCTACTGGTCAAAATGCGCACGTGACAGTCACTATTTCAAAATACAACAGCTTTTCCAAAGTCAATTCTCAGGTCTCCGAGTACTAATTTGCTTGTTGATGTAACGGAGCGTTATTAAATTTTATTTTAAAAATCAGTATTGAATGCCCGTTGCTCTAACACACATACATAATTGGTCATTACAATCCTTCAATCAGGATTATTGGCCTAGTTTCTCACACTACTTATGTTGTGTGTGTTAATTTTATACATAAATGGCGGGACCTACAGTTTGATGTCGACTCCGAACGACAGATTTTTGAAAAACTTTTCATGGCAATTTTATTTTTACTCTCAGAGAAATTGCCGCAGAAATACTTTTTGTTTTTTGTTTTGATGTCTGGCCTAGGACTCGAACCCTGGCTTTTACGTCTAATAAGCCAACACACTACCTACTAGACCACGGCGACTTCAATGCTCTATTACCAATTAAATATTACGGAAGTTTGTTTTGGCTTATTAGACGTAAGGCCGCGGTTCAAACCCCAGCTCAGAAATCAAAAAGAAAATGTTAAAAAATATTTCTTCGGCGGCTTCCCCTCAAGAAATGTTTGGCAAAAATCTCTAAGAGTAAATAAAATTGCCATCTTTCGTTCGGAATCGACTTTAAACTCCTGGCACTCATGTATAAAATTAACGCACACAACGTGAGTGATATGAGAAGCTAGTTCGTAATCCTGACTGAAGGGTTGTAATGATTAATTATGAATGCAAGTGTGCATGTGTTTTGTGTAGATGGAGGTGCAAATTTAGATGGCAAATACGCTATAATGTAAGTTAAGATGGGTCCGATTGCAGACTACCCTGTGGAATTAACAAATTCTGATTATTCGTCATATTTTTACTGACAGAAGTGAAGTGCATTCATTTAGATGATGAGGTTTAGGTCTAGTTACATCTGTAAAACTTTCTGTATATATTTTACGCTAAACAGAATCATTCCGTGATGATTGAAAAGTTTCATTCTTTTTTTTTAAATTCTTCTGTAGTTTAACCCCTTAAAGCATAATCCTTGTATATTTTATTGAAATCATCTTTAACCTTTACTGGAAATTAAATTAAATTAACTTCGTAACTTTTGCGAGAACTAAGAGAAAAAAGATGAATTTTTAGAAATTTATTATGACAGTAACAAAGCAGCAGTAACTGTAAATACTTAGAAAGTCAGTCTGACGGAAGTCATTTTAAATTTAAAAAAAAACAATTAAAAGTAGTTGAACAACTAATTTTATAAAAGTTTGCAATATAAACTTTTGTTTTTTTTTTGTATTCTTAAGGTTTTTTATGGAATATTTTTAACAATATTTGTTGCAATTTTTTGTAGTTCAAACCATTGAAATTTCTTGTTGCTGGTGGAAGTTTCAAAAAACAAAAATTAGAAAAAATAGTTCAACAAACTTCAACGGCATTTCGTTCCTTTTTTTTTTTTTTTGTCATTAAAGAAAGCAGAAGAGGAGGAATATAATGATTGTGTGTTTTAGAATATGTACGTACTACGGACGTATGTATTGTTGCCCTGGCAATATCTATCAAATAAAATGGAAATTTGAATAACAAATTCAACAAACCAAAAAGAAACTCGAAATTAAAATTACAAAAGACTGAAAATATTCGAACAGAAATCCCGTATAATAAATGATGGAGAAATAAGGATTTAATAAATCAAACCAAAAAAATAAAATAGAATTTCTGATTTATATTAAAATAATAATAATAATCTATATACGTATGTACATATGTATGTATATATGTATAATAGAAAAAAAAATATAAAATTAAAATGAAAATATAAAACTAATAACAGAGAAAACACATTTGCATATTAGCAAAATGACAATTTTAATCACAAAATGTATGTCATTCATAAACAATAAGGCTGGAAAAGTGAAATAAAAAATGTTAGAAAAATTGTGATGGGCGGATTATAAACGAGCATTTAATAAAAAAAAAAAATATGGAACAATGAAATCATAAATAATATTAAATTTTGAAATAAAATTGCATTAAATGGCTTTTGTTAAAACTTAATTGTTTTTTATGTTTCTGTTTCGTTTATAAAATATTCATTAAAAAAAAAAAAAATGCAAAATAAAAACAAAGAAAAAAAAAACTAAAATTGCATAGTCAATTATGGAAAGCATTTAAGTGTTTAATTTAATCGAAAAAAACTAAAAAAAAAATCATTTTATTATATAAGTGGATACATAATAATTTTATTTATTTCCTATGCCATGCAATAAACACAAAAAAAAGCAACCAAAAAAATATAAAACCTTTATGGCCACTACAACCCTTCAGTCATGATTACAGCCTAGCTTCTCACACCACTTATGTTGCATTGAGTTGTGTTAATTTTATCCGTAAATCGCTGGCCCATACAGTTTAAAGTCCACTCTGATCTACAAATTTTTCATGGCAATTTTATTTACTTTCAGAGTTTTTGCCAGAAATCTGCTGAGAGAAGGTCTCCGAAGAAATATTTTTATATTTTTTTCTTTTTATTATTAAACCAGCACTCAGGGGATGACCCCTACTCATGCAGTGCATTGTGCAGGTTTAGAAAAGGTGGAAAGAGACAAGATGCGAACGGTAAGGAAACGATTTGCCGCTGGTGACTATAAAATGGCCAGTGCTATACCTTCACCATTAGACAGCCTACCGCAATCGTCCCCAAGAAGCCCGCTGTTTCTCACACCACTTAGGTTATGTATGCTAATTTTATACAAAAGTGGCGGGATTTACAGTTTAAAGTCGACTCTGAACGACAGATTTTTGAAAAACTTTTTCAAGAAGTTCTCATTCTCTTCTTTTCTCAAAAATAAAAATAATTTTTGTATTTTTTAATTTTGATGTCTGGCCTGGGACTCGAACCCTTTACGTCTAATAAGCCAGCACACTATCTACTAGACCACGGCGACCCCCTATTTTCATTTTAATGTCTGGCCAGGGGTTTGAACCGAGGCTTTATGTCTATTAAGCCAACATACTACCAACTAGACAAGGCCGTTAAAGTTGGGTTTAGTAAAAAGTAACTTTAGTTACAGTGAACTTTAAAGGCACCTTTAACTTTTTTTGTTTATTTTACTAAAACCTAATGCTGCCGTAGTAGTGTGTACGCTTATTAGACCTTTAAACCACAGGTCAAACATTTCAAAGAGAACGACTAATGAAATATACATATTTCATTGGCGACTTCCGATCAGTAGAATTCCGGAAAAAATTGCCATGAAAAGTTTCTCAAAAAATCTGATGTTCGGGGTCGACATTAAAGAGTAACTTAAAGACATTAAAGAGTAACCTACCAATTCAGGTATAAAATTAACGCACATAACATAAATGGTGTGAGAAACTAAGTCGTCATCCTAACTGAAGGGTTGTAATGACCATTTAAGTAGTTAAAGTGAACTTTAAAGACATCTTTAACTTATTTTCATTATTACAATAGACAGAATAAGTATAATAAAAACAAGTTTACTTTTTCAAAAATATGCCAAAGTCGGAGCAATATCGATAACGTGTGCCATACTAAACGAGTTTTTTTTTAAAAACACACGCAACATAATGGGTGTGAGTAACTGCGGGCTTCTTATGGACGATTGCTGTAGACTGTCTAATGGGGAACGTATAGCACTGACCATTTTATAGTCACCAGCAGCAACTCGTTTCCTTACCATTTGCATCGTCCCTCCTTCCACATTTCCTAAAACCTGCACAATGTACTGCATGAGTAGGGCCCATCCCTTGAGTGCTGGTTTTATAAAAAACAAAATAAAAACGCCGTGACAACAACGAGCTTTATATGCCAACTTACTACCTACTAGACTATGGCGTCATAAAGACTATGCTCAGCCAAAATCGTATGTATTGCTGGCTGGATACTTTTTATTAATCATATGCTACTTCTAAAGTCGCCGTGGTCTAGTGGGTAGTGTGTTGGCTTATTAGACAAAAGGCCCGGGTTCGTATCCCAGGTCAGACATCAAAACGAAAAAATATTTCTTCGGCGACTTCCTCTCAGCAGATTTCTGGCAAAGACTCTGAGAGTAAAAAATTGCCATGAAAAGCTTCTCAAAAATCTGTCGTTCGGAGTCGACTTTAAACTGTAGGTCCCGCCACTCATGTATAAAATTAACGCACACAATATAAGTGGTGTGAGAAGCTAGGTCGTAATCCTGACTAAAGGGTTGTAATGGCCAATTATGTATGTATGTATGCTACTTCTAATACAGATTTCGATACGGAACTGCAGCCAACCTCAGGCTCTTAGAAAAATTTTCATAGCCTGGTAGGCAGTCTAATTGCTTATTGGGCAAGAGTCCATAGTTCAACCTCCCGGCTCCGACATCTCGCACAAAACGAAATATGAATAAAAAGTATTCGTTTTCCTCTCAGCAGATTGCTAGCAAAAACTCTGAGGGTGAATAAAATTTGCTATGAAAAGTTTTTCAAAGATCAATCGTTCAGAATCCACAGCAAACAGTGGGTCTGATTGAAGATTTGTAATGACCTATTAAGAAAGTAATACTTTAACATAGTTCTCATATCGACGCCTCCGTTCTATAATATTCTAAGTCGAAAAAGTGTGTTTTGAGTTATAAGCTCTCAAAATTTTCACACGACATACGCGTATACGTGTATTCTAAGTAGATTTTTCCCTATATCTTGTGAACGGATCGGCACATTTTTACCAAATTTTGACAATACTTAATTTAGAGTGCGTAGAAATAAAAAATGCAAGAACATAAAAATGTTCTAAGTACACTTAGAATCAAGGCGTATTTATATAAGGTGAGATAAGTATTACAATAAGTACAACAATACAAAAACAACAGGCATATTTTGTTGTTGCGATTTCATCATCTTGTCAAAAACAGATGACTAAAGAATGACGATGGGAAGAAAAAATAAAAATAAATACTCAACTTACCTAGCAATTAGAAAACACGAAAATGGTTTTAAAAGGAAAAGAAGAAAAATATACAAACTTCTGACATAATAAGAAAAAACGAAATTGATTATCAAAACAAAATACATACATTTTTTGACATTATTATTTGCATCAGCTGGTCTAACGAACTCACCTTATATAAATACGCCATGCTTAGAATGTTATAAAATGTAGGCGTTGATATAATTTCCAGATCAATACTTTAGCTTTTTTTCGTTTGACTTGAATTGGTTCATTCTTTTTACGGCTAAAAATATTAACAATTAAGCGAGTGACAGACATTCTAACTATTTACTCATAATTAGGCTACACTAACTAAGGAGTGCGCGCACAAAAAAAGTGGGCCTACTTTTAAGCTTATAACTTTTATCATAATTGAAAAAAATGAATACCGTTATATTGTTTTTGTTACTCATCTGTTTCAAAATCCACCTGCTAAATGTCATTGCAATAGTAAAATTAGTTTTTTGAAAATGGGCACCCAACAAAAATGTCGTAAAAAAATAATTGAAATTTTCAATGAAAAACCGCGCCGCTTATAAAAAACAATTTCTAGGTTCGCAGGTGTTAATCAAAAAACAGTTTCTAAGGAAAGAATAAAACAATCTAACAAGTCTTTGAGTATTGGGAGAAAGCGTGGAAGTGGAAGAAAAAAAGAATTTAACGACCAAAACAAAGCAAGTAAAATAATACGTATTTTTCTAAAGCACCCTAAAATGTCTGAAAGAAAAGTGGCTGAAAAAATTGGATGCCATGAGACCTTTGTCAGAAAAAAATTTTGTATACAAAAGGAATTCAAATATTATTTACTTTAATTGAAATATAAAACGAAAAAATCCCCCACTTAGTTTTGTTTCTATAACGAAAAGTGTAAGTCCAGTTTTTTTTTTTGTGCGCACTCCTTACTTCTCTTTATAAGTATTTTTGTGTAGTGGTAATAAATATCGTAATCAATGATGTTGTACAACAATACACAGTAATTAGCTTTCATATTGCTTATGATCCTTGTTAACACATTTTAATTTAAGCAGAAATAATGGCAGTTTTGCCTTTAGAATTTTCAAATTTAACGTGATCAAAATTTAAATGAAAATATTTCCAAAGAAAGTACTTTTTTTTCATATTTAACTGACGCAATATGAACTTTTTCTATTCGTTTTGAATATAAAACGTGCCTGTTAATTGCACTCAATATCTACTGTGTTGAAAATAATTTTTTTCTTTGTGTTTTTTATTGTAAATTAATGTTAATGAATTACTCTCTCTTTCCCTTACTCACCACAACATTTGTGATTATGGATTGAAAATGATTAATATTTAGAAATGGCCATCGAAGCGTATGATTTATTTTAATATTCCAGTCATCATACCGAGTGGTGAGTAAGTGGATGGATGACTGCTGTGAAAACATGAATGCAATTAAAAACAGAAATGAAAAATAACAGACAAAAAAAAAAAAAACAAGTCAAGGTGAATAACAGAAATTTAATTTAAATATTGAAATTGAATTAAAAAAATAAAAATAACCACAAAAAACCATGCATTTATTATGCAAAACATAATCTAATTTAATAATAGACAGCCATTGAGAGGTGAGAGGTGTGAATACCATTGACAACACTTGAAATCCTTATTAGTGTTTATAAATAATGGAAGCCATTAATTGAAATTTTATTATAAAATAAAAGTTTAAAAGCATTTAATTTATAAAACATAAAAATAAAATTCAATTAAATATTCCCCCATAGAAAATTATTAACTGTGTTTGAACACTTAAACACTCGGCGCACTGTATTCTAAATGAATAGAAATAGATTTTGTGAAAAGGTGAAACGAAGAAAGAAAGAAAGAAGAGAGGGAGAAATTTATTATAATTTAAAATGTTAAAGACTGCTTCAAATACGCTCAAGTATGTAAAGCATCAAAATGTGGTTTAAGTTTAAAAATGTTGCCGCAATTATAATTGAAACGTTTCATTTATTGCTAATAACTATACTGCTCGGTAATCCATTCAATGTTAAACAAATCGATGACATTGTAGTGATGGCTTCGACGGCAAAACTAACTTTGGCAACAATAATTGCAAATAGTGGTGGTGGTGGTGGCGGTGGTGGTGTTGTACGTCATACGTCACATCTCCCACACCAGCAACACAGCCAACACCAACACCAGCATCAACATCAACACCCCCAGCAACAATATACAATAGAAGCAGCAGCAGCAACAGCAACAGCAACAGCAGCAACAACAATAAGTATAACATCAGCAACATCACTGTCAACACCAGCCATGCTAGCAATGGCATCAGCATCAGCATCCGCATCTTCATTAAACGCCTCATTGTTCGTCTTACAAGCGAGCAGCAGTGCAAACAATTTGTATAATTCAACGTTTGCACAAGTAATTGACAGGAATGGTAAGTACGATGAGAAAAACAAATTTATTATGCCATCAGCATACAGTCAGTCTCCTCGCCTCTCCTCTCCCCGCCTCTCCTCTCCTAATACACAAACATTCCTTTATTCACTTACACTTGAATAGAGAGACGAAAATATTTTTGTGTGTATACACAGGGTTCAGCAATTATTATTGTAAAGCATAATAAATTAATGGAAATTTATGCACCGCCAGCATAAATATTTTCAGAGGAGACAATTGCTCATACTGCGGTAGTATTTAAAGAGACTAAAATAATTCAAATATGGCATGTGGCTGTTTGGTCTATTTATAAATAATCTTACGGAAGCATTTTAAAGTTTTCTATTTAATTTTAAATATAACTATTAGGAGAAATAAAATCATTATCATTTTACAGATTTTGTATACAAATTTGAAAAAATCAGGGCAGAATAAAAACAAAACTTACGTTTGTACAAACTCGTACAAACATTAACGAATTGTTCTTGTATTTGTGTAGATAATTAGGATTTTGTGAGTAAAAAACTGAATCAATTTCATTTTCAGGACTCAACTTTAAATAAATTTGCACCATTAAAAGAGTTCTGCAGAGGTCAAAATGAATGACTGCAAAGTCCATGCTATATGGCGTGGTGCAGTAAAACTTCCCAGCCAAGCTCTTTCAGTCTTTACCGGGTTATGAAAGCAAGTACCAGTTTTTAAAATTTCAAAAAGTTTCGAAATATTGTGAAAGTATTTGGTGCACTCCCCTTAAGTGATGTAAGTTGAATCTGATGATTGTTAGAATGTTATCTTTGGTATAGAGTACACAATATATCTTTTGTTTATACATTCTGCCCCTTTTAACTGCCTTTAATAGTATTAACTTCATTAAATTTTTTAAAATTAATCGTTTGGATGATAAGAACCGAGTCTCTCTAATCCCCCCGTATATAATACATTCACTCCTTGACGACATCTGCAAAGCTTCATCTTGCTTTATCCACGATCTTTTTCCCATATTTTTATAACGTGTCATCCACCCACTTTAGAGAGGACTATGACTAATATGCGTTAATTTTTATACATGAGTGGTGGGACCTACAGTTTAAAGTCGACACTGGATGACAGATTTTTATGAGAAACTTTTCATAGCAATTTTCTTTACTCTACGTTCAATGAACTAACACGCTACCTATTAAACCACGATAGTTTGAGAAACAAGTAGATTGAGAAACAAGTAGTTTGAGAACCTTAGGTTGTAATCCTGACTAAAGCGTTGTAATGACCAATTATTTATGTTATCTACCCTTTACCGCCCGTAAGTATTCCATTCAGAATTAGTTCGATTTCATTCCTTATATGCAGCGAATGCTATTCAACTTCGTTTTTTTTAATCAATTTGGGACAATTTCACTCTCTCGAAATTTTCAAATCAGGGCAATTCTAACATTGCTTTCGGGAAGACTTTAAAGTTGTCTGTTGGGTGGGCAAGTATTTTAGGTAACTTAGCATTCTTCAGTTTACTTACAGCAATGCATATTCAATTCAATGTAGAAGTTTCAATATAAATTGCTCTATTACAGCTTAGACTGTGCTGCATATTCAACTCTTGAAGACCGTCTGCTTCAGCGTTCATAATATTGTTAAGTTTTTAACCTTTTAAAAACATTAAAAATATGAGATTACAAATAAAATCGTAGATTGCCAATAAAATAAAAATAAATTTGTGTTTAATTTTCAATCAATTCTTTATTATTCGCACCTGTGGCACCTTTAATGATTTGCCTTAATTGTTATTATTCTTTACACACTCGGTCGTTAGAACTTTAAACCACGATTCTCTTCCGCGTTATTCTCTCCTTGCTTACAATCTTTTTGTAAACACTATACATACTGAGGTCTTCAAATCATAATTATTCTATTCACACACAACGTAACGTGTCTTCACACACGACTGACCGAATTCTTATTGAATCAAACGTGTCGTCTTCACACACGACTGACTGAATTCTAACTGAATCACCATTACCTGCTCTATCTTGCCTTTTATATCGGTGGATCAATAGTGTGATAAACACTCTCGAAGGAATGACGGTCTTCGAGAAATATTTAAAAATGTAAACAAGTTGTTTTCATTATTGTTGTTTGTGTCTCTTGTTACTGTTTATTCGCTATCTATTTTATACTGCATTTTGTTGTTGATTGTTTACTCCTCTGCTTGTTGCACTTTGCTGTTGCCTATTTACATCTTTATAAGTTATTGATGTAAACAAGTCCATAGTTCTTGTTGCTACATTTTTACTTATTCGATGTTTACGTGAACAAGTCAATTATTTTGTTTTTGGAGTTTTTGTTTATTATTTTAATAACACCATTTCCATTTTCGAATGATGCTTCAAAATGATGCTTCTTCGTCATGTCCATTAATTATTGACGTTTTATTTAGGATCGGGCTATTAGAGTTTCAATTCTTTTACTTGCCGTTTTATTGTCATCAGCATGACTCTTTGTGTTACTGAATGTCCTGATGTTATTTCCGGAAAATCTACTGAATATGCTCGTGACATCATTTGCTCACATTCGGCTTTCTTTGGCTTATAATTTTATGTTTCCTTGGAAAAATGTTTATTAAAAAGTAATTACCTCCGCATTATGTCACATTATGTAATACGAAATTTGTGGTTCAAATCTGTTATAAGGAGATTGCAATGGGAATTTATGTTGCCTGCCTTTATGAGGGAATTCTAAACCACCAATTTCACGATAAACCATATGCAAAACGTTGTGTGAAAGGCCTCCTTTTTAAATTGGAGGACTCCGTATCAACTTTTTCATTTGAACCCATCAAAAATATAAAATCAACGCAATGGAAATGAAGAATCATTTTTAAAAATTTTGTTTTTGTTTTTTTACAAAAACAAAATTAAACCGTCTGCGCTATTCAACAAATGCTTTTCCATTTCACTTTAAATTGCAATTTCTGTGAAAAACTCATACTGAAGTAACGTTTTCCGTTTTTTTTTCATTTGGTTTTCTGTTTATTTTTTTTTTAATATTTAATTTACACACTCAAACGCACACAGAAGGTATGCCTGTATACTATATACATATGTACGTATGTGTGTATGTACGTTTAACTTAAAGGCCAAAAACAAATTTAAACACACAGAAAAAAAAAAAAGAAAACAAATGAGAGAGAAAATGAAATAAAAATTCAACAAAAGAACCACAACTTAACCTTCACCTTTTAGAATTGGAGCAGCCAGCAGTTGTAGTAGCCAGCCAGTCAGATGGTTTAAATGGCTTGAAATTTAAAAATTTGTTAAACAAAGTTACTGGCTAGAATGAAATGAAAATTTATAGTTGAGGTGAATAAAATAGTAAATGGGGGAGGGAAGGGAAATTGTTAAGCCAATTTAAATCCTTTACTTAGTGACAGCTTAAACGTTTACGCTATTTAAATGCTCTCAGCTGTACGCAAATACCTTGTGTGTGTTGAAATTTCATTTCTTTTTTACATACACACCAATACATAAACACAAAACAAAAATATGAAGACAAGTAAAGTCATTAATATTATGAACATTTTTCTCCTCGTTTTTTTTTTTGTGGTTAAGAGTTCAAATATTGAAAATTTTTGTTGACTTTACAAAAATACATTGTTTGGCCTACAAATGGTTAAAATTTAAGTGTCAAAATATTTACCCATTAACGCTTTATGGAAGAATGTCAAAAGGAAAATGAAATGCTTCTCTTAAACCATAGCACAGATATTAAATTTATTGTTTTTAATTATCAATCCGAAACTAATTAAAAACTAACAACAATATAAACAAGAATTAAAAAATCGTAGAAGGCATTTCAGAAGCATTTAAAACGTCCCACTAATTACCTAGTCAAAAGCAAACTATCAAGCACATTTGGACTAAACGTGAAGCAAACCAATAGAAGCCTAAAACTGAGCTAAGCACCCGTAGAATACGGACAAAAAGTGGGCAACATCAGAGAGTATAACATCAAAATTAATTTTTTATATTATCCAAAACATGTCACATTATATACTTCTTTACTGCAATACATTGCATAAAGCGCTGCTGAAGTTGTAGTTGTTGTAGTCCATCCAAAACACAAACTAACAGACATACATGTTACATATGTACATACATATGTAGTTATAGACCATCGAATTAGACGACTTAAAGATATCTTTTAAAGGAGTAGGATTGCCACGCCCATTTTTGGCATTTGTCGATATCGACTCTACGAACCTACTCACCAAATTGCAATCATCCACGATTACTATGTCCCTAACTATTAAATTTTTAAGGTATGCCACGCCTACTTTTTGATATATTGAATTATTTTTAAATCATCTAAATCTGATAAGCTTTCGAACAAAAAAATAGTGGTTAAAATCGGTTCAGTAGTTTAAGAGTAATAGGGGGGAGGGTTGTCACGCCAATTTTTGTTGGGTTTGACGTTGATATCGAACTTACCCACCAAATTTTATTCGTCTTAGATCGATATTCAATTTTAACGATGTGCCACGCTTTCTTAACATTTACGGATATGAGAAATAGATGTTTTCCGATTCTCAGACCTACCCGATATGCACACAAAATTTCATGAAAATCGGTCAATCCATTTCGGAGGAGTTTAACCACTAATACCGTGACACGAGAATTTTATATATTAGATCTAGACAAGACCAAACCAAATAGTAAGGCTTGCAATAAGTATTAAACACAATAGATATGCACTGAGGGCATTGTTTTAGGCAACAATAATTGCAAAATTTATCATATTTTAACATCTAACTTAACTGGGCCTGATGGCTCCATCTTATAAAAAGATTAATCAATAATAAGAATTGGAGAGAAATGCTTTCTGGCAACTCATTATTGTTCAATATAGAGACTAAGGCTAATGATTACAACTTGCCGTTAAAGTTGGGTTTTGTGAAAGGTAATCTTAACTAAATTGAGCTTTAAAGTCAACTTTAACATTTCTTTGATTTTACAACCTTCTGGTAAAATAAAAGCAAACTCTTTCAAAACTATGCCAATGGCGGAGCAATGTCGATTACATTTGCCAAATTAAAAAAGTTTTTTGCAAAACGCAGCGACAACAATGAAATTAATTTTTTATTGTATTGTTTGCTCATTTTGTTTGCTTAACGTTGCCATATTAAAAATAGTATATAATATGGCAAGTTCGAACCAGAGATCAGCACTTTTCGCCACTCATAAGTACTCATGCAATTTTGAGAATGCGTGACTCAAGAGTATTGAAATTTAACTACTCTAATTCATTCGCACTAGTGGGTAGTGTGTTGGCTTATTAGACGAAAGGCCCGGGTTTGTATCCCAGGTCAGACATGAAAACGAAAAATATTTCTTCGGCGACTTCCTCTCAGCAGATTTCTGGCAAAGACTCTGAGAGTAAAAATTGCCATGAAAAGCTTCTCAAAAATCTGTCGTTTGGAGTCGACTTTAAGCTGTAGGTCCCGCCACTCATATATAAAGATAAGTGGTGTGAGAAGCTAGGCCGTAATCCCGACTGAAGGGCTGTAATGACCAATTATGTATATATGTATGTATGATTCATTTATACTCGCTACAACAATGATTTATAAGTAAACATTGCAATGAGTATGCGTACAACGTTGACATCAAACTCATACTAATCGAAATATGTTCGATTCATACGCCTACTCATTCAGATTCATATATTCATCAAAATTTTGCAGTCTTAGTTGTTGTTGCGTTTACAAACAAAGAAGAAAAAAAAAACAAAGACAACAAGCAAAGCAAACACACTACCTTCTATTATAGTGTTCGGACACGAATCATACTTATTTTGTGTTTCGTGTAAATGTTAAGTCGAGACATGCGTACTGTTAAGTATGAGTACGACGAGTACTTCAAACTTTGAATATGAGTAGTATGATATCAAAATAAGTATGAATGCGCATCTGAAATCATAAATATGACTCGAACTCACTCATGGTTTTGTATACTTAATGCTGATCTCTGGTTCGTACATAAACTTATCTTTAAAAGTTACGTGTAGGATAATCCTCCCTTTAACTTAACGCTCAATTCTACCTTATTGTCCTGTTACATACATACATAATTGATCATTACAACCCTTTAGTCAGGATTACTGACCTGGTTTTTCACACTCCTTATGTTGGTTTTTCACACTACTTATGTTGTGTGTGTTATATATAAGTGACGGTATCTACAGTTTAAAGTCGACTCCGAACGACAGATTTTTTTTTGAGAAACTTTTCATGCCAATTTTATTTACTCTCAGAGTTTTTGCCAGGAACTTGCTGAGAAGAAATCGCCGAAAAAATACTTTTTTGTATTTTATTTTGAAGTCTGGCCTGGAACTCGAACCCTAGCTTCTCGTCTAATAAGCCAGCACACTACCTACTAAACCACGGCGACTTCTAAATTTTGTCCTGTTATAATAAAGAAAAACCAATTATTTACACGTTAGAATCCTTCCTTTAGTCAACGAACGGTTGTAATCACAGCCCTAACTCTATTTGTGGGTATCTTTCCTATCTCCGTATACCATGATATGTCTGAAATTTTGCCCCAAACATGCATCTCGATTTGTGCAGATGCCTTGATGTTCTTGTTCACTACAGGCAATCTTCGAACTAAATGGGTTGTAAAGGTCAGTAAAGAAATTGGGTTACATCGAGAAGCTAATAATGGACTCGAACAACATCAAAGTGATTGTAATAAACCCATTGCATCATAATAAAGTGACTTTAAGGGGCTTTATTTTGTAGGAATACTTTTGGTTGTAAATTTCATTAGAATCCTTGAAAAAAATTAAATCGCTTGGTTTTTAATTCATTTTACAATCCATATTTTTTTTGGATTCCGTAGCTAAATAAACAACAAAAATTTCAATTTTAGTTCAATCAAGTTTACAAAGTTATTTTTTGATTTAAAATTTAAAAACAAAAATTTAAAAACAACTTCGTCAACAAACTTCCAATAGGAGGCAAATTGGTTCTGCCTACCAAATTATTCTCAACAGCACAGGACAATGTACGCAATCTAAACTTATTAAAAATTCTTCTCTTTTTCTTCTCTTTTTCTTTAAATTTTTTTGTTGTTGTAGAAATATGCTGGAGTAACATTTATTTTAATCAACCTCATAATTTATTTCAAACAACACAAACAAATTTCTGTTTCGGCCTTTGAATTTTAATATTTTTTTTTTTTAAGTTTTTCCTTACAACAACAAAATTAAACAGACCTCTGTGGTGCTCTAACTTTTCGAAAAGAAAATATTGGAAGAAAGGAAAAACATTGTGTAGCAAGAACATGGTGAGAAGAAAAAGAAGAAGAAATAGAAATTTATATGAATTTGATTAGATCACACGCTCACACACACCCGCACATACACATTCACTTAAAGGAAAATGAAAAATGAAGAGTAAAATGAGTCTGTCCCTCACAACAAAAATTATTTTTCGTTAGCCTGTATGCATCATATCGGTGAAGCGAAATGTGTGTGTGTGTGTGAGTGCGTGTTGAATTGGAATCTTTTGGGAAAAATTATGCCAAAACAGCAGAAAAAGAAACTTTTTTAATTAAGGTTGTCCATCATCATGTAAATATTGGAAAAACGAAAGCCAACCAATCTCATGTATTTAGCCACTCAAATCGTGTGTGTATGCTATGTCAGTCAAACCATTATACTCTCATAAATACAAGAACAGCAAAAAAAAATAAAAATAAAAAGAAGAAAAAAGAGTCAAACCAACAAATAAAAAAATTTAACCAAAAAAAACAGAAAGTGAAAAGAAAAATAAAAATAAAAACGAAAGCCTTACCAAGCCAAGACAACTAAAAAAAGGGAAACAAACAAATGAAAAAAAAAGTTCACAAAAATGTTGTACATGATTGGAATATATAGGCCAATTAGGAGCCAGAAATAACATTCATGACCATAAATACAATTTCGTTTGGTTTTTGCTCCTTCTCCTTCTTCTTCTTCTTAATCTTAATCTTCATCTTCTTCTTATTCATTTTTATAACACAATATTAAATTATAAGGACAATAATGTTATGCGATCTTCCACTTGCATGTCTTATAATGGGTTGATATCAAGCAAAACTAATTTGTATCATCGTTGGGTTTATAGAGGCATGAGAGAAATTAAATTTTTCTTAATGTTTTCACAAAAAAAAAACACACACAAACTAAGATGGGACTCTTTTCTTCTTCTTTGAAGGCAATAATGCTGAGTAAAGTAAAACTAAACAATTTTCTGCGATGAGATGAGATGAGATGGCTTAGGATTATGAGGCGTATAAGCAATAAATGTTATTAATGTTCCTCATACTCCACATGCATACGTACTCCACAATACGAGTACATATAAAATTAAATTTTGTGTGAAATAATTTGTGTAGGGTTAGTGAGCTCCTCCTAAACATTCCAAATGATATGCGGAAATAAAACAGAAATTCAACACTCAGCACTATGCAATGGGACAGAGGCTAATACATACCTACAGATACATTACATTTTTAATTTATTTTTTTTCTTAAATAAACCATGAATTGTTTTTGTTAGAGTGTTCTATTTTAATTAAGTTGAAGGGAGGGAGATATTTTGTTTTGAAGTTTATTAGTAAAGAGGTTCACATGTCTCGCATTCATTGAAAGTGTAGAAGGATTCAAAATACCTTCGCACTTACAGTGATCGTTGACAAATGCATCGAGTAATGCTTCCACTATAACAATCCCTCCTCCTCTTCTGGGGATGTTCCCTTTCCGGAACGGCTTCGGGAAGAGCCCAGAACGTCATCCAGTTAAGGACCGTAATCTACTCTCCCACGTTTAGGTACGCCATATTTGAAACCAGCTTCATAGCTCGTCCTCTCATGTATAAAAAGAGTGTAGAAATTAATTTCATATACACTAATACCCCGGTTTGCGTTGCCAATAGGACCTGAAGAAACGGGACGAAATTCGAAACGACACAAAACGAAGCACGATTTCCTATACATTTGTACTGATTTTCATTTAACTGGTTCCGAGATTCATAATTTTAGCTGAAAAATATTTAATTTACTAACGACCTACAACTTGCAATCATCAGACAATATAAATATATATGCCTGAATGTATTTATATTAGACTTAAACAGGAAATCCCCTTTTTCTATTTTAGCTTTGTACAAATATTTTCATATTAACGATACATACTGAAACTAAACCGACGCAACTTCGAAGTCACAGAAATTTTAAAGACGAATGTGCACTAGATTTAAACGGGAAATTATATTTTTCTGTTTTAGCTTTATACAAGCATTTTCGTATTAACGACACAAATCGAAGCGCTAACGATGCAACTTCGAAACATGCGACGCAAACTGATACAAAAACGACGCATCTTCGAAGTCACAGAAATTTTAAAGACACAACTTTGAATTTGCACTAGATTTAAACGGGAAATCCTATTTTTCTGTTTCAGCTTTTTACAAACATTTTCGTATTAACAACGCAAATCGAAGCGCTAACGATGCAACTTCGAAACATGCGACGCAAACTGATACAAAAATGACGCAACTTCGAAATCACAGAAATTTTAAAAAGACGCAACTTCGAAGCAGACGCAGAACGAGGTGGCGCAAACGGAGCTATTAGTGTATTTGTATATATATACAGTGAGCATCAAAAGATTTTGTACATTAAAAAAGTGCATTAATAAATTACCATTATTTTTATTTTAAAATTAA
Source organism: Sarcophaga peregrina (assembly GCA_014635995.1). NCBI lineage: Eukaryota > Metazoa > Arthropoda > Insecta > Diptera > Sarcophagidae > Sarcophaga > Sarcophaga peregrina. Next base: position 99,616,390 of record CM025792.1, on the reverse strand, counting down.
TTCATTGAGAGTGTTTTAAATTAAAACAAAAACAAATACAAAAAATTTCAAAATTTTGCTAAATTTTTTCGGCCGCACTCCTTAAGTGGTAAAACTTATGATTGATGATTGTTAGAATTTTATCCTTAGTGTACAGTTTCTTTTGACAGCCACTGTATACGTATATATACGATTACTGTGAGTTGAATAAGTCGTATTAATCTAGTAGAGTATTTGTTGGTTCGCCGTTCAAACCCCAGCTCAAACATCTCAAACTAAATGGACGAAATATGAAAAAATACTTCTTTCTGCAACTTTCTCTCAACAGTCTTCTGGCAAAACCTTTGAGAGTAGACAGAAGAGTTGCATTGAAAAGATTCAAAAAAATCTGTCTACTTCAAACAATACGTCCCGTCCCGTCATGATTTAAAATTAACCCTCACAGCTTGGTTGCGGTAGGAAACTAGGTAGTAATACTGACTAATGGATTGAAAGGATCGATTAAGTAAATATGTTTTTATCGGATTTTATCCATAATAATTAATACGAAAATGAAGAATCAAAGTACAGGTGTTTTATTAACATTGCTTAACATTAAAATTATAGAAAACCAAAACAATGCAGTAAACAAAGCTGTTTACAAATTATCTTACTGCTTAATATAACAACAAATGACAACATTAAAAATAACTGTAAACAAATAAACAAAAATGCAACAACAAACGCTTGAAGAATAAAGGTAAATAAAATACGCAAATAACAATAATGAATGTAAACAACAATGTTTACATTTATAGAGATTTCAAGAAGGCGATGTCTGGAAAATTTGCCTTCAAGAACATTCATCAGACTGTTTACCCTGCCATATAAAAAGGCAAGTGAAGTTCAGTGAGTTTTGTGTGAAGAAGCGTTGCGTTTGAAAAGAGTAATCGTGGTTTGAAGATCTCCATTATAGATATTTGCCGATTTGTTTAGTGATTGTTATTGTTTAGGCAAAGGGTGTAAACGTAGTAATAACAAATCAAGCAATTGTTGTTGTTTACATCAAGTTGTGAACAGTGGCACACAGAATTGTGCGAATAATAAAGAATTTTAATTCAAAACTAAACACAAACTTATTTTTATTTTATTTGCAATTTATGAGGTCATATTTTAAACGTTTTTTTAAGGCAAAATATTACAAGATATTTATAAATGAAATATTTGAGCTCAATAAATAAGTTTATTAAGTCATTTTGGTTATGATAAATTCCAATTTTACTACGCTGTAACTGGTATGCCATTATAAATGATATTTGCAGGCAACATACATACTTCAATCTAAAGGTTATTATATCTATAATTTTCCCATTAAATTTTCCTTTTCATTTTAAAAGAAAATTATCTTAATTTTCTACAATTCTTATATTATTTATGATGATAAAGAAAACTGCGTAGTTCTATACAAATAAAAAAAACCTTCTCTCCAAAGCATTGTATATCAATCATGTATGCTACGGGGGTAAGGAGGGGGCGGGGAGGTATGTTTTAGAGTTTTTAATGGGAATTTAAATTCATTATAAAGAAGGTTTTGAAGTCAATTTAAATTTAAAATTCTCTTTAATGTTGTGTATTTTTCTTTCATTCATTCATTTAAAACATACTAAAATGAAATGAAAGTATAAACAGCTATTTAATGTTGTTGTTGTTTTTGTTGTTTTTTGAAAAGGGAAAATGAAAGAAAAAGTAAAGCAAAGAAAGAAATGAAATAAAAACTGTTTTGAAGCATTCTCTGATGAACTAAGTAAAATAATAGCAAAACAACAGCAAGTAAAAGTTCAACTTTTATGAGTAGGGTTATTATCAAGGGAAACATAATACAAAAAAAAAACACAGAAAAACAAACAAACACAGAGAAAAACTAATGTAATGAATAAAAGTGAGAGCATCTGTACCAAAAACAAAAAAAAAAAAAAAATGAAAAAAAAATAGGTTAAAAGGGTTATGTATGGCAGTAGTGTTGGTATATGGTAAGGTTAAGTACGGCTGTTATGTTGTATTTACAGTAGATTATCTAGGCTTACATTTACAATCGTCAGGTCAAGGTAAATTAGATGGATTATGCCATCCATCCATATTGTGTTTACAAAATCAAATACAAAGTCATTCTACCTTATAATGTTCAAGAGTGGAATGGCAGATTTGTTGGTTTTATGTTCGTATTTGTAATGCCATTTATTTAATATTTTATGTAATAAACAACAAAACATAATAAAACATGCACAAATTCAAAATCTCAAACGAACTTTGCAGCTCATTTAGATATATCTGAAAGAAATCTTAGAAAAACCGAAACGCTTTAGATTACATAGCAATTTTTTAAGATTTCGTGTTTTTGATTTTAAATAAAAAATTATAACTGTTCCCTATACAGTGTAAAGCTAGTACAAAGACATGCCTGCCATTCTGGTGCCATGTTAAATGTTATACTATTACGTTTTACTATTTCAAAAACGTTTAAAATAGGAGTACGTTCAGCTGTGCATTACTGTTCACAACTTTATGTAAACAACAACAATGGCCTGGCTTGTTATTCCACTTTGCACTCGTTTGCAAACCTACATAATTGATCATTACAACCCTTTAGTCTGTAGTATTGACCTAGTTTTTCCCACCAGTTATATTGTGTGTGTTAATTTAATACATAAGTGGCGGGACGTTTAAAGTCGACTCCTAACGACAGATTTTTGAGATGCTCTTCATGGGAATTTTATTTAATCTCAGAGTTTTTGCCAAAAAATTTGATGATTTTGTATTTTGTTTTGATGTCTGGCCTGGGGCTTTACGTCTAATAAGCCAACACACTACCTACAAAACTACCGCGAGTCTTTTGCGTATTTTGTTTTGATGTCTGGCCTGGGGCTCGAACCCTGGCTTTACGTCTAATAAGCCAACACACTACCTACAAGACTACCGCGAGTCTTTTGTGTGATCTATAACAAATCAGCAGATAATTGTTCGACAGATCTTTGTAACGGAGATCTTCAAACCACGATTGTTCTCTTCAAACAGATCGCATCTTCGCACAATACTGACTGCACTTTTACTAACTCTCTTGCCTGCGTTTCTTTGCCTTTTATATGGCAAGGTAACCAGTTTGATGAATCCTTTCGAAGGCGAATAGCCTCGTAAACATGTTGTTTACAATTGTTCTTGCAGTGTTTGTTGTTGCATTTTTGTTTACTTGTTTATTACTCTTTTTATTTGAAGAATTCTGAATGTTTGTAAAAATTAAAGGATCTTTAATAGTGCGGTATTTAATATTGTGGCGTTTAGATTAGCTTTGCTATCCACCGTAATATTTTTCTTAATCTTTATTAAGAATTGCACTGTTCTATAGGCTATTACTCTGTGATTTTAAAATGATCGATGTAGTAAACCTGGCTTACTCTAAGATAAGTTTCAGCACGGTAGCGAAACGATTTGTGATAATATTCTGCATTCTTAAGGATAATATTTCTTTAATTCCCTTGCGCTGACTCTCTCTCTCTCTCTCTCTCTCTTTCTCTTTCCTGGAAACGTTATAGAGTAGGCACTGGCATTGTAAGCCAGTGGCGAAGGCTTAATTTTTAATTAATTTTTGTGATAAAAATTACTTGTCGAGAAGAGTATCTAGGATGGATTTGAAGGCACAAGAATTAAGGTTTCAATGTTATTTCCAACAATCATGATACACCAGACTAACGAGGTCTTACTTCTTAAGAGTATTGCTATGGCCTCTATTCACTACATATTAACCAGCCAAATCTATATCTAAGCCTTATGGCTTAATACTTTAACTTGTTGTGCTTCAAGAACACAACTCTTGTTTACAAAAAGTTTGCAATTTTTTTCTTACAGGCAGTTAAACGTCGTGACATCATTTATTTTTCTTTTTTAAAATCTTTTTTTTTTTTTGTTGTATCGTTTTATTAAAAAAAAAATTAAGAAAACTAATCCAATTATTATAAACTTTCCAGTCTATTTTATGCAATAAACTATAAATAAAGTTACAAAATATTAATTTAAATTTTCTATTGTTCACAGCAGCAAAAATACCCAAAAATACATAAAAATCCGACTAAAAAAGAAATGAAAAAAAACAGTAAAAAAAGGCAATTTAAAGGAAGAGAATTCAATGAATAAAAAGAAATAAACCATGCCTTAAGCAAATTTATCGCTTTTGTACACCCAAAATACACTTACACTCTATAAATAATGCATAAAATACGGAGAAAAAAATGGAACGAAATATAGAAATTGAAATACGAATGAGAATAAATGGATTTTGCTTAGTTATCCTAAAGAAAAACGGGCAAAAAAACAGAGTAGATAATCCAACTAGAAATAGTGGTGTAGGCCATAAAAAATATTACACATATGGCCACAAATATTTCTGCTGGTTAATCTAAGAAAATTATTCTAAAATAAATGCTTTTAAGATGCTTCTAGTATGGTTTATCATGACTGTTCAAACCCCAGGTCAGACAATCTCTAGTAAAACAAAATATGAAAAAAGATATTTCTTTCCCGACCTCTTTTTTGACAAAAGGCCTGAGAGTAAACAAAATTGCCACGAAAAGTTTCGCAAACATCTGTAGCCAAGCGGCCATCAGTGGGCTGGATTCTGAGGTGATAAACTCCAAGACAGTGTACGACTGTCGCATATGTCTCAATGAGATGGCTAACCGATGTGATGTTTGTACCACATGGATACCGGAACATAAGGATATTCCCGGCAACTGCAGAGCGGATGATTTGGCCAGAAGAGACACGACCGTCGAGCTCCATAACGAATTCTCTACATTGGGAATCCCTTTAAGTATCTGTGGGCTTATGATGGACAATACAATCGTGGACCTTGCCAACTGTAGGTGGGCAGCTTCGGATAAAGACAGAGCGGCGCATAAACTCTTGTCAAGGCTGGATGAAAGGCGCACGGCGACTCGGGGTTATTACGGGGCATTGTATTATAGGAACACATGCGAGGCGTACTTGGACACATCGCGATTGATTTCTGCAGAAGCTGTGGAGATGAGGAAGAGGATGAAACTATTCTTCACCAACTGTGCATATGCCCGGCACTTGTTCGGAGGAGAAAGCAACACCTGGGTGCCTACTACATGGAAGACCTAGATGTGTGCATGATGTGGTTTCTGTGTAGTGTGGTGGTTTCTGGAATAGGGGAGAGGATGAGATGATGAAACTGTGATATCACAATGGGCCTGTATGTGGCCTAAGTGTGTCCGTTAATTGGGTGGACAGCCACTTCTACCTACCTACCTACCATCTGTCGCTTGAAGTCGACTTTAAACTTTAGGTCTCGCCACACATGTATGAAAATAGTCGCCAACAATATAAGTGGTGTAAAAAGCTAGGTCGTAAACCTGACTAAAGGCTTGTTATGACCAATCACGTGTGCATGTATCAGAAATCAGCAATGACTCGTTTTTCTGTTGCTCATAAGTACTCATGCAATTTTGAGTATGAATGAATCAATAGAATTGAAATTCAACTACTCTGATTCATTCGTAATCGCTACAACATTGATTTATAAGTATTAGGAGGAATGAGTATGAGCACAACGTTGGCAACAAAAATACAACATTCGAAATATGTTTGATTCGTATGCCTACTTATTCTGATTCATAAATTTAGAAAAATACTTATAATACTTATGAGTCCTTCGAGTGATTCAAAATTTACAGTCTTTGTTGTTGTTGCATATACAAACAAAGAAGAAAGGAGAGACAAAGACAATATGCAAAGCATACACATAATCTTCTTGTAACTATAGTAGTATTCGTATGCGAATCATACTTATTTTGAGCTCCGTGTAAATGCTAAGTAGAGACGAGTCGAAGTCAATAACATTATGCATATTGTTAAGTATGAATACGACGAGTACTTCTAACTTTGAGTATGAGTAGTATATGTATCATATTAAAATGGATATGGATTCGTATATGTATCAGAAATTATAAGTATGACTCGAATCTACTCATTGTTTTGAATACTTATTGCTGATCTTTGGTATGTACGCAAATTAAGGATAGGAGAGTTTGTTAGTGTTGTTAAATCTAATCTCACTTCAAGCAAGATTTCATAGTCTTTGAACTTTTTGAATACCCTTGTACTATACAAGAGTAATTCATTCCCTGTTACAATTAATAGCTCACTTGTAATGCTTAAATAACAAAATATATTGTTTATAGGCATTTAATTATTAATGAAAAAACAAAAACACAAACAACACTAAGTAATTCACAAAAATATGTTCGAAACTTTTTAAATATAAAATCAACAAAGCAGCCCTTAAGAGTTTATTGCCATAGTTTTGTACAGTTTTCGTGATAAAGCTTAATACACCAGCATTTTCCATTTTCCATTTTCGATTTACTCTTTTGTGCTTGTTATTCTCTTCACTTCTCTGGTAGCGTCCAATTGATATTCCGCCTTTTTAAGTCTTAACCGCGTACATTATACTTGCCAGTGTACGAGTACAACGGAAATTTTACACGAGAGTATTTGAAAGGAAATAAATTGAAGGTTTTTATGTGCCAGAGATTGTGCATGATCGACCATGAGTAACATGAATTATAAGTTTATATTTCTTCTTCTTGTTTTGTTTTTTTGTTTTTTGTTTCTGTTTTTGTTTGTGTTTTTATTTCGAAATATAAATAAAATCGAACAAAACACGTACATGACATCGAATAAATGTTTGCTTAAATCAATGGCAAAACAAGAAGAAACGAATAAAAATGTAAAACCCGAAATATGAACAGCAGAACAACCCAAAGGTTTTCAGTAGCTCAGGACATGCTAAGAGACACCCTATAATAAAGAAGTGGATTGTTAAGAAGTATTATTAAACTTAACCTTTTTCCTTTGGCCTCTATGCAGATACGTTAGAATCATTTGATTTTATTATGGTGGTTTTGCAAATATTTTATTGATCCTAATCCAGACTGAACTCAGTTAGCCAGCTACATACTTACAGAATTATTATTTAAATCAACAATTGATTGAAATATTGATTTAAAACATTCAAGAAACTCGAAAAATCTACAAATCCACAGCAATGTTTGCTAATTCCAGCAGTAATTAAGTTTTACTATAACATACAAGGCCACCAGAACGTATACGTAATATTTATTTGAAATTCTTTATTCATTTGCCAATATGGCTCATACGCTTACGTCCAAAGTCATATAAAATATTTATGGAGGTCTTGGCTTTTTTATTTACCATCATACATACATACAAGCATACATACGACCTACTTTTCCACCACACTTATGTTGCGTGTATTAATTTTATACATAAGTGGTAGGGCCTACAGTTTAAAGTCGACTCCAAACGACAGATTTTTTAGGAACTTTTCAGGGCAATTTTATTTAATTTCAGAATTTTTGCCGAGAAAGCTACTTAGAGGAAGGTAGGCAGGTAGGTTGGTGTGGCAGCTTTAAGACTAAAAGCTCACTTAAGCAGGCATAGTGGGCCGTTAGATGGACCCAGGCAAACGCAGTCCCTGTACTGAACAAGTTCTACTAAACTAGAGAAGAAGTTGGTCAACGCCAGGGTTTCACACATAAAACCAGCGCGAAAATTTGATAAACGAAGGTATGAATATCCCTGACATCAATGGATAATAGTCCTTCCAAGGTGACAAGGATTTGAGAGCCCAATAACCTATACCTGCTGCACCTTTCGAGAGATGGTCATTAACAAAGGAGTTGGATAACAGTTTCCTCTTCCTCAGCAGATTTAAAACCAACTGCAGAAATCGTTAGATGGCAGTCTTCCCAATACATAATGACCTGAAGGCCCGGCCACTTTGATCTAGATGACGTTGCGATCAAGTCCAAATACCTGGTTGGTGCGCAAGTAATCCTAGTAGTGGAGTAGGACTTCTCATTGACCCAGGATGATAGGCTGGTGAATTAAAAGAATTCCAGCACAATTCCGACGTAAGTGGTATCCAAAGGCGATTGTAAAGGATTCCGTGTGCCAGACCTAGTGAGTTCGTCGGCTCTGGAGTTTCTTGGTGTATTACTATGCTCGCGTACCCAGATAAGTGTGACACTGAAGGCCGAGACAGTGGCGGCATTCCCTGATGTCCTGGAGCTATCCACAACGTTCGACTGAGATCGTATGGCATCCTGACTATTAGAAAAGATCGAGATGCGGGTGAAACGAGCACCGTTAAGGAGGATCCATTTAGCAGCCTGGTAACATGATACAGTAATCCAGCGGTCGTAGGAAAATGTTCAAGTCCAGCTTCCCACAGTAGACTCCGCTACCAATTCGCTATCGAGTTTAGAGCCATCGGTGTATAGATCCACGAATTACGGGGGGACGGAATCGGAAAGTGGAAACCCCTGGTAAAACAATATTCCACACGATCAATCTCCAAAATAAAGGAGTAGTGAACTTAATTACCTGCTTAGGGAGAAGCACAGTAGAAAGCCAGTTAAGCATTGCAAACAAGACATTTGAGAATTGATTCGTGTGATTCGAATCATTCATCAAAATTTACAGTCTTAATTACTGATGCATTTGGAATTCCGGGGAGACGGAATCAGAAAGTGAAAACACCTGTCACAACAATATTCTACAGGATCAATCGCCAAATTCGAGGAGTGACTAGAAGGGACGATAGGCCAAGGAGACTGGGCATTGAGTCGAGTGACCTTAGCTACCTGCTTAGGGAGAAGCACAGTAGAAAGCCAGTTAAGCATTGCGAACAAGACCATTGTGGGGTTAAGTGCTAGTTATGAATTGATTCGTGTGATTCGAATCATTCCACAAAATTTACACTATAATTTACAGCACATAAGCAAAAAAGACAGAGCATCAAGAGTAAACACACAACCTTCTAGTGAGTATTTTAATGTTCGTACGCTAATACTACTTATTTCGGGATTCTTGCTTATCTTGAGTTATGGAGAGTCGAAATCAACAACATCATGCGTGTTGTTAATGGTATGAATATGATGAGTACTTCCAACATTGAATATGAGAATAGAGGTTCCATGATATTAAAATAAGTATGAATGCGCATAAGTATCAGAAATTATGAGTATGATTCGATTTTACTCATCTTTTTGAATACTCATTGTTGATCTCTGATTCATATTTTATTTACTCACTTTTGTTAACGATTTTAACGATGTTTTGCGATTTGTTGTCATGATGTTAAAAGCTTCCATACTTTGTACCTCCGCCTTCTGTAAATGTAGCATAAAAATGTAGCATAAAAAAAAACAAAAACAAAAAAAACTTGGAAACCAAATATTTGTACGAAAAACAACTTTATTTGCTGTCCACGTACTGGGTAGAATATTTTTCATGGTTACCAAACTGCGTGTTACCACTTTCAGTAGACAATGCAAATGGGATGGATGGATGGATGGATGGTGTGTGTGTGTATTTTTATTCACTTCCGAGTGGATTTCAACAAGAATTGTTAATCTTAGCACCCCTTTTCGTTGTAACGATTTTTAAAATGAACTTAAAAGGAATACTTTTTACGCAAAACGTGTGCAATTTTAAATTTTCAGGGATTACGCTAAAAAAACAAACAAAAAATTTAAATCGTTTTCGTGAAAGACTTTTTTTTTTTTGTCGCATCTGCTTTATATTTTGTTTAATTTCTTAAATGTCTGTTATGACTATGACAAGTGACGTACTTAATTTTGACACATTAACGGTGTGCTGCTTACATTGCCCTCTCTCATCAGCCATTTTGTGTAAATACAACAAGAACGAATTGAAACATTCTATTTTGTTTTGTTTTTCGGTACCCAAGAAAAGAAAAAATTTATCACTTTTCCATTAAATTTCAATGAGTTTTCTAACCAACCATGGGTGGTACACACATACCTCATTACAGTCGCAACACTTATTGCTCTCCCACTTTACTTTTAGGGAAAGCATTTAAAGCAACCTTTTGTGTTGTCGTGCGAAACATATTCAAAGGCTAAGGCTAATTCTTGGAGGATTACAAACGCTTTTAAGTGTCATCTAAAAGTGATTGACATTTAAGAAACAACAACAACAAAAAAAGGACAAAAGACTCTCAATTTCAAAAACAATTTCGCAATGTTGAATTAAACATGTTACGAGCTATTTTGGTGATTTGTGTCATAGCATCATGTGAAATAAAGTTGGAAGACAAAAAAGAAAATAAAACATTTGGGACAAGTATCGCACATTAACCTATTACGATTTAGGAACAATAACACTTGCAATCTGGAGAAGGCAACAAAATGTTTATCACGGTATTTGACTTTTATTAGAAAAATCTTCTGCAAACGCAAGGCAGCCAAGTATAAGAACTTTTTGCACTTTTTGGGAGTAATGGCTTGTGCAAGCATGCATACATAACCTAGAGTGGACCTACAATTTAAAGCCGATACATTCTTGAGAAACTTTTCATAGTCACCTGCAAGCATAACAGTAAAAAGTCTTAAAAGTGAACACAAAGTTCCAATTTCTGAATTTCTAGTATTTATAATAACAAATACTTAAGCCCACAAATGCCTTGTTTGCAATGCTTAATTGGCTTCCTACTGTGTTCACTACGACTAGACTCAATGCCCTATGGCGTTGGCACATCGTCCCCTCTGGTCACTCTTCTATTCTGGTGATTAATCCTGTGATGCCACTGAACATCGTGGAATATTATTTTGAAAGGGGAAAGGTTTTCACTTTCTAATTCCGAGCAAGGATGACTAGGACCTCAGGAACTCCTGGATGTATACTCAATGGATCCTTATCAATGGTGTTTCTTTCATCCTCATCTCAATCTTTTCTGATCGTCCCTCAGGAACTCCTGAATGTATACACTGACGACTATTAACTTGATAGGGGGGTTGGTAGCGGAGTCTACTCTGAAAAACCTCGGACTGCCGGATTATTTTAGCGTGTTTCAGATGGAGGTAATGACCATCTACCGGGCTACTCATTGGATCCTTGTCAACGGTGTTTCCTTCATCCGCTTCTCAATCTTTTCTGATTGTCAGGCTGCTGTAAGATCTCTTCTGTTGAAAGTTGTGAATAAATCCAGGATCGTCAGGGAATGTCGCCACTGTATCGGACTTCTTTCTGGCCGCTTTAGTGTCATACTGAGCTGAGGCGCCAGAAACAATAATATACCAGGAAACTGCAGAGCACTACTTCCGGAATCCTCTTCACTGTTAGCCTAACGGACCTGTTATACACTGATGTCAAGGATATAGCTTCGTTTATCAGACGTTCGTGCTGGTTTTCGAGTGTAGGGCAGTCGTGCTTTTAATGTGTAGCCTATGCGTTGATCAACTTCTTCCCTAATTTGGTGGAACTCGGTCAGCACAGGAACTGAGTTTCGTACTCAAGTGCTGCCTACCTACCTAACGATAACATTTTTTTTGCCGTTATTTTCTAAGACTAAATTATTTAAGCCTTAAGCGTACGTAATATCCCTTTTGATAAATTGTTAAAATAATTTTTATTAGACCACCCTTGATGTTCGCTGTCACCCAATGACTTTCTTTCAAACATTTCTGGCTTTAAAATCGCTCCTCAAGGGAATAGGCTGTATAGTATACAACAAAAAGAAAACAACAATAATAATTAGAATAAGATTACAATGTTGTTTTACTGCAACATGACTTAAATAATAAGAGAACAACAATTCCTGGGTTTCATAATTTTCTAATTTTAATTAAACGTTAGCTGGGCAGGGGGCTGGTGTCATTTAAGGCTGTGGCTTCTAAATTTTCTTCTTTTTTTGTTATAAATTTCCTCCTATATTTTGTGTCTTTTTGTTGGCCTTTTTTGGCGTGTAATTAATTTCAATTAATGCTTCACTTTCAAGATTTTCTTGTTTTCTTCTTTTTTTTCGGAAATTTTAAACGAAACAAAAAGAAGGAGGAAAAAAATGAAAAATAAGCCCCAGAATCATTATTTTTGTAGCTATTTTCGGTTGGACGGTTATTTTCATTAAAACTTTTAGGTTTTTTTTTCATTCTTTTTTTGTTGTTTTACCATTAAACATGTTCTAAAAGCATAAAATAATATTTTCCTGGCGGTTTGTATTTTTAATTTTGTGTTTTCAATATTAAGGGGTAATGCAAGTTACGGAGAACATAAAATTTAAATTAGTTTTTGCGCAATCCATTTGAATTGTAATTGTTTGTATAATTTTTAATAACTTTTCTATTGTATTTTAAATACACAAACTATTTTGTATATCATTCGGCTAGCATTACCCCTTATTTCAAATTATTTACGATGTGTGTACATGCCATACAGATTTCCTCATATGAGCGCGTAATGCATTGGCATAGAAAACTTTCGAAAAACAAGCTGAAAATCTGAGATTTTTTTTTAAGAACAAAAATAAAAAACCGAAAATAAATACAAAAAAGTCTCCCTAATGAAACAAAACAAAAAAGTTTTGTTTCATAATTTAAAAGGTCTACACTATTAATATATAGAAGTGCATGCATACCTACATATATTAACGTTGTTTAAAAGGTGAATGACTTATTAAATGTTAAACACGAAACTACGCTTTAAAAACATTCCACTAAAATTTCCTATTCCTACGAGGCCAGGTTAATGAATTCGAAAATTTTTGTACGAAACATTAATTTGTGGTTAGGAAGGAAAGTTTTCATTTTTCAATAAAGTTTTCTTTGCTTGTAAAATGAAGAATTCTAATGATTTTGTCATTGAAGAAAAATCTGTTTTCGCCTAGTAAGTAAAGAAATTTTAAATGCGTAAGCATTTCCAGTCAACGTAGGAATAGTAAATTCTGTATGCCTCCGTATCCGTAAGCAATGTGTCTTTATTCATCTGCCTGCCTTAATATTGAAGTAGCCGTAATATAATGCATATCAAGTTGACTTAATAGAAGAGAATCGATGGTTTAAGCCCTAGCTAGCACACCTACTTTCGAACAGAAAAAAATATTTGTTTCGGCGACTTTCTCTTAGCAGTTGTCTGGCAAAATGCCTTAAAATAACTTCTTTAATACTATGTTCAGACATGCACTTATATTGAGAATATCGCAATAAGCGGTCAATAAATTTATAAATTGTTATAATATTGATTAAAACTTCAAATACAACACTGTCATAAGTACGTTCGGTGATCATATTACCTTTTTTCCGAACACTTTCTATTGATATTTGACAACTCATATGTAAACAACGACCATAAGCAAAAGCTTTCTTTTCTGCTAGCTACCCAATATTATCAAATTTTTATTTCTCATCCTTCTGAGGAAATCCACTTTGGAGACATAATTAGTCCCTATTAACCGCAACAGCTCGGCGTTTCGGTTAATTATTAGCAAATACCTTTTCCAAAGATAAATTGTTTTCCATTTTTTTTTTAATTTTTTGGTATTAATTTTCGCGATTAAATTTAAAGCAATTTTGTTGAAGCAATCAGCTTTTTGTTTACCAGCTGTCAAATTAATGTTCGTGTATTATATGTCTGAACGCTAAAAATATTGTTCTCAATAAACCGAATATTGATTTAATAAAAGTGCATGTCTGAACACAGCATAAATCTATCGTTCTATAAATCCATACTCATTAATAAAATTAGTAAACACATCAACCATATTGTTTAAAGTTAGGTGTAAACTTAACTAAACTTAACCAATTAAATAAATAAGCTTTTCGCAATCAAAGTCAAGGATTTTTGGCATTTGGCTTTTGTATTATACCAAGACATTAGAACTTTTCACGTTAGCTAAAAAAAATATTTTTTAAATCGTCATTTATTCGAGTCCATAAATTGGCTACACTGAGTATCAAAAGAAACTGTACATTAACAAAAATGCATATTAATAAATTACCGTTATTTTTATTTTAAAATTCTTACATTATCGGTTTTTAAAATTGAAACAAAAAAAATTACAAAAAATTTCGAAATATTGTCTAAATTAAATGTCCGAAGCTGTGTTTAGTGATTGTTAGAATTTTATGCATAGCGTACAATTTCTTTTGACGTTCACTGTATAAAAAAAAATTTTGTTTCGACAACTTTATCTCAGTAAATGAAATTTCTTTGAAACTATCTCAAATCTATCATTCGGAGACAATATTAAACTATAGGTCCAGCTACTCACGGATAAAATTAACACACACAACATGGATGGTTGCAAGCCTGTGATTGGAGACTTCGTATATATTTTTTGCACCCTTGTGTTATCCCAGTCCACTAAGAAAATTTAAAAACGTAATACTTTTTTCTAAATTGTTAATAATTTGAATTATTGGTTTATATACATAATTCGCACGGACACCACGCCTTTATTGACTGACAACAGGGGTTTTTTTGTCGCCAATTCGGACCGAAAAAATCCACTGTTATCCTAGGACAAGTTGTGGTTATTACTTATTAAAACAAAACAGAAATTTATATAAACTGTGTCAACAGTTTTGTTTAATTTTTAAGAACAATATGGTCTAGTAGGTAGTGTGCTGACTTATTAGACGTAAAGCCAAGATTCGAGTGCCAGGCCAGACATCAAAAATAAAAAAAACACAAAAAGTATTTTTTCGGCGATTTCTTTTCGTTCTCTTCTTGTTTCTCAAAAATCTGTCGTTCGGAGTCGACTTTAAACTGTAGGACCCGCCACTTCTGCATAAAATTAACACACACAACATAAGTGGTGTGAGGAACTGCGGGCTTCTTGGGGACGATTGCTGTATACTGTCTAATGGTGAAGGTATAGCACTGGCCAATATATAGTCACCAGTTCCCATCTTCCCTCTCTCTTTCCACCTTTCTTAAAAAACCTGCACAATGCACTGCATGAGTAGGGGTCACCCCCTGAGTGCTGGTTTTATAATAAAAAAACAACAAAAAATATAATTTTCTTGGATTTCAATTAATTTAAAGAAAATAATACATTGCCTTTAAAGTGTGCATAACGTAAAAAATACCTTTCCTTGTGTATGCCCTGTTGTTTATTACTTTGAATAGCCTTTTCCTGTTATTATTTAATTGGTTTCTCACTGATTACGACTAAAACTTTGTCAATTATTGAAATTCATTTCATTTTCTCCTTTCAATTAACTCCACCGGACTGGCATGACAACAATATGAAAGTATTACAAGAGATAATAAATAAAAATCAATTAAATTTTATTGCCAGTCTTTCATTAGTTCAGTAAATCGAGCGAAAAAATTATTTCACTGCACGACTCATTGCCTATGTATTGTTGATCAATGATGCAACAACACAATTCCCATTCATGGTGGTAACAATTTTGGGCACAGTACAGTACAGTACGTACATTGTTTACGTTTAATTGTTTACACAGTGGATTGGATTTATATGATGGAGAGAGCCATAATCATACCAATCATGTTGTTATTAACAAAAAAAGTTTTGTTGCGTTTTTTCTGAGGCTTGTAAATATGTTAGAAATGAATAAAATTTATAAATTTATTTTAAATAATTTTGATTAAATATTTTAAACTGACTTGTTATAGAATCCCTACAAATATAGTCTGCAATGTATATCCTATAATTTGTTTTCATAATTCATCAGTTAGGGAAGTAATTTTATTTTATTTTGGTTATCATTTTTTGTTCCCATTCCTGATTGTTTTTTTTAGGAAATTAATTTTATTTGCTTTCGTTGTAAGGCTAATGCATTAGTACTTTTGTTACATACCCATGCCTATTTTTATAGGAAATCAGGATGAAAGACATTACACAGCATTTAAATGTAAACAATTTGTAATTCTTAAATAAGCAAGATTTCTTGAAAATTAATATTAAACTGTTGCTTCACGAATACATGGCAGAGATCAGCAATGAATCGTTTTTCCGGTACTCATAAGCACTCATGCAATTTTGAGTATGAGTGAATTAACAAAATTGAAATTCAACTACTCTGATTCATTCGTCCTCGCTACAACATAGATTTATAAGTATAAGCAGCAATAAGTATGAGTTCAATGTTGACATCAAACTCACAACATTCGAAATATGTTTGATTCATATGCCTACACATTCGGATTCATATATTTACAAAAATACTTATAACACTTATAAGTCATTCGAGTGACTCGAATCATTCATAAAAATTTACAGCCTTTGTTGTTGTTGCATAAACAAACAAAGAAGAAAGGAAAGACAAAGACAACAAGCAAAGCATACACTCAACCTTCTTGTGAGTATAGTAGTGTTCGTACGCGAATCATATTTATTTTATGCTTCGTGTAAATGTTAACTAGAGACGAGTCGAAGTCAATAACATTATGCGTATTGTTAAGTATGAATACGACAAGTACTTCCAACTTTGAGTATGAGTATCATATTAAAATAAGTATGAATGCGTACAAGTATCAGAAATTATAAGTATGATTTGAATCTACTCATCATTTTGAATACTCGTTGTTGATCTCTGATGTATGCGTACACAATTGGTCATTACAACCATTCAGTCAGGATTACGGTCTATCTTCTCTTAGCACTATTATTGTGAGTGTTATATGTAAGTGGCGGAATCTACAGCTTAAAATTGACTCCGAACGATAGATTTTTTTGAGAAAGTTTTCATGGCATTAATAAAATATTTGCTCTCAGGGAGAGAAGGCCGCCGCAGAAATATTTTTTACATTTCGTGTAGTCGCCGTGGTCTAGTGGGTAGTGTGTTGGCTTATTAGACAAAAGGCCCGGGTTCGAATCTCAGGTCAGACATCAAAACGAAAAATATTTCTTCGGCGACTTCTTCTCAGCAGATTTCTGGCAAAGACTGTGAGAGTAAAAATTGCCATGAAAAGCTTCTCAAAAATCTGTCGTTCGGAATCGTCTTTAAACTGTAGGTCCCGCCACTCATATATAAAATTAACGCACACAACATAAGTGGTGTGAGAAGCTAGGTCGTAATCTTGTAATGGCCAATTATGTATGTATGTATGTAGTTTGAAATATCAGATCTGGGGTTTGACTCTAGACCTCATGTCTAATAAGACAACACACTTCCTGCGTAGTATCATGGTAGGTTAATTTTTTTTTTTTGAAGTTCTCCGTTATTATGAGACATTTGACAAACTGACTGACGTGTAACGAGTAAATCTAAGGGTATAAATAGACGAATCTCTTCGTCTTAGGACAGATTCGAGTGTAAGTAGTTCAGAAACAATTAAAGTCTTAAGTTTGAATTCTTAATTTTGAATTTTTGAATGTAATAGAATTGTAATAAAATTTAAATATAAAAATTCCACATACTGTTGCGTTTTTACATTTTAAGATCCTTCAAAAACTCTTAAACTCTTATATTGCGAATAAAAAAAAAATAAATTTGTGTTTAGTTTTAATTAGGATTCTTCATTATTTTGTGTACCACTGTTCACAACTTGATGTAAACAACAATAATTTCTTTGTTTGTTATTCTTTAGTTTATGAACTTTGCAAGAACAATAACAATTACTAGGCAATAATTATACAAATCTTTTTAACGGAGATGTTCAAACCACGATTAAAGTCTTAAAACACAGCATTTTTACACAAGACTGACTGAACTTCACTAACTCTGTTGAATTTTTTGTCTTGCCTTTTAAATGGCAGGATACACAGACAATTTTTGGCGTGTAATGATGATTTGGTGATGACGAAGGGTCAAGACTTTGTCGACTCGAAATCCGTATAAATGTAAACATCGTCATTTATATTTATTATTGCAGCGTTGTTGGTATATTTCTTTTAACTGGTGTTTTGCTTTTACATCTCCTAACAATACGTTTGTCGCCCGATTGTAAGCAAATGCAGCAAACATTTTGTAGAAAACTTTATTATCACTTGGAAATGGTCTTTCACCTTGACTTTCCAAAGACCCACATAGCTTTCAGACAAGAAAAAAAATCTTCGTTAAGTAACATACTTTTTTAATTCATTATTTAAATTAAGTTAATAAAAATTAAGATTTATACGTCGCCTTTTAAGCTAACCTACTACATACTAGGCTATTCTGATTATAGCATAGAGGAATAGTTTTTCAATTAACATCCAAATAATATTTTATGTTTTAACAATAAATAATTTATTCGTTAGAAAATATTTTCTATTTTTTTTAAATAAATTTTTCTCATTATCCAATAACCATAAAACTGATGAAAGCAATAAATCCATTACAATTGGCAAATTCAACTCCAGCTGTCCATTCTTTCCATTTCTGACAAATTGATGGCATGACCCTTCGTTAATTACTTCAAAGGCCTTTTTTGGGTTAAGGGTTAATTGCACAAAAAGAAAATAAAATGAAATGCAAAAGTACGGAGGAGGGGGCATAAATAAATTAAACAGTCAGTAAACAAATTAATTAGAAACGCCTTCAAAAGCATATTTTGTTGTGCTTTTTTATGATTTTTTTTGTTGGAAAAAATCATTACAAACAGATTTGTGGTGTAATTACGGTTGACAACATATTTTTCATATTTTTTTTGATTTTTCAATTTAATTTTTAGAAACTTTTTTTGTTTTTATTTTTTCGTTTTTTAATTTGTTATTGAACATTAAAAAATAATGCAGGACATACGAATTAAACCCAAAAGCTAGTAAAATATGTTGACATTTAAGCCACTTTCATAATTGTTGTGTAAATAATTACTTTTCTGAGAGGTGGGGGGGGAAGGGGGAGTTGGAGATATTGATAAAATTTAATTACAACATTATAAACCACAACGTCATTAACATACATATTTTCAAATGGCATCTTGCCATATAGTAATGATGTCGTCTGGGTATGCCTTTAATATCCCTTCATTTGAAACGTTGACATTTAACGAAGCCGAAACTAATCCTAAATATACACAAGAACCTCAATTTACTTGTACTTTGTAAAATAAGTTGGAAAGAAAAAAACGGGAAAGTTTTTTTTGGGTATATTTCATGAATAAAATACAACCGCAAAAAGGCATTCATTCTTAACTTAAGGATGCTAAAACAAAGAAAAGGATAATTAGAGAAAAAATTTACAAGGATTTTGAAATATATCCTCCGTCACCAAAAGGTTTAAAGTTTTTTTTTTTTTTGTGTCTTATGAAAATCTGTCTTATTTTGAAACAACAAGTCAACAACCTTTTCAATTGAATCGATCAACTTTAAGCTTCTTACGCATGTAATTCAATTATAATATGCTTTAAAGTTTAAAGGCTACAGTTAACTGAGAAATGTAAACAGAGTTTGGAGTCAAAGTCAGCTTAAGTTCTAAGGTTCCCCCAAAAGTTTATAATTCTTCATCATATTACTAGTATTACTCTGGGACCTAAAAGTAAGATTTCTTTCCCTATCACAGTTTTTAAAGCTCAAAACCAAATAGTTGTGCAGCAGTTTCATTTACACCACCAGGAGTCAAGCTTGGGATTTTTAATGAATGCAACGTCCGTTCCCAAGAATGCAACAGAAAACTATGCTAAAAGAAATTATTTTTTGTTTTTACTTACTTATTTAGCCTACAGCCTAATCAATAGATGGGTCAGGGGGAAGAGCAAAGGCGCTGGTGGAATGGAACGGGATGTTTCTGGATATCTATAACCTACTGCATATACTGATTTGAGCACCGTGGTTTATGCCGTCATGGCGAAACTTACGTTAAACCCTTAACTAATGTATATATCGTTGGTCTCATGTAGAAAGGCCCTAACTTACAGTTTTTTCGAAATTGATTTTTTTTTGTGACTCCAATGCATTTAATACGAATACACCTCCTCACAAAAATTTAATAAAAAAAAGATATGCGATTCACAGCCTTTCAACATGAAACCAACGTTATGTATATAGCGTTAGAACAGATTGGCTGCTGGGCTTAGATAAGGCCAGTTTGTGGTATGTTAATGGTGCACTGCGAGATTAGATCACTGGCAAGGCTACGGAACAGATCCCAGCCGAACTATTGCAGGGTATATTGCAATGAGAAGGAGTTAGGAACTATCGAACACCTATTTTGTAAATGTCCAGTCCAGGGCAGGCATCAAAAAATAAAAAATATACAAAAAGTATTTTTTCGCGATTTCTTCCCTTTCTCCTCTTGTTTCTCAAAAATCTGTCGTTCGAAGTCGACTTTAAACTGTAGGTCCCGCCACTTCTGTATTAAATTAGCACACACAACATAAGTGGTTGTGAGAAACTGCGGGCTTCTTTGGGACGTTTGCTGTAGACTGTCCAATGGTGAAGGTATAGCACTGACCATTTTACAATCACCAACAGCAACTCGTTTCCTTACCGTTCGCATCTTCCCTCTTTCTACCTTTCCTAAACCTGCACTGCATGAGTAGGGGTCATCCCCTAAGCAAGGGCTTCTTCGAAGTTTCCAATTCTTTGTCGAGTATCGACAGTAAGGCTCTCCATAGATTCATTATTAGTTTGAAATGATTGAGAAGTGCTAGGACTTCAATTGTATAGTCGTGCTATCTTGTGTATTTGTAGTCTGTGTTAGACTTGCACTTCCTTTATTCTTCCTCTTCTGTTTCCTGTCCTTTTTCCTATATCCTCCATTATCCCCCCTCCTCTAGGACGTTATATAATGGATCAAGCTGACGTCTGAGTAGTGTACTTTTCTCAAGTCTTCTAACCTAAACCTACTAACTTATACAATTTGTCATTACAACCTTTCAGTCTGGATGACAGTCCCCCGATTCCTTTATTCTACCTTTTCAACTTCCTCTCCTTTAGGACGAAGTATACTGGATCAACTTGACCTCTGAGTAGTGTACTAACTTACACAATTTGTCATTACAACCTTTCTAACCATCCTACCTTTCCAACTTCCTCTCCTTTTGCCTATATCCTCTATTATTCCCTCTCCTTTGGGGTGTAGTATAATGGATCAACTTGACCTCTGAGTAGTGTACTTGTCTCAAGTACTCTAACCTAAACCTAGTTACTTACAACCCTTCAGTCTGGATGACAATCTAGTTTCTAACACCACCCATTTTGTGTTTCTTAATTTTATCCATAAGTCAAGGGAGCTACAGCTTAAAGTCAACACCGAATGACAGATATTTTCAGAAACTTTTCATTGGAATTTTATTTTAGCAAGTTTTTTACCTAGAGAAATTGCTGAAAAAATAATTCTCCATATTGTCGTTTTGGTCGACATATCTGAGCTAGGGGATTGTGTCTACACTAATGACTAGACTACGACGGCTTTTGCTCTTAATGATATAAACCTAGATTTCAGTTTAATAATGCTTACAATACATGCTGCAGCAAAACATAGCCTTTAAAGCGAAGTACGCCTATTATCATTAGATTGTAAATTTTTGCAGTGAAAATTTGTCAAATTTCAATTTTATAAGAATTGTTAAATAATGTTTAACGTTATCAAGCTTTATAATTAAAAATACAAAAAAAAAAACAACACAAAAATTAAGCAAAACATTCGAAATATTCCCAATAAAATGGAAACGTTCAACAAAATTTCATTGCTTAGAGACACATGGCCTTCATTCTAAGAAATTTTAATTGAAATTTCAATAGAATTTAACAACCATGAAATAAATGACGAAAATTTCCTTAAAATAACATGGTCACTCAAGCATTAAAACAACGCCATTATTTAACATTCTGCCTCGTTTTTTTGTTATCTTTTCGTGTTGGTTTCAACCAGAAATATGGAAATTTTATTTTTCAATAAAAGCAATGAAAAATAAAAAAAAAACAAAAAAAATAATAATAAAAAATAATTGTTTTTCATTTGTTTCATTTTACATTTCCCATTGGGGTCATTTCTCAACCTACGCACGTTGAGGGAAATTATGAAAAATCGTTTCGTATTTATTTTCATAATTGGTGTCACAGTTTAAAAAGAACAACAACAAAAAGTTCAATTGTTTCCTAAATTTGTATGTAAATTTGCTTATAATTGAAGTTAAGGTCAATTGAAGATAGAATTCAAAAAAAAAAAAAAAGAAAGTATTCCAAGAGACAAAAAAAATGTGGTTGATGACATAAATATTGTGAGGTCAAATGCCATATAGAAGTACAACATATGGCAGATTTCCTTATTCGGTTACTAAATTTGATATTTCATGTATTGGTCTCACTATAATTTATGCATTTGGAAAGAAAGAAAATTACCAGAGGAAAAGTATACATACATACATAATTGGCCTTTACAACCCTTCAGTCAGGATTACGACCTAGCTTCTCACACCACTTATGTTGTGTGCGCTAATTTTTTTATACATGAGTGGCGGAACCTACAGTTTAATGTCGACTCCAAACGACAGATTTTTGAGAAGCTTTTCATGGAAAAGTATGCAATGCAAAAAAATATCTTACCGAACGAATAACTAATAAATTTGGCAAAGAATTGTTTATGGAAAATGTTTCGTATTACATTAAGCAACAACACCAAGTTCTGATTAGCCAAATACAGTGAGCATCAAAATAAACTGTACATGATTAATAAAATTCAAAATTCAATAAAACTCAGTGTCCGAAAAAATCTGACAATATTTCGAAATATTTTCTAATTTTTTTGTTTTAATATTTAAAAAGTGGTAATGAAACATTTTTTAATCTACAGTTTCTTTTTACGTTCACTGCAGATAGAAAGTTGAAGAGCGGCTATCGTCTGTGAATCAGATTGTCCATGCCTATGTCATCGCGTCATCTTAGTATGAGGGCTTAGTGTTCTTTTATTAAAGCTTCACTAGCTCATGTTCACGCATATCTACGTTACTTAATAATGGTGGCCAAATAATTTTAACTGGAAGTTGCCGTAGTCTACTCGGTAGTATGTTGGCTTATTAGTCATGAAGCCTCTATTCAAACGGTAGATATCTCCAATAGAATGGAATACGAAAAATATTTCTTCAGAAACTTTCTCTGAGCAGATTTCTGGTAAATACTTTGTAAATAAATAATATTGCCATGAAAAGTTTCTATTTCTAGCCTCTCTTATACTATCTAAAAAAAATTAACACACACAACATAAGCGGTGTGAGAAACTAGGTCGTAATACTGACTGAAAGGTTGTGATGACAATATATCTATGTTGCTAAAAAGCTTCCAATTTTCTGGTTTTTTTTTATTTCCTTGATTTACGTCATGTACTTCATGATAATTCAATAGCAGTAATGTTCGTTGGATCTTTCGTCTCTTCTCTTTGGATCATGTCTGATGGTTAGATACTCAAATATGTAATAATTCTGTGCCTTGGGTTAGCCCCCGCGCCAAACGGCTTCTTCCTTTTCCTTTTTTGGCATCACTTGGTCCAGTTCAAGTCGCCGTAGTCAAGTGGGTAGTGTGTTGGCTTATTAGACTAAAGGCCCGAGTTCAAAACCCCAGGCCAGACATCAACACGAAAATATGAAAATATTTTTTCAGCGACTTTCTCTCAGCAGATTTCTAGTAAAAACTTTGAGATTAAAAATATTACCATGAAAAGCTCCTCAAAAATCTATCATACAGAGTCGTCTTTAAATGTATGTATATTCCGCCACTCATGTATAAAATTAAGGCACACAACATAAGTGGTGTGAGAAGTTAGGTTGTAATTCTGACTGAAAGGGTGTAATGACCTATTATGTATTGCATATGGATGTGGTCCAGTACAAGGACTGCCTTCACCTGTGGCGTCACAACGGGCCGCTGTGCGTGCTCAAGTGGGCTTTGTGATATTAGAACTACAACTTCAACCTAACCGAATCTAACCTAAGGGTTCCTTCTCTATCATATCAATCTAAAGTGTGCTAAGGCCCAGCCCATAACCTTCCTCACCATAATTT
Source organism: Sarcophaga peregrina (assembly GCA_014635995.1). Classification (NCBI taxonomy): domain Eukaryota; kingdom Metazoa; phylum Arthropoda; class Insecta; order Diptera; family Sarcophagidae; genus Sarcophaga; species Sarcophaga peregrina. The sequence continues at coordinate 99,592,642 of CM025792.1, read as the reverse complement.
TCTCCGCCTGGAACTCCTTATCGCTGTATACTAAATTAGTCTAGTTCCTGGTATAGGGTATTCACGTATGTTTATCAAGATTACGACCTAGTTTCACACACCATTTTTGTTGTTGTTGTGGCAATTTCATAGATTTACAGCTTAAAGTCGATTCCAAGCGATAGATGATCGAGAAACTTTCCAAGGCAATTTTACATTATTCACAGAATTTTTGTCAAAAATCTCTTGAGCGGAAGCAGTCGAAAAATTTTTTTTTCCATTTTTCGTTTTGATGTCTGACCTGAGGTTTGAACCAAGACCTTAAGCCAAGACACTACCTACTAAATACCGTCAATAGTTGTTAGTTATCAAATTATATTGTTATCTTGTGGCTGAGAATGTCTTAAGGTTACAGCAGCCTTTTTAGAATCTTTTTTCTAAGTCGACTAATAGAATTCTAAAGGTTAGAGCCTTTAATATGCTTTAGTTTCTATTATGTAAAGTTGAGTGCATAAGCAATTTCAGTTGTCGCAACCTCATAAACTTTACCAAAAACTTAAAGGGTTTGAGATAAAATCTTAAAACTTCCTTCCCTGTGTTCACTTTTGTATTTTATCTTTAGAAAACAATCGTTTTCATGTTGTCTTTCTTTAAAATCTTTAAAACATTAACGTTTTTTTTGTTTGTAAAAATATTTTTCTTACAAATATTTTGTTAAAATATTCCATTTGTTCATGCACAGTTTTTCAAAATGTATCTTTTGAATATTTAATATGTAGTTATGTATGTTGGTATGTATGTATAGATATAATAATGTACTCATACATGCATATGATTTTCCATAAAGATTTTCCATATTTTAAGGTTTCTGCATAGATTTTTAAATAATTTCGTTTTTTTCTTATCTCTGGCTTTTCTTTTTGTTCATTTTGCATTTGCAAATATTAAATAGAATGAAAATAATATGAAAACGTTATTTAAATAAAATCTTTTGACAACAAAATCTGTATTAAAGATTTTCTTTTTTTTTATGTTAGATTATGGCATAAACAACTTCTTGATTTTCATTATTTTTATATTAAAAATTTTTGTTTAAATAAATACTTGCTTAAATGATTAAATAAGATTTGCATTAAATTCCTTATTAAGACGGATTCTCTCTTTCTACTAAGAAAGTCTTATAACAGTCTTAAGGACTAACAAATGTCTTTCAAGAAACATACAAACATTAATTTATTTGATACAAGAAAATTAGAATTTTAAATTAAATTCTCAATTTGCATGGCATAAATGATGATTTATTTTGTTTAGATTTAAAATAAATTATTAACACGAGTTTTATTTTCCAAAAATTTTTACATAAAAAAACAAACAAAAAAATATTCGTTTAAGTCACTAGCCCAGAGTCTTTACGCGATCCTTATTCTGAGTACAGTTTGTATACAACTGGCAAGGCAGTTCTGAAGTGTCCATGTAATATCTTTTTACCATAAAAAATATGCTAAGAATCTTGCAAGAGACAGACGTGCTCTAATATATACTCAATGAAAGGAAGCATACATAGAGGCGAGTACACCTCTTAAAACAAGTCCCAGGCCAGACATTAAAATAAAAAAAATGTATTTTTTCGGCGTTTTTTTCACTTTCTCTTCTTGAAAAGTTTCTCAAAAATCTGTCGTTCGGAGTCGACTTTAAACTGTAGGGCCCGCCACTTCTATATAAAATTAACACACACAACATAAGTGGTGTGAGAAACTTCGGGCTTCTTGGGGACGATTGCTGTAGACCATCTAATGGTGAAGGTATAGCACTGGCCATTTTATAGTCACCAGTAGCAACTCGTTTCCTTACCGTTCGCATCTTCCCTCTTTCCACCTTTCATAAACCTGCACAATGCACGGCATGAGCGCTGATTTAATAAAAGAAAAAAAAAATCAAAACTTGTGATTAAAGATTAAAATAAGTGAAGATTTGATCCAAACATCAAACTATCTAGTAGGTAGTATGTTGGCTTATTACATGTAAGGCACGAGTTCAAATCCCAGGGCAGACATCAAATAGAAAATATGAAAAAATATTTTTTCGACAACTGCCTCTCAGGAGATTAGTGACAAAAACTCTGGTACTAAATATAATTGCCATGAAAAGCTTCTTAAAAATCTATCATTCGGAGTCGACTTTAAACTGTAGGTCCCGCCACTTAAGTATAAAATTAACCCACACAACATAAGTAGTGTGAGAAACTAGGGCGTAATCCTGACTGAAGGGTTGTAATGACCAATAATGTATGTTTATATGTCTCTAGGAATAAGCTGAGGCTAATAGCCAGTTTTTTAACAGGACTCTGTAGACTCAAAGTAGAAAGGAGAATATTTTAAAACCTACATATACACTGAGCGTCAAATGAAACTGTACATTAAAAAATATAGACATACATTATTAACATTTTCCATTATTTTTATTTAAAAATTTTTTTATTGCCAATTTTACACTTTTTTTTTTTGTTAAATTTGAAACAAAAACAAAAATTACAAAAAAATTTCGAAACATGTATTGTTAAATTTTTTCGGTCACTCTCCTTAAGTGATAAAAATTGACTTTGGTGATTTAGAATTTTATCCATGTTGTACGGTATTTTTCGACATTTACTGTAGATACTGTGATGATAAGAATGATATATCAGAAATACTTTCTTGAAATTACGGGGCATTATTACATCTTGGAAGGAAATATTTGAGTACCAATATATTCTAAGCAAGATACTGCTCTTGTTGTCACCGAACAGTATCCTGAGAGAAGAGTCATTATAAAGTTATAAAATTCTCATGTCACGGTGTTAGTGGTTAAATTCCTCCGAAACTGATCACCTGATTTTCAATGAAATTTTGTGTGCAAACCGGGTAGGTCTGAGAATCGGACAACATCTATTTTTCATATCCCTAAATGTTAAGAGGTCGTGGCAAATCGTTAAAATTGAATATGCGGTTACATATTGGTCGTAGACGAGTAAAATTTGATGGGTAAGTTCGTGGAGTCGATATCGACAATTCCACTAAAAATGGGTGTAACAACCCTCCCCCTTCAAGTGATATCTACAACTTTTAAACTGCTGAACCAATTTTTACCATTAATTTTTTGTTCGAAGGCTTATCCAATATAGCAAAAACTGGGTTTGGGAATCCTTTAAAATTTAATATCTAGGGACATAGGGATCGTAGACGAATGCAATTTGGTGGGTAAGTTTATAGAGTCAATATCGACAAGCTCACCTTTAACAGATACCTATAAGATGGTTAATTCGATGGCTTATAACTACTCGTCTACATATATAACATGTATGTCTGATAGTTTTTGTTTTTGGAGTGATTACAACAACTACAACTTCATCAGCACTTTATTAAACGTATTACGATAAATATATAATGTGACCTGTTTTGGGCAATAAAAAAAATCAATTTTGGGCATAACGAAATTAAACGAAGTTATACAATTCAAGGAGTACAGTAGATCCCATGGTCACAAATCCTCTCCCCTTCAATAAATATCGATTGACGTGTGTTTGCATACATTTTTGTTAGGCAAAATATCCAAATTGACCCATCACAAGTTTATGCGTTATTAAATTGGATACAAATCGTATATTAAAATAAAACTCATTTTGTAGTTTATTTACTGATAGCTCAGAGATTCATCATTGACCTTGACCTAATATTACATGTTCGAAAACTATTAATTTCATCTCTAATATTAGATAAAAATTCAGGAAATTTTTTGACTTTATGATCAAAGGCTGCCCCTAAATTTCATTTAAGTTTAGGCGACATTTGTTTTTAAATTTCCAAAAAGAGGAAAAGATTGCTAAACAAAACAAAAAACAATATTTTCAAAATGTTACTGCTAACCATACGTATTCATTAAAACGATGAACTCAGAATTATTGTTTTAGGCGAAGCTAAGGTTAAACCTTAAAAAAATTTATTAAAAATTCCTAACGATTGGGTTGTAGACCTCACTGTGAATCTGTATATGCTGCTACTGCTTTAAACTGTGGGTTGTACAATATGAAGAGACTATTCGAACTCTAATAGCTGAAATATTTCAAAACTAGGTCTTTCGATTATTACTCTCAAAACATATATGCATACATACATACATATTGGTCATTACAAGTCTACAGTCTAGATTATTGACCTAGTTTCTCACACCACTTATATTGTGCGTGTTAATTTAATACATAAGTAGTGGGACATACAGTTCAAAATCGACTTAGAACGACAGATTTTTTTGTTGAGAAACTTTTCATGGCAGGTTTTTTTTTATTCTCAGAGTTTTTGCCAAAAATCTGTTGAGAGGAAATCGCCGAAGAAATACTTTTTGTATTTTGTTTTGATGTCTGGCTTGGGGCTAGAACCCTAGCTTTACGTCTAATAAGTCAACACAGTATCGACTAGACTATGGCGACTTTAAAACATTTCTCAAAACATTTCAGATTAAATAGAGATTCCCATTAAAAAGCGTCGTTTATAGTCGTTTTTTAAACTACAACGCCGTTGGTGTTAATCTTAGTAGGTTGACGTTGTAGACTCTTAAGAGTTAGTTTCAGCTGCTTGAGAAGTGCTAGAGCTTCAATAGTGTAGTCGTGCTCTCTTATATGTTTGTGGTCTGTATTAGAACCGCATTCCTTTACCAGTATGGGAAGATAAAACCAATAATCACGCAGATTGCTAGCAGCTGTTTCCTAAAATGTTGTAGAGTTTTTCTCACTATTCTTCTTATAATTATCTCACGTAACAGACAAACATTAGAAAAGTGTTTCGTTCTATGTTTTATTTCATATATATTACAGATGATAATATTTCGGTCAACTACATACTTCTGAGATAACAGAATAAATCGCTTTGATAATGTGCTACTCGCAAATAGTCATAATTTTACTCCTATAATGGCTTTTCGCAAAATTAGCTGAAAGTCTTCCAGATTTGAATAATCCTAATAATTTTGTCTCTCTAGATTAGTAACAAATTGAATTTTATGGTCGTTATAAATTTCGTGGTTCACTGAAATCGAATTGGCAGCTTTAGATTCAAGTATAGGATATATGTAGCAAGTACTTATACTTGGAAAACGTGTATCCGAGAAAGGACTCAAAGCGAGAACATTGTTAGTGACATAATCGATGTTCTATTGCCACGCGAAACTTTTTACACCACATAACGCTGACAATAAATTTTTCCAACGATGGTTTGTACCATCAGGTGTCATTAAGCTGCCTTATCTAATTGGAAACTTATAAATTGCCGCAAAACACTGATGTTAAATGTTAAATTATTACCATTTAGAAAAAAATAAAACCAAAGGTGAAAAGAAGTGGTTGATTTTTATACAAAATTTAATGTTGCAATATACATCAAGTCAAAAATTTTTGCGTAAATTTTATACAAATGATAATAAAATGTAATAATAGAACATAGTTTTATTAAATGAATTAAAATAAATTATAATATTAAATTTTTTTAACAAAACCTATCAATAATCATTACAATGCTATGTACTACAAGTATGTATCAAAAGTGATACAGAAGCTAGAATTATGAAGTTTTTATAAGGCTCGATCTACGGTTAAACTTTAAATATTTCAGAAAAACTGGTGCTACCTTACTTACATTTAATGTGCATTACTAATGCTAGTGACAGTTCTTCGGAATTAGATGACGTCGGAGGTACATATTCTATGACTCCTCCGGAATTTGAATTAAGATAACTTGTGTTCTCATTCTGCAACTAATATTTCTTAAATTTTCTTTAATTCCCTTTTCAATCTTCATTAATCACTATACCACGTAGTTTTAGAAATGAAATTTATAAGCAAATATAAAATGTATACGCTGTCAACATTAGATTGGCAATTCTGGACTAGGAAAACATACAAGAATTTTCATACTCGTATACCCTATCCATTCAATAAGACAAACAATGACTTTCTTTAAGAAAACTTATGTAATATGAAGCAAAACTAAAGAATGCAATGAGCATAATATTTTTAAATGCCAGGAAACAACTGGAAAATCTTTTTACTTTAAGCCAATATTTCAAACCACATAAACAGAGACAAAAAAAATGTAGATGAAGAAAAACAAAGTAAAAAGAAAAACCAGAAGTAAATGAATTTAAATTGATGTTTTGTTTTATTTTTTTGTTGTTTTTTTGGTAAAAAAAAATGCAAATTCAGAGGTATAAAATTCATAAAAATATATTAGAGAATACAAGTGTAAGAGAAGAATGCTGCTGCTTATTTGAATAATTTACATACAAAGCCACAAGTATTGAAAGGGAAAAATTAACATTAAATCCATAAGACAAGATGTATTACAATCAAGGACAAAAAAAAATGGAAGAGAATCATATTAAATTTCTTGAATAATGTTTTGGTTTTTACTTTCAATTTGAAAAAGAAAAAATAAAGACAGAAAAAAAACAAAGATTTATGGGAGATAATACAATATGAGATTAAGGTGAATATGAACAAGATATACAAGTAACATGAAAACATACCAACTTGTCATAGGAATTTCTAAATGAAAATGTTTTTTTTTTTGTGGTTTCAAAAGAAAAATTGCAGTTTTGAAATGCTAACAAAATTCAATCTATTTTGTTTTATTGAAAATTTAAGTTACAAGGAAGCCTTTTTTTTCAAAATTTCAATTTAAAATATTTATTTTATGAAAGGAAAAATAAATCGTTTTCTATAATTAAATTTAATTAAAAAACAACATTGGCCTGCCATATCGATATTATAGAACAAATGACTAATGGACACCCATTTATCTAGGACTCCTGTTTCTTTATTTTTTTTAGAATTTTATTCTTTCACTCTTTCTTTCATTCCTCTGTGTTGTTCGGTTGTGTTGTATTAAAGAATTGAGTTTCACAGATTAACGGAACAAAAGGAATAAGAAAAATCTATGTATGTACACAGGAAATTAGTAAAAGGAAAATGGAGAAGAAAGAAAATATAATGGATGAGCATTAAACAAGTGTGTACGTCCGTATTGTTGTTTAATTTTGAGAAAGTGACATGAAAAGGATTTCGCTTTAGTGCTTAAGATAAATGATTTTTTACTCAATGGCTAGTGTGCACAATGACTTGGTATAGTTTGCTTTGGTTTAATTTCATTTTATTGAATTTAATTTATTAGATCAGAAATTTATAAATTCTGGACAGATAAAAACTACCTTTAAAAATGGAATAAAAATCGATTAAATGGAATAAAACTGGTATTTGAAAATTCAAAATGTTTGATGGTCAATTATGTGTTTTTTCATTTATTTTCCCCTTTGTTACGTTTTGTTAATGAGGGGTTCACAACGATGTTTTAACGGTGCTTGGAAATTTTGCATAGTTTTCCATTCCAAGAAAAATTTGTCAATGGCGTAGGTGAAACTAATGAATTCATGGTATGGTATGGTATGGTATTCGAAACGATCGAGATCCTAATATATTAAGGACGACACTCTACGACACATAACTCATCTCAGAAGAGTGGACTGAAAGAAGTTAAGAAAGTTTTTACAAAATACAGACAAGATATCAGCAATGAGTATTCAAAAATATGAGTAGAATCGAATCATACTCATAATTTTATACTTATGCTTTTAATATCATAAAACTTCTACTCATATTCAATGTTGGAAGTACTCATCATATTCATACCATTAACAACACGCATGATGTTGTTGATTTCGACTCTCCATAACTCAACATATACACGAAGCACAAAATATGTATGAATTGCATATGAATACGAAAATACTCACTAGAAGATCGTTTGTTTGCTGTATTTGTATGTGTTAATTTTATGTATGAGGTAGTTTAAGGTCGACTCCGGAAGACAGATTTCTGAAAAACTTTTCAAGGCAATTTTATTTTTCCAGAAATCTGCTGAAGGGAAGTTGCCTTAGAAATATTTTTTTTCATATCTTTTGTTTAATAAGTCTGCCTACTATATCGTTATATATTTAAAATAATTCGTTATTTGTCTACAGGTCAAATGAGAATGGATAATGGAATGGTGATTAAAAGTGTTATCAATACGTAACTAACTACAGCGGTTATGCTACAAATAATCGTAGCCTATGAGTTTGCGTCAAGTTTGATTGGCAACTATAACATCACGTACATTTTTTTAATCAGATCATGAATGTTTAAGGTGACTATTTAAATAATTGACATAGAATTCCTACTACATTTGAAAGTAGTAAAGTTAGATTGAATGTAAGTAGGTACGAAGGTAGATAAATGAATGGAGCAAAGACCAACCAAGGTTCTCATGTCTATTGACATCATATCACAATAAGCCTAGTGCTATCACAATTTGGAATACCACCTTTCTTTCGGTAGAATATCTGTGTCAGAGATCAGCAATGAATTGTGTTTTCACTCCTTATAAGCAAAAGCTAACAGAGCAGCAAGCACAGCAAACAAACGACCTTCTACTGAGTATTTTAGTGTCCGTACGCGATTCATAATTATTTTGTGCTTCGTCTATATGTTGAGTTGCAGAGAGCCGAAATCAATCAAATCATACGTGTTGTTAAGTAAGTATCAGATTGTGTTTCGATTTTACTCATCTTTTTGAATACTCATTGCTGATCTCTAGTCTGTATCTTGCACAAACTTCATTAACTTCTTCCAGTGCACTCCTCTGAGGCGATTCATGTTTCGTAGAGTATCATACGCAATATATTGGGATTTCAAAAGTTTCGACATTTTACTGCATACCATGAATTCATCATTTCACCTACGCCAGTAGAAATCATTGATAAAGAAAGTTGTCTTGGAATGGAAAATGGTGCAAAATTTCCAAGCTCTGTTAAAACATCGTTATGAACTTGTCATTAACAACACGTAGTCAAAGGAAAGGAAGTGAAGTGGTCGTAGTCTAGTAGGTAGTGTGTTGGCTTATTAGACGTAAAGCCAAGGTTCAAGCCCCAGGCCAAACATCAAAACAAAATAAAAAAATAATTTCTTCGGTGATTTTCTCTCAGCAGATTTCTGGCAAAAACTCTGAAAGTAAATAAACTTGCCATGAAAAGTTTCTCAAATATCTGAGTCGACTTTAAACTGTAGGTCCCGCCATTTATGTACAAAATTAACACACAACATAGGTGCTATGGGAAACTAGGTCAATAGTTCTGAATGAAAGGTTGTAATAACCCTTGTATGTATGTAGTCAAACGAAAAATAAATGAAAAAACACACAATTGAGTGGACATTTAAAAAAACATACGGCATACTGAAGTAATAATGCTGGCCCTAGTCTAGCGAACCAATATACTCGGCTTTCCAACTTCTTGTTTATACCTCTTGTTAGTGCACATTCTCATTACTCTTCTGCCAGAAATGTTTGCCATGAAAAAGTTTTAATTTACGCCACTCTCATAGGTGGTATATGAAGCTAGATTATAATGATCAAAAGAAACTGTACACTAAGGATAAAATTCTAACAATCCCACCAACTTAACTTTTACCACTTAAGGAGTGTGTCCGAAAAAATTTGACAATATTTCAAAATTTTTTTGTTTATTTTTTGTTTCAATTTTAAAAAAACTGTCAAATGAAACAATTTTAAAAGAAAAATAACAGTAATTTTTTAATGTATATTTTTAATTGTGTAGTTTTTTTGAAGCACACTGTATTTATATAAGAATTTAAGTCTGTATATATATAAGTAATGCTTCCAACTAATCAACAACTTATCTTAAGAAATGTTCTTAATAAAATTTAATCTGAATTAAGCTTAAAATATAAATTCAATGCCCATAAAAAACTTTTCACTATGCCTATACGTTGCAAAATATCTGTTCATATCTCCTTTAATCTTCTTCCTAGCTTACGCGCAAAAAGTTCTCATTTCAAAAATTACAGTCTGCTATAGGGTATCCCCTTACTTAAGCTCTTTAAAGCATTTTAAAGACATTTTAAAGTAAGAAATCTAAATTAAGTAGACTTCAGTTAATAAACTTATGAGTTCTTTAAAATATTTTCATTTTATTTATTTAAAAAAAAAATAAAACAATTTTCTTGTGTATAAAAATACACAAGGGTGTGCTAAATTTAATTTACTTTCACTGTGTTCAGTTTTTTTTTTTTCTACCCACTTGAATAAGAATGTAAGGAAAATAAAACTTTTTTTGTTTTGTTTTATTTCCACTTATTTTCCCCTCCTGTCACTTTGACCTTTTTTGCTTTTTTGCTTTTTCTAATTCAAATAATTTCTCAAACGTATGGCTTTTTGTTTGTTTCTTTCTTTATATCCTCTAAATAGATTCCAATGAAATCGATACTTTAAGTAATGACAGTGACAACTATAACAGAGGATTGTCAAAGAATTTCATCAGGACAAAACATATTGCTTTGCCTGGCGATTTAAGGCAGTTACAACAACAACAGCAGCAGCAGCAACAAAAGTCAACAACGAAATTAATAATGCCCACTATTGAACCAGAAACAACAGTAACTAAAACAACAAGTACAACTAGAAAACTATTATCAATGTCCTCATCATCAGCGTCATCATCATCATCATCATCATCATCATCCTCTTCAACATCGTTAATGTCCTCATCTTCCATGTCATCCGCATTAATGCCAGATGACCAAACGAGGCAACATTTAAGCAGCAGAACTCAATTAGATGTCTTAACATCGCTCTCATTATTATCATCATCATCGTTGTCGTTATCATTAAATGATACAATAGCGCCCATAACAACAGAATTACAATCATTATCGTCCACATTATTCGCATCCACAGCGACATCCGCAATTTCATCCTCATCCACAACCGCTTCCGCTTCCACATCAATTTTAACGTTTCCAAAGAACGAGGAGGCGGCAACCGCCCTGGGTCATCAAGGAAATGAACAAAATATGCACAATACCAACAGTCACTTGACTGTTGACAATGTTAATGCTACTATTGTGTCCAATAATAATAACAACAACAACAACTACAAAAACAATGATAGGACAGCAAAAACATTAGAAACATTACAAAAACAACAGCTACAACAACATCAACATCAACAACAACATTCTAAGGATACAACCATAAAATTGCCATCACAAAAGAATACAAGTTCAATAGCTAAAGGCTCTTCAAAAATTGACAGCAGCAGCAGCAACACCATCAGTACAAGCGACAGTGGGAGTCTCAATGATGACAGCAACACCAGTAGTAGTAGGAGCAGCAGCAGCAGTAGCCGAAATTCAAGTACAAGTCATACAAACACCGGGACAACCAGAATATCAGCCCGAAAAGTTGACAGCAAATACATTCTGTCCAAAGCCCATAAAACTGATGCTCCCATGCTTAATTATATTTTCGATACATTTTCATCGGCAAATAAACATCATCATCATGATCAGCGGTAAGTGTAAATGAATGTTTCTTAAATTTTTTTTGTTTTTTTTTTTCAATATTTCTTCCATTAAAAATTTAATTTCAAAATAAGAAGCGAACCCAAAGCTTCCGGTACAAATTCTTAATATTTTATCATCATTTTATCATCATCATCATTATAAACCACAACTTTGTGTGGGTGTGTGTGTTAGTGTGCGTTTTTTATGGAAATAACTGTAAGTTATAGTACGAGTTATCAGGGTACGTAGTTTAATTTTAATATCATTCACTCACATACTTAGATTCCAAATTTCATGAGTGCTTATGAGTAGCAAAAAAAAACTGATTCTGGTACGTACGTATTGTATGCCCACAGAAAAGTTAACCTCAATCAATTCAATTATTTTTAAAAAGCAATTTTCAAATAAAAATTTCTAATCGATTTTAACAAATGCACTCACTATCCTCGTTCTATTACATTGCATTCAAACAGGATTACGACCTAGCTTCTCATAGCTCATATGTTGTGTGCATTCATTTTATACATGAGTGGCAGGACCTACGGTTTAAAGTCGTCTCCGTACGACAGATTTTTGACTAGCTCTTCATGGCAGGTTTATTTACTCTCATAGTTTTTACCAGAAATCTGCTGAGAGGCAGTCGCCGAAGAAATATTTTTTGTTTTTTGTATTTCGTTTTGATGCCTGGCCTGGGATACGAATCGGGTTTTACATCTGATAAGACAACACACTACCTACTAACCTACGGCGGCTGATGTGAGAAGCTAGGTCATCATCCGGACTAAAGGATTGTAATGACCAATTATGTAAACTTTGTATGGCTTGCAAAAAAATGTACTGGACATAGATTTTTTATAAGCTTTGTCCGTATTTGTCTATGCGCCTCCGTATTTGTCCTATAGCTCCGAGTTCCACACGTTGTGGTTCTACTAAAGCTATGCGATATGAAGTTTCTGTTTCTATAATCTGGATCACCATTAGCTTTCCTTTTTTCGGTTTCCTTGATGGCATTATAATTCTTCAAAAGGTTTACGAAGTGGGTCTTTGACCCACCTGGATTTTTGTTTACGAATCTCTGGTCCAAAATCTTTGATTGCTAGTTATGTGTAGCTGGAATATGCTAAGAATCTTTTGAGACTACGATTCCAAGGCTTGAAACACACCAAGTGTCATTACCATAAAGAAGTACGGAGAAAAAGATGAATGTATTTAAGTTCCATACCCTAAGTATTTGCATTACTACTCTACGTATTCCTTGAATTTACCGCGCCTTCCGCAATAATACTACTAAGACACTGGAATACTTCAACACATGAGTTTGAAGATCACTTAGTAGTTCAATCGATCTGCAATAAATTTGCATCTCTTTAGGCTTAACTTTACTTATCCTGATAAATTTGATGTCGCCATACTCTAGGTTAGTCCAAGATTCAAACCACAGTTCAAAATAAAATTGCAATGAAAAGCTTTTCAAAACTCTGTTGTTCGGATTCGACTTTAAACTGTAGGTCCCAAACAAAATAGGTGGTGCGAGAAGCTAGTTCGTAATCCGGACTAAAGAATTGTTATGACCAAGCTTTGTCCGAACCTTTATTTATTTATCTTTTGCTGCAGTGCAAAAAACCTGAACATTTCAATACAAAAAAAATTCTCCTTTCTCTTTCTACATTTCTTTGAAATGCTGATGCCACTTAACCCTTAGCCTGTACTTGAAAAATAAAACGCATATGATATTAATGGGTCAAATTTGTTCATTTTTTTTATTTTTTTACATTGATTACATACAATATTGGTCGCAGAATGCTTTTTGCAAATAAATTTTTGACATTCGCAACATTTATTTGCATATTTGGTGCTGTTAGACCGATATGGACAAAAGTTACAACTTCCACTTTTTAAATTTTTTGTTTGCTAGACTTCTCCAGAATCCTTTTAAAGGCCTTTTACGACTGCATTAGCAGCCGGTCGGTCTACGAGATATTTCTCCGCTTATAAGATCCATGCCTAAGTCTTCCAAGAATATCCAGTAGACGCCTGTAAGGACCATGCGTAATTAGTTTCTACATCACTTTTTCGTGGTTTTGATGGTATGTATTGCTTGAATGGGCATCGTCCACGATACGTCACGAGCTGCTCATTCACTATCACGCTCTCCAATATAAATTAAATTTCGTAGATTCGTTTCCCAACGATTCCAAAAATTTCTGATAGGAGCATGTTGTCACGGATGCTGTGACATGTCGTCTTTTGCTCCTGTCTGACTTTTTTTTTATTAAACTTGCACTCAGGGGATGACCCCTACTCAAGCAGTGCATTGTGCAGGTTTAGGAAAGATGGAAAGAGAGAAGCTGCGAACGGTAAGGAAACGAGATGCTGCTGGTGACTATAAAATGGCCAGTGTTATGCCTTCACCATTAGACAGTCTACAGCAATCGTCCCCAAGAAGTCCGCGGTTTCTCACACCACTTATGTTGTGCGTGTTAATTTTATACAGAAGTGGTGGGACCTAAAGTTTAAAGTCGACTCCGAACGACAGTTTTTTGAGAAACTTTTCAAGAAGAGAAAGAGAAGAAATCGCAGAAAAAATACTTTTATGTTTTTTTTTTATTTTTGATGTCTGGCCTGGAACTCGAATCCTGGCTTAACGTCTAATAAGCCAGCACACTACCTACTAGACCACGGCGACCGGTCTGTATCACGCGAGATATATTTTGAAGAAGACATGCACCTGTCGGTCAAGACAAGCACAGTACCCGGAGGTCCAAATTGACCCATTGTACATATTTTGAAATCGGTGCAAACTCTTGGTGGTGAATAGCGTTCTGTTTTACGGCAGCCCAAGAGAGTTTCTAAAGCTTTACCACGAGATCTAAATACATCCGCTAACAAAAGTAGCCCGAAATATGCTTCTAATTCCAATTATTTCCAAATACAGATTAAGCTAAAGATGCGATTGAATAACTCTCAGCCATCACTCATCACTTTCATAATATGACTCAGCTCTTGAAATAGTATAACGCGTTGACCACGAGTCAGATTTATAATGTCCTGTTTAGAAAATCTTCCAGTTTATTGTTGTTATTTCGGACCACAAATATATGGACGGATACATTAAAACTTCATCCGTAGTTTGATCGAGAATTTCAGAAATGTCCATGCTAGCGCCTGATGAAGAGTTGCTGCTATAGCCAGATGCAAGTTCAGAAACGAAATAGTTTTCATCTAGGCTTGATGCTGAATATGATTGCATAAGAAAAGTTCCTATCTCATTTGGTTTCATTGTTTCAAAAACACATCGTCCGTTTATATTTAGACTACTTATTCTCCTTTTTGGGTTTGTTGCTGTTGGTAATGCAGCGCTTTTACTTACTTTTTCATTTGTTGCTAGTTATGATGTTGTTAAGGGGCACAAAGTTATTATTTTGACCCAAAAATTTTATTTTAAATTTTAAAAAATTTTTTCAAAAAAATCCGTTGAGTATTTAAAGAATAAATGACCAATAAAAACTGTTTGGACAATTTTGACCCATTAATACAGGATAAGGGTTAAATTGCATATTTTAATACAAAAATTTTGTGCGAAAATTTTGCTGTAACATCAGATCGATTTCTCTCTCTCTCTCTCTCTCTCTCTCTCGTTCATTTGCATTTTTCAATATTCATGAGATCCCCGTTCACATTGTAGCACGTCGTGTTAATAACCAGCTGGCTGCAGTCCTTATCAGCAATACAAACGTATCTCTGCCGTAACTTTGAAATTTGCCAACATAATATTTTGCATAATTTTTTCTCGCGTTCTGCTTTTCTCTCTTTTTGTTTTTGTTTTGGTGAAACTTTTACAACCTGGAAAATATTTTCATTAAAAATAATGAAAATCGCAAAAAAAAAAAAAATTTTTTTAGTTTTCTTACAACAATAACAAGTGGTAAGAATGAACAAAAACAACAACAAAAAAAACAAAGATTTTGAAAAAATTATTCATGCATTAATCAAAAAACAACAACACAACAACAAAGCAAAAACAAAGGACATTAAAATGGTGAATATATTCCACTAGCTGAACAAAAAGAAAAACAAAAACAAAACTACAATGGAAGCTGAATGAACGAATGAATGAATGAAGAAAGCAAATCCATATTCATTCATTCGTTCATTCATTTATTCAGTCAGCACAGTCAGTCAGTCAGTCAGTCAATCAGTTCATTCATTCATTGGTTCGTTCATTTGTTTTTGCAACTACAACATGACTACTCAACTCAACTCAACTCTTTACTGCTGCTCGGTCTGTCTGTCTATGTTTGACTGTCAGTGTGTCATTGACAAATGAGTATGGCAGGGATTTTGTACCTGTAACTTGAATAACAGCAACAACAACAACAACATCAACATCAAATAAATTGACACAAAAATCCTTTAAAAATAAACAAAAAAAAGCATGAAAATAAGCAATCCCAAGTAGAATTTATAAATTGACAGTCACAATACAGTGAACTGTATACTGGACAATGGTTGGGAACGGGGGTATCCATTTGAAATTTTGTTTACTTTTCCTAGCAATAGTAGTAGCTCACCATGTAATGCCAAGTTCTCCATGGTTTGTAAACAATCCAACATGTTTTACACGAGCACAGGATTGATTTCTAAGAACATGGTTGAATACAAATGCTTCTGGAGAATGATACAAATGTTCGTGGAAAATTTTCCGTTAAAGAACTTTCAAAAAGATATTAAATTCCGCATAACCTGAGTATCTATAAATCGGTAAAGTTTTAAACGTGTTTAAGTGGAATCGTTTTAAAGAAGTTCATTTCCAACTAAAATTTTAATTGATAGTCAAGAATTACGTTCGATATTTTGTAACCGATTTTGTAAACAATTTTATGAGAAGTAGGATAGTGGGAAGAATGCAATTTTATTTACACTCTTGATTCATGAAAAGTCTACCAACTTCACTTAACCCCATTCAAGAGAAGAGTAAAGATACATTCCAAGTTTTCTATCTCAATATTGTAAAATCCATCTGGTGTTGAATATTTGTACAGTGCAGTGGCTGTTGTCTATTGCTCTAACGGTTTTATGGAAATCATTATGTGATGTCATGTCATTAAGTTATGCTTCAAGTCTATAAATTATCAGCCATTTTAGTTACCTTAGTACTAACCCATAGGCACCATATATTCATCAAATAAATCCAAAATAATTAAAATACATCAGAGGTCAGCAACGAGTATTCAAAAAGATGAATAGAATCAAATCATACTCATAATTTCTGATGAAGTAGAAAGGTGTTGTACTTCTTTTCATATCATGGAACCTCTACTCATATTCAAACTTTGAAGTTATATTCAAGCTTAAATCATTCATGATGTTGTTGATTTCGACTCAACATATACAAGAATCACAAAATAAATATGATTCGGGAACGAAAATTAAAATACTCACTGGTAGGTTGTGTGTTTGCTCTGCTTCCTGCTCTGACTTTTTTGCTTATGTGTCTTTCCTTGTTTTGTAAATGCAACAATAACTAAAACTGTAAATTTTGATAAATGATTCGACTCTGTTATGAATCTAAATGAGTAGGCTTATGAATCAAACCTACTTTGAATGGTATGCGTTTAATATCAATGTTGTACGAATACTCATTGCAACTTGTACTAATAAATCGACGTTGTAGTCAGTATGAATGAATCAGAGTACATAGTTAAATTACAATATTGTTGACCCAATTTAATGAGTGCTTATGAGTAGAAAAAAAAATGATTCATTGCTGATCTGTAATAGTCAGCAAATGAATACAAAATACCTAATGAAGGATACTCTTCTGTTCTTTAGTATGATTTATGTAAACTTTTATCATATATGAGTTATCTGAGTTATAATGATAGTGTTTTCATGGAGGTTTTAATACATTTCATTACCTTAAACATAAATTTGTAATCATACACCACACTTTGAACTCAGGTAAGTTGCTTAACGAAAGTTGACTGTAATAGCTAAGAGAAGACGATTGAAAAAACTTCTGCAAGCGAATTAAGACAAATCTAACTGCCGTGGAAAATATGTTCCAAACTAAGTGATAACAATAATAAAAATAACAACTAGTTCAGGTAAGCAACCGTCGCTGTAGTTGAGAGGATCGTAAGTAAGTTTACTTGACGGCTGCGGAGAGTTCAAACCTCAGCTCTAACATCTTGTAAAAGCAATATTTCGTTGAACTACCTCATCTCTGCAGTCTTCTGACAAATGCACCATCGCCGTAGTCTAGTAGGTTATGTGTTTGCTTATTAGACGTAAGGCCACTGTTCAAACCCCAAGTCGGACATCAATATGAAGAAATATTGACTTCCGACTTCTTCTTAGCAGATTTCTGACAAAAACTCCAAGAGCAAATAAAATTGCCATGAAATGTTTAAATCTATCGTTCGGAATCGCCTTTAAACTGTAGATCCCGCTACTTATGTATAAAATTAAAGCGCACATCATAAGTAGTGTACAAACCTTGGCTCAGTCAGAATTACAGACTGATGAGTTGTAATGGCTGTTATGTATGCTTCAGATGAGTCAATTATAAATTTTCTCTCTTCCTTTATTAAACTTCCAATGCTATGTGCTCTTTTGCAGATGGTTTTATCATTCGTCACTAATATTCATTGGATCCCTCCATGCCCTCTGCAGATTCAAATGAAAATGCATCTGGCCTAAGTACATACAATATCCGACTAAGGTCCTGTGAATAGCATCGATTTTAATGAGGGTTAGATTCAATACTGTCTACTTTCTGATATGTTGCCGGGTCTCGGAAGCTGTTAAAGTTCTAATCGTGAAAATTCAATCAGATGTTCGCTTGAAAGAGTCCATTTTTCATGAGCCGAAAAAAGTCTTCACTGCTTAAAGGGGTATAAACAGTCCTTCACCGCATCTTGTCTTCTCATTAGGTATTTACATTTCGTATATCCTTCTGAATAAGAAATCAACTTATATGTTACAATCGGTTCTTCTAAGTATATTTGTAGTGCTTGTAGGGTATCTAACTCCAATGACTCATTAAAACATAATTCCAAAGTGGCTTGTGTTAGACTTTTCAATTGCTACACTATGGGAGTTAACTCGAATAGCGAAGGCGAATAATGTCTGAAAATCAAATAATTCCAGATAGTATTCAATTTCCTGGTATACTTTCCAGTGGCCCTCTGATAGTGCACAAATTCTTACAAATCGATTTTCAGCCACACTATCCACATGTGGAATGATCTATCTCAATCACTTGCAACGTAAACTGATACAAATCCAATGTAGTTTTCTATTTGCAAAACAAAATTCCTTATTAGGACTCATTCCTATGAGTAGTATTGCAAAGATAAGAAACTAAAGTCATCAATAAAAATGTTTACCAACCTCTGTGCTTTAGGAGCTATGGGCCTTTATTTGATTACTTCAAATTCAAACGATTTCTGTTTCCAATATTCTCGGTCACTCTATTAAATTAATCAAACACACTGACAAACACTTTCGTTACGCATTTACGTCTTTAAATTAGAATTTTAAATATTTCATAATAATTCTCCTGTCATAACTCTACAAAGTCTTGAAAATGTGGAAAGTTAACTTGGAATAAATGAATACAAAATGAAAACTAAAAACATTTCAAAAAAACCAAAAATATAAAGAAAGTAAATCGAAAACAACAAAAGCATTTATTTCTCACTCTTAAGCAATTTACAATATCACAGCAGCCGTACTTATCCGTCTGTTCATGGGGTATTGTTGTTGTTATTGCTGCTGCCATGCCGTCATCATTCTTATGCAGTCGACTGTGTGCAATGAAACAAAATAGTTTTGTACACCTGAAAAGAAATATTTTGAGAGGAAACCCAAGAAAAAAAATCAGAAAAAAATCAAAAAGAAATGAAAAGAAATTGTGCAATATTTCAACTAGAAAGTTTGTGCAGAAGATTCATGATTGAAACTGTTCCAGTTGTTTGTGTTGGATTTTTCTCATTTTTTTTCTCTCAAGTTGAGAATGTATTTGTATTTCATTCTATTCTCTGGGGTCTTTGGTGCAAGTATAACAACGGCAAATGCAATATAATATTGTATAAGCAACTACAACAACAACAACAACAACAACAACATGAACAACAAATACGAGAAATAAACAAAACATTCATTCCCATATCGAGAACATCCATTAAAATGGAACTCCAAGTCAAATTCATTGCAAAAAAATCAAAAAAAAACTTTAAAAATCTGTGAAAGAGAGTGCATGCATATACGTGCATGCATATGTACGTATGTATGTATGTATGTATGTGGGTAGGTGTACATATTTGTAATTGTGAGGTTGTAAAGTGTACATTCTTCATTAACACATACATAGGAACATACTTACATATGCATGTACATACACATACATATTGTATAGTGAACATGAAAAACCCACATTCCTTACATAGTCACATCCACTCACACATACATGCATACATTGTGTTCAAATAATGCTCAACGGTCCATGACGTGGTTTAATTTTTAAGTAACTTATGCAGTAGCATTGAGAAAAATCTTAAAAAGCTTAGAAAAAAGTTTAGAAAGTTTTTTCTTTTTTGTTTTATACGCATTTAAACCGTAAAGTTAACCTTTAAAGAGCGTTTATTATTTGGGAAAATTTGTTGGAACTTAGCAAGTGCAGTTTGTGGTCTAGATTTACAATCGGTTGCCATATGGGCAAGGAATTGTGGATTCGATTACCCTCACTAAAACAGATCAACATAATTGGGCAATTCACGCAACTTGGTATCGTGTATGTTGTATTGAATACACTTGGTTGTATGTGAACACTCAATTCTATGCTGTTTTGCGTATTTCGTATTCCGAATGTATTTTTTTTTTTTTTTTTTGGCATTCAAACAACTTGATAGCACGAAACTAACACAACTTTTGAAAAACATATGAAAAAAATTGTATCGGATTTTTACACAGAAAGTTATCAACAACAAGTATATACAACCATACACTAAATACAACGATACAACGGCTTGTGTGAATTGACCAAATGTTTATTTTATGCAATGTGGACTTCATAGAGCAATGCTTTGGGAATAGGAAAATAAGTTTGATTTGAGTCAGTTTACTTTCTGAAAGATTGGAACATTCCCCATATGCGCAACACTCACTACTGGAAAAAATACGAGGAAAACGATTACTTTGTAAAAATATTTGTTTTCCAGACCAAACTCCAGCAGTATAGTAATACTACAATCAAACACTAGCCAAACTACGATTCTATGTCCTTACGAGTGAATAGAGGTTGATACTCTACAGTTATCACATATAGATGTGGAAGTATCGGCTCAGACATGAGAGTTGATTTCTTTTTCAGAAAACCAAATGCGGTGTAGGATTACTAAGAATTGAAGACTTCTTTCGGCTCATTAAATATATGCTGGTGCCAGCGAACATCTTATTGAACAGTTTCTATCCCACGCAATTTATCGGAAAGTCAACAGTAAGGGGTTTTATCTGTGGCAAAAGCAATCCTATTCGTAAAACCTAGAAAGCATCGGTTCAAACATAAAAATTGATTTCTTTTTCTGAAGCCCAAATGCTGTGAAGGATTATTAAACATTGAGGACTTCTTTCGGCTCATGAAATAAATGCTGGTTCCAGCGAACATCTCATTGAACAGTTTCCATCCCACGCAATTTATCGGACAGTCAACAGTAATGGGATTTATCTGTACTAAAAGTAGTCCTATTCGCATGACCTAACTTGGATAAGGGACGTACTTAGGTCCAATGGCTTTTCATCTCTTTCTGCAAATGGAATGTATTTACTCAAACAGAATTTTTGCACAAGAGCTTAGTAAAGCAGAGATCATCGTATAACTTCTCACTGCTCTTAGTTCGAAAGATTTCTTCGTTTAACATATTTGGTCATTACAGCCCTTTAGTTAGGATTATGACCTAGCTTCCCATACCACTTATATTGGGTGCGATAATTTTTACACATGAGAGGCGGGACCTACAGTTTAAACTCGACTCCGAGAGATTTTGTAAGAAATCTGCCGAAATATTATTTCTTATTTGTGGGAGATGTATGTTCTGGGTTTTGAACCATGGCCTCACATCAATGTGTTATATGTCAATCCACTTCCTACTAGACTACAGGAACTCCAATTAATATCAATGATAAGTGCATCTTATTGTCATTTGTAAAAGAGAAATAAAGTTGGAGATAGTAGAATAAAATCTGATGGTACATAAGAATTTAGAATGAACTTATCCGATACAGTGCGGTTAAATATTCACGAAATTCTTTTAATTTAATGGTCACAAACAGAAATTGTAAGCATTTTTTAAGTTTCCCACTTTAGAGTTACATTCCCCTAAGTGCTAATCAAAATCGATGTGTCAAAAAGTCCAGTAAACAAGTCACATAAGACTTAGTGTAGACATTAAGGCTGTATTAGGATGCAGGCTTAGTTGTTTGAGTGAGCACCAGAGATCAGCAATGAGCATTTAAAAATATGAATAGAAAAGAATCATACTCATAATTCCTGATACTTATACGCATTCATATTTATTTTAATATCATTGAAATTCTACTCATAATCAAAGTATCAAGTACTCATCATATTCATGCCATTAGCAACACGTATTATGTTGTTGATTTCGACTCTCCATAACTCGATTAGCAATAACTCAACATCAACAGAAGTCGCCGTAGTCTAGTAGGTAGTGTATTGGGTTATTAGACGTAAGGCCCGAGATCAAATCCCAGGTCAGACAGCAAAACAAAAAAATTAAAAAAAATATATATATATATTCGGCGACTTCCTCTCAGCAGAGATTTCTAGAAAAAACTCTGAGAGTAAATAAAATTGCCATGAACAACTTCTCGAAAATCTGTCGTGCGGAGTGGACTTTAAACTGTGGTCCCACCACTCATGTATGAACTTAACGTACACAACATAAATGGTGTGGGAAGCTAGGTCGTAATTCAGACTGAAGAGTTGTAATGACCAGTTATGTATGTATAATCCGAAGCACAAAATAAGTATGAATCGCGTGCGAACGCTAAACTAATCATTAGAAGTTTATGCAATTGATTGATCTGGTTGCTGTTCTACTTTCTCTGCTTATGTGCCTGTTTTTCTTTTTTTTTCTAGATGCAACAATAACTAAGACCGTAAATGTTGATGACTGATTCGAATCACTCGAATTATTCGAGTATTTTTATAAATTTATGAATCTAAATGGGTAGGTGGCTTATGAATCAAATGGTATGAGTTCGATGTCAATGTTGTACGCATACTCATTGCAGTCTTTACTTATAAATCAACGTTGATGTGAGTACGAATGAATCAGACTACATATCGCTCCTTTATTGCAACATAGTCATATCTCAAAAAATTAAAAATTTGTAGTTACTTAAGCAAAATTGCTCTTTTAGACCTTCTCTACATGTTGAAAAAAAATCAATTTTATATCCCAAGCTGAACCGAAGTTATAGCAAAAAGTGTTTGCGGCAATTAGACCATAGCACTTATGTTTTGAAAACTTTAATCGCATTTTGCCAAGTTCAAGTTTTTTTGAGATATGACTATGTTGCAATAAAGGAGCGATATGTAGTTAAATTTCAATATTGTTGCCTAACTTGTATTCAAAATTTCATGAACGAACTACGTGGAACCCTGCACAGTTCCTTGTCTTCTTCTTTTCATTTTGCAAGCAAAATTTGCGTAAGTCTTTCAAAATATTTCCCAATTTACCTTCGGCACTCCTAGATATTAAACCAAAAAAAGTTGAACTAAATTCCATTCTCTAATGTTAGTATGATGTTATGTATGATGCTCCCTTTTGTTTCAATGTTTTATTCTCTCATTTGTTAGCAGAATACGATTTTTAGAAAATCTTAAATAGAATGAATTTTAAGGTTTTTTTTTTTTGGTAGCATTTAAGTTTGTACTTCAGTTAAATGGGGAAAACGTGTCCTCCTGTAAATAATGGCAAAATATTTTCATATACATTCCTACTCCATTCTACTTGAATTTATCCTTAAAAAAAAAGAAAGAAGGAAAAAGAATAAAAAAAGGAAGGAAAAAAAAAGAAAATATGCAGAGAATACAAAAGAGAAATAACCTTCCTTAAATAGATTTGCAAAACCGTAAATAGTTCAAATGTTTGGAAATATTTTTCCTTCCTTCGACTTATGGTTTATTTGCCATTTGCATTACATTTGGTACTGAGTCCTGTGTAATGAGTCTTGAGTACTGAGTCCTGTATTCTGTAGTAGATTGAATTAAGATATTGAAATTTTATTGCCAATGACTTGCTTAGCCTGTTGTACGGACAACAAACCATTTCAAGTGCGTACGTTTAAGGTAAATGCCTTTGGTTTGCTACATAAATTACCAAATCTTTACGAAAGTAATGAAATTTAAAATTTAAAAGCCCACAGACAACAACCAACAACTAAGGAAATAATTTTTATACCAAAACGTAATGAATTGTTGAGATAGAGAGAGAGAGAAAATTGAGGGTTCTTTATAAGATTAGTTTAATTAAAAGCAATTTGCTTGAGCATCCATTGATTAAAATATGGAGTGTAGAATTTATTTTATTTTACTTGGATATGGTGTGTGGAGATTTTATTTATTCACTCAAGGATTTTTACAAAATTAATAGAAAAACATAAACCCAGAAATTTTATTTCAATAATCGTTTCTATTTGAGAGTTTCAACTTATGGAGACTATGATGTACAGAATCACAATCACAATCGAAAGTGAGTAAAGCAACTCTTTTCCATTAACCGTATCAGACCCTTTGATTTCAACACAGATGGTTGAAAGCATTTTGCTGTTTCTGTGGATAACTTTCACATATTTGGAGTAGGGTTCATAATTCATTACGGATTTTACAGTCAAAATTAATGGCAAGACGGTTGTATTAGAGTTTAGATAAAAGAAATGTCTTTTTTGCCTTGATAAGAATTTTCCGAAAATATGTGTTCAATGTAATGTCCAAATAGTTCAGTTAGTAAATTGTGTCTCGGCTTACTAGAAGCCAGACCACGGTTCAAACCCCAGATCAAGACATCTCCAACGAAACGAAGTATGAAAAAATATATTTTTGATGACTTCCTCTCATGAAAATAAATAAAATTACTAAGAAAAGCTTCTTAAAAATCTGTCATTTGGGGACAATTTGAAGCCGTACGTCCTGGCAGTCGCGTACAAAATTAAAACAAACCTTATAAGAGGTGTGAGAAGCTAGGTCGTAATTATGACTGAAGGGGTAGTAATTTCCAATTACACATTTTGACTAGCATAATTGTTAGATAGATTTCGCAATATTCGGCATAGTTTTATGACCTTTTTCGGATAGAGGTTACGTAAGTAAGTAAACTTTTATCACACATATATGGGAAATAGATTTGTGGTTGTAATTACCAATTAAGTAAATAAGTACAATTTTCTCATCCACTGTATTAGTATTTGATACACTGAGCATCAAAAGAAACTGTACAATAAAGATATGATTCTAATGATCATTAAACTTAACTTTTAGCAGATAAGGAGAGTGCTAGAAAATATTAAACAATATTTAGATATTTTTCGTAAGTTTTTTTTTTGTTTCAATTTTAAAAACCGGCAATGAAACAATTTTAAAAAATAAAAATAACGGTCACTTTTTTGTCGGTTACAAATATCTCCCATACCACCGCATCAAATTTAATGAATGATATCTCATTTTAAAGCTTATATCTAACACTAATGACGAAAAATAATTAGAAATTGAAAAATTAATATTTTCATTGATAAAAATTTATATTTTATATAGAACTGCATGATAATTTTGTTGTCATTATGATTATATGTTTTTGTTCAGGTGTGGTAATACAGGGTCGCTTAATAGTAATGCAGTTCTACAAAATATAGTATGTATTAAAATCCATTCTGGCAATACCGCTATTCATTATAATGCCGTTTATTACTAAATCAGTTATATATAATTTGCATATTAAGTTGTAAAAAGCTGTTTTGGCAATACTTTGCAGTAGTGCGATAAACATACATACTTGGCCTTTACAACCCTTCAGTCAGGATTACGACCTATCTTCTCACATCACTTATGCTGTGTGCGTTAATTTTTATACATGAGTGGTGGGACCTACAATTTAAAGTCGACTCTGAACGACAAATTTTTGAGAAGCTTTTCATGGCAATTTTTTATTCTCAGAGTCTTTGCCAGAAATCTGCTGAGAGGAAGTCGCCGAAGAAATATTTTTCGTTTTGATGTCTGAACTGGGATTCGAAACCGGGCCTTTCGTCCAACAAGCCAACACACTGCCTACTAGACCACGGCGACTTCAATTAAGCGACCCAGTGCGATAAACAGGGTCGCTTAAGTGTAATGCTATTCCACATAATAATATATCGCTCCTTTATTGCAACATAGTCATATCTCAAAAAATTAAAAATTTGTAGTTACTTAAGCAAAACTGCTCTTTTAGACCTTCTGTACATGTTAAAAAAATCAGTTTTATATCCCAAGCTGAACCGAAGTTATAGCAAAAAATGTTTGCGGCAATTACATCATAGGACTTATGTCTTGAAAACTTAAATCGCATTTTGCCAAGTTCAAGATTTTTTGAGATATGACTATGTTGCAATAAAGGAGCGATATAAAGTTGTAAAAGACATTTTTGTAATGTCGTTATTGTCATGGCATTGTTTGTTTTATAAAGTGTAGTAATACGGTGTCTCTTAATATATATATATAGTGTCAGCTGATATTTAACAGTTAATAAAAATAACGTGCATTTGAAAAGATAAATGCAATTATAATGTTAATCAGAAAACTTAATGCTAAACAGCAGTTAATAAATGGTACCAGGCTAATTGTAACAAACTTGGGAGAGCACATCATATCGGCAAAAATTATTCATACCGATAAAACTGTACTCATACTCCGAATCAACCTCACACCTTCTGATCCAACTGTGAGTTTTCGAATGACACGAAAACAATTCCCTGTGAAAGCACAAGGTAAAACCTATCAAAAGGTAGGATTGTATTTTCCAGAACTGGTCTTTTTACATGGGCAGTTATACGTGGCTTTTTCTCGAGTGCGTACATTTAAAGATATTTTTGTTTACAATAAGGATTCGTACGAGCAAAAAGTTAACGATGATCATGTCATTACCTCTAACATTGTATTCAAAGAAGTATTATAAAAGCATTTAAACATATCGCTCCTTTAATGCTACATAGTCATATCTCAAAAAAACTTGAACTTGGCAAAATGCGATTTAAGTTTTCAAGACATAAGTTCTGTGATCTAATCGCCGCAAACACTTTTTGCTATAACTTCGGTTCAGCTTGGCATATAAAACTAATTTTTTTTTTAACATGTACAAAAGGTCTAAAAGAGCAGTTTTGCTTAAGTAACTACAAATTTTTATTTTTTTGAGATATGACTATGTTGCAATAAAGGGGCGATATGTATATATGTATGCAAATATGTATGATGATATTAAGATTTCTAATATTTTTATACTTTTAATAAAATTTCTATTAATTATTTTTATTTTATGTTACAAAAATGACAACTAACGGTGGGAAATATCCACACGATTCATCTATTAGTTGTTTAATGTACAGTTTCTTTTAATGCTCACTGTGGAAGCGATATAGGCCGGTATGGAATTTATTCACAGTTGTTGATATAGATTTTTCTTGCCATTATTTCTACATGGAAATCATAATTGTTTTTTAGTAGTCCTAATTGTATGTGGAATACACATTCTAAAACGTTATTTAGCCTCCAATTCATAATTATTTTAGTTTTAACAGAATAAGCTCAATGAGAGGTCACCTAAAAACTGTAGAAGAACAATTTAAGTCATCAACACAAAACTTCTTAAAATATCTTTAAGATTCTTAAAATTAATTCTTGGAAGTTTTTATTATAATTTCCACTTTCTTCAAAGGCCATATTATGTGTTAAGCATTCACAACTTAATTGAATAAATGCAGTTCTTCTTAAATAAATAAAAATTTCAAAATAAATGCGAATAATTTTATAATTTACTCTCCCCACCACCCCTGTTTAATCTGCATGAAAATGTAAATCTAAGTAATTATCATTGTGACCCTGTGAGAAGATATAAGAATAGTGCACACTTCCCTTTTAATCCTTTATGAAAGCCTCGAAATCTGTAAATAAATTAAAAAGAGACTGTTTTTAAGGTGCAACGGAAAAGCACAAACAAAAATTAAACATTTTAAATCTCATAAATGCACACACACTCATACACACCCACACACATAATGCAACACATTGACAAAAAGCTAAAGTCAAACAAACTGAGAGAGTGAAAGAGAGAGAGAGAGCGACACAAAAAATGAAAGGAGATAGAATTGAAATAAAAAATTAAAAACAAACTTTAACAAGCAAAAAATTATTCTCTGTCTGAACATAAAGAGAACAGGCGGCAGGTAGGTGGGTAAATAAGTTCTTAAAAATAATAAAAAAAAATAATAAAACATGCAGCAGCATATTTAAATGCAAGAAAAATCAACGAAAAGAACAAAATATTATGCACCCAAACCATACAACCTCGTCGGGTGTACTATTTTGTATGTGATAAGGGAGTCTATTAAAATGTAAAGCCAGAAGCTTTTACTTTATTTACGTGTTTTTAAATCTTTTTTTCGTCTTACAACACTTCTTATTATACTTTACACTCTCTCTCACTCTGCCTCGTCTTCTTTAGTAAAAAAAAAATAATAGCATGAGATAAAAAGTTGCCAACTTCTTTAACTACAAGGTTATAATCACCCAAGCAAATGACATGAAATTCGCATGTTTAAGAAGCATTTTACATTAATCACTGCATTTGTTACACTCTTTGAAGGGATTGAAATGCAGTTTTAATTAAAAATTTCTTTTGAAATTTAAAAATTTCCATGTGTTTCTTTCAAAATCTAATAAAATGGTGTGTTTCGTGCATAGTTTTTGCAAACTACTTGGTCTTGCCTGACATTTTTTTTTATCTAGAAAGTTAGTTTTTCAAATCAGTTGGAAATATATAAGGTTAGACGCTAGAAGTTATTTTATAAGATCCTTTACAGAATATTTTGTTCATTTAGCAGGAGAAAAGTATGGGAAACTCGAATTACAAACATACATACATAATTGGTCATTACAATCCTTCAGTAAGGACTTCGACCTAGCTTCTTACACCACTTATGTTGTGTGCGTTAATTTTATACATGAGTGGCGAGACCTTCAGTTTAAAGTTGACACCGAACGACAGATTGTTCGAGAAACTCTTCATCGCAATTTTATTTACCCTCAGAGTTTTTGCCAGAAATCTGCTGAGAGGCAGTCGCCGAAGAAATATTTTTTTATCATCTTTTGTTTTGATGCCTGATCTGGGATACGAACCCAGGCTTGTCGACTAATAAGCCAACACACTACCTACTAGACTACGACAACAATAACTATCACTAGAATTAGTTGTCATTTATTCAATTTATTTTGCCAAATTACCTTCTCACGACCATATGGAACAATGTGTTGCTGAGCCGTAGACTTATGACTCCTATTTTCAGCAAAAAAAAAATATCACCAGCGATAAAGCCAATTTCTAAATAAATGGCTTGTGAACAAAGGAAATTGAAGAATTTGTTACAACACTAATCTTAGACTGGATCGTAACATCATCTTAATCACAGTGGCCATGCTTACAAGTCATAGTGTTATGGGAAGACACGCGTACAGGATGCAGCTCCCACTTAGCGACTTCTGCCGCAGGTGAAGATCTACTGAGGAAGAGGAACTGTTTCCAATTAGCTTGTCGGCTTGCCAGAGCTAGCATGCATGCATGATATCATGAATATAGCTTCGTTTATCTAACTTATACGCTGGTTTTCCGGCGTAGAGTAGTCATGTTTTTAATGTGCAGACTTTAGGCCGACCAACTTCTTCCCTAGTTTCGTGGAACTCGGTCGATATAGGGACTGCGTTTCAAAATGCTGGCTTCAAAATGGGCCGCTATGCGTGTTCAAGTGAACTTTTGGGAACAAAGCTTTCACTCCAACCAAGAGCTCCTATCCAATAGCGTTCAATGCACCCTAAAAAATTAATTGTTTGATGAATAATTCCCAGCTGTTTTTAATTTGAACTGGATGATCAGGACACAAAAGATATGAAGTTTCTACGTGTCACACAGCTTGTGGCACATAAAGTATTATGCAAGAGTGCTTTAAGACCTTGGCCATCTCATATGGAGGTGATGTGAACTGCTTGGGGATATCGTAGAATTTGACCTCATTAGACTTTTTCTTAAGTCCCAGATATAGCTTAGAAGCTACAATGGTTGTCAAAGCCAACATAACCCAAGTGATCGATCAAATTCTGCCTTTTTTATGCGCAGAAGAACCATGAAAAATTTGAATAATGGCACCAATTGGTCTTTCAAACGTACAAGAGATATCATCAATTTCACACACGTATATACAGTGAGCGTCAAAAGAAAGTGTACACAAAAAACTATACATTATTAAATTAAATTAATTAAGTTTTTAAAATTGAAACATAAAAAAAAAATACAAATTCGAAATATTGTCAAATTTTTTCGGGCACTCTCCTTACAAGTGTTGATTGTTAGAATTTTATCCCTATTGTACACTTACTTTTGACGCTAATAGCATATGTACATATATGTATAATGGGTCATTAAAACCCTTCAATTAGGATCATAGCAGTTATGTCGTGTGCGTTAATTTTATTTATTGAGTGGCGAGACCTACACTTTAAAGTCGACTCCTAATGACAGAAAGTTTGAGAAGTTTTTGCCAGCAATCTGCTGCGAGGAAGTCGCTGAAGAAATATTTTTTTCATATTTTCGCTTTGGCCTGCGAATTAAATCGAGGTCTTATGTTAGATAAGCATATTCTACTCTTCCTTTTTGAATACTCATTGCTGATCACTGCTAGAAACTCCACTTCTTCAAACGAATGCTAATGTTTACTGAATTATTGCTGAGTAATCCTTCAATCTAAAAGAATTAAATTCTATAATGGTCTTTGAAGTTGCCGTAGTCTAGTAGGTAGTGTGTTGGCTTATTAGACGTAAAGCCAGGGTTCGAGCCCCAGACCAGACATCAAAGCAAAATACAAAAAGTATTTCTTCGGCGGTTTTCTCTCAGCAGATGGCTGGCAAAGATTCTGAGAGTAAAAATTGCCATGAAAAGCTTCTCAAAAATCTGTCGTACGGAGACGATATTAAACTGTAGATCCACAACATAAGTAGTGTGAGAAATTAGGTCAATAATCCTGACTGCAGGGTTGTAAGACCAATTATGTATGTAGATTGCTGGCAAAAATACTGAGAGCAAATAAAATTGCTATGAAAAGTTTTTCAAAAAATCTGTCGTTCGGAATCGACTTTTAAACTGTATGTCCCGCCACTTATGTATAAAATTAACACACACAACATAAGTGGTGTGAGAAGTTAGGTCAATAATCCTAACTGAAGGGTTGTAATGACCAATTATGTATGTAATGGCCTTTTAACTTTGCTTAGTAATAATCTCATCTTGGTAATCTTAGTTTTATTTCTCATTGATTTAAAATGTTTTATTTTTTTGAAAATTTAACAACATAACCTATAATATAGCAGCGCAAAATGTATCCTTATAACCGTTATAACCGTTATTTCTGTGTAACAATTTTCATATTCTGTAATAAACTTTAACAAAAATTATGTACCATAGAGTTGAAATTGTTTCCGTTCATATTTTATTCTCCTTTTCCTTATATTTCTTATAGTTACGGACCACATTTTGAAGATGTTCAGCTGGTGGGACAACCGACCAATATGACAGTACAAGCGGGCAGCAGCATACATTTGAATTGCAGAATATCTCTGTTGCAAGATAAGACTGTAAGTATGTGCAGTTTAACTTAAAAAAATAAAAGAAAAGAAAAAAGAAAATTTTGTAACGGCAAAGATTTAAAAGCAACAACTTCACTAAGAAATTACCACCACTTGAACGAAAAGTTGTTGCTGGCAACCAACCATCCTTAGAGAATAAAGAATTTTCTTCTATGTTATCATTATGGCAAGATGCAAAAGGAATAGGATAGGAAAATATTCTACAAAAGTGAAGATATTATATTAAAACAGCAACAACTAAATTAAAGCAAAGAAAGAAAAGGAAAAGAAAAATTGTGCATTTTCTTCTTCTACTTTACAACTTAAACAAACTTCTATGGCAGTGGATACATTGTAAAGAAAGTGTTGGGCTTCAAGCTGAAATATGCATTATGAAAGGATAGGGTACGATAGGTTAGGATAAGAAGTTAAGAATAGTAAAACTTGAATGCAAATTTAATTTGTTAATTGGTAGGAAAACAACACTTTACTTAACTTTAATTAATGAATGTGGCATTTAGCAAAAGATTTTTTTTTTTCAAGACTATGGCATGGCATGCTTCCCTTTTTTCATTCTTTTATCGGGGGGCATAGTATATGAAGTTTTCATTTTAATATTTTAAATCTTATACAGCTACTTGAATTCGTTGCAACTGTTACGTTTTACAATGTTGCCTTTCTTTTAAACTAAGTTTTCCTTTTTCCGTCTGATGCTTAAACTTAAAGGCGACTACTTAACTTTATAAGGTTGCCTACATACTAGCTATGCTGACCAATATGATCAAAATATGAGTAGCGTCTTAAGTTAAGTTATGTTTACCGAGTATAATACTTTTACGTTTTTAACTTTTAAAAACGCTTTTAGATTCCAAATAAATTCCAAATAATTCCAAATAAATTCGTGTTTTGTTTTAATTAAAATTTTTTATTATTACCACAATTGTGTATTTCACAGTTCACAACTTGATGTAAACAACAACAATTGCTTTGTTTATTATTTTTCTGTTTACACCCTCTCCACAAACAATAACAACTACTAGACAATTGTTCAACTGATCTTCAAAACACGATTACTCTCTTCAAACACACTGTGTATTTCCACAAGACTGACTGAACTTTACGAACTAAGTCGCCTATTTTGCCTTGCCTTTTATATGGCATGGTCCGATGAATGTCCATCGCTTCACCTTCTCGACATATCTATAAATGTAAACATCGTTGTTTACATTCAATATTGTTGTTTGTGTATTTTGTTTACATTTATTCTTGTAGTGCTTGCTGGTATATTTTTGTTTACTCGTTTACCATTTTCTTATGCTGGTATTTGTTGTTATATTACACAGTGCGATAATTTGTAAACAAGTTCATTATTTTATTTTTGTAGCTTTTGTGCATAATTTTAATGTTAAACGATGTAAAAACAAAACACCACTATCCAGATTTTTTTTATTTTCTCAACAACACTTAAACGAACACTGGCAGTATATTCAGAAGAGTTAATATTTTCATATTGTAATCAAGAATATTTTTCGACTGCTATTATTTTGTCCAACACTTTATATATGCAAGTGCAAGTGCATGTTTGTTAGAGAGGGCAGCAATTGTTTTGCTAACTTCCGTCTTCTTCTGATAATATGCACATTTCCTTAAAGGCCATAATAGGGCTTTTATACACTTGATTGCACTTTGAGTAGTTTTGCCCTGCCGCATCTCTTTCTTATGATTCGTTTACTTGAAAATAATTTTATCGTCTACCCTGTTGTGATGGGGTTAAAAATATGCTACAAATATACCATTAAGTAAAGACATTATTTTAATGCACCACCATTGAAAAGGGCACAACAATTTTTTCTATTTTTTTTTTTGCATTAAATTTCATGCACTTAAATCGAAATAAAAAAATAATAAACTGTGGTTTCCTTTAAATAATAGATGTGGGGAGTATAAATTGTATTTGAAAATTCAAAGAATATGTTTATACTCGTAAAAGGATTTATGAAAACTTTGTAAAATTTTTACAAAATAAAGTTATTATTTCGTAAGGGAATTCCCGATTAGTAGCACTGAAACTTTATCACTGAAACTATATCAATAAATGATTCCCGCTTCTAAGCATACCCCAGATCTTTTAAATTTTCTTGATAAAGAATTCGATTGCATGCATTCTTTCCAAAATGAATACTGTCCTCTAGCCCCCGCGATCTTGCGATTAACCTTTTCTGAATTTCTTGAGCCTGAAGCCTATATTCACCGTTAACGTCATGCGGCAGATTTGTTAGAAAATTAGGAAACAATTTGTTACATAAAATATTTCTTATGGTTTCATTCTCCTTGAGACATAGGCTGTACTGCCCCATACAGAAGACATAAGCGACTGACTGACAACGCAATCTCAGATTGGCAATTTCTAATAAAAAACCTACAATCTACCAATATTCGCCTTCCGTTATTTGAAAAGCTCTTCTCCTACTAATCTGATCTGTTATGGGTCTCAGTCGTATCAACGGCGTGATTTAAAGCCTAGTCAACAATAGTACTCTCGACTATGTCTATAAAGTATGCAACCGATCGATCTCTTTCAGCAATTTCTTCGCTGAAATGGCCATTACACCGACAAGAGAATACAAGATCATGAAAACCTTTTTCCGAACAGTCGGCCTTCTATTGAACAAGAAGCCATTGACAGCAAAGAGTCCAGTAGAATATTATCAGACTGAATGACACGAGGCTATTTGGTTTCAGGTGCAAGACTTCGATATAAGAATTCACCGCTTATAATCATTGTACTGCAAGTAATTTAAAAAGTACTTGTATCCGGGGAAAAATGTATTTTGATTCCGAAAACTTAAAAAAAATGGTAACTGAACGTCTTTTTTTGTATTCGAAACTGAAGTGTCAGCGCTGTAACCACTAATACCTCTTGCAAAGAAACCTAAACCTTCTCTACTTTTTCAGTTGATAATGGTGATCTTGATGAACCTACATCTGTCAAATTAGTTGTCATTTATTCAGTGTGTAAAGCAAAACAAGTTCAATATAGTGGTGTCAGGTGAGTGTAATTGAATGCGCTATAGCTTGACCCCCTTGTAAGTGACGGATTTATACGTCATACACTATTTTTAAACTCTTATAGGGGAATACAACATAATGCCAGCTATACTCAGGAATAAATGCTACTGTATTGTTACAAAAAGGGAAAATCTAGAGACTGGTATTTTAATTTTACATCGCTTAACTTTAAATTTTAAACAAAAGCTACAAAAACAAAACAATGTAGTAAACAAACCTCTTTACAAATTATCGTACTGCTTAAAATAACAACAAATACTACCATAAAAATATGGTAAACAAATAAACAAAAATATACCAACAACACTACAATAATAAATGTAAACAACGATGTTTACATTACGATGTTTACAACGATGTTTGCATTACGATGTTTACATTTATAGAGATTTCGAAAAGGTGAAATCACGAACAGTCGCCTTCAAAAATATTCATCAGACTGTTTACTCTTCCATATAAAAGGTAAGGCAAAGCAGGTGACTGAGAAGTTAAGTTCAGTCTGTCTTGTGTGAAAAGGCGGTGCATTTGAAGACGGTAATCGTGGTTTGAAGATCTCCGTTGCAAAGACCTGTTGAATAATTCTCTAGTACATACATAATTGATCATTACAACCCTTCAGTCAGGATCATTGACCTAGTTTCTCACACTACTTATGTTGTGTGTGTTAATTTTATACATAAGTAGCGAGTCCTACAGTTTAAAGTCGACTCCGAACGAAAGATTTTTGAGTTTTTGCCAGAAATCTGCTGAGAAGAAATCGCCGAAAAATACTTTTAGGACTTTATTTTGATGTCTGGCCTGGAACTCGAACCCTGGCTTTACATCTAATAAGCCAGCACACTACCTACTAGACCACGGTGACCTCATACTCTACCAATTGTTATTATTTATGCAAAGGGTATAAACAGAGGAATAACAAAAGAAAGTAATTGTTGTTGTTTACATAAAGTTGTAAACAGTGGCCCACAGGATTAAGCGAATAATAAAGAATTTTAATTCAAAACTAAGCACGAGCTCTTATTTTAAACATTTTTAAATACAACTAATTAATTGAATAATGTGATCTAATTCTATCATAAAGGGTAGCCTTTTATTTAATTTAAACCATTTAAACTTACGCAATACATAACCCCACACTTAATTGTAGGTCTCCTGGGTGCGACGCAATGCACAGGGTGAAAATGCTTTGGATTTACTGACAGTGGGTCTGCATACTTATACCGGTGATAAGCGTTATAAAATGGAATTTCAATATCCCAGTAATTGGCGTTTAAAAATCAACAACGTGGAGAAAGACGATGAGGCCACTTATGAATGTCAAATATCAACACATCCGCCTCGTGTCATACAAATAAACTTGCATGTCAACGGTAAGTTTTCTTTCGGTTTTGTTTTGTTTTGTTTTGTTTTCAACATCAACATCATCTGGTGAACCCTGGCTAATGGGTGACCTCGTAGCAAATGAATATTTTAAAACAAATTTTATTTTTGTTTTTGTTTTTTTTTTTTTTGGATTCGAGTTACTGTTTGACTTGTCATGATTTTATGGTTTTCGTTTTTTCATTCTTCATTTTAGCGCCCAAAGTAATGATTGTCGATGAGTTCGGTGATCCTTTACAGGAGAAATATTATGAACAAGACTCCACGTTACAATTATCCTGTGTGGTACGAAATGTTGCCATGTCATCGTCGGTGGTGTTTTGGAAGCATAGTGAAGACATTTTGAATTATGATGTCACACGGGGTGGTGTCAGGTGAGTTTGCCAAAAATTCTATTCTTACATATGACAAGTAAATCCTTGTATATGTATGGATGTATGGATGTGTGTATATGGATATGAGTGGATATGGTCTATGGCAACATAATAAAATGTTAAGAAACCATTCAGTTGAAACAGTTTTACTGAAATTGCATTTAATTCTTCTTCTTGTTTGATTCGAATTTTTTTTTTTTTTTGTTTTATTTTTTATTTAACGGTGATGATTTGAGAAAATAAATTTTGAATCAGCACTTTCTGTTCTATTAACTGAATTTTTGATTCTTTAGATTGTTACGGTCAAGTTGCCGGGACTATTAAAACAAACATAAGGGCATGCATACAGATGATTTGCAACAAATTGAAAAAAGGATTATTAGAAATGGCAATTCATTGCCTAGATTATTATTTATATCAAGAGACTTATTTCTTAACAATGAGGTTAGAGGAAGCACTCTCAAAATGTTCTTTTATTTAGAGGGGGGAGAAAAAACCTCAAGGACATCACGTAACACTGACTTTTACAAATCAAAACCTCTTTAAAAAATTCCCGCAATTATCGCCCATAGTGCAAAAGATAAATGATGGTTTTAAATAGAATCTTTTACAATCTTCTTCACTTACATTTCATATACTCGGTACGCTGTGTGGCATTTTAAATTCACTTAACTTGACTAATGATTTAATCAAATCCACAAATTATCAACTCAAACTCAAAATTACGTACCAATATGTCTGTGTGTGTCATCAAATTAAGAACTTTTTATATTGAATTTTTTATATTACTCGTATACATACAGTGAGCGTTAAAAGAAAATAAACATTGAAAATATATACATTAATAAATGACAGTTGTTTTGATTTAAAAATTGTTGCATTAACAGTTTTTAAAATTAAAACAAAACAAAAAAATTACAAAAATTTTCTTAACGTTGCCAAATTTTTTCGGGCACTCTCCTGCTTTTAAAATTAAAACAAAACAAAAAAATTACAAAAATTTCCTTAACGTTGCCTAATTTTTTCAGGCACTCTCCAGTTTTTAAAATTAAAACAAAACAAAAAAATTACAAAAATTTTCTTAACGTTGCCAAATTTTTTCGGGCACTCTCCAGTTTTTGAAATAAAACAAAACAAAAAAATTACAAAAATTTTCTTAATATTGCCAAATTTTTTTGGGCACTCTCCAGTTTTTAAAATAAAACAAAACAAAAAAATTACAAAAATTTTCTTAATATTGCCAAATTTTTTTGGGCACTCTCCAGTTTTTAAAATTAAAACATAACAAAAAAATTACAAAAATTTCCTTAATATTGCCAAATTTTTTCGGGAACTCTCCAGTTTTTAAAATTTAAAACAAACCAAAAGAAATTACAAAAATTTCCTTAACGTTGCCAAATTTTTCGGGCACTACCCAGTTTTTAAAATTAAAACAAAACAAAAAAATTACAAAAATTTTCTTAATATTGCCAAATTTTTTCGGACACTCTCCAGTTTTTAAAATTAAAACAAAACAAAAAAATTACAAAAATTTTCTTAATATTGCCAAATTTTTTCGGACACTCTCCAGTTTTTTAAAATTAAAACAAAACAAAAAAATTTCAAAAATTTCCTTAACGTTGCCAAATTTTTTCGGGCACTATCCAGTTTTTAAAATTAAAACAAAAGAAAAAATTTTCTTAATATTGCCAAATTTTTTCGGGCACTCTCCTTAATTGAAAAAAGTTGAAATTGTTGATTATTAGAATTTTATCTTTAAAGTACAGTTTCTTTTAACGTTCACTGTTTATAGATACACTCTTCTATGTACATGCATTCTCTGTGTAGTTTATTTAATATAAATTTGTTCACTTTATCCGCATATACCAATTTGCCAAATTTATTCAATTTCATTCTTTTTTTTATTGCAATTTTATTTCATTTTTTTCTTACTGCCAATTATTTTATTGCCATTGCCGCTGGCCGTTTTAATACGTTTATAGTGTGAAAACAGAATTGATGGATGATGGTGCCAATTCAACATTATTTATTGCCAAAATCAATAAGGCCGATTCCGGTAACTATACGTGCTCAATTAGTGAATATCAAAACTATACAATCGTGGTACACATACTCAATGGTAAGTTAACGTTCATATTAAATTCATATACAAAAATTACTTACACACACACACACACACATACATCTACCATATATGTTTATACATTTTTTAAGCATAGTGTGTTAGTGTGTGTCAGCTTATACAGATAAGAGTACAAGAGCTTATAACTACACCCGTTGCCTTCCATTAATAATAATCAATTCAATATTGTAAGCTTGTCCTTGTGAAAATACAACAAACAAACAACAACAACCGCATATTAAATAAGAACGACAACGAATATTTTAAATACAAAATAATTAAGGATTTTACAGCCGCCATTTTAACGAAATAACTGAGTTTTTCCCAAAAATTAACTCCATTCATAGGAAGGCTTTGTGGGTTGTGCGAGATAATGTTTTAGCTGTTGTAAATAGGAATGTGTGAGTAAATTTCATTGTAAATTCAATTAAAAAACAAATTTCGTTAGAGTAATTTCATAGTTTTCCAGAGAATAATTTCATAGTTTTCCAAAAAATCAAAGGAACCTAGTTGTTTTTTTTTACTGTCCCACTAATTTATTGTTTTCACTCTCTTTAAGTATTCCTTTTGAAATAATCAAAGACGTTATAAAATCCTAAAGGTATTAAATTAACTAATGACCATTAGTTACTCTAAGACCATTTGTTTGTAGGTTTGTTTGTTTGAAGTTTATAGACGGCTAAACGGCTGGATTGATTATCTTAGAACTTCAAGAAAACTGGTCCGGCCGTTTTTCAATATATTGATTCATATATTCATATGGGAGATGCCACGCCCCCTATTGCCAGTCAGCCCATTTTAGCCATAAATATTCATATTGTTACTAAAGTGGCTTCGACAAAATTTTATGAATCTAACTTTTATATATTCTTAGAGATAATAATTTTTATATGGATGGTGACACGCCCACTGTAGCCAATCCGCCCATTTTATTCATATATACGTCAAAGTCGTCCATACAAAATTTAAGGGCTCTAGCTGTTGCAGTTTATGAGATATGCGACATTAAATAGTTATTGGGTATGTGAGCGTGGCACCTCGCCTAATTGAATTTGTAAAATAAAAATAATAATAAAAATAAAAATTATAGGTCCTTCTAGACATACAGGAAGCTAATGTTAAAATTTCAGGAAAATCAGTCTAGCCGTTTAGCAGTCTATAGACTTCAAACAAACAAACCCACAAACAAATAAGCATACATACATACATAATTAGCCATTACAACCCTTCAGTCAGGATTACGACCTAGCTTCTCACACCACTTATGTTATGTGCGTTAATTTTATACATGAGTGGCGGGACCTACAGTTTAAAGTCGACTCCGAACGACAGATTTTTGAGAAGCTTTTCATGGCAATTTTTACTCTTAGAGTCTTTGCCAGAAATCTGCTGAGAGGAAGTCGCCGAAGAAATATTTTTCGATTTGATGTCTGACCTGGGATTCGAACCCGGGCCTTTTGTCTAATAAGCCAACACACTACCCACTAGACCACGGCGACTTGCCGACTTGCAAATAAGCACACATTCATTTATATATAGAGATATCGATAGCAGTAACGAAGCACACCGGGGTTTAGCTAGTTTTATATAAAAACCTGCTTGTCCTTTACAACAGCAACTGAGTACACTATTGGAAAAATTGTGTTGGTATTGTTCACATTTTCTCTGTGATTTTAATTACAAATCTATTTTCGATTTTTTCTTTATAAGGTTTTTGAATGTTAAAAGGGCGCACTCACGAAATCCACTAATACTTGATGGAGCATAACATCAACTACAACCAATACTGCAACTCAATATATTTTCTGGGGAAGTTGCTGTTGTCTAGTAGATATTGTGTTCGCTTATTAGACATGAGGCCTCGGTTCAAATCCCCAATTAGACATCAAAACGAAATATGAAAAATATTTCTTCGGCGATTTTCTCTCAGCCGATATCTTTGAGACAGAATAAAATTGCCATGAAAAGTTTCTCAAAAATAAAAAATCCTTCTTGTGGAATGAACTTTAAACTGTAGATCCCGCCAACTTTGCATAAAATTAACACATAGTTAGTGCTGTGAAGACCTAGGTCGCAATCCAATTATGTATGCATTCTCAGATGCTTAGGAATAATATTTAAATGTTAAAATTTGCCGCTACTTTCAGCGACTCTAGTACCGTATAATCCTTAGCTGATAATTTTTTGTTATTAAGGATCTTAAGAAATTGCCCGCTGTCCTGTGGTTAACTTTTTATATCGTTTCTAAAGGTGCGAAGGTTTTAGCTGTTCTTACATACATACATACATAATTGACCATGACAACCCTTCAGTCAGGATTACGACCTAGCTTCTCACACCACTTATGTTGTGTGCGTTTATTTTATACAACAGTGGCAGGACCTACAGTTTAAGGTTGATTCCGAAAGAGGGATTTTTGAGA
Organism: Sarcophaga peregrina; assembly: GCA_014635995.1. Taxonomy (NCBI): domain Eukaryota; kingdom Metazoa; phylum Arthropoda; class Insecta; order Diptera; family Sarcophagidae; genus Sarcophaga; species Sarcophaga peregrina. Next base: position 99,551,929 of record CM025792.1, on the reverse strand, counting down.
AGCTTTTCATGGCAATTTTTACTCTCAGAGTCTTTGCCAGAAATCTGCTGAGAGGAAGTCGCCGAAGAAATATTTTTTCGTTTTGATGTTTGACCTGGGATACGAACCCGGACCTTTTGTCTAATAAGCCAACACACTACCCACTAGACTACGGCGACTCTAGCTGTTCTTACTTTGTTTAAATGGTTCTACAATGGGGCTTTTGAGAAGGTGTTTGGTAATCGTTTTGCCGTTCTTAGCTTCTTTATTTTCAAATTTTTTGTATTTTTTGTCTCCAGCTTTCTACTTCTAATGTGTGGAGTCCTTGCGTTGACCAACTTCTTTCTTTTCCTTGATTTTGGTTGGGTTTGGTTAGTATAAGGACTGCATTCACCCGTGGCAGCACAATGGGCCGCTATGCGTGCTCAAGTGAGCTTTGTGATATCAGAGCTACCACTCCGACCTAACCAAACCCTACTTCTGGTTCAATTTAGAATTTCTGGATTGAGAAGAATTTAAGAAATTACTTGTAAAGGTTAAATGCATTTTAAGTCATATTTTAATTGATTTGATTCATTTGAGATGCATTTTAAAATTACAGTTTTTCGTTTATGAAAAAGAAGTAGGTTTAGTGAAAAAATCTTCTTCTCTTGTGAGTGAATGATTTCACGTAACTTGAATTATAACTTAAAACCATCAATCGTATTATAAATTTTCCCTTAACCTTATAGGGAAATAATTTTCCCCAACACTTTCTGTAATTTTCTTAACCTCTCACAAAGAAGTCTTCTATTAAATAAAATTTAATTTGAAAGCATTTCAAAGCATTTCAAAGAATGTCATTTAAATTGCAATTAAAATCCAATGAAATCCGTTTAAGAAATGTGAGATGCCCTTTCAATAGCTATGAATGCATTAGGATTTCGCTTTACAGTGTCAAATATCAATAACGCGACTGATAACTACTAAGTAATGGGGATGATTCAAAGTAATTCAAATCGCATTAATTAAAGCGAATCGCAAATCACTCTTCCTTAAACAGATAAAGATAAGTCAATTGACTTTTTTTTGTTGTAATTCAAACTCTCAAAGGAATTTATTTCTCTGCTGACAGTGTGTGCAATTACTGCTGTTGACATTTACAATTTGCAGTTGCTTATTAGCGTTTCTGTGTTACCCTTACAAATTTATTAAAGTTTTGTAATGTTTGCTATTGCAAACGTTTATAGTATAGTCAAGTGGAGTTAAAAAAGGGAATTTTAGCTTGAGAACTAATTAAGAATGACTGTCTGCCTGATAGAGGCAAGAAATCTTAAAAATTAATTGAACAGGAAACTCAACCCTTTCGTACTCTTGGCACATAATTTGGCAGAGGTTTTTTGAGGATTTAAAATGAATTTTCTGGCTTGAATTTTAGGTTAATTGGACCTTCATGGCATACGAATACATATTAATTATTGACGTTTTTATAGAGACAAGGGCTCAGGAAATAACGTGTAAGGACCTCTCAGCACAAACCATATTTCGATGGTTTTTAAGGGCTGGACAGCAGAAAAGATTGTGATCAAGTGTCTTCTTTTACCTCCCATCATCATAGCTACGACAGTGGCCATTAGAGTATAATACTCTGATTTTCTGCCCATTACCTTTCAATCTACAATTCAATCGTATACCATGGTCTTCCTCAACAAGAGTATAATTTTTGATCTCAATCTCTAGCACCAGCTAAACAGTTTATGCCAGTATTTGCTTCTAATGACTGAGAGGATTGACAAGCTCCGGTATTCCCAATGGTCGAATCATTATTTTTGATTTCTTTTAATTTTACTGATTAAGTTCTTCAATCCAAAAAGGTGATTGGCTGCCGTAGGTTGAAGTATATTACGGGTAGCATTTACTGTTGGTCAGGATTATGGATCTGGTTTCTTACACTACTTATGCTGTGTGTGATAATTTTATCTATAAGTGGCGGGTCTTACAGTTTAAAGTCGACTCCAAATGACAGATTTTTTTGAGAAACTTCTCATGGCAATATTATTTATTCACCGAGTTTTTGCCAGAAATCTATTGAGAGGAAGCCGTCGAACAAATATTTTTTCATATGTTGATGTCTGACCTAAGGTTTGAAGAGAGGCCTCACGTCTAAACACTTACTCTACTAGTCTGGTGACTTCCCCAGAAAATATATTAAGTTGAGTAAATCACATTCTGAAGTGGTTGCACTAGACTGACCTTTATTACATGGAGATCGTTGTTGATCCTTTATCAAAGATCAGTGGATTGCTTGGTTGGCCTATTTATAATTCGAAAACCTTGTATAGATTATTCCAGACATCAAAATAAAATACAAAAAAAAAGTATTTTTTCGGCGATTTCTTCTCAGTAGATTTCTGGCAAAAACTCTGAGAGTAAATAAAATTGCCATGAAAAGTTTCTCAAAAAATCTGTCGTTCGGAGTCGACTTTAAACTGTAGGTCCCGCCACTTATGTATAAAATTAACACACATAACATAAGTAGTGTGAGAAACTAGGTCAATAATCCTGACTAAAGGGTTGTAATGACCAATCATGTCATGTATGTGTATAGATTAGTGTGTACAGTGAACTACAAAAGAAACTGCACCAAAAAAAATCATTAATAAATTATCGTTATTTTTTATTTTATTTTATTTGATTTATTGCCAGTTTTTAAAATTAAAATGAGAAAAAATTATAAAAAATTTCGAAATATTGTCAACTTTTTTCGGGTAAAAGTTGAGTTTGTTGATTGTTAGAATTTTAGCCATAATGTATAATTTCTTTTGATGCTTACTGTACTAAGTGTACTTACTTTCTCTCCTCATAATCGGGCACTTAAACTGTCAGATTGTACAGCGCTATGTTACGGTTCAAAATTAAAATTTCATACAAAAAAAAATACTTCGGGGGTTTTATTATTTTTTGTTATTTTAAACCTTGAAGAATTGCAAAAAAAAACAAAAATAACAAAAACAAACTATATCATATTAACTTTATTAATTGAAAAACCATTACTACCCAATCAATTGCCAGCAATTACAGTGGATAGCAAGTGAAGCATGAAATTAAATTTTACCATCAGCAGCTTAAAAAGCAATTATCTTTACAACCCTATTTTAAAATCGTCTTTCCCTAATGACCTTAAGACCAGTTGTTAAGCAATTCACTTTGAACATTTTGTCTTCGTAACTTAATTTAATTATTTCTGATTACGTTTCTTCCTTTATTTTTTTACAACAATTTCCCGTTCATTGCAGGTGAAAGTTTTGCCGAATTACATCATGGAGCTGGCTTTAGTTGGCAGCAATTAAATCAACAAACCTGGCTAATTAATCTTGTATTGGCAATAATATTACTACTGCTACTACCCGCCTATATACATAGATAAAATTCAATGTAATACTACTAAATATACCTATACACACACATACACATATACACATATATACACACAAATACAAATACAAATACACAGAATACCTTTACATTAACTAGTTTAAATATAAAGAAATAATATTTCCTAGGGCAGAAAGAGTTGGAAAGTGAGGAAGAAACAAAATGTTTTTTTTTATGAGTATTTTTAATAGTAAAATACCAGAGCGTATGGTAAATAAATAAATAAATTATGAAATTAAAATAATTTTATTTTAAATGAATTTTAATTTAATTTAATTTGAAGCCAATAATGAAATAATTTTTCATAAAATATTTCTAAGTTTATATAAATAACTGTTATGCCCATATTATTCGAATAATTTTGATTTCATAGAAATAAATTAAAACAAAAAATTCTAAAACATTTTAGTTAAAATACGAAATTATAAAAAATACCATATTTGTTCCAATAAAACAATATTAAAATTACAAAATTATATGAGAAACTTTGCATCAGAGATCAGCAATGAAACATTTTTTTCGCTACTCTTCAGCACTTAAAAAATTTTGAATATAAGTGAGCCAACAATAGTAAAATTTAATTATGTTCTCTGATTCATTTGTACTCACTACAACGTTAATTTATAAGTACAGATTGCAATAAGTCAGCGTACAACATTGACATCAAGCTCATACCATTTCAAATATGTTTGATAAGCCTAATCATTCATAGATTTATAACTTTGGATAAATACTTAGAATATGTACTTCTAAACAGCCATCGCCACTAAAAGAACTTGATAAATGTGTGAATGTATTTGTGAGAGGCATGTTTTAACCAAGAGGAAAATTGTTAGTAATATTTTCAAGTGTAACATAACATTTACAAGTATAACCATTACAGCCCCAAATTCCTAAAGAATGCGTATTTAAGTTGACAAATATTCTTCTAAAAAATGGAGATAATTTCTCTTTGTTATTAGTGAATATAATTGAATATTAATTGAATATACTGCAATACTTTTTTGGGTGTATAATATGAACCTGAAAAACAGCGACATGAACCGTCTTCTTTAGAAGCTAACTGCCATTAAAATCTAATTATACGCTCTTGTTAATGAACATTGTTGATGATCGTGTCCTATGTGTATAAAAAGCCGAATATCTTCTTCCCTTGAGGGACATTGGTGGTTCGTGTGTCTCAAACAAAAGCAAAAAAGACAGAACAGAAAGCAAAGCAAACACATAACCTTTTAATAAGTACTAGGGATGCCAATCGGGAAATCCCCAATCCCAAAATCCTGGGATTTTCGGCATTCACAAATTCCTAATCCCGGGATTTTTAAAAGCTTGCCCCGGGATTTTTCGGGATTCTGAATTCATATGTATTTTGACATTTTGACCCTGAAAAAGGTCCTTAAAAAAATTCTATATCACTTGACTTCGAATATAGCATCGCAGATGAGGAAAACCCCACTTCCATTAATAAAAAGTTATTTGATGCCATCGAAGAATGCAAAAACAACCCTATGAAACGAATTAATAGGGTAACTGATTTAGATACACAACGGTCCAAAGAAATAGATTTCTTTACATCAGGACGTGGTATAGGTGAATATTTACAGGCTGCCTACAGCTGTCTTGGAAGTATTTTATTAAGAAATGTTGATTGCGAGAAGTGTTTGTCAACGGTAGCATATGTTGACAACAAAATTCGTTCTGGCCTATCAAATCTTTTTTTGAAATCCAAATAATTTTCTTAACACAATGCTAATTTGCATATGTACGAATAATTTTATTTCTGTTAATTTAAGCTTTTTTGTTATTTTTATTCTTGCTTTTTTTATTTTATTTTTAATGACATATAATTCTGATATGAGGAGTGCGCACAAAAAAAAACTGGACTTACACTTTTGGTTATAGAAATGAAACTAAGTGGTGAATTTTTTTCGTTTTATATTTAAATTAAAGTAAATAATATTTGAATTCTTTTGTATACAAAATTTTTTTCTGACAAAGGTCTCAGAGCATCCAACTTTTGGAGCCACTTTTCTTCCGGACATGTTAGGGTATGTTTGGAAAAAAACGTAATTTTTTATTTGTTTTGTTTTGGTCGGCAAATCTTTTTTTCTTCCACTTCCACGCTTTCTCTCAATACTCAAAGACTCCTTATATTGTTTTATTCTTACCTTAGGAACTGATTTTTGGTTAACACCTGCGAATCTAGCAATCGTTTTTTGTTTGAAAATTTCAATTATTTTTTTACGATATTCTTGTTGGGTATCCATTTTCAAAAAACTAATTTTGCTATTGCAACGAAATTTAGCACGCAACGGTAATAATGTAACGGTATTCATTTTTTTCAATTATGTTAAAAGTTATAAGCTTAAAAGTAGGCCTACTTTTTTTGTGCGCACTCCTTAATTGGAATATTAATAATTTTGTTAGGAAAATATATTTTTTTGTTTTAATTTTTATTATTAAGAGAAAATCTCGATTTTTTCCGTGACTTTCCGGGATTTTTGGATCCCGAATTATCTCGGGATTTTGGGATCGGGATTACAAAATCAATCCCGTTTGGCATTCCTAGTTAGTGCATATTCTAGGGTTCGTACACAAATAATGCTTAGTTTGTACATGTAGTTGTCGTGTACATGGAGAGTCGAAGTTAACAACATCACACACATGTTCGAATACTCATTGCTGATCTCTGCATTGCATATATAAACTAATTTCGTTATTTTTTATATTCTAATTAGGAAAACATTTTTTGGAATACAAAAGAAAAAAAAATTAAGCCACAAATTAAAAAAAAAATAAATTTTTTAGCATAATAATGTTATTAAAAATAACACAAAAATAAAATACACTAACGCATGAGTACATATACACTCCAACACACAAACACAAACACATGTCTATGTTAATAATTTATTTAGTTTATAAGGATAATAAAAAAAAATGTTTGTAAATTAATAACAAAAAAGAAACAAAAAAACAAAAACAAAAACAAAAAATTTCAAAGAAACAGAAAATCTAGTTAAAAAATTAAACAAAAGAAAAGGAAAAATTATTTTTAAGAAACAAAACAGAAAACAAAACAAAAAACTAAACTAAAATAATATACGAATAGTAAGTAGTTAATAAAACAAATAACAAAAAATACCAAAAATACCAATACCAATGATATTTACCAATACCATTAAATATTATGCATTTGATTATTAACATACAAACATACAAACATACAAACTAAACTGATTCCAAATAATTGATAAAGAAAAAAAAACCAAAACCAACTGATTAAATTCATCATTTAGAATAAGAAGAAAATTGATTTATTTACGTATTTAAATTGCATTCAATTGATGGCCTACATACATATGGCAGGTTGTAGAGAACAAACAACATAAAGTTCATATAAACCTACTTATCTTGAATCTCAACATTATTTGTACAGAGAATTGTGCATGAACTCGCCATGGTCTACTATTGTAGGTAATATGTTGGCTTATTAGTCGTGAGGTCACAATTCAAACCTTAGGTCAGGACATCAAAAGGAAATACGAACAAATATTTCTTTGGAGACTGCCTCTCAGCAGACTTCTGGCAAAAACTCTGAAAGTAATTGAAATTCTCATGAAAAATCGACTTTAAACTGTAGATTCCGCCATTCATGTATAAAGTTAACACACCCACAACATAAATGGTGTGAGGAGCTACATTGTAAGTCTGACTAAAGAGATATAATGACTTATTATGTATGTATGTAGATAGACTTAAGGACGTGTACAGCTGTAAAGGAACTAAAAACATTTGGAAATCATGGCAGCCATTGTGTTCATCTTAGAAAATTTAAATTTAAAATAAAAACCAACAGAAGGTTTAGTTAAGCAGGCCTGCATGCATACACACTTTTCGATCTGTGTAAACTTATAAAAGACCTTAGCGGAGCCTGTTTTTTTATTTTCATAGAAACATCTACGGAGGCTATTCAGTCTTGTTCTACTAGGAATGTTTAATTCTCACAGGCATACACGATGTAGATCTGCCAAATCGTCTGCAACAAATTAAGTTGCAAGTCTTTAACTATACTTATTAAGCCGATCAAAGTCTGTAATCGTAATATTCTCTCTCTAAACAGTTTCCGCTCCTGATAAGATCCACCACATTTGGAAGCGATTAAGGTTATTTGGGGTATCCTTGATTTCCTGCAGCCTATCCATGCTTCTTTATAGCGCAGAGTCATGGACACTATTAAGCACTAATACAGCAGCCTTGAGAGTGATGGACACTATTAAGCACTGATATAGTAGCCTTGAGAGTCATGGACACTATTAAGCACTGATACAACAGCCTTGAGAGTACTCGAGAGTAAAATCCTACGTAAGGTCTTCGGTCCAGTAAGAGTTGGCAATGATTACCGACCGCATCCAATTCAACAGTGAGCTGTATAATCTCCTCAACGAAATGGACGTTGTGCACCATATTAACATCCAGCTGCTGCGTTGGCTTGGCTATATTGTTTGAATGAAGAGACGGGTTTTTGATAAGGACATTTTCGGAAAATGACGACCTTGTTTGCGTTGTCATCGATTGTTGTGATGAACTGGCGTAGGCGAACAAGACGTAGAGGCGCCTGGATGTGTTAAGGCAGGCCGAAATCCATTAATCAGTAAGTAAATAACTATTCCTTTATAATAGTTGACTGATGTTGCTGTTGTAGAAACAAAGCTTTCTGTGAGATAGATAATACACATCTGTACCGTTCATAATAAAATCCAACGGGATTGTGGTTATTTATGATGTCAAAAGGGTAGATCAAATTTAAAATTCACAGAATGTCTATCAGAGGCTTCAAAAAGACACTTCAGTTCAATTCAGTTTCTATAAACAATTCAAAATATACTCGAATTCAATTGCGATCTTTCCATTTTTCAATTGTAATTGCAACGAACAGAATTGAAAAAAGAATTTCAAATTGTTTGTAATGTTAGAAGATGTTACAAGAACTTTATTACACATCCTTCGTCTATTATAACTGAACTTACAAAGCGTATGGATTTGATCGGCAGACCCGAAAAGAAATGCTGAAATTGCTATGTAATACAGTGATTGGTTAATTATTGTATGGAGCATTATACCTAGAAACAGAGGATCGCGTAATGAAATTAACAAACGTCTATAAGAATTTCACCTGAACGTGTAAGTTCCTTCTCTTGTATCTTGTATCCTCTAGAAGATCGAAACAGATTACATCTGAAGCTGGAAATTGCCCTCCATTACCTGTCATACCATAGAACTCTCTAGGGATTCGTAAAAGTATTCACCTTAAACGTACCAAAACAAGGCAACAATACTTGGAACAAGTAAGTTCGAATTTAATCACAAATCATGTACCATTATTAACGTCTGAAAATAAAGTATCATTAACCTTACAGGGCTAAAAGCTTTTTAGCTTGATATAGAAACACTGCCACAATCTATACAAACCAGAAATTTAGATTCCCTTCATGATAAACAACTTAATAACCCAACCATACTGTTGTAGGTCATCAGATCATATTTTTTAAAAACGAATTTTTTAATTTAAGAACTTTTATTTGATCTACTTATACAGGAAATTGTAAACTAATATTTAAAAAAAAACAAAAAAATACACTTTCAAAATGAAATGAAACAGAAAAACTATAAAAAAAATTAAAAATAAAATCTAAAAAAATAATAGAAAATAAATTGAATTTGTTTTTGTATGTATCATTGTAGAAATAAAAATAAAAAAATTTATTGTTTATAGTTAAAATAATTGAAATGAATAAAATGAACAACAACAACAAGAACAACAACAATGGCAACAAAGTATAAGAATAAGAATCTCAAAAATATACAAAAATAATTATACTATGTTGTTGCATCATAAGAAGAACAAGAACAAAAAACTCTAGTATTTTTGGTCATTAGTTTATAAGATTATCTTTTACAAATTTAGTCTAAAGTTGGAATGAAGAAATGAAATCCAATGAAATGAAAGACGAATAAAATTCATAAGTGAGCAGAACATTTAAGGGGAACATTTTAGAAAAATATTTGTATGCCAAGCACACAATTTATAGCAAATCTATAGGCATTCGTACAGTAAACACAGAGATTTTCAAGCCTGATTAAGCCATTATTATTGTTGGAAAATAATTTTATTTTTTAAAATTAGCAGAAAGTGATGGGCTCGACGATTTATTTCATTTTGACATATTAGAAGTCTAATAGGTGTGTAAGGCATAACGTTCAATCTCCAGGTCAGATATCTCCAACAAACGAAATTAAAAAAAAATTCTTCGTGGCAAAAATTTCTGAATACGAATAAAATTCCAGTGAAAGTTACTCAAAAATCTGTTGTATGAAATCAACTTTAAACCACTTGTTTATGAAATTAACACTCACAACATAAGTGGTGTGAGAAACTAAGTTGTAATCCATTAGTAAAAGGTTTTAATGACCAATTATGTGTGTATGTATGATAAGCAGGTTAGCTTGCCAGGAAAATAAAACAGTGCCTGGCTTATTTTATATTCAATTTTAATTTGTTTGGCTTTAGCTGAACCGCACTATAATACATATTTGGTCATAACAATCCTATTATCAGGATTACAACCTAGTTTCTCACACCATTTATGTTGCGTATGTTAATTTTACACATGGGTGGCGGCAGCTACAGTTTAAATTCGATTCCGAACCACAGTTTTTGACAGAAATCTGCTGAGAAGAAGATGCCGTTTCATTGGAGATTAATCCACCACACTATCTATAGATTACGAACCCTACACTGGATCATTTCTGCCGTCAGCCTTCATTTTTATTTCCATTGCAAAATGAAAAGAAAATACAGATCCTATACTGTTCAAAGTAAAATCGAGCGGAATTGTGGTTATTTAATGATTTTACGTTTCATATTTCCGTTTTGATATCTGTGCTGGGGTTTAAACCGTGGCCTTACGTCTAATGAGACAACACACTGTCAATTAATTTGAGTTCTTTCCATTATTTCATATCATTCTCAAGAGGCCCAGCTTCACGAGTTTTACCGTGGTAATTACCCATAACACCCTATAGAATTTCTATAGAAACTGAACACTCCGCCTTTTAATCCAAATTAATATTTCCAATATTAGTCTCAGGCAGCTTTTGATAAATATCTCAATAGCATTGAAGATGAATTCTAGAAACTGTTGAATCACTACTTAATCCGTTGAGATTCAGCAACTATTTGCAAAAATTTTTTCTTGGAAATATACTGAGCGTCCAATACACTAAGAACAAAATACTAATAAGGAAAGTATTCGAAAAAATATGTCAATATTTTGCAATTTTCTTTGTAATTTTTCTTTCTTTTTTGTTTCAATTTTAAAAACTGTTAACAAAAAAATTTTAAAACAAAAATATTTTATTTTAATGAACAGCTTCTTTTGACGCTCATCAGAGCTTCAAATATTTTATCGGTTTTCTTTATATAAATTGTATGACAATGTCTTCTGTCAATCTTTTCAAAGAATAAGAAGAAATTTTGAAACGAATACTAAAACGTTTACGTGGTTATTATTTAAGGAAATTAAATTTGGAAATATTTAGAAAAAGTTTTCCAATCAAATGAATACATTTGTTTCCGATTGCTTTTCAACAAAGCTTTGTAAAATTTAAATTTGAATGGTAAATTGTGCTTTCTAAAGTTCCAATAAGTCAAACATTTTTATCTTTGTATGCGGAAGAAAAATATCAGCCCATATTTAAAATTCAATAATGGTTACTCTCAAATGGAGGAACCTGGGACCATATCTTACTGTCAAGCTACAAGCTTGAACTTTTTAAACTTTTTGAACCTTTTAAAGGTTCCCGGTTTTTAGTTTATTTAAGAGTTAAATTTTTGGTCTTCTTTTAATGGGTGATTTTTCAGCTAATTTACAAAAACATCCATGATCCCTTAATTTTACCAAAGATTTTCATTTCTAATTGAACTTATACTGTACATGAGAAGAGTCACATATTTTCATAAAAAGAAGAAATAAATCTATTAACTCGCATGGTATTTGTATATAAAAACCACGGTTTTATCAGATTAAATCAAATTTGGGATTCCAGCATAACTTCAGCCTTTCTCTTGCTATATTCGCTCCATAAAATCCTAAAATTCAACACATTTTCCATAAGTCGATTTGGTTCAAATATCGTTTCTTCGGACCTTCTAAATCTATGGCAGTGTGTAAGAATATACTCCTGATCTTCACACTCATCTACACAGTTGGGGCATATAGGGAGAGCATCATGTTCAAATCTGTGCAGATACTTCCTGAAGCATCCATGACCAGTTAGCAACTGGGTGACGTAGTAGTTCAGCTCGCAATCTTTGTTCTCAATCTAAAGGGTTATATCAGGGACAAGGTGAAATTTTCATTTCCTTTTAAACTGTGTTCCCATCGTCGTTGCCACTAGCGTCCTTTTTTGTAGCTGCTGCTAGTCCTGGACGCTGAGACGGTCCATACCGTTCATTACCATACCATTCATTATACACTGTCCTGAAGCCATTTATCTGTCTAATCGCACTTAGACGGTACACCAAGGACATTATCTTCCTTGTCGTCCACACGGATAGTGCTCCCAATCACGTTAGGCAAGCGTATAATATTATCGATGTTATATCGACGCCTCCGTTCTATAACATTCTAAGTCAAAAAAGTGTATTTTGAGATATGAGCTCTCAAAATTTTCACCCGCCATAAGACTATCTGTGTATACTAAGTAGATTTTTCCCTACAACTTCGGAACGGATCGGCATAGAACGTAGAATTTAAAACTGCAAGAATATTATAAACGTTCTAAGTAGAATGGAGGCGTCGATATTACAACCCCCAATATTGTTCTCCTCTTAAATGAATTTGGTCCTAAAATATTTGGCATTATCCTTGTAAGTGGCTCCTGGGTAGTGTTGTTCGCTTGTTAGTCTCTCAATGATCAAATGACGACCTTTGCAAAGCATTTGCTGCATTGGCTTTCTTTTTGCCTGCAAATTCCCACAATATTAAACATTTTTATTCGTTTTTATTTATTTTTTTCTTTCTAAATAAGAATTCTTAATTACTTTGCAGAAAAATGAGATTTTCTTTCAATATTGTACTGACCAAGGATATTAAAATTTAAATTCAAAAGTAAATTATGCTGAATAAGCTTTATGCAAGTCAAATCTTTCTGCAGAGACAAAGTATTTTTCAAAAATCAAGAGCAATTACAATAAAGAACCGATTGAGCATTTAAATAAATCCTTCCGTAATGCCACAAGAATATTTTTTTTAAATGCATTTTTAAATAAATATGTACTTGGAGTATTTAAATTATGCTGGCATATGTATGCATGTATACAAAATTGTAAATTGTATGCACAATTCTTACAATATTTAATGGCTTGCTTAGGGTTTATTTATTTAATCTTTATCTAATATATGTGCTAAACAGTGTCTCCCCTTCATAAATGTCACTTTAAATCATTCGTTTTCCTTTTAATATATTCCCTAACAGAGTCTGGAGTTTGGAAAATAATCTCTCTCTCTCTCTCTAGTTATGATAAATTTCTTCGTCTTTCGTTTGTCGTTATTAAATTAAATTAAATTGGAATAAATTGAATTGAATTGAATAAAGTATGTGTTATTTACATATTTATGTATGATAAATCATACTTAGTGTGTAATAAAAACTAAAATTTAAAAAATAACATTAAAGAATACAAAACGAAAACAAAATAAATTGAACATAAAAACAAAATTTTAAAAAATAATTTCAATGCTTCAGTTCTTTAATTTTATTGTAAGAATTATGTACAACGGACGTATGATTTATATTAACATTGAAGGTAAGTAATATCCGTTACTCATACGCCTAGAGTAAAACAATAGGAGAGAATGTCATTATGTTACGTACATATGGCCAAGGCAAAAATAACATTCTAACCCATTTCTACATAAAAATATAAAAAAACGTAAAACACTCGAAATCCGGAAAAATTGTCGAAATACATTGAGCTCCAAAAGTGAATAAACACCACTGAAATAATTCATTTTCTTAGGGTAGCGAGAAAAGTAAATGAGAAAAGTCTAAGAAATTTCCAAAAATAAAAACTTTTATTTATTACTTACAAAATGTTAAAACAAAAACAAAATTATTGTTGTGCTAAAAGTATTTTTTATAATAGAAAATTTAAATTTATAGTGGGTGTCAACTCTCTTATGGGGCTCAGTGTATGTGTAAACAAAGCATATTCAAAGCATAAGTCAAATTTTTACTCACACTTTGCCGCCACTTAGTTTACAATAAAAATAGTTGTTTAAACAGTTTTGAAGACAGTCCATATTAAACATCAATTGTAAGGTATGTATACGGAAATATCGAGTTATGAGTAGTTTCCCTGGTAGTTTTAATTAAATCTTGTAAAACTATAGAGTATTAAAGTTGAAAAGATGACATTTTAAATTACACTCTATTAGTAGATTTTATTCAAATCACATTATTCTATGAAAAGTCAACAATGAGTGAATGAACAGAACACTACGTTTGTAAATTATGTTATGATTTTCTTTTACAGGAAAGGTAAGAATAGTTTGCAAGCTGCTATTAGAGTTTTACGAAGACGATGCTATAATTCTTAGGTATTTTATTAAGCAACGCCTATCCACACATAAACATTCATAATTGGTCATTCCAACCCTTCAGACAGGATTTCGACCTATCTTCTCACACCACTTATGTTCTATGTGTTAATTTTGATACATGATTAATGAGATCTACAGTTTATAGTCAGGTTTTTTTCTCTCCAAGTTTTTGACAGAAATCTGCTTAGAGGCAGTCACCGAAAAAATATTTTTTCATATTTCGCTTTGATGTTTGACCTGGGATACGAACCCGGGCTTTATGTCTAATAAACCAACACACTACCTACAAGACTACCGGCACCTATCTTTCAGTTTAAATTAAACAAAGTATGTGCGTGATACTACTGCCACTTTTTGTTCGTTTGAAAGATGCCATTATGGTTTGAATATGTCCGCTCGGGCTACCACACATTCGAAAAGTTTCAGTTTTCTTAAGTCTGGCGCATGAATCAGTCCAAATTTTACAGAGCGCAAAAGTTATATTGGCTTTTGGAACCACTGTGATTAGCTGGGTCACATGTAGAGTCGTTCTGTAGAAGTCACAGATCTTTAATGTCCAGATGATTCAATTGAGGCCAAATTAAGTTGACGAAATAACGTAGCTCAACGCGTTTTGTTTGGTAATTGAGCCAAAAAAGCTGAATTGAAATGAATTTTTCTATTTCAAGACTGCCTTTTCAGTGACGAAGGCCTCTTTTAGGCAAACACAAAGAAACAACAAAAAAATGTTTTAAATTAAATGTCAAAAGCATTTGGAGAGGTGCCAATCAACTCTGAATGATGCAACTTCGACAATATATTTAACACATTGAGTGCCACGTCGTACGTTTCCGTACTACACCTACCCCATAGTGGGGTGCCACGTCGTGCATGTCCGTACGACAATGAGTGTTTTCACTTCGAAACTGTAGTTCTTATATATATATAACACACAGAGTGAAATTTTTAAATAAAGAACCCTTTAATGAACATTTTTGCAAAAGCATTCATCGACCTAGGATGATTTATTGAGGTTTTATAAAGTGAAAAATAAATGAACTATCTTTTTCAGCTTTGTCTTCCGTATTGATACCGTCTTCAAACAATATGTCATCGATTTCCATTGGATCTATGGCAAGCTTAGAGTCAGAATCCGAAACCTCTGGTATCCGATAAAAATCATCATCATTTGAAAAGTCTTTATCACTCTCCATCCAGGCTTAACTTAATTTACGACATTTTAGGTATTTACAAGTTCTTCAAATGAGAAATGATTTCAAACACAAAAGGGAAACTAAAAGTAATTAAAAAAATATTAAATAAAAAACAAGAGAAATGCATACCCGTCGTGCAGTGCCACGTCGTACAGAAA
Organism: Sarcophaga peregrina; assembly: GCA_014635995.1. Classification (NCBI taxonomy): domain Eukaryota; kingdom Metazoa; phylum Arthropoda; class Insecta; order Diptera; family Sarcophagidae; genus Sarcophaga; species Sarcophaga peregrina. The sequence goes on along the minus strand of CM025792.1, from coordinate 99,536,518 downwards.
AGCACGACACAAAAAAGCCTACATAAAATGAAAAGCAAAAGGCACAATGGACTTGGAATTCCTCAGAAATCGGTTTTTATTACTAATACACTCATACATACACTAACTGGGAAGGTTTTCGTCGAAACTGCTTGGTGTTCAATGTGTTAGGAAAACTGAAACTTTACAATCAGTGGAGCAAAGTACCCCCTGCTCAATAACTGAAATTCTTTTTTCCAAAATTCAGTAAATTTTACTTCGACTTGATATGTGAAATCGGTACGTATCAGACTGCCTGCGATAACATAATCCTATTGGAATGCAATTTTTGTAAGCAAGTAATATGTCGTGTTGGACCAGTCCATTTCCTACTAATACAATACGATTTTTTTTTCCACTAGTGCATTTTTTTGAGACTGGTAATGTTTCCCGTGTATTGGGATAAGCCAGGCTTAATTTCAACCCTGGAATACAGCATTACAACTTTCATGATTGCATGAGTTACAGGACGAAATGTTGTCAAAAGTATGTGAAAATTGAAAGAGAAGGATGATCCTTTATAGGATCAAATCGATATCCCATTTCCATTAATAAATTTTCTACCTTTTTTTCTTACATTTCAAGACCCAATGGTTAAAATATAGTCCAGCTATAATTCATATGTCTTATGCCCAAATTATGTCAGCAATAAGAACTCAAAACGATGAGTATAATGAAATCATACTCGCATAATTTCTCATACTTATACGCATTTATACTTATTTTAATATAATGGAACCTCACTACATATATTCAAAGTTTGAACTACTCATAGTATTTATACTTAACAATACGTATGATGCTATTGATTTCGACTCACCATTACTCAACATTTAGAAGATTCGCATACGAATACCAAATACTCTTGTATGTATGTGCATAAATGAAAGAATTTTCTTAACGATTAAATTAAAAATATGGTTTTTCCGTTTATTGATTTTAAGTTTTTTTTTATTCTTTTCAATTTTATTTATTTTATTCTGATTTTTGTTGTTTTTTTTTTTTGTATTATATTTGGTTAATTAACATTATTTTGGTTTTGAATAATAAATTATAAAACGAAATATACTACAGATTTAAAATAAAGTTTTTTTATTTTTATTTTTTTAAATGCTAACTATTATTAAATTGCAAAAACAATAAAAACTTAGTTTATGATATTTTATGCAGATTAAAAACATATTTTTTATTGTAATTTTTTTGTATTACAATTCAAAAAAAAACAAAAATAAATTGTTTTCAAGTGTTTTTATTGCATTGAAACGATAAAACGATAATAAAAAGTAATAAAAGTTACTAAAAACAAAAAATTATCATAAAAAAATAAAAAAACATAATAAAACTATGCAATTAAACCACAAATATTTAAATTTTATAACCATTCATGATAAACTTTAAATGCCGTTTTTATTTGAACAGTTTCAAATCAGTTTAAATTGTTATTTTCTCTTTATTTTATTTTTTATTTAAACTGAAGTTAAATAAGAATTGAAAATAGTTTTCATACAGTGAGCATTAAAAGAAACTGTACATTAAAGAGCAATATACTATTACGAAAATAATAAAGCAAGAGAGTGGTGTTTTATGCTTTTATATCGCTTAACATTAAACTTGTGAACAAAAGCTACAAAAACAAAACAATGCAGTAAAAAAAGCTGTTTACCAATAATACAAACACCAGCGCAAAAAGAATGGTAAACAAATAAACAAAAATACAACAGCAAACACCAGCATAAAAATATAGTAAACAAGTAAACAAAAATATACCAACAACACTACAATAATAAATGTAAACAACAATGTTTTAGGTTAAGATTATAGGACGTGTATTTGTTAACTGTGAAAAGTACAGTAACCGGAGGTCAAATTCCCCCATTGTACAAGACCCTACCTTCTCACACCACTCGTATTATGTGCGTTAATTTTATACATCAGTCGCGAGACCTACAGTTTAAAGTGGACTTCGAACGACAAATTTTTGAGAAGCTTTTCATGGCAATTTTTACTTTCAGAGTTTTTGCCAGAAATCTGCTGAGAGGAAGCCGCCAAAGAAATATGTTCATATTTTCGTTTTGATGTCTGACCTGGGATTCGAACTCTGGCCTTGGGTCTAATAAGCCAAAACATTACCTACTAGATTTCAAACAACAATGTTTACATTTACAGAGCTTTCAAAAAGGCGATGTCATCAACATTCCCATTTAAGATCATTCTCCAGACTGTTTACTTGGACATATAAAAGGGAAACCAAAGCAGCCAACTGAGGTAGTGAAGTTTAGTCAGTGTTGTGTAAAGACGCGGTGTGTTTGAAGAGAGTTTTCGTGGGAATAATGGTCTGGTAATTGTTATTGTTTATCCAAAGGATATAAACAAAAGAATAACAAGAAAAGCAATTATTGTTGTTTACATTAAGTTGTAAACAGTGGCTCACAGAATTATACGAATAATAAAAATTTTAATTGCAATTAAACAGAAATTTATTTTTATTTGATTTACAATCTACGATCTCATATTGTAAACGTTTTAAATTACTGCTATACATACATAATTGGTCATTACAACCCTTCAGTCTGGATTATTGACCTAGTTTCCCACACCTCTTATGTTGTGTGTGTTAATTTTATACATAAATGGCGGGACCTGCAGTTTAAAGTCGACTCCGAATGACAGATTTTTTTTAAGAAATTTTTAATGGCAATTTATTTTACTCCCAGCGTTTTTGGCAGAAATCTGCTGAGAGGAAATCGCCGAAGAAATACTTTTTGTATTTTATTTAGATGTTTGGCCGGAGGCTGGAACCATGGCTTTACGTTTATTATGCCAACTCACTATCTACTAGACTAATTTATTCTAAATTTCTTTCATTACCTTTTTTAAGAAAAAATTTAAATAAAATACACAAATTTCGAAATATTAGCAAATTTTTTCGGGCACTATCTTTAAGTAATAGAAGTTGAGTTGTTAAGGAAAATTGTTAAAACTTTTGATGCTCACTGTATGTTATGCAATTAGGACAACAGAACATGTATATCCCGAAATCTTTGTTTTCTTTTCCAAAAAGATTATTTTTTTTGCGAATTTTTTACGGCAAATCATTCTATTTTATTACCAGTTCCGTCTCAAATAATGCAACTGCATTAGAATTCTTACATTTTTTTCCTTTTTTGGTCTATTTTTCTTTCTTTTACTCTAAAATATTTTCAATTTAAAGTTTTTCTATTAAACTCTGAAGGCCAATATGAAAACTGCTGATCATTTGCTAACACCACTACCATACAAAATATGCTGATGCTTTAAATATAATCCAACAATACACAGAGCAATGATAACAACTTGGTTTAAATTATATGAAATTTATGGGGTAAACTCTTAAAATATGAAAAATAATTACATTGGCTAACGAAGAATTTGTGTGGGTTTGTCTGAAAATTTGTCTTAAAGAACGCGCTCTTAAAGACTTAAATTTTGTTTGCTTTACTTTACTTTCCGTTTAAATTGTTATTCTTGGTTAGTTAAACTGAAAAATTTTTCACTTAAACATCCTACAGAAAATATTTAATGAATGAATTTCTTAATTACAATTAACGACTTTTTTCTTTAATATCACACACATACATACACACGCAAGCTTATAAACACTCATACATCCGAGAACACACTTCACAGGATGAGTCAACAGCAGCAGGCAGCAGTATAAACAGTAGCAGCAGCAGAATGCTAGAAACACTAGACCAGTGTGCCCAATTGACTTATATCCACTGTATTCATGGCCATTATAGAGGGTGAAGGAGAAATTGAGGCAGGCGGTGGTGATACTATTAACGTGGATGACACTGGTGGCGCTGAGAATGATGATGATGATGTTGCTATTGTTGCCATAGAGTTGTTGCTGGGATGATGCTGTAGAAAAATAATATTTGAAGATGATGATGGTAGTTGTTGTTGTTGTTGTTGTTGCTGTGGTGGTGGTAGTAGTATTTGGTGTGAATTTTGTGGCCTTGAGGTTAAATATGCTGAAGTCGTTTTTGGAATGTGTTGCTGTGGAATTACATGTTGAAATTGTTGTTTAGGGAATGCACTTGTTAACAATGCTGTTGCTGCTGGAGATAATGCTCTTGCTGATACTGGTGCTGGTGTTGGTGCTGGTGCTGCCGTTGTTTGTGTATGAAACATTTGTTTCTTAATGGTTTTGGCATTTTGTACATGTAATGATGACAACATATTTTTATCAATAAACAAACTTGACTGTGTTGACAATGTTTCTGTTTTAGTTGCTGTTACTGTTGGTGTTGCTGCTAAGGCGGTTACATTTGTAGTGTTCGTAACAACGTTGGTGGTGGTGGTGGTGTTGGCATCATCGGTAGCAGCTGTACTCCCTGTTGTTAGGGCGGTAATCAATTGTGGTTTAGTATGTGTCTGTTGCTGATTATCCACAGCAGCTGCAACACTACTATTGCAATTCGTTAAATTTGAAGTGCCACTCATGGTATTTGCTTTTATTTCATTCAAGCGATTCGTATATTCATTTGAAAATCTTAGATTATGTGAAGCATTAAATGCAGGCAAGGGATTCCTCTTAGCAACATTATTATTACAGTGACTGTAATTATAGTCAGCAACAACAGCCACTTCTTGTTGTTCGGTGTGTAAATCTATGTTTGGTTTGGCAATAATCTTTTCCAATTTTTTTACTTCATCCTTTGATTGGATATTCTTTAGGGATAGCTTTTGTATGTCTAAAGATTTTTCCAAGCTCGTTAGTATATTGTTGGCATCATTTTTAAGAGGATTTTCTTCTTTTAGCTGCTCTTTTCCTAATACTTCGCTTGTATGCAACTCATTAATGGCCGGCTGTTGTTTATACTCGTGCTCGTGCCCGTGCTCGTCCTGTTGATGCTCCAAATAGTCAATGCTTAGCTGTTCCAAAATCAGCAATTTTCTTTGCAGCTGCTCATTTGTTTGCATTAAATTGGCTTCGACTTTACGTATGTCTCCACATTGGAGCGCCAGATTATCATCAAGTTTATCAATTTCCATTTGTACTTCTCTTTGGGTTTGTTGTGCCTTACGCAACTGGTGTTTACGTACTTTGGCATGCAATTTGGCTGCCAGTTCTTCCTCTTTTTGCAATTGTTTATTGAGCGAGTAAATTTTCTCCAGCCATAGTATTTGAATTTCAATATCCTGTTCATTACTGGCTGTGTCCTTGGCTGTGTCATTCAATTCCAGCTTTTCCTTATCCCTGCTTTTATTTGTTTTACCATTAAACTCCTCATCTTTTGTTGTTTTTTCTTTGTGGCGTTTCTTTTTCTTTTCTTTTTTCGTTTCCTTTTCTTTGTGTTTATGTTTAGCCAGAAAATTAAATGGATCGCCAGTCATGCCAGCTGCTAAAGTCACTCCTGCTGATGCAATCGCTGGCGTAATTGCTGTTCCAGGAATTGCCGTAGGTTGTATGGTTGCTGGAGTTTTTGTGGTGGTCTCTCGCTGGTATGGTTCATCTAGATGCGTAAACAAAGAAACGGAAATAATGGATGTTTATTAATGAACAGATACCAAGAACAATATGATCTAAAAAAAAAATTAAAACAAAACCCTTTTGATTTACAAAATCCAAATTTTATAATATAATGAGGCATTACGTTATAAAATTCTTATCATGATCATGAACTTTAGATGCACAAGATGCATTCCTTCTTGGACAATCTTTTGAAATATAATCTCACGATTACACATTAACATTAAAATTATAAACAAAAGCTACAAAATAAATGACCAGGAAAAAAGTGGTATACAAAAATACAACAACAACACCACAAGAATAAATGTAAACAAAATACACAAACAACACTACAATAATAAATGTAAACAAAGATGTTTACATTTATAGAAATTTCGAGAAAGAGAAGTCACAAACATTCGCCTTCAAGAACATTCATCAAACTGTTTATGTTGCCATATAAAAGGCAAGGCACAACAGGCATCTAAGTTAATAAAACTACAGTCAGTCCTGTGTGAAAATGCGGTGCTTTTGAAGAGAACTATCTTGGTTTGAAGATCTCCGTTACAACAATCTGTCGAATAATTGTGTAGTAATAGTTATTATTTATGCAAAGGGTGTAAATGGAGGAATAATAAAGAAAAGCAATTGTTGTTGTTTACATCAAGTTGTGAACAGTGGCCGACAGAATTGTGCGAATAATAAAGAATTTTAATTAAAACTAAACACAAATTTATTTTTATTCGATTTGCAATCTATGAGCTCATATTTCAAACGTTTTAAAAACCTAACAGTATAATGAATTGGAATTTCATACCAGCTAAAAGTTCATCGCAGCTTTATTGAAATCCAATCTTAATAGTTCCCTGCTTCTATGCATACCATTAAGACGCTACAATACCTCCTGCTCATACTGATAGTTATTCTCAAATATCTCCGTCAATCTTTATTCAGATAACTTGTGCTGATGCTATACTGACTAAGGTTATAAGCCAAGACAAATTGAAGCTTTATGACATGGATAACTGATTTTTCATAAAATGTTAACATTTGAGTAGCCATAGAGCCGGGTATATATAATTAAACTTCAACTATTGGTAAGCCCAGCGTCTATTGGGGTCTTATAGAAATAAATTCATATGTAGAATACATCATACAACAAATTTAATCATTGCGTATAAGCCCTAGTAATCAGAAGCATATTTTCCAATACATTTCAAAACATTTCTTTAATTTTTTTATTGAAATTTCTTTTGGCTGGCAAACACATCCTTTTATGCCCGGGGACTTTTGAAACTCCATTCGAGAATATTTAATTTTGGCATTGACATAGTGGTGTAGCATTAAACTGAAACAGAAGACTTTAAAACGGAAAATAAATTGCCACACAATTTTTTATTGTGACATGTGCAATGCAAGAAATTTTTTTCACTTCACTGGTTCTGTGAAATCTTCGAAACAAATGCCAAACAACACAACAATAACCTTCCTGAACATTTTTTTAATTTTCCTTCTTTCTCTTTACGTTCATAAGTATGCTGAGAGAAAAAGTCCATGACATGAGAAAAACGGAATCAATAAAATTGAACAAGGAAGAAGGAATAATTTTTTGTTTGCCATGACATTTATCCAATGAAATTGTTTTTGTTTCCACAAATTCATTCATTGTGTGTATTATAAATCACAATATTTTTCATTAAATTTCCAGAAAAATATTTCCATAATTACACTTAATTTATCCAGTTATTTAACACTTTACAGGACTTGGGGGACAAAATTGTTCAGAATGAAATGAAATGTTAACAAAGAAAAACTTTACTTAGTTATCTACTGAATTGATCACCACAACCCTTTAGTGGGGATTACAACCAAGCTTCTCACAACACCCATGTTGTGTATTCTAATTTTATCCACAAATAGCTGTCCTTACAGTTTAAAGTCAATTTCGGGAGACAACTTTTGATGGCATTTTGATTTATTCTCATAGTTTTTGCCAGAAGACTGCTGAGATGAAAGTGTTCAAAGAAATATTTTTTAAATTTTATTGTGTTCGAGATATTTGGGCAGGAATTAGAAGCACGGCCTTTCATCTAAAAAGCCAACACACTGCAGATTTTTGGGTTTTAATTAAAATTTTAATTAAAACTTTTAAATAATTTTTTCTTAATTTAAACAATAGTTTCGTGGAGCTTTTATTTCTGAAATACATTTTACGGGTTAATACATGAACGTACTGAGGCGTATGAGTACGAAAAATTGTTTCATAATTGTTTATTGCTTACACGTTGCAAAGTCCTCGGAAATATTTATTTAAATATGTATTATTGAATACATAATTTATTACATAAAAGCAATTTCCTGTATTTCTATCTCCTGGGATTAATAATTTTCAAAAAATCAAAAAAAAAGAAAGAACAAAAATGGAACAGAAAACATCGAAATTGAAAAATTTAATCCAAATGTTTGTGACATTTTCCAATGAATCTTTATAATAGAAATACAATTTATTTTTTTTGTTGTTTTACCACATACTGTCGTTATTGTTTGGTTTTTAAAAATTATGATAGATTTTGTTTCAATACCCAGAATATAAATACCAAATATTTCATGGGAGTAAGTCCTGCATTGCTTTCATTCAACAACTTCATTTTGGAAGCAGCAACTTAAGAATAGGGGTTTGGATAAACGAATTAAACTTCCAGGTTTAGATTAGAGAACATGTACTTATCAATTAAGATAAGTACAATACTCGGAGGTCAAGTTGAGCCATTGTACAACGAATTGAAGGAAAGGAGATAATAGCGGAGATAGAGAGAATAAGATGAAATAAGAAAGGAAGAAAAAAGAGACGTTGAGATAACACATACCGCAAATACATAGGATAGCGCGACTACACCATTGAAGCCCAAGCGCTTCTCAACCAATTAAAACTAATAAAGAATCCATGGATAGTCTTAATATTGGCACTCGAATAAGAATTCAAACCCTCGAGGAAGCTCCTGCCTAAGTTGTTCAACCTACTAAGGCCTGTGTGGACAGTGACAAAGGCGGTGTGCCATAGTTTCCAACTCTTCATCAACACTACATAATCCTCAATAGAATGGCTACGAACTGCTAACGACGGGTCATTTACAAAGGCGACGTTCGATAGTTTCCAACTCTTCCTCAGCACTACATAAACCTCAATAGAGCGGCTGCAAACTACTAATGGCTGGTCATTTGCAAATGTGGTGTTCGATAGATGCCAACTCTTCCTCAGCACTACATAACACTCAATATTGATATTGCGACCTAATCTCTTAATGCACCGTAATAAACTCAATAATTAACCTTAAACTGGCCTTATCTAAGCCCAACAGCCAACATATTCTAACTACATTTACAGCAGGCCATAGAGAACTAAAAAGATTACATTTCAAATCAAACTCTTAGTACTACGAAAGCTGATATTAAACCCTAAAGTATTTCATATTCTTATCGTCCGTATGCATGTGGCAGAACTTCTATTCGGAGCAGCATTCACATCATACAAACACAATCATATTATTTTGAAAATATCAAGATACTGGTGTTTTGCTGTGTTATCCTTAAACTTTAAAATTATAAACAAAAACTACAATACAAAACAATCCTGTTTACAAATTATCGTATTGGTTAACATAACAACACACACCAGCACAAAAATACAACAACAAACACCAGCATAAAAAGTTGTAGACAAATATGTAAACAAAAATATACCAACAAAACTATAATAATAAACGTAAACGTATAGAGATTTCTAGAACGCGAACTTGTGAACATTCATCTTCAGTAATATTCTCTGAAGAACATACTCTGCGGTACCAGTATAAAAAATTGTAAACAAGTAAACAAAAATATACCAACAACACTTTAATAATATACATCGGCAACAATGTTTACATTTATACAGATTTTTAAAAGGCGAAGTCATGAACGTTCAGCTTCAAGAACATTCTCTGAAGAACATACTCTGCCACTTAAAAGACAAGGTAAAGCAGGCGACGGATTTAGTGAAATTCAGTTAATGTGAAGAAGCGGTGCATTTGAAAATAGTAAACGTGGTTTGAAGATCTCTTTTATAAAGACTTATCGTATAATTGCTTAGTGATTGTTATTGTTTATGATACAAGGAATAACAAAGAATAGCAATTGTTGTTGTTTACATCAAGTTGTGAACAGTGACAATCGGAATTGTGTGAATAATAAAGAATTTGAATTAAAAATAAACAGAAATTTATTTTTATTTAATTTCCAATCTACAAGCTCTAATTTTAATATTACAAAATCATCTCCAAATAAATTTTTCTTAAATTTTCTTAACATCGGCATTAACTTCTTGTAGCCATATCTGAAACAGAAATCCTGCAATTTTGGATGAGGGTTGGAACCAAAGTTTCTTCTTTTCACTCAGTAGTCTAGTCCTTTCCTGTTCAATGTCTATTCTATAGAGTTAAAAATATTATCACACTTTTGTTATCAATTTGATTTTTGTTTTCAATGATGAATTTGCCGCAATAAAATTTAAATGGAATATGTTTGTGGCATGTTAAGTAGTACCTTTATGAGCTCTTCATTTTTAGTACCTCAATTTAATACAATATTTTGATATTTGCTGGATTTAAATAACGAAAAAAATATACCCCTATATTATTATTATTATTGTTATTATTATCATGAAGATAAAAAAAAGGTTTCAGAGAAAATAAAATTTTAAATTATCTACGCAGCCATTAAATTTTGTATGCCAGACTTAAGGTATGTTTGGATTTTATAAAGATTCAATATTTTTCACATCATTCTTTTTTTGTGAAAGGATACTACTTACAGAATTAAAAATTTATATAAAAAAAAGGGATAATAAACCTTTATGTTAGGCAAAAACAAAACCTTTTTGTGGTGTAAAGTGTAAAGTACAGGGCTGTTGTAATGTGCAGGAATTATGTGAAGTACAGAAGCCTTAACGAATGTCGTATTCAAGATAAAATATTTCCATCACACATACTTCTTTAATTCTAATGATTTTAATTTTTCTTCTTTTTCTCTCTTTTTCTCTTTTTTTATTCTTCTTGAAAATTCCATCCCTTTGCAGTCATATTACGTATCCCTTCCCCAAGTCAAGTTAGCAGCTTAAGAATTCATCTTTTATACATGAAAACCTGAAAAAATTTCGATCATAAAATTGAAAATGGCCTGTGAAATATATTTTTATTTCTTTTATGCGAAATGAATAAAAAAATTTTTTGTTTTCTCTCTTTATAGCTGTCTAAACTTGCCAGCAGCTAAAAGGGAGAAAGAAAATATTTTTCAAAAGAAATTGGAAGAATTTTTTCACACAATGAAAGTGCAAAAACGGTGAATGTCTGTACTTGATGGTGATGAAGAATGTGTTTATGGGCGATATTTACTGCCACTCCCACTCCCACTCACTCACATATTTACATTTTTTATACGTATATTATATAGGAAAGATTTATTTTATGCAAAAATTATGCTCAATTTTATAATTTTAATAATCGTCTAGCATGGGTTGGCTGGCAAACAGCATTTTTGCCTTGGTTACGCACACAAAAGTAGAGGCAGATGAGAAATAAATAAAAATGTTTGAATGGCAATGCAGTACAATTGAATAGAAAAAAAAAAGTTTGTAAAAATACTGAATATTGATTGGAAATTATTCATTAGGAATTGAAAAACAACACAAATAATATGTGATTTAATTGAAAATGTTTGCGGGATTAATATTTACACGTTACATATGTACATCCCTACATAAAATTTTGTTTATTTTCTCTTAGAAATTTCAGCAAAAATTAACATAAAATCCACGAATTTTTGTCTGCCAAAAACACAAATGGAATTATGAATTTATCCAATGACAAATGGCAATTGGGTAAGTGCCATATTAGCGTCAAACCAGTGATTATTAAACTATTCACGATAGAATTCTGAAAATACGATATAAATTAAAATATTCTTGTATTTGAGGAGAAAACAAATAAATTGTGGACCTAAACCAAAGCAGATAATGTTGCGAGTCATTAGAAACCTTCAGCCAGGATCACAACTCTGTTTCACAAACTACTAACATTGTGTGTTAATTTAATCGATGAATGGACTGAGACCTACAGTTTAAAATCAACTTCTCACGACAGATGCTTGGGAAACTTTTAATGGTAATTTCATTTACTCTCAGAGGAGACGTATGATCTGGGGTTTGGATCGTGGTCTCACGTCTAATAAGCCAACATTCTACCTACTAGACTTCGGCTACGACAGCTATACTATTAACACTTTTGAATATTTCTAATATCCAATACAATATTAAGGTTTTAATTAAATAAAACGCATCAGTAAAGATGGTCGTATAAGCTAGTTTTCCTTTTAGTGACTGTCATCTCTTATATAATCTACTGGACATAATTTAACGCTCTAGATAAAGGTTTTAATGGGTAACAGAGCTTCGACTTCAACAGCCTTCAAATAATCTATCTAGGAACATCTACAACGAACATCATGCGAATGACAAGCGCGTTTATGTCCTGAAATAAAATAGAACTCAGTCAGGAAAAAGCTTTCAAAATGAAAACATTTGCCGCTTTTATTTTTAGTCCCTATAATGGACAGCATTTTAGACGACGTCATATCATGAGTATTATAATTTACCATTGAAAAGTCATATCAAGTATCTAAACTATCCGGATGGCACAGTCGGAACTGGGAGGTATTTGAGAAATAAAGGCTGAAGGGGCTAATAGGCTTACTATAAATATTTTTCAAACCAATGCCAATATTTTGTTATCTCTGGAGCATTATTACAATAAACGGAGGCTCATAGAGAAAGCTAAGAATCATGTCCTGAGTAAGTATTACTAAAAAATTTGTATCGAATATATGGACCACGCAGATGGCATATGTCTTCTGTGGCAAAATTCCGATGGCATACAGTCGAAACTACAGAAGATCTAACATGGTCTCCTGAAGGCTGAGTATATTGGAGATTAAAAGGTTTAGGCAATATTCTCCTAAAATCATTGCAACATTTGTTAACAGTATAGCATCATTACAATAAACAGAAAGTCCAGAGAGGACGTTAAAAATCATGTCATGAGTAAGTGTTATTAAAAAATTCGTATCGAATATCTCAACTAAGCGGATGGCACATATATGCTGTGGCATACAGTCGAAACTGGAGGAGGGTGTGTAGGACATGAAGGCTGAGGTGCCATGCGACCATTTCACACAACATTTTGTTGTCTGTAGGGCTTTATTACAACAAACTGAGGCTCCAGAAAGTACACTAAGAGTCCTATTAAGAGCAGCAGCCAATATATGGCAAAAACATCGATTATGGAATTCCCGATATATCTGGCAATGCAATTAAGTGCCCAATGAATTAGTATCGTTATACATACGCATGGGACGACAATTCAGATTCTTATCAAAAAAGCAGGTACCACTTGAAATCGCAGACGTAAATGGAAATATAGATAGTTCACACTTGTTCTCTGCAAACGTCTGTCCTATAGAACCAGAATTGAAATTGGTTGGAATCTCTATATCATAGATAGGAGACGGCGTTCAAGGCACTCCTGGTAACGACTGCAGGCAACAGAGGAATCAAAGGACAATAAATCGGGAAATAAGTCACTTACTCACTCCCTCTCACTTGAGATCAAATATCGGACACATAAGTAGACATAGTTTATACATAAACTGGAATTGAAATTGACTGGAATCTCTATATCATGGATAGGAGGCGGCGTTTAAGGCACTCCTGGCAACAACACCTGGCAACAGAGGCAGCAAAGATCGGAAAAAAAGGCACTGACTCTCACTTGAGATCAAATATTGGACACGTAAGTAGACATAGATCATACATGTCCTTACCAAAAGTTTGTTAGATAGAACAGGAATTGGAATTAACTGAAATCTCTATATCACATATTGGAGAAAGCACTCAAGCTACTTAATATTAAGCCAAAATTCAAGCCACTTTTAGTGTTTCAATACATACATTTGGTCATTACAACCCTTTAGTCAGGATTATGACCTAGCTTGCTAGTTAATTTTATAGTACATGACTGGCAGGACCCAAGAATGATAAACTAAAGATTACGCTTTGCGCATGATTTCCCGTTAGATGACATAGTTGGGCTATTTTAAAGGTTTCCAAGTCTTTTTCATATGTGAAAATTAACATTTCTTCTGAAAAATGTGTGCACTACGTGAAAGTAGCTGGCAGCCCTGCAATATAATTTACATTATCATTAGCCAATAGGAACACAATTTGCGTGACGTCATTGATTCAACATGCGCAGAAAGTTTTAATTTTGTGTGCGTGATGGTGTAATCTTTAGTTTATCATTCTTGGCAGGAGCCACAGTTTAAAGTCAACTCCGAACGACAGATTTTTTTGAGAAACTTTTCATGGCAATTTTACGTTACTTTCTAGAGTTTGCTGAGAGAAAGTGGTTGAAGAAATATTTTTTTTTATATTTTCGTTTTGTTCGAGAACCTTGGCCACAACGATTTCAGATAGCAGGAGCATATTGGTGTAGAGCATTATCTTTTCGGTTTTTGATCAACTGAAATATTTTTTCGCATGTAGAATGGTTTTCACACAAAACAAAAAGGAAAATAATATTCAACGCAGCTTTAATAAAATTAATGACACTTTTTTTCCTACATTGTACGATATAGCCTAAGGCTTAGTTGAAGAAAAAAGAAATATTTTGGTGTACAACATACAATATTAAACGTGTTGCAACACATTTCAGGCAATAATATCCTGAATTTATATGAAAAAAAAAAATTTATATCATCTACACCCATAAGTGTCTAGGTCTACGGTATCATAAGTGTGCCTACGTTTGTGTTTAATTTTCTAAAAAAAAAATTCTTTTTCTTTTTCATTCATGTTTATCAACCAAAAAAAAATATTACCCGCGTCAAAAAAGAAAGAAAAAAAAACAGAGATGAGATGTGATGTGAGATTTTATCACTTTATTTCGTTAAATTACTTGACAGAAATTAAATTAAAAAAGAGTAACACATACCACGATTCCCTTTTTTTTGAGATTTCCAAACACCTTCTTACCTACCTACCAACCTATCTACCTCTCCACGTACCACATTACGTTACGTATAATTTTATATCGTAATTATCACAATTTTATACTTTTACGTGAACAATATTTTCGCCGTTTTTTTCCCCCTGTTTTCCTTTGAATTGAATAATGGCAGTCATTTATTGTGGTTAAATTTAACGAAAACGAAAAAGAAAATATTTTTTGTCTGTTTGTCGGGCCTAAACAAATACGAAACAGACAAGAAAAAAAGTGGCTCTAATGGTAGGGAAAATAAACAAAGTAATCAGTACCAGTTAATTAGAATGTTTTGCTTTTGGATCGTAAACAAAAAAAGGTTCCTATCTCGCATTTTGTTTTTCAATGCTTGAAGAAATGTTGTACACTTTTTGAGGGAAAAACAAAACAAACAAAACAAAAAAAGAAAATGGCTTTCACAGTACCAGAGCCAATAATTTTGAATACTAAATTCATAGAAACAATCGCAGACACATTGGCAAACAATACGAGTTGGCTTTGTGATGAAAATTTTTAAGGAGTAGGCGTAATACTATCCCTTACCATGCGACCTCTTCAACCCTTATGCGGAAAGCGGGTGCGCAACGCAATGACACTATTTTACCAAAAAGTGTGCAGTTGCTTGAGTACTTTGACAACATTAACATCATAGGGCATACCAATCAAGATGTTACTGCGTACTTTTGTGCTATTAAACAGTAGTCTATTAAGAAGAATCTGACAGAAAATGAGGCCAAAACAAAGTATATGTTAGCGACAAGCAGATACGTACGGCATACTGGATCTCAGATTAAGGCCGATTAGTTTACTTTCGATGTAGTCAAAGAATTTACTTATTTTAGCTCCGCCGTTTTTCGTGAATAACTCCAGGACCGTTAGGGAATGTCGACACTATTACGACCTTCTTTCTGGACGTTTCACCACCGTCTTATTGGCGTGGGTACCCGGACACAGTGACAATTCGGGAAATTGTAAGGCCGACGAGCTCTCTAGAACTGGTGCGCTCCTCTTCTATTAAATTAGGCATGCCACTTGCCTCGGTCAAGCTGGATGTTGCGCGCAAATTCGGAACGCCAACCAATCCTGGATCAATGAGGAGTCCTACTCCACGGCTAGACTCACCTAGCCCTTGATGGACAGAAGGCGTACCAACCAATTACTTGGTCTTGGTCGTGATGTCATTTCGACTACAGTGGCCGTGCTTACATGTCATTGCGTCATGGGTAGACACGCATCGCAGAGAATGAGACTCCCATTTAACGAGTTCTGGCGTGGATGCAGATCTGTTGAGGAAGAGGAGACTGTTGTCCACTTTCTTTGTCAGTGCACGTCTCTTGCTAGGTGTAGATATAAGTTTCTCTTTCAACGACTTCTGCCGTGGATGCAGGTCCGCTGAGGAAGAGGAGTCTGTTGTTCACTTTCTTTGTCAGTACCCGTCTTTTGCTACGTGTAGATACAGGTTATTTGAACAGAGCTATCATCTATTGATATCAAGGATATAGCTGCGTTTATCAATCTTTCAGGATGGTTTTCCGGTGCGGAGTAGTCGAGGTTTTGTTGCGCAGCCCTTGAGCTGACCAGCTTCTTCCTTCTCCCTGATTTTGGTGGAACTTGGTCAGTACAGGGACTGCGTTCTCCTGTGGCATCACAACGGGCGGCTATGCATGCTCAAGTGAGCTTTGTGATATCAAAGCTACCACTCCGACCTAACCTAACCTAAGCTCCGCCGTTACCACAAAAATAATGTCAATCTGATGACCAAGTGCAGCATCACTCTTCCCAACAGCTGCTACAATTGCCTATTGAAATTGACTAGCAGAGTCCTCTTTGGCTGGTACGACAAAACTAATACTTTATAAACGCTCATCCTCCCCGTGTTTTATCATGGACGCTATTAAGCACTGATGCAGGAGAATATTCGAGGGAAAAGTCCTACGTAAAATCTTCTTTCCGCATCCGATCCAACAGTGAGCTATTTGAGCTTCTCAACGACATGGACGTTGTACAGCGCATTAAGATCCAACGGCTGTGTTAGATCGGCCATGTCGTTCAGATTTGAAGCAGGGATCCCCGGAACGGACGAGAAGGTCGACTTTGGTTGCGTTGGAAATACCAAATAGAGGAAGCCCTGTCATCGATTGGTGTGACCAACTGGCATACGCGCATAAGAAGCAAAGGAGCCTGAAAGGATGTGTTACGGCAGGCCGAAATCCGTTAATCAGACGTCGTACTATTTTGATAATATAAGCTCGTATAATTATTACTGAAGATGAAAGAGCTTAAGAGGAGAGTTTGTATGCATTCGTTCTATTACCAGGACAATCTGTCTTTTGACTGTTAATCATTTCAATAGCTCCTCAGGACTGATGGCGATGCAAAATTAAATGGAAGACACAGTTGAATCCCTTTTTTCTGAACGATTAAAAAGACTAATGGAGAATGAATTGTAATGGTGAAGATCAATGAGACAAAGTTTTAGTCAATTGCAGGCGATGTCTGACCTTCTTTAATGCTTTGGTTAGGTTAGGTTAGGTTAGGTTAGAGGACGCGTTGTTATCAACTGTGACAAGTACAGTGCCCGGAGGTCGAATTGACCCGTTGTATAACGTCGTAGCTTCTCACAGCACTTGTGTTGTGTGCGTTAATTTTTATATGTGAGTAGCGGGACCTACAGTTTAAAGTCGGCTCCAAACGATAGATTTTTTGAGAAGCTTTTCATGCCAAATTTTTACTCTCAGAGTTGTTTTCAGAAATCTGCTGAGAGAGGAATTAGCCGAAGAAATATTTTTATATACTCATTTCGATGTCTGACCTGGTATTCGACCTCAGGCCTTAAGTCTAATAAACCAACACACCACCTACTAGACCACGGCGACTTCTTTGATGCTTTATGTTGATGATATCCTCTCTGGACTTCTTGGATTAAATATTTAAATCTCATAACAGTTCAATTTGGAAAATCGCAATGAAACTGCAGCCTCTGTGGTTTCCCACACTACCAATCTTGAGTGCTAAAAATCCATTCCGACCGACAGTGTTTTGAGAAACTTGTCATGACAGCAGAAATCTGCCAAAGGTTTGAACCAAGGCCTTACGAAAAATAAGACAACACCTAATAGCCCATGGCGACCATTCCTACTTACTTACGCGCGATAATTTTCTGAATTATTTTGTTAAATCATTACCTTGGTCTGTAGTCTAGTAGTTAATTCAACCAGAATGAAGTGTACAGCTGCAATATGCTTGTAATTTGATTTTTCGATTCCCCTTTCCATAACAAATACAAGTAATTCCTGTCTTATCGTATCAATCGTGTGGAAATAGTTGATGTATTATGAATGATTATACTTTCAACATCCATCCAATGTTTAGTGTACTGTACACTTATCATTCACTGTCAAGTTTTTCTAACCAAGACAACTCAATTCCAAGTGAATTTGTGAAAACAACAGAAGAACTAAAAAAAGCCAAATGGCTGCAGTAAAATAGAACATCTGTCCCAATTAAAAATCGTGTCAATTTTTATTATTGATATGGGATCTTGCACGGATGGGCAACGTGCAACACGTATTTTATGTCAAAACATGTTAAAAATTTTCAGAAAAAAACAAAAAAAAAGAAAAATTCGTTAGTCTTCAGACATCTTTTACCAGATTTTTCTTGGTAGCACATGTTTTGGTTTTTCTATTTATTTCGGATTGTAATAGATCAACTAAAAATATAAAAATGATACCATTTATGGCTTGTATTTATTGTACTTTTAGTTGTTGTTGTTGTTTCTTAAAGTTTTATCAGGTACTAGGTTATCTTAAGTATTTTTTGCGGTTTTGTTTTTATTTTTCTTACTCACCTACAAAAATCTCTACACCATCCTGAACTTCCGGTTCACATTCGGCCTCATCTAAGCCGTTTAGATAGGTTTCCAGCAAATAGTTTTTACCCAACTCACGTTCTCGTTTACGATGTTTCTCCTCTTCAATCTTGGTAATTTGACGTTCCTTTTCACTGTGAACGTGTTCAAGAATATTTTTTTCCAATTTTTTTCCGATTTTTTTTTTTGTTGTAAATTTGTGGTTGTTTGTGTAATTGTCACAGTATGTGTATGTAAAGAGGTTGTATTTGTTATATGAAACCATGTCCGAAAGTACCACAAAGTATTGTTGTTAAGCCAAACACATAGCCATTGGCAATAAACAAAGTGGGAGGCAGGCAGGCGACCGACGACCAACCATTCACAGCGATAGAGATCGCACATTTGTGACAAACCATAGACATCACACAGGACAGGACATGAAATGAAAATGAAAAGAAAAACAAAAACAAAAAAAAGAACGAAAAAAAATACAGAAACGGAAGATGAAATAAAAACGGAAATAAAAGATAAAAAGTCAAGTAAAAACCCAATTAATTATACAGGCAGTTTTCTTTTGATTATGGCCAACACAATGACTCTGGGCACCAACAATAATATCAAATAAATATCTGGAAAATTAAAATTTTCCCATGCCATGCCATACCATAGCATGCTATGCAAACTATTAACGATGGGCAAGTGACTGAAGGTACTTATTGCTTGACAAATTATTAAAAAAACCCACACACTTTCCTATTGAAATGAATTTCAAATTAAGAAACTTAAATACTCGATTCAGATCATTAACGCCTCTCGTTTGCTTGCTGTTTGCATCTTGAGTTAGGGCGTTTGTCTTTTAATTGTTCCTTATCCCGTCAATTACAATATTGGTAAGTTTAAATGTCCACATACACTACTCCCTCTTTCCACCTTCCTATAACCTATTTTCCTAAACCTGCGAAATGCACTGCATGAGTAGGGGCCATCCCCTGATGGTTTATCTTACTACTATCGTTAGTCAAATAGTTTCTTGGCCTATAGTCATTTGCAGACTATATTCTGCCATGGATATTGTTACGTTTTCACTTTTTATAAACGTTTGAAATATGAGCTCGTAGATTGCAAATAAAATTAAGATAAATTTGTGTTTAGTTTCAGTTAAAATTCTTAATTACCCGAACAACTCTATGTGTCACTGTTGACAACTTGATGTAAACCACAACAATTGCTTTTCTTTGTTATTCCTCTGTTTATACTCTTTGTATAAATAATAACAATTACGAGGCAATTATTCAACAGATCTTTGTGACGGAGATCTTAACACTACGATTACCTTCTTCAAATGCACCGCCTCTTGGTCACAAATCTGCTTAGAGGAAGTCGTTTAAGAAAAATTTTTTTAATATTTGGTCTTATTACAGTTCAGACTGAGGTTCGAACCATGGCCTACCATCTAAACTACTCGTACTGGACGTTTTTTATTATTTGAGGGAAATTTTATAAAAATAGTTAGAGTCTGTGCAGAGTGTAATGCATAAAAAATTTTTTCTATGCAACCAACTTTAAAGGAATAGCCCGTTAACATGCAATGGTTTGTTTTGGAACCAGAAACGCGGATAATGCAAAGGGGGAAAGAGAAACCACTGTTAAGGGAAGTGAAAGTCGGATTTATAAAGAACAGAAAAAAAACTCTTACAAATCTTTACATGCAGAGTACAAGTGAATAAAGAATTCTCGTTGTAATACATTCGGTAATCCACTGGCTACAATCAAATGCGAACGTACAGTGAGCGTCAAAAGAGACTGTACATTAAAAAAATATATAATAATACTAGCTAATCCGAAGAACTTTGTTCCGCCCAAAATGGATTTTTTTATTGCCCAAAACAGGTCGCATAATATATTTATTGTAATACGTTGCATAAAGCGCTGATGAAGTTGTATTGAACATGTTATATGCATACATATATAGTTATAAACCATCGAATTAGCCGAGTTATAGGTATCTCTTAAAGGCGGAAGATTGCCAAGCCCATTTTTGGTGAATTTGTCTATATCGATTCAACTTACCCACGAAATTGCATTCATCTATGATCACTATGTTTCTAAATATTAAATTTTAAAGGTTTGCCACGCCTACTTTTTGCTATATCGAATTTTTTTTTAAAACATCTAAGCTTTCGAACAAAAAAAAATTGTTAAAAACGGTTCGGTAGTTTAAGAGTTCTAGATATCACTTGAAAAAGGCGGGTAGTCAAGCCCATTTTTGGTGGAATTTTCGATATCGACTATACGAACTTACCTACCAAATTTTATTCATCTACGATCAATATGTAACTAAATATTCAATTTTAACAACTTGCCACGTCCTCTTAACACTTACATACATAATTGGTCATTAGAACCCATCAGTCAGGATTATTGACCTAGTTTCTCACACTACTTATGTTGTGTGTGTTAATTTTATACATGAGTAGCAGGATCTACAGTTTAAAGTCGACTCCGAACGACAGATTTTATGAAAAACTTTTCATGGCAATTTTATTTACTCTCAGAGTTTTTGCCAGAAATCTGCTGAGAATAAATCGCCGACGAAATACTTTTTGTAATTTGTTTTGATGTCTGGCCTGGGACTCGAACCCTGGCTTTTACGTCTAATAAGCTAACACACTACCTACCAGACCACGGCGACGTCAGGATCCTCTTAACATTTAGCAATATGAAAAATAGATTTCGTCCGATTTTCCGACCTACCCAATATGCACACAAAATTTTTTCGAAAATCGGTCGATTCATTACGAAGGAGTTTAACTACTAACACCCTGACACGAGTATTTTATATATTAGATATGATTAATAAAATAACGGTAAAATTTTAAAAATGTTTCATTTTCAGTTTTTTAAAATTAAAACAAAAACGAAATTACAAAAATTTTCAAAATATAGACAAATTTTTTCGGACACTCTCCTTAAGTTGAATTTGGTGATTGTTAGAATGTTATTCGTAATGTACAGCTTCTTTTGAAGCTCACTGTATATGCTAATGTATGTAAACTGAATATATTTCGCATTTTATGGCCAATAAAAAAGACTTCACACCATAAGATGGATATTACTGGTCAATCAAATTGATTTAGGTTTTGTTCGATAGTCAAGTCAAATGTTGTTCCTTCTCTTAATTGCCTCAAAGTGTTGTATCCACAGAAATACAAATTTTAAAAGTTTTTAACAGACATCGTACAGCAAATATTTTTAGATTTTTTCTTAAACCCAGTCACGTTTGTTTGTCACTTGAATACACTAGAGCCACTTGGCCATCTCTATTCCAAAAGGCATAATTACGGCATATTATGGCAAATATCTGTGTGTGTGTGTGTACAATGCATCGTACGTAATCATTTATGTAAATGTAAATATATGGTTTAAGACTATGTGTGTGTGTGTAAATTTTAATGAATTTATGTAATAGTATAAGTGAGTGTGTAAGTTTAAATGAATTTATGCGTTCGTTTGCTTATGTAGATGAGTGTATGGAGTATGTCTGTATGGTGGTCCTTAAATATAATTCCGTATATGCTTACTGCTTGTATTTACAGTTATAGTTGTAAATTAATAAAACAACAAGAACAAGAAGAAGAAGAAGAAGGAAAAAGCTTCTTACCGTAACAAGGACAATTGTCGTTGTATTGTCTCATCCTGAGCCAAAATAATTTTCATCAGACGTTCGTTTGCGGTGCAACGAGACAATTTCGGATGCAATGTATTGGCCTGTGCCAGCCACTGTGATGATTTATGTTTGCGACGACGGAACTTGGCGCTACGAGCACTGCCCACTGGACTACCCATGCCGCTGTCCTTGTCGGTAGAGATTAATGATGACAACTGTGGTGTTGTATTATTGATGTAGACGGCCGGTGCTGGACCCAAGTGGCGTAACAACAATTCACACTGTGTGGTTAAATAGAATTTTAAAAGAATATCAAACAACAGAAACACAAAAAAAAAGCCAATACAAGTAAGAAAAAGAAAAAGAGAAATGAAAAGAAAAGAAAAAACATTAAAATGTAAATGAAGAAAAAGAAAAAAAATTAAAGCAGAATAAATTTTAAATGATCTTTTTTCTCTCGTCGTTTTTTGTTGTTATCATTGTTAAACAAAAATAAAAGGATTCTTATTTTAAGTGCCTGCATTTTGATTATAATAACCAATTATTCATAAACGTATTTATATACTGATATTGCGTGACTTGTCTTAATTTATATTCATCTTTTTGTCTGTTTCACCCATATTCCCTTCTGTTCGTATATATTCCCTCCTGCCTTATTATTGTGCTTCTTTTTTTGCCTAAAACATCATTCAAAGGAAATACAACATCCGTAGAGTAGTGGTAAGTGGGTTTAATTTAGTCGAAATTAATTTTTTTATTCTCTTCTTCACTTAATAACACTCTGCTTAGTAAAGAGAAAGAGAGAGAAGCTCTCATAAATAAATAGAAATTATTTCTTTCCTTTCGGTTTCTTTATCTTCTTTTTTTCTCATTTTGTTCGTAGCATAAGTAAAATAAATTATGATGATAAATTGTAGCCCAAGCGATGGAGAATGGTTTAAGTTGTGATATATTTTTGGCTAAATATGCTAAATTATTGCATATTCGGGTCGAGGTCAATTGTTTGTAGGGCAAGCATAATTGGTGTTTGAATGTCTTCTCATTATAGAGTGTTGATAAGAATTTTATTGTTCAGTTCATCGTTTCTTTGATACTTAAACAATTTTACATATAGGCACAAGGATTACTTAATTAATTACTTAATTGATTATTACAACCATTTAGCCAGGAAAACAACCTAGTTTCACACAGCACCCAAGTTATAGCGGTATACGTACAATTTAAAGACAGCTTCGAATGACAGATTCGAGAAACTTTTCTTAGGATCATTATTACACATACATTCATACATAATTGGTCATTACAACCCTTTAGTCAGGAGTAGCGACCTATTTTTTCACACTACTTATGTTGTGTGTGTTAATTTTATACATAAGGTGGCGGGACCTACAGTTTAAAATCAATTCCGAACGACAGATTTTTTTTTTGAGAAACTTTTCATGACAATTTTATTTACTCAGATTTTTTGCCAGAAATCTGATGAGAGGAAATCGCCGAAAAAATACTTTTTGTATTTTATTTTGATATCTGGCTTTATGTCTAATAAGCCAACACACTACCTACTAGACCACGGCGACTTTAGAATCATTATTACAACTTGGCTTAAACTAAAGGCAGGATTTTAATGGACAAATAAATTGTTTTTCGTTACCATAACAGGAGCGTTAAGCTAAAGAGGGGATCATCCTACCTGTAACTTTTAAAGTTAAGTCTACAACTGAGCTTGCCATATTGAAAATAATATTTAATAATAATATTATAACTTCAAACGTAAACAAAATGAGCAAACACAACAAAAAAACAAGCCCAGCGTTGCCACTGCGTTTTAAAAAACTTGTTGTATTTGGCAAATGTTATCGCCATTGCTCCGGCGTTGCCATATATTTGAAAAAATTAACTTTATTTTATCTGTGGGTTGTAATAACGAAAAGAAGTTAAAGTGACTTTAAAGTTCACTTTAGTTAAAGTAACCTTAAACTAAAGCCACCTTTTTGGCAAGTTGTAATAATGGCCCTTAAAGTGAAAGGTATAAACAAGCGTGGATTCCTATCAGTGTATTTACAAACGAACATTAACAGTATCAATGGCCACAATTTTTAATTATCTTCTGTTTATGATTATATTGATGTACAATGGGTCAAAAGTAGTTAAAGATGACTTTAAAGTTCGCTTTAGCTCAAGTTAACTCTTACTAAACCCAACTTTAGCGACATGTAATAATGACCTTTAGAGTTTTTGCCAAAATCAATCAGAAGTTGCTGAAAGAAATTTTTTTCATATTTCGCTTCTGTTCAACAAGTTTGAGCCTAAAAAGGAAACAAATTGCTTACTAAACTACGAAAATTTCAATGTTGGCAGAGGCACATTGTTCATAGATGCGAAAAAAAAGATTGAATATGGGTTGCCGCTTCTCCTGTCTCTTCTTTTAAGAAGTTTCCACAAAAGTTATGCTAAAAAAAGTTATCTATACAGTCCGGCATACACTAAACCCCACAGTGGCCAGTAAATATGTGCAAGGTAGGAGATATCTTGTCCAAATACCTGGTACAGATTTGTATGAAAATAGAAACTCACATAACTGCTAATATTCTCTAACCAGCATCATAAAAATCAAACAGATTACAACCCAATGTTTTGATCCAAATATGCTCTCCCCAGTACCTTATTTTGCTTGTGATGCTATAAGACGAGTATTTACCGACATACCATGCGTAGTTGTTAATGATTTTGAGACCCTTTTTATGATTAAACAAATCTACCATTAGGATACAATTCGACTTCAAAGGAAACTATGCCATAAGCTACGCCTGATTGCATGTAAGGTGCTGGGGGAACCAGATAGTCCTCTTATATGCAAGTGTTTCAACTATACAGCGTCCTGCAATGCATAACAAGTCAAGTTGACTATCCTACTCTGGATTCTTGATCAATTGGCCTTTGTATCGAGTGTTCTTTTGTATAACACTAAAAATATCTTCCATACATACACACATATGTGCATAATTGGTCATTACAACCCTTCAGTAAGGATTGCGACCTAAATCCTCACATCACTTATGTTGTGTGTGTTAATTTTATACAGGACTGGCGAAACTTACAGTTTAAACTTGACTTCGAAATACTGATTCTTGACAGCATTTTGAATGACAATTTTATATTAATTTCAGAGCTTTTGCTTCAAATCTGCTAAAAGGAATTCGCCAAATTATTATTTTTTTTGTTTATATTTTCGTTTTGAAGTCTAACCTGGGGTTTCAACTGAGAAATCATGTCTAATAGGCTAACACACTATCCACTAACCTATGGCGGCACTACAAAAAGAAAAACTTCTTCACTCTGACAATATGATTCGTTCCGTAACAATGGTCTCAACTATAGCTATCCTTTTTCCTTACTTAGGGTTTTTTATTGAAGGATCTTCGCTTGATAAACACTAGTCAGTATGATTCCACAATGTTGAAGTCCGAAACAGAGATCAATAATGCGTATTTAAAAATGATGAGTAGAATCGAACCAAACTCATATTTCTAAAACTTATATGCATTCATACTTTTCTAAATCTCATGGAACCTCTACTCATATTAAAATTTTGAAGTACTCATCATATTCATACTTAGCAACACGTATGATTCACGACTCACCATTTACAAGAAGCACACAATATAAGTTTGATTGGCGTACGAACACTAAAAGATTGCGTGCAGAGCAAGGTGCTCCGTCTTTTTTGTTTATGTGTCTTCTTTTGTTAATATAACAACAACTTAGATTGTAAATTTTGATGAATGAATCGAGTCACACGAAGTATTTATTCTAAAGTTATTAATCTGAATGACTAGGGTTATGAATCCAACATAATTCGAATGTTATGAGTTTGATGTTAACGTTGTATGTGTACTGATTGCAACCTGTACTTATAAGTAAACGTTGTTGTGAGTCTTGAATGAATCAGAGTGCATAGATAAATTTCAATATTGTTCGCATACTTATGTATAGAATTTCAAAACGAATCATTGGTGACCTTTACTCATTACATCACTTGGTTTTTTTCGTTGTCATTGAAAGAAATTTATTTGGATATGCAGTGTTTAATGATTTCGTAAAAATATATGCATACCATACTGTCTCAATTCCTAGCTCCACTCTACCGTCGTCAACGTAAAAAGTTATTAAAAAGTTTCATTATTTAAAAATAAATGCAATATAGCGTCACTCATGTATGTACGTACTCACTTATTTAGGTGCTTAGCACCCTACCTAAGCGCACACTTTGCATGTACAAAATTAATCATACATACAGAGCCCAGGTGAAAAATGAATTAAAAACCTGCAAACAAATTACTTTTTCAACAATTTTTTTTCACTTTTTTTTAATTTTTTTTATATTTTTTTGGCAGTTTTTTAATTTATTATTTCGCACAATCAAAATAATTGAAACAATTATTGAATGTTGCAATGGAACCATCAACATCAGTCATTTTGTTGCCAACATAAATGAACGTCAAGTATTTTTTGAATTGCAAAAAATAAAAACATGAAGTGAACAAGTGAATTGAATGGCAACGGCAATGGCAACGGCAACGACAAAAGCAAAAACGCAGTAGCGCAGTAGCAACATCGTACGGTAGCTGGAATTGTGGCATACAAACTGATTTAAATACTTTGCGTGACCTGTCTGCAGCCACTTAAATATCTTTCAAATAACAAAAGCTTCCATACACATACATACATACGTAAACATTAAGGTATTTCGCACTTACATCTAGAAGTATGTACATATGCATGCATGTAGTAGCTGTCAAAATGAATACAACATGTGTGTTCTAACAAAACGAGGGTTGTTCGGAAGTTTTTCAAGAATAAAAATTTTTGTTTATTCTCACAAACAATAATTCAAATTTAAATCAAAAGTTTTTAATGAAAAAATGAGCATGTTTTTCAATATTTGTTTCTGCTTATTGGCTTTTGAAACATGCCTCGCATTTATATATAAAATATTATGTGCTGCTTACGTGTGCGAACAAGGATAATGAAATGTTCAACAATGCGAGACAAGTTAAAGTAAAAACTTTCAAAAATTCTGTGTTTTTTCTTGTTTTTTGGCCTCAGTATTATAAAACAACCAAAAACTTCTTAACAAATGTAACAAAAAAGATGAAAAAAAAGACGGAATACGTTCTCGTATTATTATATTCGCTTCCTTTTTAAAGCGAGATAACTGACTTCTGCATGCAATTACAGCTGTTAGCAGCAAATTAGCAAGAATATTTTCTTTTAAGCCCATAATTATGGCTTAAAAAATAATACTCGTTACCTCATTAGGCGGTACCTAAGGCTAGGAGCGGGCAATAATTGCTCTTGTTACACACAAAAAATGAAAGTTCAATAATATATCGAACGATTAAGCTTGTGATCCAGATTTAATATAACACGATTTATGGGCCTTGAATTTATTTATCATTTTAAATGCAACTTATAAGCACTGAATAAAATTTTGTACATAAGTGAGTCAACAGTATAGAAATTTACCTACTCTGATTCATTCGTACTCACTGCAATATTGATTTATAAGTACAGGTTGCAATGAGTATGCATACAACATCCTACGTGTTGTTTAATATGAATATGATAAGTACTTCAAACTTTGAATATGAGTAGAGAGGTTCCATGTTACTAAGATAAGTATGAATGCGTATAATTAGCAGACTACTCATCTTTTTGAATACTCATTACTAATCCACACATTTTTATTTCCATGCCTAACTATTTAACACCAACTGTGTTTATGCATAAGTATATTAAAGTTTTCACCACCAATTGGAACAAAAAAAAGAAACTTTAAATATTCTTTTTCCATTTCCTTTATAATTTTCTTAAATGCAAACAGAACTTGAATGACGTTTTTTGTACAATTGTTTTTTCCTCTTACTTTTTTTCTTTAAATTACTTTTCAATGTTGGTTTGTGGCAAAAATAAAGCAATTTTTAATGAAACAATATATGTTTGACTTCCAGGAATAATAGTTTATAGATCCTTTGTTAATATTTTGGTTAAAAAATAAAACAAATAAAAATCGGGGTCGACGTTATGTTGTAGGATTAAATTAAATTCTTACACAAAAAATAGGTGTCAGAAGTTAGGTTCCAAACCTGACTAAAGAGTGGTAATGATCAATCGAGTGTTCATTTACATTTCTTAAACAAATTTAAAAATGAGCAAGTCTCGTGTATTTACACGTGAAAGTACACTCCACTCGGTGAAGCATCAAAGTATCACAATAATTTCAAGCTACGTATGAGTCATCATCCATATTCACCGACACTTAATGCGTTCCACTGTACTGCTTTTCACTGAAGTTCCTAATACTCTCCAAGACACTTATCCTCCCTGTTCTTCTTTATGGTACAGAGGCATGAACACTATTAAACACTGATGCAGCAGTCTTGAGGATATTCGCGAGAAAAGTCCTACGTAAGATCTTCTTGAAGTTGCCGTGGTCTAGTAGATAGATTGTTGTATTAGACGTAAGACCACGGTTCAAACCCCAGATCAGAAATCAAAATGAAAAAATATTTTTTCGGTGACTTCTGCTCTGCAGATTTTTGCATCATGCGATGAAAAGTTTCTCAAAAATCTATCGAGCGGAGTCGACTTTAAACTGTAGATTCCACCAACGATGTATAAAATTATCGCACACAAGATAAGAGATGTGAGAAGCTAGATCGTAATCCTAACTAAAGGTTTGTATTAACCAATTATGTATGTTTGTATGTAAGATCTTGAGTCCAGTGCGAGTTAGTGACGATTTCTGCATCCGATCCAACACGGAGCTGTATGAGCACCTCTAAAACATGAACATTGTGCAACGATTGCTCTGAGTCGGCCATGTATTTGATGCGAGGACCTGTAGAAGTCGGCGGAGAGGACAACCTTGATTGTGTTGGAGGGATCAAATTCAGGAAGCCTTGTGCTGAAAGGATGTGTTGTGGCAGACCGAAATCGTCTAATCAGGATGTTAATAGCCAAGTAAGTAAGTAAGAAATGAAGTAAGGACTAGAGTTTCTTAACATACTTTTCAAGTTATAGCTATTGTTCTAGAACCCGGGCTACATATCCCGCCGACCGCTGTTATGTGAGTGGCAATAACTACGTCCATACCCCCTCATTGCTTCGACTTCCATATTGATTTGCAGACATTTTGAGCAGTCTTTCGTAAGTATTCTTCTCAGGAATTTACTTTCCCCAATGTTCATGCATTAATATCCACTTCTTCGCAGCCACCTAAGTGGTGTGAAAAACTTGATCGTAATCCTAACTGAAGGGTTGTATAGGCCAATTATGTATCGTCTGCTTTTAGTACACAAGAAATGAATATCAGCCACCTCTGATTTTTTTAAAGGAGACTTCAATTCTTCTTTAAATAAGGACTTATGAGACAACTAATAATATGCTCTACTACCCTGGAGTCATGTCTTTTGTTTAAAAAGGAAACAATTTCCTTAAACAGTTTTCCACAAACTTTTCTTTTACTTCTACACAAACTAACCTTTAAGTTTTCTTTTCTTTAAATTGTACATAGAATATGTACTTTACAGGCTCCTTGTAAAGTTTATTCACCTGCGGCAGTACATCATCTCATTTACTTTTATTTTCTCTTAAAGAATAAAAAAAATGCCACATTTTAGTTTAAAAAATTTATTGTCTGACCACACCTTAAATTTTATTTAAATTACTAAAGTTTACCACAAAACTTTTTTAAAAGTAATCTTGAAAAGTTTTTCTAAACCTTCATTACCAACAACGTCATCATCATCATCATCACCGACATCATCTTCATGTAATCATTATCTAACAAAGACGCATCAATTTAAAGCCACAAAGTGCTTAAAATAATTTTACTTTTAAATTTCCCTCAAATATGTCTTACCATTAAGAGGCAATCAATACTTTTAAGAGAAGAGCACAGTAGCAGCAGCTACAAATGAAATTTCCAGCATTTTAGGTTAAAGCAATGCGTAGGTAACAAGAAGGTGTTATTCGAAAACATACATGACATACATAATTGGTCTATACAACCCTTTAGTCAGGATTACCATCTAGCTTCTTACACCACTTATGTTGTGTGTGTTAATTTTTAATAAATGAGTTGCGAAGCCTACAGTCAACTCCGATCGACAGATTCTTGAGAAACTTTTCATTGTAATTTTATCTGCTGAGAGGAAATTGCCGAAAAATCTCTATATTTCTGACCTGTGCGTTGAACCATGGCCTCACATCTTATAAGCCAACGCATTGCTTTCTAGACTTCGGCGGCTTTATGGAGAATCTTTAAATCAATTTTAAGTAAAATATAACCGAATCAGAGGAACATAACACTATTTAAACAGTATTTCGAGTTCAAATTTAATCGATTGTATTCCTTTGCATTTAAAAGTGGTCTTGAAAGAAAAAAATTTTATCTAACATGCCCGTGTTTTGTAAGCATAGAACGAATATCAGATAGTTCTGGATTTTTAAATCTGAATTCGCGCCGTAATCTAGACAGTAATCCTTCGATTTACGTCGTCTCGATTAACGTTGTCTCGATTTACGTCGTCAAATTCAATTCTAACTTCAATTTGCGTCGTAATTCGATTTACGTCGCCTCTTTTTGGAACCAACTGCGATGTAAATCGAGGGATTACTGTAACTTTCTAGTTCCTTGTCAAAAACATTCCACTTTGTAGTATGAGCAAAATAAAATTCGATTTACGTCGTTTCCATTTACATCGCATTCAGAACCAACTGCCGGCGAAAATCGAGGGATTACTGTAGTTAGCGAGTTAGCTTATTAAACGTATGGCCAAGCTTCAAATCTCGAGATGTGTGACCTCTCGAACAAATCGAAAGATGAAAAAATTATATTTTTTCAGCATTTTCTTCTCTGCAGGTTTCTGGCAAAAACTCTGGAGCCAATAAAAGTTTCTCAAAACTCTGTCGTTCGGAATCGACTTTAAACCGAAGGCCCCACCAGTGATGTGAGAAACTAGGTCGCAATCCTGACTAAAGGCTTGTAATGACAAATTAGCAGACATGAAACGGATATCGGTTAATTTGGATTTTTAAAAGAGACTTCAATTCTTCTTTAAATAATGCAAGCAGAAAGCCACCAGAGCTCTGAACATGGCCCATGAGGAATCATTTTATTGTTGCTTAAATGTCGGTCATTAATCCGCTGAACCTTTCAAATATAACGCATGTGTTTCCATTTAACACTTACGCAGATAAGCGGAGCCTAGTAATTTTTTAAATTTTCTTCGTAGGCATTCGCCGTTGCCTAGTAGATAGCGCGTTAGCCTACTAAACGGAAGGAGATTGGAGCTCAAAGCCTCGACTCGAACAAAACGAAAAACAAATATGAAAAAAATTTTTTCTTCCGCCGATCTCCTTTCAAAAGTCCTTTGATAAAAACCGACTTATTGTGATTATTATTGTCATGATAAAGGGCTTTAGTACTTGACCATATGACTATTCTTACACCTAATCTATGGTTGCTTTTCTATTTTCTCTCCGTCTGCCGGACTACTGCAACGGGTTTCAGGCGGAGGTGATGGCAATTTCTCGTCACCGGTGCTCCTTTCAACTGCGTCTCGGTCTTTTCTGTTAGTCTGGCTGCGATAAGATCTCTATCGGGTATCGTGAATAACTCTAAGCTCGGAAATTGTAGGGCCGATGAGCATGCCAGAGCCGGTGCGGTCCTTCCGGAATCCTCTTCTATTGAATTGGCCATGCCACTCGCCTCAGTCAAGTTGGATTTTTCACGGAAATACCTTTGGGACGCCAATCTATCCTGGGTCACTGAGGAATCCTACTCCACCGCTAGACTCACCTAGCCCTTGATGGACAGAAGGCGTACCAACCAATTACTTGGTCTTGGTCGTGACGTCATCTCGACTACAATGGCCGTGCTTACATATCATTGCGTCATGGGTAGACACGCGGAGAGAATGCGACACCCATTTAACGACTTCTGCCGTAGATGCAGATCCGCTGAGGAAGAGGAGGCTGTTGTTCACTTTCTTTGTCAGTGTCGTCCCTTGCTAGGTGTAGATATAGGTAATTTGGCTCCCAATTGCTTGTCAGCTTGACGGTGTTATCATCTATTGATATCAAGGATATATCTCCGTTTGTTTAACTTTCTGGATGGTTTTCCAGTGCGGAGTAGTCGTGCTTTTGTTGTGCAGCCTTTGCGCCTGACCAGCTACTTCCTTTTCCCTAATTTTGGTGGAACTTGGCATCACAACGGGTGAGCTCAAGTGAGCTTTGTGATATCAAACCTACCACTGCAACCTAACCTAATGGTTGCTTCTGTAAGCTAATTAGTTTCATACCTAACAGACCATAAAGCAAAACTAATAAGACTCCGGTATTCGCAGATTTCTCAAAAACAAGTTGAAAAATTCTTTCAACTTAATACGTCATTTTGACTGACCTCACACAATCAGCACCACAATCTATGCTGTGCCGTAGGATATCAATGCAGTCGAACTAGATTGACTGTGTGCGGTTTTTCTTTTTCAGAGTCTTCAAATTGAGTGCCACCTGAAACCTGATCCAAGTTAAAAGTCAGTCTATGTATGGTAAACTATGGAATTGAAACTTCTGGCTAAATCAAAAGCTTAAATTAGAAAAAGATTGAAAAAAGAAAGGGAATGAAGGCGAAAAAGAGAAGAAGAGAAGAAAAGTTTTTGGTTTTACTCACCTGCTTTTTGTGCGAGCCATCACGTGGAGGCAAAACGTCAAAAACTTTTGTACTGCCATCAAGGTATTCCTCACAGTGATGATACTGTTTAACGATGACATATTCAGTGGCAACTTGTGAAACGGTTGCCATGCCATGTGGTAAAGTCAGATGCAATAGAGTAGGTTGAGTAGGTGCTGGTGGTGGTGGTAGTGGTGGTGGTGGTTGTGATGATATAAGCGGCGGCAGTTTATCAGAGTTTGAAATTATTTTGCAATTTTCTTTGGTATTTATTGGCATTGATTGATTAATAGCTGTGGTGGTGGTGGTGGTGTTGGTGTTGGTAGTGGTAGTGGTGGCATAGACAGTGGCGATAATGTTGTTACTGGTAGTTGAGGTGCTGGTTGGATTTGGTTGATTGCAATTGTTCGTATTAGCAATGATGGTGTTAACGTTATTGTGCATCGCATTATGTTTACTGGCGACGTTACATAAAGTGCTATTATCCCCTTGATTTGCTGCCAATCTCAAATTTAACTCTACATTATCATGTCTATCATATCGATTTGGTTGTTGCTGTTGTAGTTGTTGTTGCTGCTGATTTGATAGGTGAAATCGTGGCTGTTCATGTTGATTGCTATTTGTTTTGTTAATAACTGTTGCAGCAATATTTTCCTTATTTTGTAAAGGTTGTAAAGTTGAAGCAAACATATTTGATTGTTGCTGCTGCTGCTGCTGCCGTTGCTGTGTTGTTTGCTGGTGTTGTCCATTTTGATAATTGAGTAGCGCCCAGATTAGATCCGAACAGGTGGTATTGGCATCAACACCAGCCACCCAATGCTTTTCACCATCAATCCATATCGATACATTATCTGATAAAGTTTCCATTGATGCCAGCGAATCGTCATCGTCGTCGTCATCGTCATCATGACCGTCAACATCATTATCGCCATTGACCTGCTGTTCTACATTTACGTTTACGTTATCATTTCTTCTTCTGCTGTCATAGTGTATCACATCTGTTTTGCAATTACCAATACTACCCATATTGGCAATATGTTGAGTGTTGATGTTGATATTTTCATTCGTTGCTGGTGGTGGCGGTGGTGGTGCTGGTGGTTTTCTGCAAAATTTCGTATTCGTTTTCATGTCCATGTAATACTTTGGTTGAGCTGTATGTGTTGTTCTGTCCTCTTCAATATCATCGTCATCGGCATCATCATTTTCCATATCAACGATAATAATATCGCACTCATTATTATTCGCATGATTTCTTGTTGTATGCTGCTGCTGCTGCTGCTGTAGCTGTATATCCGTTCGTTTGGATAACCATACATTGCGATTCATAATATTTGCTTTGTTGTTGTTGTTGTTATTGACATTATATGTTTTTGTATTTGTTTTGTTAGCCTTATCAACGATTTCACTGTACCAAATGCCATTTCCATATGTTGCCACCCTTGCAACATCATCAACATCAGCATTAACATCTGTCCCATTGGCACTGACAATATTAGCTGAAGGGGCTTTAAGAGCAGCAGCACCAGCATGTGTCGTTGCTGATTTATTATTATTATTGCAAATATTATTGATCATCATTATTATTTTAATCAAATACAACTACAAGCACAATCACAAGTACTCGTACAAGCAAGCTTAAGTAACATAGGCAATAGCAGTGTGTTGTTAGCCTAAAATGTTGCTGTTAAAATTATAATTTAAATGCAAAAATTGAATATTGCCAATCGGTGTTGGGATTGTTTGCTATTTAATCCTATTTGTGTTGTACGAATTTTAATTAGATTTTCCCAATACTGTTTGCTTTAAACAGCAAAGTTGTTAGCTGCAATGAAAAGATTTCAAATAAAATTAATTCTGATGAAATCAAACATAAAACAGACAACATTTGTTTATGGTGAATGTAAAAAAACAGAAGCGTAATATGTAAAATTACTGAAAAAAAATCAAACGTTGAAGCATTTATTATAATTTTTACATCCAGATAGCATTTATTCGAATTTAATCTACAATTTTGGTGTTTAGAAGTAGTAGGAATCTAGTTGGTAGTGTGTTGGCTTATTGGACATAGAGCCTCGGTTCAAACCCTAGGTCACAGACATCTCCAACTAAACGAAATATGGAATAATATGTCTTCGGTGTCTTTCCCTCAGTAAATAAAAAATTGCTATGAAAAGTTTCACGAAAATCTATCATTCGGAATCGGCCTCAAACTGTAGTTCCGGCCACACATTTATAAAATTAAAACACACATCATGGCGCGACAAGCTGGGTCATATTGGGTCTGACTAACTGGTTGTAATGACCAATCAAGTAAGCAAGTTTTCTAACCTCCAATATTAAGGGATTTTCTGCTCAAAATTTTCCTCAACGTAGCCCTAAAAAAACAAAGTAAATACAGCGTTAAATTGCATAATTCTGTTGGCAAATTACTGTGATAAAAGCTCATATGGATTACATATGTTGAAAACACAATGAACTCGGTTAATTCTGACTATCATACACACCTTCTTTGACCGAAGTGATATTTTAGTCAGCCCATACATTATATCGACGCATTCATTCTATAACGTTCTAAGTATACTTTTTAATATTCTTATATTTTTACGTTTTCTAACTTAAATACTGTCAAAATTTAGTTAAATTGCGCCGATCCTTTCCAAAGTTATAGGGAAAAATCTACTTAGAATACACATGCAACCAGTCGTATGACGCGTGAAAACTTTGAGAATTGATAACTCAAAGCACACTTTTTCGACTTAGAATGTTATGGAACGGAGACGTTGATAATGCAAATCAGAGACCTGACCACGTCTGCAATGCTTTCGAACTCTTCGAATTTATTTATAAACTGGGCAATTACTTAAGCAGTCATAATCACCTCGTAATGCAGTTGTTAAACGAACGAACATGACAGATATTTAACAATATCCTGTCCAATCTGATATTAATGTTGATGGGGCATAGATTACACGTGCCTCTATTAAGCTCATTGTTAATGTCAGCTGTTAGAACCAGGTATACTAAATACGTTAGTCGTTTGTACAAGTTTTTTAAACGCGTAATACTCCGTTGGATTATATGCTAGCATCGAAACCAGAGATCAGCAATGAATCGTTTCTCTGCTACTCATAAGCACTCATGCAATTTTGAGTATGAGTGAATCAACAGAAGTGAATCAGAAGTTGAATTGAAATTCAACTACTCTGATTCATTCGTACTCGCTACAACATTGATTTATAAGTACAAGTTGCAATGAGTATCAGTACAACGTTGACATCAAACTCACAATATTCGAAATATGTTTGATTCATATGCCTACTCATTTTGATTCATAAATTTAGAAAAATGATTATAATACTGATGAGTCATTCGAGTGGCTCGAATCATTCATTAAAATTTACAGCCTTTGTTGTTGTTGCATATACAAACAAAAAAGACAGGAAAGACAAAGACAATAAGCAAAGCATACATACAATCTTCTTGTGAGTATTATGGTGTTCGAACGCGAATCATACTTATTTTGTTCTTCGTTTAAATGATAATTAGAGATGAGTTGAAGTCAATAACATTATGCGTATTGTTAAGTATGAATACGACGAGTACTTCCAACTTTGAGTATGAGTAGTATGAGTATCATATTAAAATAAGTATGAATGCGTATAAGTATCTGAAATTATAAGTATGAGTCGAATCTACTCATCGTTTTAAATACTCGTTGCTTATCTCTAATCGAAACTAAGTATCCCTGTACGAAGGCAGTCAGTTTATTTTTGTTGGCTGGAAATGTTTGAAAGCGAAAAGCTTGCTAACGTTTATAAGAATAGTGATAACTCACGATATCATTTCAAAAACTCATCTTCATTAATTTAAAAAATTCCATGATTATTATGCGTAATTTAAATAAATTTCATAAATTAATTGAAGCCAAACAATATAATTAGAATTGCGAATATTTCATCTAACAATATATGTACAGTGAGTAACAAAAGAAACTATACACTATGGATAAAATTCTAAAAAGCACCCTTCTCCTTCCCCTTCCCTACAATCCTATATCCTCCATTTCCTTCCTCCCGGCCGACCTCCGGGTACTGTGCTTATCTTGACCGATAGGTGCACGTCCTCTAAGCTAACCTAACCTAACCTAAACTCAACTTTTGCCACTTAAAGAGAGTCCCCGACAAAAATTTTACAATATTTTGAGATTTTTTTTTCTTTTTGTTTAAATTTTAAAAACTGTTAATGAAAGAATTTTTGAAATAAAAATAACGGTAATTTAATTATTTTTTTAATGTACAATTTCTTTTAATGCTCACTGTATGTAACTTTAAATGGAAAACCAAAAAACGTAAATAAAACCAATCCCAAAAAAATATTATCAATTTGACTCAATGTTGCAAGTGTTCAAAACTATTCAAAACTTTAACCTTTTTGTTAACACACTCTCTCATATTTCGATACTCCGTGTATATGCAACTTCAAACTAAAACACACCAATTTTTAAGATGAAAAAGATTGAAAAAAAACTCCAAAAAAAAACAAAAAAAAGTGAATCTAAACTTTTAACATACCCTAGCAGTAAGTATGTAAGTATATGCATGTCTAATAGAGCGAGAGAGGTAAGCAACATTCTCCCTCTTCTTAACCAATATTTAATGTGTTTAACTTGTTGCTACTTAACGACGTATGAATATGGTTGGGTTTTCCATTGTTGCTTAAAGTATTCACTCCTCTTATGGTTGTTGCCTTAAATTCTTTCTTTCTTTTTTTCCTCAAATATTTATAACATCTGTTGAATTTTTAAAGATATTATCAGCAAACAAAAAATAAAAACAACCAAAAACAGAACAAAATTTTTGCAAATACAAATAAAAACTTTAAGTTTATTAAACTGTCTGTCTGTGTGTGTGAGTGTTTTTTAGTTTCACTTTTTTTAGTTGAACTCCCCCCCAAAACAAATTTGCGGAAATACAAGACAACAACAACTTATTTTACTCGCTTTTATGGTGCACTTATAAAAGCAACTTTAAAATTACAAAACTATCGCAGCTTATTTGCTGAAGCATATTCCCTCTCAAAATACAGAGCACAACAAGCTCTGAGCGTTTATGAATATTTGGTAGAGACACTGTGTGAGAAACAGCAACCATTTAAATGCTCGAATAACTCTACGGCTTAAAATTGTTTCTGTTTCTTCTGTTTTTTTTTTAGTGGTTTTGGTGGTTGAATGTTAGTTTAAAAGAAATAAAAAAAAAAACAAAAACAAAAACGCAAGAAGGTATGAGAGAAGAGAATGTTTTCTGTTATCACAAAATATATGTTGGAATATTGTAAAACACAGTGTTCCAAAATGTGATTTTATTCGCAAACTTAAATAGGCGTAGAGTTGAAAAACAGAAAGGGAAAAATGCAATGAAATTTGCTGTAATACGCAGAGTACTGGCCATAGTCCAGTACGTACTTATTAGACATGAGGCCATGATTCAAACCCCAGGTCAGGCATCTCCAACAGACAGAATATGAAAACATATTTCTTCGGCGACCAGCAGGTTTCTGGCAAGGGAGTTCGCGAGGAGATGTGAGGGATTGCTCCCATAGGGCCAGAGTCAAATTGGGAAGTTTAGTAGAGATCAATCGGACGAGTATTGGATCCCAAGTTTCTACTTTTACACCTAAAGTTCCAAGAGTCGCTAAAGAGTCATTAACCGCAGATTGTATCCTCCTAATGGACTCGCTATCCTCGGAATCGGTAGCGGGGATGTCAAATAAAATTTTAATCTGATTATCCACGAGAACTCGTTTGTTCTCGTATCGAGTTTTAAGCGCGCTCCACGCTATTTCGAAATTATCGTGAGAAAGAGTATATCTCTTCACGATTGCTCCAGCTTCACCTCTAGTTTTATTCCGGAGATGATATAAT
Organism: Sarcophaga peregrina; assembly: GCA_014635995.1. Classification (NCBI taxonomy): domain Eukaryota; kingdom Metazoa; phylum Arthropoda; class Insecta; order Diptera; family Sarcophagidae; genus Sarcophaga; species Sarcophaga peregrina. Next base: position 99,497,697 of record CM025792.1, on the reverse strand, counting down.
TTAGTGACGGGAGAGAGCTTCGAGTGGTTTATGTAGACTGCAGTGAACATATCTCGGAATGAGGGCCACTGTTCGTAGTTTCCTTCAAATATTTCCGTATCACAAGGTGGTAATTTTATGCAATTTCCAGAATTTGCTGGCATCAGTATTTGGGTTTGAGACTGAGGTGAGGTAGAATAGCGATGTGTTGATTGAAATCCAGAGTTGTTTGAAACATCCATTCGGTTGACTCTTAACAAATCTGCAATTTGAGAATTGCACAAATAATAAGCGTCCATACAAGCGTCGAAATTTCCCTTGGCCTCCTGTTTAAAAGCTGACGAGACTAAGTCATCATGGGCTAACATGACTTTTTTGTAGCATGAGTCGAATTCGTTCCAACGAGCTTCTAAATCCTTTAATTTGACCTCAAGAATTGATTCTGTTTGGTCTTCAACTGGGCATGCGTGGAATTTACTACAAAACTGTAGTAAGTGTTCGCTATGAAATAGAAAGTGCTCCCTTAGGGACTCTTGTGAACTAGATGTAGAAGTCATCTTAAGGCGAATCACGAAAATATAATAAATTAAACAAAATAAACGACTGTAAGTGGGTTAAAAATGTTAACTATAAGTGATAGTAATTACTAAATGAACAAAAAGTAATAAAATTTCCCAGTTCTGGAAAATTTAAGGGGTTATTAGGGGCCAACCGTAGCACTGGATATGGGATCCAGTTATTAATTCAATAATGTTACCTATTTCAAATAATTTTTAGTTTATTTTATAAACTAAAAATTATATGAAATTGTGTGTGACTATGAAAGTCACACTGTTCCGCAATAGGTTAAAAACACCGTAAATGGGATAGAGTTACCGAATTAAAATTTCGAGCAACAAATTTTATTCCCAAATAAATTATGGTTCGCAATGGGTTAAACGCGGTAAATGGTTAGAGTTACCAAATTAAATACCTGGGTAACAAATTTTATTTTTAAATAAATTGGGTTTAAAATTTATATGTTATGTGTGATTAGAGCTGAAATATTATATAAAGTGATATATATATATATATATATGTGATATATATATAAGTGATATATATGTATATATATATATATAATAATATTTTATTTTCTTATTTAAATATATAAATATATTAAATATAATTGAAATTTATTTCAATTTAAATTCCGATTTGTATTCCTTATTTCATATATTTATTTGTTATATGGCAACTCTGAATTGCAAGTGTAAGGAATATATGTGTATGAGTATGTATATATATGAGCGTGTGAATGTTTTTTTTTTTTTTTTTTTATTTTTTGCAATTGCTTCAGCTTAACATTAAATGGTTTTTGTAATTGTTGTCTTTTTGCGATCTCTTTCTTTTTCCTTTTTCTTTACTATGTGTAATTGTGACAAATTGTTGTTTTTAAAATTTATAAAATATATTAACTTTCTTTTGTTTTTGCTTTTATTTATGTATATGATTTATATTTGTACTGTTAATGTTTGTCCTTTTGTCTCTAGTAAAATAAATTTTTTGTTGTTATTTTTACTTTAAATTTATAATATAAATTTTTTTTTTTTTTTTTTACTGTACTGTAAGAGAGCGTAAGAGATTCAATTATTGGCAAATTTTGGTGGTTGATTTTCAGTGAGAGATTTTTAGAGCGAGATAGCAAATGATAGCAAAGAGCAATTGAAAACAAATTATGATTTTCAAATAATGTAAATAATATTTAAACATAAATACCTTTTTATTCTGGGGAATTTTTATTAGGGGGGTGCGTAAGTAGAGGTTTAAGTACACTTGTATATAGAATGAATTGATTTAAAATTTTTTATTTTTTGTTTTTAGTAGTTTAATTTAATTTTTGTTTATATAATAATTTTTTATATTTAATTTTTTATTCGTATATATATATTTTGTTTCTTTATAAAGTGCTATGATTTATGTATATATGTAGTTTATATATTAACGGTTTTCTTTTCTTATTTATTATTTTTCTTCTTATTATGTATTATATATACATATGTACATATATATTAAAAATTTTTTTTTTTTTTTTTGTTTGAAATAGCGGTTTATATATGTATATATATATATATATATTTTTTTTTTATGTATTCTGAGTAACCGTAAGACCTTTTGACCGATATACCGTTTGCTTTTTTCCGTTTAATTTCTTTAAACGGCTATTATAATATACATTTTTTTGTTTGTTTTTTATTTGTTATTTTTTCAAATTAATTTTTTATACTAACATTTTTTCACTGGTGCATATATATACTAATATTATTTTACTGGTGTAAGCACTTTTTTTCTTTTCCCGTTAATTATGTTACTATTAGGTGTTGATTTTGATTTTGCGTTTTTTTTTTTATTTTTATTTTTGCATTTAAAACTCACCTTAATTATGTTTTCAGCGTATAATTTTTGGCTTTTTCCTTTTAATTTAAGCACTTTTTCTTGATGATTTTATTTTCTTTTTGAAATTTTTTTTGAATTTTTTTTTTTTTTACTTTTTAATTTTTGTTGTTTTTTCTTTGTAATAAAATTTTTCTTCTATAATTTATCTAGTTTTTGTATTCATTTTTTTTATTTCTTCTCTTAAAAAATTTTTTTTAATTACTTACTTTTTTTTTTTTATTATAAATTTTTTTGTTTTTTGTTTTTAATTACTTACTTTTATTTTTTTAAATTTTTTTTTTTATTTATAAGAATTTATTATTTATTCTTTTGTTTCTTTTTTGTTTTATATATGCATTTAATTTTATTTTCACTACACAGTTTTTGCTTTGTTTTTGTTTGTTTTTTGAAATTGTTTTCTGTTGGGTTTTTTTTCTGTTTGTAGTGTACGTTGTACCTCTTCTACGCTTGCGATTATACTGATTTCTTAATGTTTAATTTACATACCTCATTCTCCTTGTTTTTTCCTTTATGAAATTAGGATCCACACTGTGAGAGAAATTATAATACTGTTGTTGTTGATCTTAATTGCGGGATATTGTGGAGAAATGTTTTTTCGTGAGAAATTTTACATGGATAATGAAGAAGTATGTAATTGTTCCATAGGTTGCGGGATGTTTACGGGGAGAAAGACCATGGATTGATCCGTATGTTATGTAGAGTTCGTGGAGAGAAGGATTATGAATTGCCATAGAATTAATAAGCATGGAATTGTTCCATAGGTCGCGGGATGTTCGCGGTGAGAAGGACCATGAAGTTCCATAGGTTGCGGGATGTTCGCGGGGAGAAGGACCATGAAGTTCCATAGGTTGCGTAAAATTCACGGGGAGAAGGACCATGAAGTTCCATAGAATTAATAAGCATGGAATTGTTCCATAGTTCGCGGGATTTTTGGGGGCTCGAAGGACCATGAAGTTCCATAGGTTGCGGGATGTTCGCGGGGAGAAGGACCATGAAATAACGAGTGTTATTTTAAGCAAATTCTCTTATGGAAGGTTGGTAAATAGGGGTTGGAAGCAAGTGTACCAAACTTCCAGAGAGAGTTGCGATTATAATTACGCGATGTAATTATAATTAGGGTTAAATAAATGAGACAAAACAAAGAATTAGTGAGATTCTTTTAATAAGAGTAAAATATGGGAAATCTTACCTTAAGGTTTATGTTTGTAGATAATGGAAAGGATTTGTTGATGTAATATTTTCAGTTTAATATTTTTTCTTTTTATGTAGTATTTTACAATGATGATGAGAAACACAGAGAATAAATTAATTTTAATAGTGCAAGCGCAAAAGGATAATTGATGTGATTAATTCAATTGCAAAAAGAGAAGTGGTTACAAAAAATTAGTTCATCCTTTAGGAAACTTCAAAATTTATATCTGTAAATCTAGATATAAATTATCTATACAGTTATAGATATTTTTTCGAACTTAAAACTAGTATTGGTAATTGCAAATATTTTGAATTCATTTACAGTATTGGAAAAGGTTTAAAATTCATTAATAGTACTTCATCTATAGCAGTTTAAAATTCATTATTACAACTTAAATTAAAAATAAAATTATTGTCCAAATTGTTATTTGGACACTCTAAGAGTAAAATAAAATTGCCATGAAAATTTTCTCAAAAATCTGTCATTCGGAATTGCCTTTAAACTATAGGTCTCACCATTCATGTAATAATTTATACAGACAACATAAGTGGTGTGAGAAGCTAGGTTGTAATCTTAACTGATGTCTGCACTCTTCATAGGTGAAAATAATAACAAAGAATAATTCCCACATAATTGGTCATTACAACCCTTCAGTTAGAATTATTCACCTAGTTTCTCACACTACTTATGTTGTGTGTGTTAATTTTATACATGAGTGGCGGGACCTACAGTTTAAAGTCGACTCCAAACGACAGATCTTTTTGAGAAAATTTTCATGCCAATTTTATTTGCTCTCAGAGTTTTTTCAAGAAATCTGCTGAGAAGAAATCCCCCAAACAATAATTTTTGTAATTGATTTTGATGTCTGGCTTGGGATTCGAACCCTAGCTTTGCGTCTAATAAGCCAGCACACTACCTAGTAGACAAAAAATAATACATTTAAAAAAGTCAGGCAGTGTTATCTCTTAAGAAAGAATGGGATAAAAATGTCGCTTGTCAGCAGCCATAAATGAATCTGCCAATATCATTGGACCTGCTTCTATAGACCAAACAATCTGCTTAAGTAAAAAGAACTTGACTAAAGAAATTAAAACAAGCAATTAAAAAAATGTTTGAAGGTTTACTTTGTCACGGGTTTCTTACCGACTTCTACGTAGTAGAATCAATCCTCAGCAAATGATTCCTTCTTATAAAGGGTCCGCCAAATAATTTTTTTTTTTTGAAAATGCTTTAAAAAAAACTACTTTATTTGAAAGTTAAATACTTCCGTTTAATAATGGAAAATAATTTCATTCAAATGGATGCCTCGGCTGGCCATGCAGTAGCCTAAACGATCGGCCTAATTTTTAAGCACATTATAGATTATTTGCAGTCGTATTTCATTAATGGATTCACGAATATTGTCCTTTAAAGCGTCAATTGTCTTTGGCGTGTAGGCTTAACACTTATCTTTGACGGCATCCCACACATAATAGACAAACAGTGTCAAATCGCAGCTTCGAGCTGGCCAAACGACATTAGCTCTGCAGGTGATAATGCGATCTTCGAAAACAGGACGCAAAACATCGAGTGTAGCTTCGGCTGTGTGGCACGTTGTGTCGTCCTATTAAAACCAAATGTTGCCAACATCCTCCTCTTCAATTTTTGTGAACAAAAATTCGTTCAACATGGCGGATATTTTCCCATGTCCTTCGACTGTAGATCAATAACTTTCTGTCTTCGAAATGGAGCAAATATATATTGAAGAGAGAAAAAAGATTTCCTGTAGAATTAATAATTTGGTTTAAATACATAACATTTGAGAACATACAGTGAGTATCAAAAGAGACTGACTAGACGTTAATAAATTACCGTTATTTTTATTTTAAAGTTGTTGCAAAAAAAAAGAAAATTACATAAAATTTCGAAATGTTATAAAATTTTTTCGGACACTCTCCTCAAGTGATAAAAGTTAAGTTTCTTTTGACGCTTAACCTATTTTCTAGGTTAACCTAATTGGTCATTGCAACCCTTTAGCCGGGATTACAACCTATAGATGAGTGATGTGATGGTGTAGTTAGGTAAGTGACTGAAAGCGTGGAATTTATATGCAAAGACGTGTATCAGAACTGATACATACATACGTACCCGTACATAACATATACAATTCAGTCAGTATTACAACCTAGTTTCTCACATCACTTATGTTGCGTGTATTAACACGTTCACTGCCGACTACGAGATAACTCGTGGTTTGCCATCTTAGAAGGGAACGCAATCTACGAGTTATCTCGTACTCAGTAATGTAGAAAATCATATTGTCGGTTTTTGCAAAGTTTTCTGAAAACAACTGCGGCAGTCAACATGTTAATTTTATCCTACAGTTTAGAGTCGAATCCGAATGATAGATTTTTAAGATACCTATTCATGGCAATTTTGTTATTATCATGTCAGGTCTAATAGAAATTATTAATAGGAGACTGTAAGCTCCTCCTTTCTAACTAAACGGCTGGTGTTTTTTATAACTTTCCAAGTGCTGCTGCATAGGCATCTCCAACCTATCAGTTAAAGCATTGAAACTTAAAAAATCTTAACATTTTTACATTAAATTTCTTTAGAATTTCGAATTGCTTTCCATAATTGATTTTATTTTCAAGGATTTTATTTCAAATTTCTAGAATTTGTTAATAAAAGTTTCCAAAGAAATTTATTAAGAAGCAAAGCAGTTTTGGAAACCCTTTTTCGATTACATAACTCCTTGAAACATATTTTTTAATATAAAATCGACATAAACACCCAATTTTTATACGTTTTTAAGGAGTGAAATAAAAAAAAATTATTCACGTAATAAATGCACACACAGGCAACAACAAAAAGTGAAAATCATAATACAAGAAAAGGTGAGATGAGATGATGAGGGTTAATAGAAGTAATACGAGTACGAGGAAGGGACACAAGGAGGAACCAGCATATTTAGCTGATGGCTGAAATAATATTTGCCCAACGATATATTCCAGGGTTATATGATGGTTGTTTGCTCGTTTACTCGTTGCCATAAGAGTAAGGTGGGGCGGTCGGGTGACGGGTGCAGAGGCAGGCTAATGTCTCGAAATAGTTTTCATTTTATATACTTAAAGTACCTACAAATACAAGTAAAAATTACTCAAATTGAAAACGTAACTTATAACAGAAAACTGAATGAATGAATAAAGAAATGACTGACTAGGTAGGTGGCTGGCTGTCTGTCTGTCTGTCTGCTGGCAAACTGTTTCAAATCAAAAAAAAAATGAAAGAAGAGAATAAAAAATATAAAACAAAACGACTGAAATCTACCAGTGAAAGTTGATACAATCCAACAGATATAAAACAGGAATCAGCCAACCGAACAAATGAATAAAATATCATACCGCACTTTGTAAACTAAAGACCACTAAGAAAAAAACAGAAAAAAAAAAAAGAAAGAAATAAAACGAGAATGAATAAAAAAAAAACGAAAAAAGTTAAAGTTAAAGAAAAACGTACGAATTTAAAGGAAATCCCTGTAGTGCTAACAATAAGCGGAATAATTTCAAAATACGGAACCCAATGGTATATTTCCGTTTCTCCGTTTCACTCTTCTAATATTACTTGTCTTGTGTAACAACTTCTTTAACTTTTATTTGAATTTCTGTGTTTCTGTTACAAAGTATAAAATGAAATTTATATTTCATGATACAATTTCAAAACACCCAAATTGGCATAGAATTACAACATAATGGCAGATTTACAATTTTAAGGACTCTATCATACCATCATAGATAATACAGGATGACTACACTAATGCCCTTGAACATTTAAAGAAATCTAACTTCATACATAGACAATGAAAAAAAAAATTGTTATAATCAGTGAACATCGACACTTTCAAACTTATTTGGATTCGAGTCACTCGAATCATTTATAAGTACATACGTACTGCTATATAAGTACATACATAAAGTAATGAAACTAAATAAGTAGGCGGTAGTATCGTTATTATCTTCCTTGCTTTATAATCATTATCCCTTTGGGGGGTGTAAAAGTCAGACAGTAGCAGGGAAGAAGATTGAAGGCCCTTATTTTTTTTAAAAATTTCAAAATCATGGTCTCTTGCCGCTACACCACACCACCCCGAGTTAACAGAACTTATAGAACTAGTTTCGAAGTCGCCGTTGGCTTATTAGACGTAAGGCTAAGGTTCGAGTCCCAGGCCGAGTGCCATGAAAAGTTTCTTAAAAATCTGGCGTTCGGAGTCGACTTTAAACTCTAGGTCCCGCCGCTTATGTATAAAATTAACACAAACAACATAAGTAGTGTCAGAAACTAGGTCAATAATCTTGACTAAAGAATTGTAATGACTAATTATGTATGTATGTATGTATAGAACTAGTTTCACTGAGTACTTTAATGCATTAAATTCGAAGTAAAATCATTGAACAACTCTACTAAGTCTAAGCGCCCTGGTGACTGTTAGCGTACGGGTCCTGGGTTCGATTCTCAACAAAGACCCTGGCTTGAGACACTACACCGAGCATATGGTTGAAATTACTCAGCTTGTATTGTAATTAGAATATAATTTGTATTTGTATTGTAGTTAATAAATCAATAAACAAGTCCAGAAGACATACAAAACATCTATTCGAGTCAAGTCTCATGGAAATAGTTCAGGTTAGAAAATCCTTAAATCCTCAAAAAAATTAAGAGAATACATTTATAGACCCGCATCAAAGTTTTTTAAGATAAATCTAATGGTAAGACACAATTAAGGTCCATACAACTTACTTAATTAATCATTACAAGCCTTTAGTCAGGATGATAACCTAGCTTCTCACACCATTCGTGTTGTGCATGTTAATTTTATCCATGAGTGGTAGTATCTCCGACGAACATTTTTTTTGGGAAACTTATCCAGGCAATTTTTCTACTTAAAGTTTTTGTCAGAAGACTAATGCGAGAGCGTAGACGAAAGAAATATTTTTCTTATATTGTTTCCGTTCCAGATGTCTAAGCCAGCGATAGAATCACGGGCTAATAAGCCAGCAGACTTCCTACTAAACAACGTCGACTTCAATTAATTACATAAAGGGTCCGCCAAATAACTTTATTTTTTAAAATGCTTTAAAAAAACTTAGGAATATTTTCTCAAATTTCTTTTTTTATTTGAAAGTACAATCCTTCCGGTTAATAATGGAAAATAATTTCTTTCAAATGGCTGCCTTGGCTGGCCATGCAGTAGCCTACAGGGTCAGTCCAATTTTTAAGCACATTATCGATTGTGTGCTGCTGTATTTCACCAATTGCTTCACGAATATTGTCCTTTAAAGCGTCAATTGTCTCTGGCTTATCGGCGTAACATTTATCTTTGACGGCACCCCACAAATTATAGTCCAACGGTGTCAAATCGCAGCACCGAGGTGCCCAAACGACATCAACACTGCGGCTGAAAATGCGATCTTCGAAAACAGAACGCAAAACATCGAGTGCAGCTTCGGCTGTTGAAACCAAATGTTGCCAATATCCTCCTTTTCAATTTTTGTGAACAAAAATTCGTTCAACATGGCCCGATAACGATCGCTATTGACTGTAATGGCCACTCTTTGTTTATTTTCAAAAAAAATGGCCCAATTATGCCCCTGGACGAAAATCCGCACCAAATAGTGACTCGTGTTGGATGCGTCTGTTTTTCAATGTATGCGTGGGGGTTTTCTGTGTCCCAAATGCGACAATTTTGTTTGTTGACATACCCGCCAAGATCAAAATGAGCTTCATCTGAAAAGATGATTTTTTTTTGCCAAAATCAGCATTTTCAGTAAGTTGGTCGCAAGCCCACTTAGCAAAGTGAAAACGCGTATACGCAACCATATTCCTTCAGCGGAAGGATGAAACAAATTATCTTTCAAATCAGACATGAGCTAAATGTTACCATTAACGAAATAAGCACTAGTTGAAAAAAAAAACGTTAGATGGCGGACCCGATATAAGACAAGATATTCACACAATTTATAGGAATATTATAATCGTTGTTGTTTTTTCCGTTTTTACATTAATGCTTCTCCTAAACTCCTACATGCAAATGTTCAGAAACATTAAAACTGTTTAGAAAAAAAAAAACCTTATGGCCCCTTTTAAGATATTCATGTCACTGACAATATCAGCGTTACACTTGCTTATAAATCCCTTAACGTTATGCCATTTGTCCAGCGTGAACTGGTGTAGGGTTACGCTTTTGCTTTTTTTTTTTTATTTTGTTGTTGAAAACAGTCCAGTTGAGCAAATAAACGGAAATGCGTTCAAAATGTTAAATGTAAACCGAGTACAACAACAACAGCAACACAAACATTAACGAACAAACAATAGCAATAACAAGTAACAGAAAAACATGAAAAAGAAAGAAATAAAAAAAAAAACTCAAAGAGAACGAAGAAAACAAAACCAACCTAAAAAAAATAAAAAAGAAAGAAAAGAAAATTAATGAATGAATGACTGACTAACTGAATGAATGAGTGAACTTAAAAGCATTTGCAGATCAAATACACCAACAATAGGAAACACGAGAATGAAACATAGCAGAAGAAGTAGAAGAAGAAGAACACAACAAAAAAAAAACGGCAACATTAACAATTGGACTTAATGATTGAGGCTTAGAGTACAACAAAGAAAAGAAAAAAGAAAAGAAAAAACATTTTTAAGAAACAATAACAAACAAAAAAAAGAAAAAGGTCAAGAACTTTGCCCAACACAAACAAAAAACAACAACAACAAAAAAAACTTAAAGTGCAAAGGAAACGAAATGAATATTGAGCAGAACAAACGTAATGAGATGCTTCAGTACTTTTACGACTGCCAATACTACTGCTGCTGCTATAAACACTTCCCTTCTACTTAACTCAACTACGCATTTGTTTGTTCAAATAAGTATTCGTACTCGTGCTCGTATTTGTGTTCGTATTTGTGTTTGTATTTGTATTTCCTTTGCATACCACTCTCAAGCCCTATCATCCTATTACCTACTGTCATTATTGCTCCCTTCTTTGGACAGGAATTGTACACAATATTTACCAACAATGGTTGTGTGTGTGGGTGTGTTGTCATATTGATGACTAAATTGTATACTCGTACACAACAACAATAACAACAACAATCAATAGCAACATCATCACCGCCATTTACCCGTTTTAGTGAATGATTGCTGATGGAAAGTTAAGAATGAAAAAAAAAAAACAGACCAGACCACTAACTGGTACGAAATTATTTAAGAGACTGCATACAATTTTCAAAGAAAATAAAATAAAAAAAAAACGAAAAATCACAAGAGTTATTAACAATGAAAAGAGACATTTTGCAGTTTCTTAAATCGTTTCCTATCAGAGATCAACAGTGAGTACTCAAAACAGATGAGTAGATTCGAATCATGCTTATAATTTCATACTTATTTTAATATCATGGAGCCTCTTCAAAGAGGCTCAAAATCATAATCAAAGTTTGAAGTACTCATTGTATGTATATGTCCACGAAACACAAAATAAGCACGATTTGCGTCCGAACGCTAAAATACTCACTAAAAGATTGTGTGTTTGCTCTGCTGCTCTTCTGTATTTTATGCTTTTGTGTGTTCTAAATATGTTTCTAAAGTCATGAATCTAAATGAGTAGGCTCATAAATCAAGCACACTTTGATATGAGTTTGATGTCAACGTTGTACGCATACTCACTGCAACCTGTACTTATAAATCAATGTTGCAGTCCGTATGAATGAATCAGAGTACATTTAGTTAAATTTCAGTATTGTTTACTCTCTAATGTTCAAAATTTTATGAGTGCTTATGAGTAGGGAAAAAAGCGATTCCTTGCTGACCTTTGGTTCATCCGATTTCTCTGACTATAATTTCTCATTAAAATATAAACCTTTGTGTTGCTTCTGGACTGAATATATTTAAATTCTAGAAAATTTTGACTCAAACTGAAGGAGAATACTTGGACAAGTAGCCATATGAGCAGGTTTTCAGCTTTTTCAATGAGTCTTATCGTAAATTCCCAATAATCTTCAAGGGTCTAAGTTTAGTAATAAATGATTATAAGCTTGGATATACAGACCACAGAATTTCGATTGTAACTTGTGAAGTACAGACCGTTTTTCATTATATGGAATGGTCTCCTTCCTAATTCTCTGGGTCGTTTGGTTGATACTCTTGGACGCTTTAAGATATTCTGAGCTGCAACTACTTTACCCAGAACAGATGTACTTCCCTGTTGTAGCCAAATCATGGCAATAACTCGAGTAGTCCAAATTTCTTCTAGGTGAGGCTACATTGGGAAACACAAATTGTCGAAATAGGATGACACTAAACACAAGAACATCAAATGCATGTCAAAACAGTCACTCCTTGGTAGGGATTTTGAACTGACAGTGTAATTGGTTTATATTTCCTTGAGAACAACATTGACCAGCCCACAACTTGCAACGGCGAGCATTATATTTGCCCTAAATTCGATCCAACAGTGAGCTGTATAAGCTAATAAACGACAGGGACCTTGTAGAGCATATTAAAATCCAGCGACTGTGCTAGTTCGTCCATGTCGTCTCCGGCGAGACGTGTATTTAATGCTGGAATCTGCGGAAGTCGGCAAAGGGGACGATCTTGTTTGCGTTGGAAGGGTTTGAACAACTGGGTTTGGCGCGTGAGAAGCAAAGGCGCCTGGAAGGCGTTAGTCTGGTTGTGGTTTCAATAAAATGGCGCTATTTGCCACGCAATTCATGCCACTTTGGAAATTCTGTTCGAGCGAGTTGATGGTGTGGTCATCTTATGTAGAGACGACGTAAACTGATCACCTAGGGCATCGGGCGGTTTGAATCCGTTTTGTTTTGAGATTATCTTAAGTGATAGGTGTATGATGTATGTGCAAAAGGCACATATTATGTAAGTTTTCAAAGCCAACACAGTAAAATTCAGACAAACTTATATGGCAGAGTCATGGTAAATTTAAAATTCTGGGTAGCCACAACAATCTTTCAAACTGAAAATATCGATTATATCTCACACATACTTTTTTAATTTAAATTTAATGGTAGATTGAAGCCGCCGAAGTCTAGTAGGTAATATGTAGCCTTATTAGAAGTAAGGCCTCGGTTCAAACCCCAGGTCAAACATCTCCAACAAAACGAAATTGAAAAAAATATATCTTAGGCGACTTCCTCTCAGCAGATTTCTAGCAAAATTTTTGAGAATGAATAAAATTGCCACTAAAAGTTCTCAAGAAATCTGTCGTTCGTAGTCGACTTTAAACAGTAGGTGCCACAACTGATGTAAAAAATTAAATTAACTGAAATTAAGTGGTGTGGCTGACTGAAGGGTTGTATTGACCAATTATGTATAATAGAAAGCGCTTAACGAATGACCCAGTATAATCTAAAGAAAATCAATTTTCTTATGATATTTTTATATCAACAGTAACTTCTGTAATAAAATATAAAAAAAATTAATTTTCTCTAGACAATATTTCATTCTTTTTCTTAAGCCTTGGCAGATGTTCATAAAACTTCAAATATCGTAATAAACATTGTAATTGTAATATTAGTGTTGTTGTGTAATAATATTAAACAAAATAAAAATGTTATGTTTTCGGGATCTTTTTTTATATTCCAAATTAATTTTCAATATGCGATTTCTGAAACAATTCTAATTTCCCACGAAAAAAAAGGGTCAAATACCAAATACAAATATTCCAATTCTGTTGTTCTATCATATAATCGTATATGAAATGTATTGGTATTGTATTTGAATTGTATTGGTGTTGTATGGATATCGTATTGGTGTTGTATTGTTATTGTATTGACATCGTATTGGTATTGTATGGATATCGTATTGGTGTTGTATTGGTATTGTATTGGTATTGTATGGATATCGTATTGGTGTTGTATTGGTGTTGTATTGGTATTGTATTGGTATTATATTAATATCGTATTGGTATTGCAGTTACGCTGGAATGTGTTTTGCCTTGAACATAATTTCCAGAATCCATTATTTTATTTCATAAAATTTTGTTTTTTTGTTTCTGTTTTTCTGTATGTAATAAACACAAGTTAATGTGGTACATTAATGTACGTATGTGCGTACAGTACATAGTCAAACGCTTGCACAATATTAGAAATATGCTCACATATAAGCACACTTACATACATACGTACATACATACATACATTTAGAGATGTATGCTATAAATGACCTACACTTCAACACTTCATTAAATAAAGATTTTATGTTTCATGAGATTTACACTTCCACACGAATATGTATTTTACAGTTACATTTACATTAACACATATACAGAGTCTTTTCAGTTTCAATCTCTTTTTAAGAGTATTTTTTAGCAAGTGTTGGATACTAGATTCGTTTAATTTCATTCGGAAAGTCATATAAAAATATGGCAAGTAAACTCTACCGACATACTCTTGAACCTGTTAGAGCTGCATTACACAGAACTAGATATTTTTGGTCATTATAATCATTCAGCAAGTTATCGTATGTATGTATACATACATACATAATTGATCATTACAACCCTTGTAGTCAAGATTACGACATAGATCCTCACACCACTTATGTTGTGCGAGTTAATTTTATACATAAGTGGCAGGTCGAGGCCTACACTTTGAAGCCGACTCCGAATGATAGACTTTTGGAGAAATTTCATGGCAATTTACTCTCAGAGTTTTTGCTAGAAATCGACTGAGAGGAAGCGTTTTGATATCTGACTTGGGGTGTAACCCTAGACCTTACACCTAATAAGCCAAAATATTACCCATTAGACTATGGTGCCAAATTGCTTTAATTTTATGCAAAAACCATACAAAAATGTGGTAATTAAACTCTACCGCTTCAGACTCGAATCTGAAAAAGCTGCATTACGCAAAGCTAGTCGTTTTAATCTTCCACATTTAAGCAAATCTTCGGCTATATATGATATCGCTGTAGAAGAATAAAAATTAACAATTAATAAGCAGACAGTCATAGCAATTGCGTAGTCCTATAAACAATACATGGCAAACTGCACGAAAAGATTCACAGAACTCGTTCTCTTTGTACTCACCACATGGCGAGTCCTTCTAAAACTTCCAAAAGTGTGTTAAACTCTTCAATTTTCACTAAAGAAATTAGTAAAAGCATACACACAATAATACTTCCCTTACCTAATTGGCCATTACAACGCTAATATTGCAATCCAGGATTGCAACCTAGCTTCTCACACCAACCACTGCATGTGCTATATTTTTATGCTTGAGCGGAGCGCCCTACAGTTTCATATCGATTCTGAACGATTGATTTGTTAAACTTTTCATAGCAATTTTATTTTACTTTTAGAGTTTTTTACCATAATCTTTTGTCTAATACTGAACAATGTACCTTTAGGTGGCGATTGATCATTAAATTGATTAGGATAACGACCTAGCTTCTCACACCATGTATGTGTCTAACTTTATATATGAGTGTCGGGACCTACAGTTTAATGTCAATTCCGACCGAGAGATTTTTTTTTTTTTGAGAAGCTTTTCATGGCAATTTTATGTTTACCCTCAGAGTTTTTTCCAGAAATCTGCTATAAAGGAGTCGCCACAGAAATATTTTTCGTATTTAGTTTTGCTGAAGATGTCTGATCTGAGGTTTGAATACACTACTAGATTATCGTTCCGGAACTGTAGACCTCCTGGTGCATACATTAAGGATCGAAATTTATATTTCGAATGTGTGTTTAATACAATTTAAAAAAAAAAACTGAAACTCTAAAAAACCCTGTACAAACATTACTTTACTCTACACCATGCAAGAGGGTATAGTAGTGTTGGTAAAGGTTTATTAAAGTTTCTAATATCGATCCCATACAAAGCTTTAGTTAAACTGATTGTTTAAAAAGCGGTAAATATTTGGAGAACAAGCCAAAGCCCTATCATACAGGAAATCATTTGCATGGAAGGCTTCGACTATGTTGCAAATATTTGCCTGTGAAGTAGCACATTTGTAGGCGGAATCTACTTTAAATTCAGCTGTTGGTTGGAAAATAATTTTAAATGTAAATGAAAGTGAAAGTGAGCCTTTTTCATAATCAAAATGCACATAAGCATTGAAAAACTAAGAAAATTTAAAATTTTTTTAAAAGTGTTGCAAGCAGCTGTTGAGTTTAAGAAGTAAGGAGTAAAGAATAATTAAGATTCCTTTGAAATTGGCTTTAAAAATTTAAAAAAGAACGAAATTTGAAGGAAGGAAATGCTAACATTGCAAGGTACTAAATCTAATTATTTACTCCAAAGCATATTCGGTAGAAAAGGGTTTCATAAAGTCGCAATTGACCACCATTAATGGTGAAGTTTAAATCTCTACCAACAAACACACAGACGTACGGTTATTTTCGCCTTTTTTCATACATCCTTTCAAAATAACGCTTTATATTGATGGGCATTTCTTTTTTTTGTTATAGTTTTGTAATTTGTATGTTTCTTTTTGTTGTTGTTGTTGTTGTTGTACACTTAGCAAATGACACAGTTTCATTTCATTTACAATAACAATACCAATAACAACAACAATTACCAATGTCTGCATTAATGGAGAGAATGCGAAAATCACACAAGTATGCTACATAAGGCACTCACATGTACGTCCATGTATGCATCAAACCAAATATATGAATATGAATGAGTGTGAGTGTGAGTATGAGTATGAGTGCAAGTGTATGAAGTGGTTGTGTACGTAAATAAGTGTTAAAATATGTTTGAAAGTGCTCGTATGTGGTCATTTGCAGGAATTTCATTAACATTTAGAAATTAAACATCAGTTCAAGTGTCCATTAAATACCAGTTGAAATTGGTGAATAACCGAAAAAGGGCTTCGACGCATAAGTAAGGGAACATTAAACAATGCATACATTAAAGTCAGGCAGTACATAAAATTATACACAATATTTTAAAGCAAATATCTAACAGAATAGTTTACATTTTTCCATTTAAATTTTGTAATAAATCTGCTACATTTCTGTATCCACATGCCAAGAAGAAAAATCCAACAATCTTTCGAAATAGTTAACCAAAGTTAAAGCTTCTATATTAGCCACAATGTGCGGGTACATTTGCATAGAAATGTCTTCAATTGTACTGTGCCCTAGAAAAAGTATGAATGAGTTAATGACGAGAACTGCTTGTGTTATGGTTCTAGTATGATTCTAGAATTGAAAAAATATGAATATCTTGTAAATAGCATTACGAAATCACCAGTATTCCGTTTTCTCTAGCACCAACTTACAATCCTTCAGTCAAGATTACGATCTTGCCTCTCATGTCACGTTAATTTTATCTATAAGTAGCGAGGCCTATAGTTTTAAGTTGATTCCGAACGATAAATTCATATTTTCGTTTTGATATCTATCCTGGGTTTTGATTTGTGGCCTTAAGTCTAATAAGCCAAAAAAACGATTGCTTGGCTCACAGTGCTAACCAACAGTATCTAAGGTAATAAACCAATATAAGGAGTCTTTGAGTATTAAGAGAAAGCGTGGAAGTGGAGGAAAAAAAGGATTTGCCGACCAAAACAAGGCAAGTAAAATAATACGTATTTTTCCAAAAACACCCTAACATGTCTGGAAGAAAAGTGGCTTAAAAAGTTGGATGCTCTCAGACCTTTGTCAGAAAAGTGAAACAAACAAGCTGGGCTTAAGACATTTAGGGTCCGTCCAGAAGATGCCTGACAGGAATACAAGAAAAAATTTGGAGGCTAAAAAAAGGGCCAAAATTCTGCAGAAAAACTTTTTTAAAAACGAAAGTGCTGTATAATGGATGATGAAATAGATTTTTCTCAGCTTCCTGGTCAAGAATTTTTTTGTTGCAGATTCTAGATGGAACGTTGAAGAAAAATTTCCCAAAGAAATTTTTGGTGTGGCAAAAAATTTTGCACATGTGGCGAAAGAAGCTCTTCGTTCATTACTAGAAGCTCTATAATCAGTGATATATACATTGTCTGCAGAATAACTATTTTAAATAACTATAAGGTATCCCCATTTTTTTGACCGGATCTTGCCATATCTCACTATAGCAAAAAACCTATTGATGACCAATGATTATTACATTGATTATGTACCAAAACAAGCTAATCCACCAAATTGCCCAGAAATATTGGGCGTTAGTAAAAAGACATTTAATGGACCCGAAGGGCTTAGCAAAAAATTAAAAATATTTTAGCAGAAAGTGGAAAACTACTAGCAAAATGGTAACGAAAGACATAATCAAAGCCTTAATGGATGGTATTAAAGGAAAAAAAAATTTTTGTTAAAACACATTAAAATGTATTCATTTTATGTACAAAAGAATTCAAATATTATTTACTTTAATTGAAATATAAAATGAAAAAAATCCGCCACTTAATTTTATTTCTATAATGAAAAGTGTAAGTCAAGTTTTTTTTTGTGCGCACTCCTTAAATTCTCAAAAATATCACACAGCCCTATGTATAATATAGTTACTAATGTAGATGGTTTGGAATATTGTGCAGACCAAAACTTATCTGATACAAGCCGCTATCTCCTCCTCCGTTCTGAGAATTTTGACCTTAAAGATTTTGCGGCGTAACAGTTAGGTTAGGGTTACGACCTAGCTTCTCACACCCCACCTATGATGTGTGCTTTAATTTTATACATGAGTGGCGTGACCTATAATTTAAAGTCGACTCAGGACGACAGATTTACTCTCAAAGTTTTTGCCAGAAATCGGTGTCTTACGGTAAGTCAACGAAGAAATATTTCCTCTTCATATTTTCGTTGTGATGTCTGACCTGAGGTTTGAATCGCAAGCCTTGCGTCTAATAAGCAAACATACTACCCACTAGATTACGGCTACTACACATAATCTAGTTTTCTTTAAAAAAAAAGATGGACCGTTCTAAATTCCATAGAATAGTGCTGTGACCAATACTGTAATATGTCAGTGCGACATGGAAAATATTTTCGATTACTCTTGCCATAGTTCTGTTTGTAATACCAATTTTATTGGCCATCTTTTTTTTTAGACATCTAGAATGCCACTTCAAAATCGTTATGTTCAATGTCGAAAAGCTAAAGAGCACTTAATTTGCTTAAAATGCATTTTTTTACTTTTTTTTATGCTTTAATAATATTAAAAAAAAACTCTTTTTCTTTTTCTTCTTTTGTTAAACTTAAAAATGTTATTAAAAAGAGAAAGGGGAAATAAAAAGAATGAAAATTTTTTATTGGGCTTTTAAAACCGTATTATGCGCTTAGCTAGGAATGGGATAATAAGTTTTGATGAGTACATATTTTTGTGAATTTTATGAATTTTGTGAAAATATTTTAAATTTATGAAAATATTTTCATATCCCATGTCATGGATTTTTATTGGTTTAATCTTTTTGTTTAAAACTGAATCTTATTTAGACAATTTATTTTTGTTATGGAAGCTTACAAACTATTTTCCATCATTTTAAGTAATTTCCCATAAAAAGGAAAGCCAGGTAAGGTACTTCACTTCAATTGTATATTTTATTAGGCAGCTCATCTTATGTCACAACCCTCGTATCTTGTATTGGGGCTTATTTTAATATAAATTGAAAAATATTCTCTGTAATTAAATTAAAATCAACCACATGCCAGTGTATAAAATAAAAACTTGACTCTGTTATGAACACAATAATAATAAACGCAAAGAACAAAAAATAATATACCCCGGCGACTGTGCTAATAACATTTTATACAGGGTGTCTCAACAGAGAGTTAATATTGTTATTATCACATAAAGTTACTAAAGAAGTGCAAGCAAACTTCTGTAAAGCTTTGCTTGTAATGCATACTCAATTTGATCTTTACAATCCTTTATTCATGATTACTACCCAGCTTCTCACACCATTTACGTGTATGTTAACTTTATACATGAGTGGCCCGACCAACAGTTTCAAGTCGTGGCCGAAAGGCAAATTTTTAAGAAACTTTTCATGACAAGTTTATTTTCTCTGCTAAGAGGAAGTCGCTAAAGAATACTTTCTCATATTTCGTTTAGTTAGAGATGTCTTAGCTAGGACACGAACCATTACCCTACGTCTAATAAGCCAACACACTATCTACTAGACAACGGCGGCTTTCTCCATAAAGCTTGCCCCAATCCTGTTGTCCTGATTAGCAAACACAACATGAGTGGTATGACAAACCAAGTTCCAATCCTGACTTGAAAGTTACAATGCCTTATGATACGAATAAGTAAGTCCAGTTTGTTATGAATTAAGTGTTTAGACAATATTATTCTAGAGAAAATAATTTTTAAATTGATAGCTTACATACATAAACACAGGTCGCCGTGGTCTAGTAGGTAGTGTCTTGGCTTATTAGACGAAAGACCCAAGTTCGTATCTCAGGTCAGACTTCAAAATGAAAACTTGAAAATAATTTTTCGATAACTTCCTCTCAGCAGATTCCTGCTCCCGCCACTCATGTATAAAATTAACGCACACAACATAAGTGGTGTGAGAAGCTAGGACGTAGTACAATGGGTCAATTCGACCACCGATTACTGTACTTGTCAGAATTGACAAGTACACGTCCTCTAACCTAACCTAACCTACATAAACACATAATTGGACATTACAACCCTTCACTCAAGATTACGACCTAGCTTCTCACACGCTTTACGTTGTGTGCGTTAATTTGTATACATAAGTGGCGGGACCTACAGTTTAAAGTCGACTCCGAAAGACAGATTTTTTGAGAAACTTTTCATGATTATTTTTTTTTTTTTTTATTCTTAGAGTTTTTGACAGAAATGTTCTAAGAGGAAGTCGCAGATGTCTGACTTGGGGTTTGAATCGTAGCCTTGCGCCCACTAGACTACGGCGCACAGTGTTCGATTTTCAATTTTAGGTGGCCAAAATTAATAACTCAAGAACTAACAATCGTAAAAAAGTGATTTTTGGCATAGTGATTTCTTACATACTAAAGAAGAATTGGACAAAAAATTAGACAAATCCGCCCAACGGCACGCCCACTTTTAATTACCCGATTATGAGAAATAAAGAAAAAGTCTAAAAATTTACAAATATTTTTTTTTTTGCAATTATATGTCATTTTAAATAGGTTTAAATTATAGAATTCAAATTTCTTTAATTTATAATTATAAAAAAGGTTAAGCAAAAAAAACAAAATTATGAAGAATTAGCATCTATATCACTATTATTTTCACTATCAGACTCTTGTATATTATAATAGGTACTTTTTAGTAGTTTTAATACATCTGGCGTTAAATTTCGTTTTTTAACTGGGGGAGTTTTCCTCAAGCTGCAAATGTAAGGATCAGAAGATATTAATAACCTTTTTATTAAATCCGCATTAGTCTCTTCCCGTGAAATTTTCCGCGTAAACTGCAGTCTATAACGTCTGTTATCTTTATTCCTCGATTCTTGAGCTTCTTCAGATAATTGGCCAATAGGAAGGATGCAATGTTCAATTATAGCTTTGCCATGCCAAAGAACTTTGTGCACACTGACAGGCATGTAATACCAGGGATAGAGATTTAAATAAAGATTTCTTGTTTCTAATGTATAATTTTCAAATTCTTCTACATTTATAATATATCCAGATGCTAAGCATTCTAATATCACATGAAAACGTTTAATAAGTTCTAAGCTTATACCAGTTATTTGAGCAGATAATTCTGCATTTCTGAAAAATCGTCTGGCTGTATTTCCGTCATTTGTATTTCCGGATGACTGTTTAGGCATGTCTATCAATAATCCCATTTTGGATCTAAATTCATTTTGAATAAAAATTTTTCTTTGTTGAACTTTAGTTTTGTTGTCTTCACCTCTAACTTGCCACATTTTTATTTCCATCCTGTAAGCTATGTGTAATAAACATTCCATGAATCTTATCCACGAATGTAGAGGCGACAAGCCAAATTCCAAAACTCCGGGATCTACGGTTTTTTGTATCAGAGCTGAAGAGTTATTCATTTCCGAAGGCTTAGCTCCGCAAACATAACATATTTGTGACGAATTGTAATTTGATAAAGCAGAGCAAACTTTTCCATCAATCATACATAATATTAATTTCGGTTTTATATTAACAGTATGTTGATTATTGTTAACAACAATATTGACTGCAGTAGGAATTAGTTTTGCTATTTGGTCTTTAATACCTTGTACTTCGCTTTGTATCAAATCCTTTGTTTCTTTTGCATAGATTGATTTTATAGGGCGACAATAGCGTGGGGAGTTTGGCGTTTTATTTTCATAAAATATAATTTTCTCATCACTTTTATTAATTAAATATATTTGTACTAGTACAAGAGAAATACTAAACAAGTTTTCATGACTACTACCTTCTTGCAGCCATTTTTGCTTATAAAGACTTTGATTCGATCCATCACATCCCCACTTGAATAAAGCAATTATTTCTGTATATGTACTCAAGTGATTTTTTATAATATCACTGTAAGCAGAATATAATCTTAAAATCGTGTGGTCTATTAGCGACTGCAAATTAATTTCTGCATAAGACTCTGTTACTGTAATTTTTTTTGGGTAGCAAAGTTCTTTTGACCGCTTAACTAATTCATAGGAAGGGTATAAGGATCGATTATAAATCTTTGTATGTTGTTTTAACATACGATACTTGTTTGAGGATAAATCTAAATCCAAAATCAAAGCCAAAGCTTCATCCGCTGAAAGACCATTTGTTATCTCAGTTTTTGACCTTAATTTCTATATGGCTTTTTCCCTTTCTGGCGAAGATAAAGCTAACTCTTTTACCAATTCTGCTGAACAGCGTTTTCCAGATGAATGCATGTGTGTTTTAATCGCCATCATCATTTGCTCGGTACCTACTGAATTAGTCAATTCTTTTACTTTTCTTCTCTTGCTTCTTTGGCTACAATCTTCAAATTCCTTTTTTGGCCTGCCCACCTTATAATCTTCTTTTGTAGTATTTATTGTAAAATGACAATAATCTATTAAAACTGCTAGCCAATCGTTATTATCATGTAGGAATCGGGGTTTTGTTCTCTTAGCCTTTGTCCATGTTTTCTGAAACTCGCTGCATATATTCATACTAAAAGATTTTAATTTATCAAATTGAATCTTTGCTGCTGAGCTGCTAACAAAATTTGATGAAATAAAGTCCACCAAACGATCAACACGTTCATTTTTGACACTGGATATCCATATGTCGAAAAGTTCCATCCGGGAAATATTCATCACGATAAAAAAATAAATAATCAGTAGACCCACTAAAAAGTTTTTGTTTACAGTTTTTAATTGAGTTTAATTTACACAAAACAGAACACCAAAATAAAAAATATATTGCATTCTTTTTGCCAACAACAATATTTAAAAGAAAAAAATCTACAAAATAACGGTTAATTTCTACAGATGAATAATTAATTATACATGATCACGTAAGCCCACGATCAAAATAAAGCTCCTTATTCAAAACATAAACTCTTAAGAAATAACTTGCAAACAATTTTATTAAATTTTGTTCCACGTCGAAGGATGGTGTATAATTGTTTTGAAAACTTTGTTCGGCAGAGGCAGATTCGGGCAAAAATTTTTTTTGGTTTCTTTTAAAGGAGTATCCCAAGTATACAAAACTATCAAAAGTTGGACCCCAGCTGATAACAGAAAAAAGTATTAATCTAGGAATTTTTGCTTTTGATTTAATGTTTTTTTAAGAGCTTCCCTAATATATCTATCAATATCTAAAATTGTCTTCACTCAAATATATACAAAATAGCAGCTTTAAGTTTCGAAGGAACTCTATTTTCATTAAAAAAAAGAATTTTTTATAAATATAATATAGAAAAATTTTTATTCACGTTCAAAGTTCAACTTATTTTCGAGCGAAATTAATTATTTTTCTTAAGTATATATTACCCATCTTTCATGTTACCGTTACAAGCTTACAATGTAAGATTTCAACTAAAATGAATAAAGAAATATCTTAACTAGATAGTCTATTTTAAAATCTGAATGGAATTTTTTTCCTTTTTTAAAGTTAATTTTTGGGGTTTTGGCCAGCTAGATTTAAAAATCGAACACTGTGCGGCGGCTTCATAACTAATAAATATTACTAAATATACACCTTCTTTTGGGATACCATATATGAAAAATTTGTTTTTCTTTTTTTCTTTTGTAGTTTTTTTTTTTTGTTTTCTTGTTTCTCATAATTTTATTTGAAAATATTTTTGCGCATTATGGTCAGCTTATAACAATACCCGCTACAACAACAACAACAATATAATAGGAACAGCAATGCAAACAAGAATAAATTAACGGCTCTTTTAATAACACCACGGTCTAATAATTTCCCACTCTCTGGTTTTATTAACCATGATATTGAAACAGAATTTTTTTTTTCGTTTTTATTCCGTTTATTATGGCTAAAGCGTGAAATAAACGTTAAATAACTCATTCAAGTTGTCAATATTGAAATAAAGTAATGGGGATAGCCCCTACACACGATTTACATGATTCTCGTGTTTTTCTTTTTTTTAATTCTTTAATTTTTTAATTGCTTTTAAATGGCGTTTAAATGAGTTCTGTGATTAGGATTTATAGTTTAAGTACTGAAAAGATTAAAAAATCAATTTAATTATAGACTGTATGAGTAATATTGCTAACAAATGAAATCTTAAAGTTCAATTTTGATTTTTCCTTAGTTTAGAATAAAGATTTTAATATAATAACTGAAATCAATTATACAGTGAGCGTAAAAAGAAACCGTACATTAAAAACAAACAAAATTTCATTGATAAATTATCGTTTTTTTTCACTGTTTCCAATTGGCAGTTTTTAAAATTGAAACAAAAAATTTTGAAATAGTGTTAAATTTTCTCACTTTAAGTAATAAAAGATGAGTTTGATGATTGTTAGTATTTTATCCATATTATACAGTTTCTTTTGACGCTCACTGTATATTACTACTTATATCATTATGAAATGTAACGGTCCCAAAACAAACCTACGGAGTAGACGTTGACTTATGTACATTTTTTTTTTACTAAAAATATATAAGTTTAGTAAATATTGAACAAATTTTTCTCTCTTAGAAAAACCAATACTTTCATATGAAACATCTGAGTCTAACCAGTATTATAGATGGGCTAACATCTACTCTCGGGAAGTATAAACAAATTCAATAGGTTCGTCAAAATGAACATCGTGAAACTCAATTAATAGAGTTCGATATAATACCTTAAATTCTAGGCATTTCGTAAGAGTTTAGTACCACATAAGAAGTCGCCGTGGTCTAGCATATAGTGTGTTGGCTTATTAGACGAAAGGCTTCGGTTGAAACCCCAGGTCAGACATCTTTAACTGAAAGAAATATGAACAAATATTTCTTCGGCGTCTGCCTCTTAGATTTCTGGCAAAAACTATCTAAAAGTAAATAAAGAATTGCCATGAAAAGTTTCTTATAAATCTGTCGTTCAGAATGGATTTTAAGCTATAGGTTCCACCACTCATTAAAATTAATACGCCCAACATCAGCGGTAAGAGAGGCTAGGTCGTAATCCTGACTGAAACGATTGTAATGACCAATAATGCATGTAAGTATGTTTTCTTCTCAACAGACTTCTGGCAAAAACTCTGAAAATGTAATAGAATTGCCATGAAAAGTTTCCCCAAAACAAAATATGTCGTTCAGAGTCGGCCAGAGATCAGCAATGAATCGTTTTTTCGTTACTTATAAGGACTCAGGAAATTTTGAATATAAGTGAGTCGACAATCTTGAAATTTAACTATGAACTTTGATTCATTCTAGATTGATTGACAAGTACTGGTTGCAATGAGTATGCGTACAACGTTAGCATTAAACTCATACCATTCGAAATATATTTGATTCATGTGCCTACTCATTCAGACTCCTAATTTTAGAGAAATGCTTATAATCCATATAAATGACGATGACGAGTAACTCAAATTATTTATCAAAATTTACAGTCTCAGTTGTTAGGCATTTACAAAAAAAAAAACGAAAAAAGGCACAGAGCAAATACACAACCTTTTAGTGAGTATTTTCATATCATAATAGTCGTACTCGCATCATACTTATTTTGTATTTCGTGTACGAGTATATGTATGTTGAGTTATGAAGAGTCGAAATCAACAACATCATACGTGTTGTCAAGTATGAATACGATGAGTACTTCAAAGTTTGAATATGAGTAGAAGAGGTTCTATGATATAACAATAAGTATGAATACGTATATGTATCAGAAATTATGAGCATGATTTGATACTACTCAACTTTTTGAGTACTCATTGCTGATCTTTTGGTACTGGCACTAATGGTTAGTCGGTGGTCCGGCAAACTAGGTCATTATTTATTCCTTCTTACAAACAAATTTAAATCCTTAAAAAAACATCACAACATATAACGTTTTATTGTGAACCTGCTTAGAATTTATAAAAGTACAGGAAATCTAAAAGATAAAAGTGCAACCTATCTTCCGATTCATTAATCAAATTTTAATCAATTTGTTCAATTTTTTGTTTTAATCAATTTGGTTTGCTGATCAATGTCTTTCTAATGAAATTATTAACATTTTAATAAACTCCTAATGAAATTCTACCAAAAATTAATTAACTACACACTACACAGTAAATTAATGTATTTTCAACAATTTCATGCATAGCATAGCATTCTACCCTGTAAACAGGGGGAAATTTACACCAACAGCTAAGGATGTTTAAATTTTTTTTTTTAATAAATTTCCAACGCCGTTTTTCGTTATGGAATATTTTTGTTTTTAATGGGAAATTTAAATTGAGCCGGCTTCTAAATTTATGAGGCAACAAATTTATTGGGCGGCAATGCCTCAATGAATGAAGGAATGAATGAATGTATTTGGGAAATAACATGATAATTAACTAAGGAAGCATGAAAAGAGCAACTAAATGCATGAGATTTAGAAACTTACCAACGAAATTTATTTTAAATATACACACACACAGACACATTCTTATACTATAGTTTTGTAAGATGAGTGGTTAATATTGCGTGTGTGTGTGTGTTTAGTTACTGGTAAAACCAACTAGTCAACCAACCAACCAACCGACCGACCGACCAACTAACCGACAATTATGATTGTTGAATGATGGTCTTTTAATGAATGTGTACAATATAATCGGTGCATGGAGCATACAATACCAGCCAACAGATGAGAATGTTTGAATTATTGTAAACGTTCAGATATGGTATTATGTGTGCGGATGTTGTATGTTCGCCCGAATAAAATGAATTTTAACTTAATAGCAGCGATTTGCTCTAGTTCTTCATTTGAAGTGAAAATAACATTCATTCAACCAACCAACCAACCATCCATTTATGGGCACTCAGTCACACATACAACATAATCACATCGACTAAGAATACATGGCAGCAACAATTTTGCCAAAATTATTCATTCACTCATTCACTCGTTCATTCAGTCATTCATTCATGCATTTATTCATTCAATCTTTTGTTTTCCTTTATTTCCATTTTGTTGTTGTTGTCTTGTGTTTATAATTTTTTTTATTTTTCGGCAACATGCAACAACTATTCGTTTTTTTTGCTGCCACATATGCGGCTTCTCGTTTATACGTTTCATTTACGTGTTACAAACATTTATAATTGGTTTCTGGCCTGTTCTGGTAACAGCAAAAATCCAAACAAAACTTATATTGGAAAACAAACATTATTAACAACCCATCCATCCCATCCCATCCCACCACATCCACTCAGCATACAAACCGTCATGGATACTAATGCGGTTTTTCTTTAGTTTTATGGCGGTTATTGGAGTCATTGTTTGAAAATTATCATTTTCCTGTCTCCACCAACCATAGCACAGGCAACAGCAATAATGTCGAGAAATCATATTAAATTTTGTCTTCATTTATTTGCTGCAAATTGCTGTAATTTTGGCAAAATATTGAAATCATTATGCATTACAAATTAAAGAAATCATTTCATCGCTGTGTCGATGAACGCAAAATGGGTCATTTCTTGTCTTTTTATTTCTTTATTTATTCTCTGGATCTAAGTTGGTGATTGAATATTTCCAAATAATAGAAAGTTTTTTCTGTGTTTACTGCAAAATTTGAAACTTACCAAACGATTTCAGGTCGGTAAACTAAAAATATTGGCCTTTTTTCGGCAGCATAGTAAATTCTGATTTAACAAAGATCTTAATCTCGAAGTCTCAATATTTTGTTACGGAAATGAAAACTCAAAATACTAGTGTTTTACATTTACATTGAAATTGTAAACAAAAGCTACAAAAAACAAAACAAAGCAGTAAACAAACCTGTTTACAAATTATCGTACTGCTTAATATAACAACAAACAAAAAAATGGTAAACAAGTAAACAAAAAATACACAAACAATACTACAACAATAAAGGCAAACAACGATGTTTACATTTATAGAGATTTCAAGGAAGCGAAATCATGAACCTTCGCCTTTAAGAACAGATTGTTTACGTTGCTATATAAAAGGCAATGCAAAGTAGGCGACTGAGTTAGTAAAGTTCAGTCAGTCTTGTGTGAGGGCGCGATGTGTTTAAAAAGCATACTCGTGGTTTGAAAATCTCCATTACAAAGATCTGTCGATTAACTCTAGTAATTATTATTGTTTATGCCAAGGGTATAAACAGAGGGATAACAACGAAAAGCAATTGTTGTTGTTTACAGAAAGTTGTGATCAGTGGCACTCAGAACTGTGCAAATAATAGGGAATCTTAATGAAAACTAAACACAAATTTATTTTATTTTAGATTTAATCTATGAGGTCATATTTTAAAAGTTTTAAATGTTAGTCTAATAGGTAATGTGTTGGCTTTTAAGACGTATGACCTCGGTTCAAGCCAGAGATTAGCAATGAGTACCCAAAAAGATGAGTAGAATCGTAGCATACTTATAAGTATACTTATACACATTCATGCTTATTTTAATATCAATGAACCTGTACTCATATTCAAAGTTTGAAGTACTCATCATATTCATATTTAACAACACTTTGGATGTTGTTGATTACGACTCTTAATAACTCAACATATACACGCAGCATAAAATAAGTATGAATCACGTTCGATCACCAAAATACTCACTAAAAGGTTGTGTGTTTGCTCTGCTTACTACCTTTTTCCTTTTTTTTTTTTGTAAATGCATGAATAATTAAGACTGTGATTCGAATCATTTATAAGGAGATATTTTAGTATTTCTCTAAATTTATGAATCTAAATGGGTAGCGCTATAAATGAAACACATTTCGAATGGCATAAGTTTGATATCAACGTTGCATGCATACTCATTGCAACCTGTCCTTATAAATCAACGTTGTATTAAGTACGAATGAATCAAAGTAGTTAAATTTCAATATTAATGACTCACCTCAAAATTTCATGAGTAGGGAAAAAACAACTCATTGCTAATTTTTGATGCATTTGGTCGTTACATGCCCTCAGTCACGATTACAACTTGGTTTCTCAACAACACCTTGATATTTTAAGGTAAAAAAGACACAATTTCCATTTCTATAATGGATTCCTTATTACTACCTCTTATATATTCTACATTTAAAATGGATAAAGAAAAAAGTAATTAAAAATTTTATGCTCTAATAATGAATGTAAAGAATATTCGTTACAAATAAATTTCCAAATTGGTGTTACACAAAATGAAAAGAAATTGAAAATTCAAAAAGAAATTTGGCTGTGATAATTTTACTATTACTGTAATCGTTATAATTGTTGCAAATAAAATTTATTCATAATTTAAGAAGTACTTGTTGGTTAATGTTCTGTTAACATATTCTGGCTTCCAGTCTGATCATCACCGTCATCATCATCATTGTTATTATCGTTCAAGCATAAATTATAATTATTTTCATTATTTTTATTGCGATTTTTTTGGTTTTTCTGCTTCTTATTATAATTATTTAAAGTTCTTGGCTTACAAAAACAAAACCAAGGAATTAATTTTGTTACTGAATGTATGTCCCATGTGTGCTGTTGGTGAGTTGAGGTGGTTTATTTTTCAAAAGCCACATTGAACAGCCTTAACCATGGCGGAGCGTGTGAAATTCATTTAATTATTTTCATGAATCTTTTTTTTTATTATTTTCCTTTTTTTTTCTTGTACACAGTATTTAAGAAAAACTATGTAATAAAACTTATGTACGTACATACAAACATGAATACAATTGTGAATTTGTCGGTTTGTCAAGTCTTACACGAGCAATCTTCTCTTTGCATGCGCCATTATAAGTACAAAATACACAATTTTGTTACTCTTGTTGTTGTTATTGTTATTGTTGTTGTTGTTGTCTCCAACTGTGAGTTTATTTAAAACATTCAACATGTAATTAAAACTTAAAGTCTTCATTATGAATTTGAGTTCTTAAGTAAAAACAAGAAACTCCATTCATATGGTAAGGAGAGAGTGAGAAAATCAGGAAAAAAAATTTTAATACAATGTCGTATTAAAAAAAAATGTTTAATTAAATTACTTTTTAATTTAATTTTTTCCATTTTTCTTTAATATAAATCTCTGTATAGTTTTTTAAGTACTTCAACTATTTTTTATATACGATTATACATATATTCATACATACAGTGGTGACCTTATAATTAGAAACGACTTAGCACAAAAAATGCAACGTTAGGTAAAATTATCTTTAAGTGCGATAATTTTTAAAAAATAGTGGCCAGTTCAAAATATTTCTTTGGCTTATTAATCTCTACAGTTATAGATACCTATTATCAATAACATTATGTAAATATTTTTAATTAATGATATATTATTTTGTCATTTATTAAAAAGAGTGCGAATTTCATGGGAGCAATAAAAATGCAACAGCATAAATTTTAATGCGTTTATTTAAATTAAATAGTAATTTTTACAAAAAAAAATCTTAAAATTAATATTTAGTGGCGTAGCCCTTATTTTTTATGACTTCTTGCAACCTAGAAGGCATAGAGTCGACTAAAGCTATTAATGTGTTAATGGATATTTTCTCCCATTCACTTTTCAAAATTTCTTCTAATTGCCTCTTATTTGACGGATGTTTCCTCTTAACTTCCCGATCTAATAGCTCCCATAGATTTTCTATAGGGTTTAGATCGGCTGACTGTGATGGCCAATCCAAAACATTGGCATCATTGTCGCTTAAAAAGTTTCGAGCTAAGCGACTTGAGTGCTTTGGATCGTTATCCTGTTGGAATATGCTACCAGGAAGCATTTTTTCCCGCAGATGAGGAAGCATGTGTTATCCAAGGATTTCACAGTACTTCTTGGCGTCCATTTTTCCTTCGATTTGAGTTAAGGGACCTACCCCATCACGGGAAACGCACCTGTAAATACGTGACGTAAAATCAATAATTTTTTTTAAACATATCGTTCCTTACCCCACACCATTATTGATCCACCGCCATGTTTTACGGTTGGAAGTTGATATCTTGGAGAATATCTCTGTCCAGGCGGTCTTTGAAGAAAATTTATCCCATCGGAGCCAAACAAATTAAGTTTGCTTTCATCGCTCCACAAGACTTTAGCCCATTGTTCATTTGACCAATCCTTGTAACGTTTTGCAAATTCCAGGCGCTTCTTTTTATTGATTGCACTGATGAGAGGTTTCTTTGCGGGTCGTCTCGCATGCAAATTAGCCTCTTTTAACCTACGGCGAACAGTGTGAACGCCTAGAGAGACTCCCATTTGCTCATTTGCGAAATTAGCAACGTCCACTGCGGTCTTTCGTGGATCTTTTTTAACCAGTGCAATCATCTGGCGGTCTTGGCGAGAGGTAGTTTTTCGAGGATTACCACTACCTGGTTTCCTTTCCACATTATTTCTCAAGGAAAATCGAGATTTAATCCGACATACGGTTGATTGATTTACACCAAAGAGGTGTCCAACTTCACGCATGGATTTTCCTTCTTCTAAGGCTTTAATGATTGCAGTTTTGCTGTCAGCTGAGAGCTGCTTCTATTACAAAACACATCTTGTATAACTTATTTAAGAAATTTTCAATTATAATTAAATAAATTACTTACTTTAACTATTTTTTTATTATGTTGCATTTTTTTTGCTCGCTAAAAATTTGCACTTTTTTCACTAATTCAAAAATATTTAACTTTTTAAAGCAGAATTTGGAATAAACTGTGGTTACTTTGAAAACTTATAATTGAAAGAATTAACAGCAAAAGAAAATAGATAAATTAGTTACCGTTATTTTGAAACAGATCTTATTAAAGATCATATGGCACAGTGTTGCATTTTTTGTGCTCGCTACTGTATATTCATACATACAGTGGTGACCTTATAATTAGAAACGACTTAGCAACATATATGTTTGCTAATTTATTTTCAAAACTTTGTAACTCATTTTAAATTGTGTACCTATGTACTTGGGCTTTGTTTGGAGAATGTCTTATACAAGTTTTTCATCAGATTGGAACAATCAAACTTGGATTCGTCACTCCAGAGAACTCTGTTTCAGAAACGCTGAAATATTTTAAGCATTTCCGTTCCAAACTGTAACCTATTTTGAGACACGCAATTTTTTCTGCGCAATGCACGCTCGAAGTCCCGACTCCTATAAATGGCTTCTTATTATCCGTGTGGATGTTTCTGACGTTAAAATTGTCCAATTTCAGCCTTTATTCCACGAGAAGACAAATAATCTTTAAATAATTCTGTCTTCTGCTGGAGTGGTTTTTCTGTCTCTAGGATTCCTGCCTAGGATTTCAAATAGTTATCAAAAGAGATCTTTAGATAAAAACCCTCGAAGTAAAGATGAATTTTTTCAGCTGGTGCAACAAAGATGGCACAACCTATCAGTACAAATATGCCAACGTTTGATACATAGCTTAACGAAAAGTCTTACAGATGTTGTTCGAAACAAGGGCTATTCGAAAAAATATTAAAGAATATTCCCATTAAATGTGAACTTTTTAAGATATTTTTAAGCTGTTTGTAAGAATATTTTTTGTTTCCAACCTGAAATTGGAATTTTTTTGTTTTTAGCAAATTTTTTTAAAAATGATATTGATGCTGGGAATTTTTTTTATTTTAAATTTAAAGCAAACATTTTGTATTGTCTTCTTAACTCTTGGTTTTAAAATGAATAAAAAAGTTTTGAAAAGAAATTAAGAAACTTACATGTTGCTAAGTCGTTTCTAATTATAAGGCCACCACTGTATTTAAATGAAATTTAAAAATGAAAAATTTATGCGTAAATTATGAGCAGGTCTTTATGGTATGTATTCCTTATAGTGGTCATGGATTATAAGAAGCGATCATCTTATTTGGAGACAAATGTTTTGATGTCCTAACTAAATTCGCAGACGTTTAGTAGGTAGGGTCTTGGCCTCCGTCCAAAAAAACATTGCCATCTATCGGGTTCGCCACCTAACATTTTTTTTTCAACTAGTGTTAATTTCGTGAATGGTAATACTAAGTTCATGTCTGATTTGACAGATAATTAGTGTTATCCTTCCACTGAACGAATATGGTTGTGTATACGCTTGAACAACGCTGGGAAATATTGCGACATTGCTTTGAAAATCATGGAAATGTTACAGAATGTGTGCGAAAATTGCGTACGGATTTTGGAAGAAGATAAGCACTGTCAGCTCCGTATGTTCGTTAACTGGTGAAAAAAGTGAAAGAAACTGGCATCCTTATCGATAAAGCAAAGCGTGAAAAACAGTGCGTACACCCGAGAATATTGCTGCTGTGGCAGAAAGTGTGCGTGAAGCGCCATCAACATGAATTTCAGTTCATTGAGACGAATTTTGCATAAAGACTTGGTATGACGCCATACAAAGTCAAATTGGTTCAGAAGTTGAAACCAATTGACCATCCAATGCATTTTCGCTTCGCTAAGTGGGCCTGCGATCGATTTTGGCAAAAAAACAATCATCTTCTCAGATGAAGCTCATTTTGATTTTGGCGGGTATGTCAACAAGCAAAATTGTCGCATTTGGGACACAGAAAACCCGCACGCATACATTGAAAAGCAGACGCACCAAAAACGAGTCACTGTTTTGTGCGGATTTTTTCTTCGAAAATGAGCAAGGAGTGACCGTTACTGTCAATGGCGATCGTTATCGGGCCATGTTTAACAAATTTTTGTTCAGAAAAATTGAAGAGGAGGATATTGGCAATATTTGGTTTCAACAGAACGGCGCTACGTGCCACTTAGCCGCCCCGTTTTTGAAGATACCATTATCAAAGGCAAAGCTAATGTCGTTTGGCCACTTTAAGGCTGCGATTTAACACCGTTGGACTACTATTTGTGGGATAAGTGTTACGCCGACAAACCAGAGACATTTAACGTTTTAAAGGACAATATTCGTAAAGCCATTGGTGAAATATAGCTGCACACAAACGATAATGTGCTTAAAAATTTGACCGATCGCGTATGCTACAGCATGGCCAGCCAAGGCAGCCATTAATTAATAATCGGAAAGATTGTACTTTCAAATAAAAAAGAAATTTGAGCAAATATTCAGTAGCTTTTTTTAAAAGCATTCTAAAAAAAAAAAAAAGATATTTGGCTGACCCATGCAAATATGATTATTTCACGCAAACATTGGCTAACTTCTGGTGGTCGCTCAAACGTGAAATTGACACATTTTGTGATAAACAATCAATATCCATTAAGTTTGGTGAGATATAAAAAAGGTATTTATGAGCTCTACTCAACTGTCTGAACAATGTGAACTACATACATAGTTACTTGGATGTATTTTCACTGTATTTTGTATGTATGTAAGGACTGGAATAATATGATTTTCACATACCACAAGGTGTGTCTATATTATTCGCTCAAATTTACTAATTTGTATTTACAAGCAACATAATACAATAAGAAGTTTTTTTTCTTAAAAATTCTAATTTATTTCCATAAGATAGAACTTAATGCCAATGTTGCCACCTGTAAAGTATGGGCACAAGGCTTCAAACAAAAAAATATTGATAGGCATTTCAGTACACAATGTTAGCAACGCAATATATATTCCATCTGTGGTGCATAACATTGCATAGCTGAAAATGTACAACAAACAAAATGTTATCAGTTTTCATGAATCTCTCTATCTCTCTATAAATTGCATTACAAGTGCTCTTTTTTTTAAAGCATATTTTAATTAAATAGTCATACTTCAATAAAACTCTGTATTAATTTAAAGTGCTTTTATTATGGCAATAATTTACCCATAAACTAATAAACTTAAATCATGTTATTCTCTCTCTGTTTTTTTCAAATGGATTTTATGTTTAAACGTGTATGAGATCAGATTGTGTTTTTTTTTTGCAATTCAATGACATTTAATTTAATTTAATTAATAAGAGATTTTTATTTATAAATTTATATTCACTGCTTTTTTTTACATCATTAAATACTGTGTGTTCATGTTCATAAAAACAAGATAAAAAAATCGTAAAAAAAACATCAAATAGACTTCGAGGCCTGTTTATTATAAGCGCCACACCTACATACATACCTACATACATGTAATGAGGTGTCTATTTCATGTAGGTTTATATGTTTAAGATAGTTTAAAATTTAATAGCTCTTCAATTAAAATTGTATAGTAGGCAGTGTCTTCGCTTATTGGGTGATAGGCCATGGTTTAAGTCCTGGCTCAAATTTCTTTCGGTGACTTCATTTCGGCAGTCTTCTAGCCATAAACTCTGAGAGTAAAATATAATTACCATGAAATGTTTCTCAAAATAGCTGACTTTCGGAGTCGATATTAAACTATACGTTCCTCGCTTCATGGATAAAACTTACAAACACAAGTCGGGTGGTGTGAGAGGCTAGGTTGTAATCCTGTCTGAAGGGTTATAATGATCAGTTATTTTAATAAATAGTCGATTAAGATGTGGAACAATACAGGACAAATGTGAAACAAATTTTTCTTATAGTTGAAATGAGATTTTTCAAACAGAATACAAGTAGACCCCGACTTATGACTATTCGCTCTTACGACCGTTTTTTACCAATTTTTTTTCATAGAAATACTTAAAGAAATATGCAGTATA
This sequence comes from Sarcophaga peregrina, assembly GCA_014635995.1. Lineage (NCBI taxonomy): Eukaryota > Metazoa > Arthropoda > Insecta > Diptera > Sarcophagidae > Sarcophaga > Sarcophaga peregrina. The sequence goes on along the minus strand of CM025792.1, from coordinate 99,462,021 downwards.
AAAAGTCACCGTGGTCTAGTAGATAATGTGTTGGCTTATTAGACCAAAAGCCAGGGTTCGAGTCCCAGGCCAGACATCAGAATAAAATACAGAAAGTATTTTTCGGCCATTTCTCTTAGCAGCAAAACTCTGAGGTAAATAAATGCCATGAAAGTTCTCAAAAATCTATGATCGGAGTCGCTTTAAACTGTAGGTCCCGCCACTTATGTTTAAAATTAACACACACAACGGAAGGAGTGTGGGAAGCTAGGTTAATAATCCTGACTGAAGGATTGTATTGACCAATTATATATGTATGTGAACCTAACGTTGTCTCTATACTGAACCCAAGCTAAAATTTTCAATCATTGTTAATGTGAAGCCAAATCTTTAAGTTCTCCGATTTTATTGAAGAATCTTCCGAAACTTTGTGTTATGAAATTCACACCTTTAGGCATAGATCATCTCCACCTGTTTATCTTAAGGGTTATAAGAGGATAAAACGAAGGATATGCTTTCCACTAATAGAGACGTGCGTAATGACCGGAAACCTATCTCGATCGTAAGTCGGGGAATACCTGTATGAGTAATTTTGATGGGGGTTTTTGTATGTGAAACACAGATCATTTCGCAGGCCTCTAAGAGAGTTCTCGAGAGCACCGCCTTGGTATAATAGATAATGTGTAGGCTTATTAGACGTGAGACCTCGGTTTAAATCCCAGGTCAGACATCTCGAACAGAACGAAATATGAAAAAATATTTCTTTGGCGATTTCCTCTCAGCAGATTTCTGGCAAAAACCCAGATCTGACTTTCGAAGTTAACTTTAAACTGTAGGTCCCTGCACTCATGAATAAAATTAACACACACAACATAAGTGGTGTTGAGAAGCTAGGCCCCAATCCTAACTGTAGAGTTGTAATCAGACCTTGGCCAAAAAGAGAACATGATAAAAATGTGAGTGCTTTTGTAAGTGGCATTTGTATAACCCAGAGAAAAATTCTTATTAATGTTTTCAAGTGTAATCTAATTATTTGTTTATGTAGTGGAAAATGGAAATTGTACACTGCCAAAACCCCTAAAGATTGTGTATTTAACTTGATAAATATTCGTCCAAAAATGGAGATCATTTCTCATTGTTATTAGTGAATCTTATTCGAAAATAGTGAGTTCTACTGTAATTTTTCTTTGGGTGTATAATTGTTATACAAAAAATAAGCGACGAGAAGATTCTTCAATACAATGTGGGCTGCAACCATCATATTCTTCTAGTCTAGAAGGAACCATTCCAATTTCTTAAAAGAAAAGTAAAATAAATTTAAAATTGATTTTAAAATTCCTTAAAAATGAAAGCGAACAATATTGGCCATTCTAGTTATTACTTTCCCATGCATTCAATAAATAGAAACCTATTCTTATGAAAGAAACAACATGATAAACTTTCTTTCTTTTCGTCTGGTTTTGTTTTCCTCCTGCAACGAAATACAAGAAAAAAATTTATAATTTTTCTAAAGAAATCTTAAAACATTCTGTGTTTTTCTCCTGCTGCACTACTTTTCTAAAAATTCCTTTATTTGGTTCACTTGCAAACATATTTTCTGCATTTTAATGATTTTCTTTTAAAAAAAAAAAAGTTTCAGTTTTCAAGGAACCGTATTATATTTACAAGTAGCATAAATTTTCTATTCTCACTGTCTGTCTGTCCATTCATTTGTATGGCAGTTAGTCAGTTTCTTTAGAATTTCCATTTCTTATTACTTCTGTCATTTATGACGATGATGGTGGTGATGACGTTGATAATACAGAGATAATGTTGATTACGGCGAAAGCATTAGAAAAAATTAATATTTATAAGTGAAAATGCTATTATTAAAGGAAAAATTATTTCTTTATCTCTCTTTCTCTTTTTTTCTTTTTGTTATTGTGTTACTTTTTAGTGGACTTCTTCCATCAGTTTGAAAATTTATTTTCTTAAGAGCTTATTTATCTAATATTTGTCGTATTTCACTTAATAAAATTATTTTCTATTCGTTTTTTTTTTATGTTTTCTTGAATCAGATTCATTTTATTGTCATCTTTTTTGACTTTTTGTACGCTTTGTTGTGACAGGATTTAGAAAAGTTTTGTTGAAACTGAGTAACAACAAATTGAAATTGAAAACGAAAGATGTCTTTGCCGATTTTTTTTGAACAATTGCCTCCCATCAATATTAGTTTGGTTAATAGCAGGTATTTTGTAAAGAATTGAATAACCGATCTTGGAAAATTAATTGAAGAGACACAAGATTACAAAAATTATTTTGTTCAGCAAGCCTACATTGTAATGATTGAATAGAATATATTGAATTTGATGTAATGAATGAAGGTGTCTGCATTAATTTTTAATTTCAATATTCGATTTAGATAAGATTAAAGGTAATTGGTGTGCCTATTATAAATAATACTCCTATATAGAGTCTTATATTGAAAAATTAGTTACAAAAGAAAGGAAAAGCTTATAAGCTCAGATTAAGTGGACTTACATTACGCCAATCAGGCAAAATCTTTGAGAAAATATGATTAGATTTTCTTTTGATGCTCACTGTATATTTGTACATTAGAGTGGGGTGAAAAAATAAAGTTAAATTAAAGATATATTAATAACGTTCCCAAAACCAATAAAACTTTTTGCCACGCCTAGAAAAACCGCCCTTTTTGTTTTTTATGTACTACGTCGCCATTTTAGGTCCGACCGTAACATATCACATATCAGTATTTGTGGCTTGACGGCAGCTACATTTCATATTTTTTGAAAATAAAAATATGGGCGGTATTTCGAGGCGTGGCAAAAAAAATAATTTTTATATTTTTGGAAATGTTTTTTATATAGCTTTAATGCTAGGAGGTGACTGACTCAACTTTTGTTTTGTCCATAGAGAGCGACCGGCTTTAGTGCACATCTTTGACATGAGTTAATAGGTTTTTAACTAAATTAAAAGAATTGAGATGATAAGCAATGTGTTGCCCCAGCTAGGATAGTGTCATATGCGATTTTACATACATACATACATACATAATTGGCCATTACAACCCTTCAGTCAGGATTACGTCCTAGCTTCTCAGACCACTTATGTTGTGCGCGTTAATTTTATACATGAGCGCCGGAACCTACAGTTTATAGTCGACTCCGAACGACAGATTTTTGAGAAGCTTTTCATGACAATTTTTACTCTCAGAGTCTTTGCCAGAAATCTGCTGAGAGGAAATATTTTTTCGTTTTGATGTCTGACCTGGGATACGAACCCGGGCCTTTTGTCTAATAAGCCAACACACTGCCCACTAGACCACGGCGACTTCATATGCGATTTTACCTCTTAAAAATGAAACCTGAAATGTTTTGTTATAGTTTACGACTATTAAAGGAAACGACTAATACTATTAGTCTCTTAAAATTTACGGATTTATGATCGAATCCACGGCACACTTAAAGATCATTACTTCGAGTGAAACAAACCGCAGTAGTGTGAGAGACGAATATATGATAATGATGTTTTTGGGAAATAATCGAGCAGAATTCCAATGAAAAACAAACTGACTATTGACATAAGTTACTTACTGACTTACATAATTGGTCATTACAACCTTTTAGCCAGAATTACCACCTAGTTTCTCACACCACTTATGTTGTGTGTGTTAATTCTTTAAATGAATGGGCGGGACCAGCAATTTAATGTCAACTCCGATTCTGTGAAACTTTTCAAGACAATTTTATTTTTACTTTTGGAGTTTTTGTTAGAAATCTCCTGAGAGGAAATTGCCAAAGAAATATTCTTTCATATTCCAGTCTAATGGAGAAGTCTGATCTGGGGCTTGAACTTTGGTCTTACGTCTAATAAGCCAACACACTACCAATTACTTAGATTACTTACATTACTGATTACTTAGGAGTTATCTTGCTTTATGTAAAGGGTAACTTTTTGGCAACAATAGTTTAAACAGCTCACACACGTGTCGTGTATTGTTTCACTGTCAAACATCTTCAGTTTGGTCTATAATTTAACCATGAATCGTCTTACAGACGAACAACGCATGCAAATCAATAAATTTTATTATCAAAATGGGCATTTGGAAAGTTGGCCGAAGATCCACTTCTTGATTGAAAAATTGTGTTCAGCGACGAAGCTTATTTTTGGCTCAATGGACACGTAAATAAGCAGAATTGTCGATTTTGGAGTGAAACTAAGACTAGAAGCATTGCAAAAGCTACCAATGCATCCAGAAAAAGTCAGAAATTAGTATGGTTTATTGGTGGTATCATTGGACCGTACTTGTTCAAACGTGCTGCGAATCGTAGCGCTACCGTGGGATGATATCCAACTTTTTTTTGCCCGAAATGCAAAAGCTTGTCTTGCTTGACATGTGGTTTCAACAAGACGGTGTCACATGCCACACAGCATTCGTAACAATGGACTTATTGTGAGGCGAATTTGGTGAACATTTTATTTCACGTTCGGGACCAGTCAATTGGCAGCCTAGATCGTGCGATTTAACGCCATTTGATTATTTTTTGTGGGGCTATGTTAAAGCTCATGTCTATACAGACAAGCCCGCTTAAATTGACGCGTTATTCGTAAGATACCGGCCGAAATGTTTGAAAGAGTATGCCAAAATTCGACTAAGCGGATGGACCATTTGAAGCTCTGTCGCGGTCAACATTTGCAAGAAATAATTTTTGAACATTAAATTATATGGACGGTACTATCGATTCAAATAAAGATTTCATGCATTTGTTAATTAACTTAGTCCAGCTTTTGTTAAAAAAAAAATTTGTTGGATTTATAATTACTTGCTTACTTCCAAACACGTCTTCAAATTCAGTGTTATAATGTGCTCATAGGCCACAAATTTTATCTCTTCAGAAACCCAATAAAAGCAAGAATTGAATAAAAACTTCTTTTTAAGAATAACTGATACAGGAAAAGATAGAAACAATGGAACAGATCTAATTGGCAAGTCCTAAAGGCACATACTGGACAACTACTGCGGGGATATAATATTAAAGGACGACGGAGGTAAATTCAAGATAATAAAGCAGCCTATAAGTTTATTGATCTAGATATCAAGAGAGAATATAAGAAAAAAAGTACGTTCTTCCTACTGTAGGCCCTATATTCCAAATAAATCCAGACATGTTAAGACATCACGACTTAGATCCTCATACCATTCATGTTCTGGAAGAATATTATCCATGAGACAGCTCTTCATAGCAATTTGAAGTTACTCCCGGATCTTTTTCAGGAGGAACAGAAAGAAATATATTTGAGCTCTCGTCTCGGCAAACTAGGCTGCAATCTCTTTAAAATGCCTGTAGCGACTAATACAGAAAAGTGTAGTCCCGACAACTTGAAAAGTGTTAACTGAACTGATAACATCACCAAACTTTCTATCAAATACCACTTCCATTTTGATCGGCTGGCAAGTGATCTGCGGTATAACTTTTTAAATGTAAGTCAGGTTCCAGGAAAAACTGAAAAAAATTCAAATTTCATGCATTTTTCTGAATTTTATGGTTTTTTTTGAAAAATTTTCCTATAGCTTTTAAAAAATCACCCATTAGTAGTATCCATGAGCTCTCAAATGGAATATGAATTTTTAATATTGCATTGGAACAAAAAAGAATGTAATTCAACTAGTATCTGAATATATATGTACGTAGTAAACTTCAGCAGTGCAGTTTTTCTTTCGCGAACTGTTACCATACAGCGAATATTAGCAAGAATTAAAAATGTTTGTATTTCTGTTTTTTAAATTACTCTTGGACCTTGATATACTTGTGGATTATTACTAATGTTGGCAAATGGATGTATGTATGTAAATATACAAAAAATATTAAGTAAAATTATATTTATTTGTTTGTACGGATGTATGTTTGTTTGTATATTATTTAGATTTCTATACAAAATTATTACATAATATTTTATACAAATGTGTCTACGAAAACAATATATTTTAAAATACAATCTCAATGCTAATGTCATATTTATTTCGTTATAAATTATTAAAAAAAAAGAAACAAAAACAAAAACAACCACAAAAAATAAATTAAAGAAATCTTTTTTAATCTGTGTGGCAAAACAAACGAAAAAAAGATACGAAATATTCAAATTAACAACAGAGAATATCGAATAATAAAATAAAAAACCCACTCAATAATAATGGAAATAATTTAAAAGAATTAGAAACAGAAAAAAAGAAACAGCAACTCTATGGATCATATACTACAAAAATTTTGTATTCATTTTTGTAATTTATTTCATTTGAGGTCATTATATAATAAATATATATTCTAGACGTTTAAGGACCGGTAATAGAATTGCAAATTACTCATTTTACATAATATATTATCCATACATACATATATATGTGTGTATGTGTGTGTGTATATATAAATAATATTTTAAATATATTGATGTCATTATTGAAAATTGAATGCTATGTTAACAGTCTAATAGAAAATCATTCAAAATAAATTAATTGCCTATAAAACATGACAATTTTATGGATTTATCTATTGATGATATTTATGTAAATAATACTCTCAGTTTTATTGTGTTCCCAAAAACGATATTTTAATTTTAATTTAATGAGGGCAATAAATAACTCAATTACAAAATATTTACGGTAAGGCCATATATTATAACAAATTATTGAAATGAAACTATATTTCATAATAAGAGGTGTGGTTTCCCATAAGTTTTTGAGTATTTCCAACATTAAAATTATTCTCTATCTCCTCAAATACTTTTTCATATGCTCAAGGAAATCCACAATAAATTGCTAATCTCTTATGAATTCCCTTAATCATTTAATTCCTTTAATTCTCTAATTTATGCACTTAATTCTCCATGTAAATTTACACACACTGTTCGAAATTACACAGAGCTGTTGGCAGTGGAATTTTTTTGGAATCTTTCGCAATAGCCCAGACTATAAGGCTGCCGGACTACCGGAAACGTCTTTCAGGCAGAGATGTTGGCAATACCGGCTGCGAAGAGAATTATTGACGACGGAAACGTCTCCAAGCAGAACAAGCAGTTTTAGGGCCTTAAATTCTAACGTGGTAAGGCCCAAGACAATATATGGCTGTTACAAATATCTCAATGAGGTAACGGAACGATATGACGCCCATATCATATGTCTACCGGGTCACAAAGGTATTCCGAGTGCCAACAGAGCTGATGAACTAACCAGGCGGGAAGCGACCATCGAACTCTCCGATGAATTCTTGACTCTGGGCATCCCTATGAGAACCTGTAGACTAGAGCTATGCACAAGACATATAAAATTGCACAATATTGCATTTTTCTCAAAACCGAATATTGATTGTAGCTGCAAAGGTAGAGTACAAAAAAACAACTGCACTTGTAAACCATTGTACAAAAGTATAAAAAAATATACTCTTCATAGAGTCACAACATGCATTTCTTTTTTGCTCTAGGCAACCGAACATCTTCGTTGATGCCAGCATTGCCAGTAACTTTTTTAAACTTTTTATTTCTGGAGAAAAACCTATTTTTACGTTACTGATATTCATATGGCAATACTGAAAATGTAGCTTCAGTAGTAAAATATGCTCTTACAATACAAAGCTTAGTTCCGGTACTTTACAAGCAAACGAGTGCTGTTGTAGACATTAAATAAATGAGAAATACACATTTCTGTACACTCGTAAAATCAAGAGCAACAGAAAAGAGTACACTACAGTATTGCATTCAGAGAAGGGTAACCTAGTCGATTGTCTTATGCAGACCTCTACTGTAGACTCATAACTGAAAAAGCAAAAGTAGATTCCATTAACGACAGATGGGCGAACTCGAATACTGGTAAAACCGCGCAAAAAAATCTGGCCAAGACTAAATGAAAAGCGCACGAGAGGTTTTCCAGAGAGGCACGCTAAATATAGTTGTCAGAGTTACGGGGCATTGCATGCGCAGCGCATTGGTTTTGGATACCTTTTGGATCATTTCTACAGAATCTGCAGGGCTGAGAAAGAAGAAAATACTGTCCATTACCTTTACCTACATGTGTGGCACTTTGTCAAAGGATGATCTGAAGGAACTGTCATGTATGTATTGACATTGGCAATATAAGCTCCTTCAACGGGAGCTCAGAGTAATTCTAAAACTATCAGAGATAGCAGGTAACTGTGGCAACAAATTGGCTCTATATGGCCTATATGTGTTCATCCGACTCTCTTAGATGGGCAGTACCTCTACCTACTTATCTACTTAACCACCTAATTGGTCATTACAATTCTTTAGTCAGGATTATGACTTATCTTCCAATAATACCCATGTTGTGTGTGTGTTTATTTTTATTCATTTTATTGCCCCCTAGCTTCTTAGGCCTCTCATGTTATGGGACCTACAGTTGTAAAGGCGACTCCGAACGACAGATTTGAGAAACTTTTCATAACAATTCCATTTACTTTCAGAGTTTTTGCTAGAAGATTTCTGATAAGGCAACTTCCACTCTTCCTCATATTTTTTTTATTTTTCGTTTTGTTAAAGATGTCTAGGTTGGGGATTAGACCATGAGCTCGTGTTTAAAAAGGCAACACACTAGTTACTTAGACTACAGAGTGAAAATTCAGATTATTTTCTAATTCATCAATCTCAATTAGTCTACTTTGTAAATGAAAATCGTAAATATTCTTCTTACATACATTACAACCCTTCAGTCAGGATTCCAGCCTGGCTTCTCACACCACTTATGTTGAATGAGTTAATTTTATACATGAGTGGCGGGACGTACAGTTTAAAGTCGACTTTGAACGACATATTTTTGAGAAGCTTTTCATGGCAATTTTATTTACTCTCAAAGTGTTTGCCAGAAATCTGCTAAGAGGAAGTCCCCAAGGAAATATTTTTATATTTTCGTTTTGGTGTCTGACCGGGCCTTACGTCTAATAAGCCAACACACCTTTAGACTACTTCTTACGTTATTATTATTACTTATACAAATACCTTTACAAATTCTTACTCGATTATCTTTCTATCGATGCCTTGTTTGAGTTTTCTTAACAATTGTCTTACTGTAACAGTTTCTAGGACAATAGAGTTACCACACTATATTGTTTGCTTAAGTGCAACGTCCTCAATGAAAATAAGCTTGTTCTACTAAGTATAGTGTTAAGGAACTCTTTTGCGCTAGATTCCTTCCTCTTTTTTTTCATTTATGCATTCTAAATTTGACTTTCTTTTTTTCTCAAAATTAACCTTCCAGTGACCCATAGTTGCTGCATTTTATCTGAAGTGTTATCGCATCGAATTGATTTTATAACCCGTTAAACTTCAATAGTCATGGCTTTTATGCAGTAACTAAATACTCTAAAATGTAAGAAAGAAAAAAATTAAAAAAAAAAAACTTCTAAACAAATTCAAAATAAATAAAATATTACACGAAAAAATTGTTTAAAAAAATAAAATAAAAACTAAAAAACCAAATGTATGGTTGGGTATACTCCTGTAGTCAGGGGAACAATTGACGGATTTATTTAAAATTCCAAACGCATTCGTTTGGCGAGAAAAAGAAAAAACTGAACTAAACGAAATGAAACGAAACGAATGGAAACTTGTGGCTCATATTGCTACAGCATAAGCACGCACTCCGGCGCACACAGATGACGAAGAGACAACATGAAAGGGAATGAATGAATGGGTAACGTTTGTGTGTAAGACTTGGACTTGGACTTGACTAAAATATGAAATTAGTATTTCACATAGTGTGACCAAACTGAATCGAACATGCTCCATCATGCCAACGTACATAAGTATGGCATAGACCATCCAACCAACCAACCAACCAACCAAGCAATGTTATTAAATACACGCATTTCTTACAATGTGGAGTGAAGTGGAGTGGTGGAGTGGAGTAAAGTTGATTTCTGCTGTGGTAGCCATTTGCCATAAAAGGGAAGAGCATTGTAAGTTAATCTTTCCTTTTGTAACACATTGCAATTCCACTTGTATTACGATTCTGTCGTTTCGTTTTCCTTTTTTAAATTCTCTATTCATTCTTAAGAAGGCCTGCTGCATTGTTTCTGGTCTGGTCTAGTCCAGTCTGTCCGCCTCAACTGATTGTCTCTCTTATTTATTTAACCAAACCATCTGTCTGCCGGAAACAAGACAAGAGTATAAATAACCAGTGTGTACTATTTTTTATTGCATTTGAATGTCTAAATACACGTGAAATATGCTAAACACAAATATATTTCCACTCAAATCCATACAACTCATCCATCCATCCATCCATCCATCAAACTAATCGTCAACATAAATTCTATAAAATAATGCCGTAAACAATTAAAGAGAACAACAATTATAAAAAATATAGAATGGAACAGGATTCCAACTCCATCATTGTACAGATTACTTAAGAATATTTATTCTTTTCGTTTATTTCAATAGAATTTCAGGGAAAAGACATTTTGAAATATGGAAGACTTTGAATTGGCATGTAAATTAACCTGGTCCAGCTTTTGTCAACAAAAAAATTGTTGGATTTATAATTACTTGCTTACTTTCAATCACGTCTTCAAATTCAATGTTATAATGTGCTTATAGGCCCCAAATTTGATCTCTTTAGGATCCCAAATAAAAGCAAGAATTGAATAAAAACTTTTTTCTAATAATAATTGTTGTAGGAAAAGATGGAAACGATGGAGCAGAAGTATTTTCCAGAACCTAAAGACAAATTCTTGCGACGATATAACATTAAAGGATGACGGAGGTAAATTCAAGATAAAAAAAACAGCCTATAAGTTTATTAATTCCGATATCAAGAGAGAATATACGAAAATGAAGTAGGTTCTTTCTGCTTGGACATATATTCCAAATAAATCCAATTTTTTTAAATAATTCGATTTTAGTTTTCAGACATGTTAAGACATTACGACCTAGCTCCTCATACCATTCATGTTTTGGATGAATATTATCCATGAGACAGCTTTTCATAGCAATTTGAAGATACTCCCGGATCTTTTTCAGGAGGAACAGAAAGAAATATATTTGAGCTCTTGTCTCGGCAAACTAGGCTGCAATCTCTTTAAAATGCCTGTAGCGACTAATGCAGAAAAGTGTAGTCCCGACAACATGAAAAGTGTCAATTGAACTGATAACTTCACCAAACTTTCTATCAAATACCACTTCCATTTTGATCGGCTGGCAAGTCATCTGCGGTATAAATTTTTAAGTGTAAGTCAGGTTCCAGAAAAAACTGAAAAAAAATTCAAATTTTTAAATTAAAAATACTTCAATTCGCCTTTAAATAAACGCTATCAATATACGTACGTATGTAAGTTGTCAATACAACCCTTTAGTCAGGAGTACGACCTAGCTCCTCACATCACTTATGTTGTGTGTGTAAATTTTATGCATGAGTGGCGGGACCTACAGTGTCAACACGACGGCAGATTCTTCAGAATTAAACCGTGGTCTTTGTAACTCACAAGCCAACAAACTAGCTACTAGACTACGGCTACTATCAACGTATATCAAATGAAATCAAGAAAGTCCCCTTAAGGAAAGGAAGTATTAAATAAACAAAGTTCCTAAGTTTCTTAAATTCTAGGCAACGTAGGTAGCAATCCTATTATTTTAAGACCAACACAGTAGATTAAAGAAATAATATCAAAACGTAGAATCGGTATAAAATTTCTGTGCTGCTTACAGAAAGGAAAAGTAATACAAAATATCTTGAATCCTACTCACCACCTGCTTTCTATACTACTAGATAGTAGGGGAACTTTTATTTTGTTTGAAAAACAATTATTTCTCAGGTGACTTCCTCTCAGCAGATTTCATGTATTAAATTAACCCACACAACATAAATGGTGTGAGAAGCTAGATCACAATCTTAACTGATTGTCTCCCTTCAGCGATATAAACTTTCTAAGTAATTACCAAAAAGTTTTGTCGCATAGTTAATCCTTACATAACGGATTACAAGGATAGAATCAGTAGAAGAAGTATTTTTTCTTTCTTATCTATCGTCTTGGGATCATCATTACAACTTCTTGCTAAAGTTGGCTTTAGTAACATGTAACTTTAGCTAAAGTGAACTTTAAAGTCAACTTAAACTTTTTTTGGTTATTACGAAATAAAATTAACTTTTTTAAAAATATGTTAATGCCGGAGCAAAGTCGATAACATTGCTCAATTAAAAAAATTTTTTAAATGCAATGGCAACAACGAGCTTTTTTTTTTTGTTGTGTTGTTTTGCTTATTTTGTTTATATTTGAAGTTGCCATATTGCAATAATATAAAATATGGCAAGTTTGGATATAAACTTAACTTTAAAAGTTACAGATAGGATGATTCTCTCTTTAGTTTAACGCTTACTTCTTACTTTATTGTCCATTTATAATAATGAAAAGTTAAAGGCAAGTTGTAATAATGGCTGTTAATATAACAACCAAAGTTTTAACCTAGTTTATATGTAATAATATATAATGAAGGCCCATATATTTCGCCTACCTATATAATATTTTATTTCTATTCACTTTATGATTATTCAAATTAAAAAATTTTCCTTTTTATTCATTCATTTTAATGTTGGGTGTACTTTCAAATAAACTTCGCCGATTGTTTGCTTTCTTGGCTTTACTTTTGTTTTTTTTTTTTTCTATGCTTTTAGATTTCTAACAAAAATTATAATTCAAGTAGAGAACCACTGTTTTCTTTATTTTTCTTGTTTCTTTCTATTATTTTTTTTTTTTGTTTTGTTTTCTTCAATTCACGTTTCCCTTTGGCCATGATATTTACATTTTTAACTATTGTTTGGAACCAAGTTATTATTACGCACATTCACTTCAAACATAAACTCTCTATTAATCTAACGACAACGATGACGCTAAAGCGTTAGAGGAGAAAGGTTTTAAGAATGGAAAACTTCCACTGTCTCCAGTTGGGAAAGAAAGAAAAAAGAAAAGAAAATAAAAATCACTGCAAAATATTAATGACACCCATGGAAACATGGAAAATAAGCGACAACTAGCAATGCAACTTACCAAGACAGTGATTTCATTCAACAACAACGTTAACAATAGCAACAACATTGTTAATTTTTTAAGAAAAAACTTATAAAAAAAAGTAAAACGTAAAAGAAGAACAAAAAGAAAAAGAATGTTAAGAAATACTAAAAATAATAATAAAAAGCAAAAACAAAAAGAAAATCATAAAAAAAAATTCTAAAAATTACACGAGCCAAGCATTTTAAATGCAATTTGTTACTTGCCTCTCTCTATTACATGAGACAATTTTTTCTATTTTTCTAGTGTCTTTGCTAAAAAATCGAAATAGAAGAAGAAGTCATAACACAAATACATACACTTAATTGCACAAATACACAAGTAAATACGCCTACATACAGGCATTTATTATTAAAAATTTACAAGTAAATCCAAAGTACAAATTATTATTATTTCTTCATACATCGTATGTATGTATGTATGAACATATGTATGTATGTATGCATGTATTACATACGTAAGCTTATAAATAAATTATCTTAAATTGAAATCTGAAATTTCAATAAAAACTAACCATAAAACCAACAAATGATATAAATTCATCAAGTATAACATCGGCTTAAGACCGACCGTTCCCAGATACTTACTACTACTACAAAATCAAAAATGCAAATTATTATTGCAAACCTTTGGCACCCAACAACAGTAAAAGAATGTAAATAATAAAAAAAAATATTCGATGCAATCACATCCTTTTAAATATAATTGCAAAGTGCTAATAAAACTCTTAAAATTTCCTTTACTAGAGGTTCTTATATAGCAAACTTAGGTTTAAATCGACATTCAGTTTTATTTGGATTAACATTAATTTATTAATTAAAATGTTAAACAGGAAGAGGAAAAAAGATCTCCATTATATGTACAGTAAGCCTCAAAAGAAACTGTACATTAAAAAAAATATACATAAATTACCGTTATTTTAATTTTAAAATTTTAAATTTAAAATTAAAATTGTTTCATTGGAAATAGCTAGAATTGTACCTGTACCAAAATCAAGTTCCGAGTATAGACCAAGCGCCATTTTACCATTTCTCTCCAAGGTTTTCGAGAGAATAATGCATAAACAGATGACACGTTTCCTCGATCGGAACAATATGATAACACAAACTCAGTCCGGCTTTAGAAAAAATCATGGATGCATAACAGCGCTAGTTGATGTTGCTGAAAATATTCGAAGAGAAGTGGATGATGGAAATACTGCCTTTTTGGTATTGCTGGACCACTCCAAGGCTTTTGATACCGTGGAACACAATATTCTATGCTTCAAATTACAAAACTTCTTCAATTTTTCCTTTTCTGCCACCCAGCTCTTGTCAACTTATCTCTGCGGAAGCACACTGAAGCACATGATGGAAAATATAGAGCTCTTCCCGTGTCAAGAGGAGTTCCACAAGGTTCTATTGTCGGTCCTCTTTTATTTTCGATGTACTCCAACGACCTGCCAACTATATTAACGGATTGTAAGATAAGGATGTATGCAGACGATGTCTAACTTTATACTAGCTGCAATAATGCAACGATTACTCAATGTATAAGTTCATTGAATCAACAGATGCATCGTATTCAGACATGGGCTTCTGCTAATGGTTTGGCAATAAATCCGGCAAAATCAAAATGCATTATTATTCAGAAAAGGATTGCACAGTCAATAAGTATTCCTGATATATGTATAAATGGTTAAAAAATACAAATAGTCCCATCAGCAAAAAATCTGGGTGTTTATTTCAATAAAACACTTACGTGATCTGACCACGTCAACTATGCTTGTGGACGTTCTTTCTCTATGCTAAAAACTATGTAGTCATCTCACTACTGCACACCAATGAGAATAAGAATACTTCTGGCGAAAACATATTCCCACATTACTTTATGGATGTAAACTTTTTTCTAATTGTGATTCATCTAGTAAGAGAAAGTTAAACGTTGCCTACAACAACATTACGCGTTATGTATACGGATTAAACAGATGATCCAGAATTTCAATGTTCGCAACTCAATTGTACGGAATTTCTTTTGATTGCCTACTTAAATTAAAAGTTTTGGTATTTATGCACAAAATAATTTATACCCGCCAGCCGGAGCATCTTTACAATAGACTCTCTTTCGCAAATAGCTGCAGAGATAGAAGAATAAGATCATTTCGGTACAAGAGCCTCATCTCTAGTTGGCATTTTTACATATGTGCAACAACTCTCTGGAACTCGATCCCCTACAGCTGTCAAGTATTAAGTAACGCACGACAATTTAAAGCACAACTTATGAAATTGTTTTCAACGTAATTTTCTAAAAGTCTACTAAATATTTGTCATGATAAATGTATGTAAATTTTTGATCTCTAAAATTATTGTACTCTGTAAAATTTAATTTATATTGTTATTTAATTGTATGTAAACATTGTTACTCTTACATGTTAATTACTTTCATACTGCAATATAAGACATATGGTCTTGTGTATGGAGCTTTTAAATAAATAAATAAATAAGGTAAAAAAAAACAAAAAAACATTGCCGATTTTTAAAACTGAAACAAAAAAATTAATAAAAAAAAATTTCGAAATATTGTCAAATTTTTTCGGACACTGTGATTGAATTTTAGAATTTTATCCTTAGTTTACAGTTTTTTTTTTTTTTGTCATGATACTTTTTATCGGCTATGAAAATGCATTCAACTTCCATAGTTAAGATTAAGTTTAGGTCAATCAGATAAATGTAGGTGTTCGCAGTAGGTATGAGAGTTTCAGTAGAATTTAACGCACAAAGGGAATATGAGATGTCTTCTGTCACCTCTACAATTTCTCATTATTATATGGGGAATTTCATGATATAGGTGGATAAATTAGAGAACCGCTTCCAATCACTTAACTATGCATTAGATAAGCCAAAATAAATTGAACTGGCTTTCTGAAGTACAGGACAACCAAAAGGATGCGAGTAAATATCATACCTTTAGATTCTTTATATTTTTGCAAACTCCAGTGCAAGGCCTGTTAAAAAATTTCTAAATCTAGGTATCATGATAACAACGAAATTGTAATACAAAATAAAATCAAAGTTTTCATTGGCCTGCAAAAAACTTTTACAATTGCTATGAACAATAAGCAATGGACAGCTTTAAACGTAGAACAAGCCGAATGTTCAACCAATGTAACCGAACGTACGTTTATACACATTCATACATACATAATTGGTCATTACACCCCTTTACTCAGGATTACGACCTAGCTTCTTATATCACTGATGTTGCGTGTGTTAATTTTATAAAACAATGGCGGCATCTACAGCTTAAATTCGATTCCGAACGACAGGTTTTTGAGAAAATTTAATGCATTCTTAGAATTTTTGCCAGAATCCAGTTGAGAGGAAATCGGCGAAGAAATATCTTTTCATATTTATGAACCGAGATCTTACGTCTAATAAGCCAACACTCTATCTACTGGACTAAATGTATACGCAATTAGGTATTTATTTACTTACTTACTTACTTAATTGGCCTTTAATAATCTTGCTTGCCAGTAGGTCCCACCAATCGATAACAGGGTTTCCTCGTTTTGGACTTTCCAACGCAAACAAAGTTCTCCTCCTTACCGACTTTTGCAGATCCCGTCTCGCCGGTGCTTCTTCCTCCATACGAATGACAACATCGAGACAACGCCTCCATTGGATGTTAACATGCTGCACAACGTCTATGTCGCCAAAGAGCTTATACAGCCTACTATTGGAGTGGATTCGAAAATCATCGCCAACTAACAATGGGCCGAAGATCATACGTAGGACTTTTCTCTCGAATACCCTGAAGGCTGCTGCATTAGCTTAACAGGGTCCATGCCCCTGCGCCATAAATATCCTACTCTAGATCTCCAAATTGACATCATTTTTGGTGGTAACGGCGACATGATATGAAATCCAATATGTCACACGTCTTTACTTATAGAAAGCATATACTTCGTTTTCTTACATCTTACAACCCTTAAAATAAACAGGTGAATACGATCTATACAGAAAGGCGTGAATTCCATAGTACAAAGCTTTGGAAGATTCTTCAATACAAGTGAAAAACTCAAAGATGTAAATTCCCAATATCAATGAATGCAAATTCTTAGTTTGTTTTCAGTATAGAGACAACATGTAGGTTCACATACATACATAATTGGTCATTACAACCCTTCAGTCAGGATTATTGACCTAGTTTCTCACACCACTTATGTTGTGGCGGGACCTACAGTTTAAAGTCGACTCCGAACGACAGATTTTTGAGAAACTTTACATGGCAGGTTTTTTTTACACTCAGAGTTTTTGCTAGAAATCTGCTAAGAGAAAATCGCCGAAAAATACTTTTTTTGTTTTGTTTTGATGTCTGGCCTGGGACTCGAACCCTGGCTTTACGTCTAATAAGCCAGTACACTACCTACTAGACCACGGCTACTCAAAAGCCAAAAAATTACAACCTCTAAAGCGAAATATATTCGTAGTTGAGCTTAATTTATCATTTGCCGTTGCCTAAAATTTTAAACTTCGATGGTAGCTTCTTATATAACCATCGGAAGGACAATGGCAAGTGCCGTTACTTTTTTTTCGTACGACCAACAATCAGGGTATGGCCTCTTCTCATGCAGTGCATTGTGTTGGAACAAGGAAAAAATGTTATGAAAACGATGAAAGCGGCAGCAATGTTTATGGACACTAGGTTTGAAATCTTTTATACCATAAATAACAGGAAAGACCTCTGCAAGAAGGGAATTTCACATATGAAAAGCGCCACCAAAAAAACAAATTTTGTCTGTAATGCAATGTGCGATCCACTGGCCAATCGACCACATACGGATGCTGCTGGCCGAGAAAGGCGAGTGTTATGTAGGAATACATGATTTTCATAACAAATCCGTTGTAGTAGCGATGGTACAGTGAACCCACAAGCCACATTGCAATGATGCTTTAATGAATCAATCCAGTCATTAACGAGCTACTACTGTACACGGTTGAGGGTACATACATGACAGTTCTATTCCATTCTCGGTAAATAGTAAGAAGATCAGATGAAGTAAAGTATTTATTGCACCATCTTAAGAAGATAATTCACTGAATCATGCGTTAGTTATAGCGTACATCTTCTGGCTCCCAAATATTTACACCACACATGGATGGAGCAATATTATTGCTCCTTGGCATTGACTTTAAATGTTTTTGTTTTTAAAAAGCTTAAGTTTATTTATTTAATTTTTCTGACGATTTTTTTACGATATCAATGAACGCCTTTAACGATTTCTGAAGGTTTTTTCTCAAATATTTGACAATATGATGCTTCATTTATCTGGTCGCTATGAACCAACTAGCATATCATAGCTTTTGAAGTCTCATGGAGTATGTTTATAGGAATGCAATAATTTTCTATACAAAAGTGGTTGTAATGTCGATAACCCATTTCCTTACTAGTGTAAAAATTTAAATAAGAGATCATATGCTCTTTAAACGATATCTATGACTGCAACATGTACCTTCAAATAGTTAGTTTAATGAACCAGGAAAAGTGTTCCAACAATTTCAAATCAAAATCAGCCATATAAGGGAAAGCCATTGAAACAATCCATTCAGTTGCTTTAGCTACTTTTACCCTTTGACCTTGCATATATTAAAATTAGATCTTCTGTAAATATAATTTGCATACTTTCTCATAATCATGAACACAATAAAAGAACCACGTAACTAATAACGATTCTTTGATTTTTTTTTTCATTTTTTCTTTCAAAGAAGCAATAATTGTGTTAAGGCCCAGTTATAATAAGTTCATTAAACAGTGACTTAACATTTATGTTTCATAATATTTTATGATTTATTTCTATTCGATTTTCTAATATTCTTTCTATCTATTTCTAATATTTTTCTTTCATTTTTTTATCGAACTCTATGAGATGGTATGGCAGGCTAATGATGATTTAACTGTTTTCTGTTTTATTTTCCATTCCATATTTTTTCTTTTAGCATTTCATATTGATTCATCTTCATTTGTTTTTGAACTCAATAAAGTTGTAATTTTATACGCAGTTTTTCCCCGTGTATACCAATTCCATACATAGAGGCATAGCACAGTCATAAACTAATTAAGTCAATGACATTCGTATGACAGCCATCACTGTATTAAAGAGAAAAACCACACTCTATCAGTGTATTAAAGAAGACAGACGGACAGTTAGACAGTAACATCGTCATCGATAATATAAACTGCAGTTACAAAAACACAACACTAAACTAAATACAATAGAGTTTGTGTTGTGTTTGGTATTATTTGACTGCGTAATCGCATTTATCGATACGAGGTTGTTGCCAGCTTTTTTGCATTTCCAATTTCTATAAAAAAAAAATGCTCCATTATTATGGAGCATAAAATTGCTTGGAAAAACTATGCTGTATATGTGTGTGGCTCATAATTATGAATTTGCATTTTGAAAATAACCATCCATTGTACATATACATACACACATAGATACACTTAAAAACATAATAAACAATTGAATTTTCGATAAAAGAGGAAAATTAAAATTTTAATTATTCCACAGTGAGTTTATCATTGTTCGCATGCCATGCCATGTCATGAATGCCAGCCATGCAGTTCAAATTATCGTTGAAAGATTACTTTTTTTGTTTTCGGTTTTTTTATTTTTTTTCCTTTCAATTGGCAGGTTATTAAAGACCACCAGCAATTTCATGCCAGCAGAAGTTTTCAACTTGAAAATGTAAAATATAAGCATATAGGCCTACTATACAGTATTTAGCACAAGCAAACAGGAAAAGATTTTTTACACTGCCTAGGGTTTTTCGGTTTATTTGGAATTCAGATTCTCAGTCCATGCCGTTGAAGTAAGAAATGAAAAAAAGTACCATCACATAATTAACTTTGAGTTGAAAATCTTATATTCGATTTCTGAAATATTAATCGTTAATTCGATTTAGCCAAAGAAAACCAAATATTCTAAAATAATTTTTTGACAACTTCCGCTCAGTAGATTTCTAACACAAAACTCTGATCGTAAATAAAACTGACATAAAAAGCATCTCAAAAAAATCTGTCATTCGTAGTCGACTTTAATCTATGGATCCTGCCAATCATGTAAAAATATAAAGCAAACAACATAAGTGATATAAGAAACTAGGCCCATAATTCTAACTAAAGGTTTGTAATGCCTAATTATGTATGTAATTCCCCACAAATTTTTTACTTTTGCTTTTGATATACAAGGCCTACAAAGAGCTTTAAACCCCTCAAATATGTTTCCAATTAAGAAACTCTCGGCTCTGCTAAGGTAGTTTCCCTCTTCGTCAAAAATTGCGAAACCCACTTACAAACTTGGATCCAATAGCTATCATTTACCACTTACTTTTTATTTTAATTTGAAAAAATTTTTAAACTGAATATACCGAGTGGTATATAAATCACTCAGCCAGGAAATGGAAACCATTCTTCAAACATTGTGGTTTCATCAACAAACCACTATTATTGTCAAGATTAAATTGTGCATGTAAACATACTTATTTTATGCCTAAAGTCACCATAGGCTAGCTGGTAATGTTTTAATTTATTAGACGTAAGGACACGGTTCAAATCCCAGATCAGACAACTGCAACGAAACGAAATTTGAAGAAATATTTCTTCGGCGACTTTTTCTCAACAGATTTCTAGCACAAAACTCTAATCGTAAATAAAATTGCCATGAAAAGTTCTTAAAAAAGCCAGGCGTACGGAGTCGAATTAAAACTGTAGGTCCCGCCAATCATGAATAAACAATTAACACACACAAAATAATACGTAGTCGTAATCCTGACTCAAAGATGACTGTATGTATGTGAGTTTGTATATCAATTCACCCAGCTAGAAAGTAGAACTCAGCCCGCAAACATTATAGATACATTAACAGTTTAAAAGCACCATTATTCTCAAGATACAATCCAAATAGTAGCAACAACAACACTACAAAATCAAAGAGTTGTCTCCCTTTATAAGGGAACTTTCTACAAAGTAGTACCAAGTTTAGAACTTAAACTCAAAGGGGGTTAGGTTAGGTTAGAGGACGTGTACTTGTCAACTGTGACAAGTACAGTACCCGGAGGTCGAATTGATCCATTGTACAACGTCATAGCTTCTCACGCCACTCGTGTGTGTGCGTTAATTTTATACATGAAAACGACAGATTTTTTGAAAAGCTTTTCATGGCAATTCTTACTCTCAGAGTTTTTGCCAGAAATCTGCTAAGAGGAAATCGCCGTAGGAATATTTGCATATTTTCGTTTTGATGTCTAACCTGGAATTGGACCTCAGGTCTTTTGGTTAAAAAACCAACACACTACCTGCTAGACCACGGCAGGTTCAAAACTATGAGTATCTCCAGTTACTTTGCCTGGCATTGTAGCTAATGGTGTTGGATGTACGCAAACGTATCCATTGAGATACAAAATGGTTTTGTTTAAATTCTTTGACAAACTTTTGCTTGCTGGAGAAGGTTGTGTGGGAGGCCATTTTGTCTTGTTTGTATGAGAGAGAAGAGGGCAAGATGCTATAATCAATAACGACAGAAATGTTGAAGATCGGACATGCTTTCCCTTTTCTTTCAGATCAAACAGACTTAATCAACCAAATGGTAAAAAGTTCTGATAAGACAAAAGTTTAATTACAAATACTTTCTTAGACTACTACTACCAACTACCGTTTGGTTTATTTTATATTTAGTCCGAGTACAAGTACAAGCATTAGTCAATTATTTACCTTGAAGTTAATGACGAAATGATTTTTGCTGTGTAGGCTTACAGCCAAGTAAAATTGCATTATTCTTTATACATACAGTGAGCGTCAAAAGAAACTAAACATAAAAAAAAAAATATACATTAATAAATTAGAGTTATTTTTATTTTAAAATTGTTTCATTGCCAGTATTTAAAAATTAAAACAAAACAAAATTTCCAAAAAAAAAATTTCGTAGTATTGTGAAATTTTTTTTGGGCACTTTCCTACATGTTGACAGAAGTTGAATTCAGTGATTGTTAGAATTTAATCCATAGTGTACAGTTTCTTTTGAAGCCCACTGTACCTCTGTTTTATGGCTCGAGCCCTTCTAAAAAATGTAATTGAATAATTATTAAATTGCCTATTGAAAAGAAGGGTTAAGTTAAGTGCTACATTTTCTGAGAATTATCTAAACGTCGAAAAAGAGAATACTTTGGAAAGCACTACTGGTAGCGAAGACCCTGGGAATGTGTTCGAAGATACCATATGAAGCAAACTGTTAAACAATGTGGCGAAAATATAATGGTTTGGGGATGTTTAACATGGTGGCATGTTGGGCCTCTATATTTAGTAGATGGTATCATCCGAAAAAAGACTATCTACAGAATCTGCAAAATCATCTTCCGAATTTTATGGACAAATGTGCTTATCCCGAATAAGAATTTATTTTCCAACAGGATGGTGATCCTATTCACACAGCGAAAATTGTAAAGATATGGAGTGTGAAACAAAATTTTCAATTGATGGAAGGGCCAGCACAATGTCCCGACCTCAATCCGATTGAAAATCTTTGGTCAATCGTGATAAGCCGGCTCGGGCAATACGAAACAGCCATGACAAACCTGGAATCGTAGAAATGCGGAATGGAATTGAATTCCGAAAGATGTTATTGAAAATTTTATAGAAAACATGTCAAACATATGGACTACAATAGAATTGATTAGTTTTTGACTTTTTCTTGAAACGTACAAAATTGAAATTAAATTCATTTCATTATTATGTGTTTGAGCCTCCTGGTAGTCAGTGGGTAGTTGTGCTAACTATTATCGTGGAGTTATTTGTGGGGTTTCGATTCCCCACAGAGGCTCTAGCATATTGTGAAACCTTTAGACACTAACAACCAGCATAGTTGAAGTTACAGTACATTTTTAATATTAATGGAAGATTGTACTATTAAATTCTAATAGTAAGTTAATAAATTATTTTTTTCTAAATGCTATTTGTTTAATTATCTAATAAGGGAATATTAAATTAAAGTTCTTCTTTTTTATTGTGTATTTGCTGTATGGTTTTGTTTTGTGGATGATCCAACCACCAGTATCGGAACATACATCACTTTTGCTCGCCAAATGTATGTATGATAAAGTATGTTATATGAGGTCAAGACTATTAAACTTCGATTATTTGAAACCATTTACAACAACAAACTACAAATCGAATTAGTCTAAAAATTTATGAAAAAATTATGACTTAATAAATCGTTTGAAAATTGTTTGACATCCACTTGTTAGTCAGTTAGCCAGCGAGCCACCAGTTTAAATTGCTTTGAATGCAAATTAAATAAAATAATTTCATGCACATGTTGTAAATCTCTAACATTTTCTAAATCTTGTCAGTTTCTGTCTTTTATTATTTTTTTGTGTTTTGTTTTTCTTCATATTTTATTTAAACAAAACCATTATGATTATTATTATGATTATTTTTTCCATTTTTTTATTTTTGTTGTTTTTGTTTTTGTTTCTGTTTTTCACATGTAATTTTAAATTTTCCACAGATTATTGTAGTTTTTAATACCAGTTTTTATAAAAATTTTTCTTTTTTTGTTCTTGTTTAATTCTGTTGTTTACATTTAAATATTAACATGACGTTAAAATTGTGTGTAACTGTCAAAGCGCATGCTTAACCGTAATATAAATTGCAGTGAGCGTCAAACTCCAACTAAAAGACGAACGACTAACAGGACGGACGGACGGACGGACAAATAAACTTGAAAGCTGACACCCAACATTGCATTTATAAGCAACAGAATGCTTCAAAGCATGTTCTAAATAGAGAGGGGAACCTTAAGCATGAATATACGTACACCATAGTACACCAGGCATAAATTTATGACGTTACATTGTTAATGATGATGTTGTTTTTCCTTAGCAAAAATAGCTTGTAAATTATAATTTGATGGCATTGTTGTTGTTTTTTTTTCTTTGTTTTTGTTTTTTCATTAACAACAACTTCTTTCTATCGTAATAAAATAAATACCAAGAAGTGCCAATAGAAATTGTCAGTTTTGAGGCTGATTCTTCATTTTCCACTTCCAGCTTTCAGTATGTAAAACAATGTTGCAAATACTCCTCAAAATGCAACAACATGCCATAAATATTTACTCATCTAAAGCAGCACTTGAAGCTGACAAAATATACAAAAAAGAAATAAAATGTTTAACGCGTTTGTCGCACCTCAACAACAACCAGAACAAGTAGAAAAATAAAAACAAATTTTATTACAAAATTTTTTCTTTTTTAAGCTTCTTGTGTCCATGCCTGTGCTAAGCACCAAAGGCACAATCAGTGTTAAACAAATAAAATAAAAAAGCAAAATAACAATGCCAACAACAACAATAATGGGAGCAGGGGCAATGGTAGCAGCAGCTGCAAGAGACAGTTAACAAGGGTAAACAGCATTAGCGCCAACGATTTATTATTTATAAACGTAAACGTATCAGAACAAGAATATTGTATTGTATGTACGCAAACACATTCATAAATTTTATATAGCGGTATACTAACATCACTGTTAGATCGCTAATAGGTTTAATTTGTACCCACACACACATACACAGACACACGTATGTACATACACTTCATAGTAAAATTGTATTAAATTTTATAGAGGGAATTAGAAGAACAAAATTTGCAAGTTAGGTTTAACTAGCCTCTATGACACCTTAACATACAGTCATACATTCATCCATACATACATACAGATATACTGTTACGTTTTTACCTTTTAAAAACATTTAAAATATGAGCTCATAGATTGCAAATGAAATAAAAATAAATTTGTGTTTAATTTCAATTAAAACTCTTTATTATTCATACAATTATGTGTGCCACTGTTCACAACTTGATGTAAACAACAACAATAGCTTATCTTTGTTATTCCTCTGTTTGCATAAACAATAACAATTGTTCAACTGATCTTTGTAATGGAGATCTTCAAACCATGATTACTCTCTTTAAACTCACCGCCTCTTCACACAAGACTGACTGAACTTCACTAACTCAGTTTTTTTTTTTTTTTTATAAACCAGCACTCAGAGGATAACCGCTATTTATGCAGTGCATTGTGCTGGTTTAGGAAATGTGGAAAGAGGGAAGATGCGAACGGTAAGGAAACAAGTTGCTGCTGGTGACTAAAATGGGCAGTGCTATACTTTCACCATTAGACAGTCTACAGCAATCGTCCCTAAGAAGCCCGCAGTTTCTCACACCACTTATGTTGTGTGTGATTATTTTATAGAGAAGTGGCGGGACCTACAGTTTAAAGTCGACTCTGAACGACAGGTTTTGAGAAACTTGTCAAAAAGGAAAAAGAAAAGAATATGCCGAAAAAATATTTTGTATTTTTTATTTTGATGTCTGGCCTGGACCTCGAACCCTGTCTTTACGTCTAATAAGCCAGCACACTACCTACTAGACCACGGCGACCCTGCGTCTGCTTTGCCTTGCTTTTTATATAACAACGTAAACAGTCTGATAAATGTTTTTGAAGAAAAATGATCATGACTTTGTAGACATTATTGTATACATTTGCTCTTGTAGAGTTTGCTGTTGTCGTATTTTTGTTTACTTGTTAACCATTTAGTTATTATTAGTACGATAATTTGTAAACAGGTTTTTTTACTACATTGTTTTATTTTTGCAGCTTTTGTTTATAATTTAAATGTGAAGCGATATATAAGCAAAACACCAGTATCTTGATTTTTCATTTTCGTAACAATACGTACATAGTTACAAAAATAATTGATCATTACAACCCTTCAATCAGGATTACGACCTAGCTTACATGAGTGGTAAGACCTACAGTTTAAAATTCACTATGAATGACAGATTGTTTTGGGGAAACACTTCATGGCAGCTTTATTTTATTCTCAAAGTTTTTGTCAGAAATCTGATGAAAGGTAGTCGCTGAAGAAATAGTTTTTCATGGACCTGGAGTTTGAACTGTGCGATTACGACTAATAAGGCAACATACTACCTACTAGACTACGTCGAATACGTGCACATTCCAAGTTACATAGATCGTTATATCCTACCCAACCGTACAGCAACTAAATACCTTTTTCCCCAAACATGAGATGAATTAAGTAATAAACGTTCTTCCTATGTAATGAGTTATAAATGACCTAGAATTTCAATAGATTTCCATACGTTTAAAAACATGTAGAGTATCTATGATTAGAGTACAACTCTCTTAATATTTTTATTGTATTTCTTGTTTCGCTACTGCTTGGGTAAAGAAATTTATTTTTTTTGAAATCAAAGTTAAGCGATTTTATTGTCCATTGTTTTCGTAGTTTATTCTATGAATTTAGCCTTAAGCCATAACTGCATAAATATACAGCAAAACTGTTAGAAGAGAATTACAAAAAAAGACAGAAAAAATTCATTCATTTTTTTCACTCTACAACAGTCTTTATTTGCGCTTTACTTAGCCAATATCTTAGATTTTAAAGAGTTTTCTCCCTCTTCGACGATTAAAATAATTTCCAGAAGTTTTATCATTTAAGAATTCTATCATTCAAACGACAATTTAATATTTATTCAATACATACGTATGTACATAATTGGTTATTACAAGCCTTTAGTCAGGACTGCGACCTAGCTTCTCATAGCACTCATGTTGTGTGTGTTAAGTTTATAAATGAATGGCGGTATCTACGGTTTAAAGTCGATTTCGAACGGCAGATTTTTGAGAAACTTTTCATAGCAGTTTCAATTACTTTCAGAGTAATCAGAAATCACTAAAAATCAACTTTTACCACTTAAGGAGAGAGCCCGAAAAAATTTACAAAATTTTGAAATTTTTGAAAAACTTTTCACAGCAAATTTAATTAACTTTCAGAATTTTCGCCAGAAAACTGTTGAGAGGAAATCTCAACTCCGAACGAAACTTTTCATAGCAGTTTCAATTACTTTCAAAGTAATCAGAAATCACCAAAACTCAACTTTTATCACTTAAGGAGAGAGCCCGAAAAAATTGACAATATTTTGAAATTTTTGAAAAACTTTTCACAGCAAATTTAATTAACTCTCAGAGTTTTTGCCAGAAAACTCTTGAGAGGAAATCTCAACTCCGAACGAAACTTTTCATAGCACTTTCAATTACTTTCAAAGTAATCAGAAATCATCAAAACTCAACTTTTACTACTTAAGGAGAGAGCCTTAAAAAATTTACAATATTTCGAAATTTTTTGTAATCTTTTTTGTTTAAATTTTAAAAACTGCCAATGAAACAATTTTAAAATCAAAATAAAGGTAATTTATTAATGCATATTTTTTTTATGTGCAGTTTATTTGGGCGCTCACTGTAATGTCTTAGAAAAAATTCCCTGATTAATGAGTTATTTTGTACAACACCTTAAAAAATTATTTAACTTATGCTCTCTTTTTTTGTTTGTGAATGAACAATAAACAACTAATTATTATTGGACCGTCGAGCCCTAAACGTGGACAATATGACAATTTTATGAATTTCTCTAAACCATATGCCAGACCTCATTTCATTGCCCACAGATGCATAATCTTAAGACAAACATTTGAAAAACAACAGTT
The DNA here is from genome assembly GCA_014635995.1 of Sarcophaga peregrina. Taxonomy (NCBI): domain Eukaryota; kingdom Metazoa; phylum Arthropoda; class Insecta; order Diptera; family Sarcophagidae; genus Sarcophaga; species Sarcophaga peregrina. Next base: position 99,434,375 of record CM025792.1, on the reverse strand, counting down.
AAGGTTTACTGAACTTTCAAAAACATTAACTTTCATTATAGATTTGTTAAGGCCATTATTTTATAACACTGCCGTAAACAAATTGTCATCATTCCCTTCTCTAGCATTCATTCAATATTTCAATGATTGATGGTTTATTTCGATTTTAATGATAGCCGTTTGCAAATATTTAAATTATTGTCTTCCAGTCATTTCTTGGTAGCCAAATTAAGTGATTCTTCCGTCATTATTGTAAACATTATTGACTTCAATAATAATAGACGGAAAACAAAAGAAAAATGCTAGGAAAAAATAAAATTTACATTGCACAATGGGTGTAATTACAATGGGAAAAATGTAGTCTTTTGTGGAAAAAAAAAAATTCAAACAAGGAAGCTTAAAAATTATGATTGAAATTATTTTTTTCTTTTATAAAAACCAACACTCAGGGGATGGCCCCTATTCATGCAGTGCATTGTACAGGTTTAGGATAATAGGCTATAGGAAGGTGGAAAGAGGGAGTAGTGTTTGTGAGCATTTGATTTAAACTTACCAATATCGTAATTGACGAGAAAAACCCTCGCAGGAAGATAATTCCACTAGCGAGCAGTGAGGGCAAAAAATGAATTCTCCCTGTAATGCATTGTGCGGTTCATTGGACAATCAACCACAAAAGGATGTGCTCTGCGAGAAGTACGAGTACCACGTAAAAATATGTGATTATCGGGAACCAAACCCCTTATCTCTCGAGAACACCTGCCATTATAATACTGATAGAACAATGAAACACACGCCACATTGCGACGATGCTCCAACGAATCAATAGAGTTGGATACCCTTCTGTCATTAATAAGCACCTTCGCTCTCTCCTTTCGAGAAGCTTGAAAGTAGACTTTGAAGCACCGGCCCATACATGAGAGTTGTACTCCATCCGGGGTCGGATAAAGGTCCTGTAAATAGTAAGAAAGTCGGATCGAGTGAAGTATTTTCTGCATCGTTTCAAAAAACCAAGGCACTTGAATGCAACTAATTCTCATGCCCAGAACATCAAGAGCATCCGCCTCCTCAATATTTACATTACCCATAGATACAGATGACAGAACACCAGCGCCTATTTAAAATTTGGAGAATGTCTACGGGGATAGCGTATTTGCTTATTAGACGTGCGGCCTTGGTTCAAACCAATAGTTTTTCAGCAATCTCCTCTCGACTGTCTGGCAAAAACTGTGACAGTAAAGAAAATTTCCAGGAAAAGTTTCTCAAAAAGTTTCTCACTTATAAAATCTGTGTTAATTTTATAATTGGTGTCAGAAGCAAAGGTCGCCGTGGTCTAGTGGGTAGTGTGTTGGCTTATTAGACAAAAGGCCCGGGTTCGTATCCCAGGTCAGACATCAAAAACGAAAAAATATTTCTGCGACGACTTCCTCTCAGCAGATTTCTGACAAAGACTCTGAGAGTAAAAATTGCCATGAAAAGCTTCTCAAAAATCTGTCGTTCGGAGTCGACTTTAAAACTGTAGGTCCCGCCACTCATGTATAAAATTAACGCACACAGCATAAGTGGTGTGAGAAGCTAGGTCGTAATCCTGACTGAAGGGTTGTAATGGCCAATTATGTATGTATATAGATACAGATGAGAGAACACCAGCGCCTATTTAAACTTTGGAGAATGTCTACGGCGATAGACTTATTAGACGTGCAGCCTTGGTTCAAACTCCAATTCAGGCATCAAAACGAAAATATGGAAAATATTTTTTCAACGATCTCCTCTCAGTAGATGTCTGGCAAAAACTGTGAGAGTAAAGAAAATTGCCAGGAAAAGTTTTTCAAAAAGTTTCTCACTTATAAAATGTGTATTAATTTTATAATTGGTGTCAGAACCAAAGTCGTATTCCTGGCTGTAATCATCACGGCATAATTTTCCGAAACCTACATGACTTAACGCCTCTAAATAAAAACTAATCATCCATTGTATGTAAATATTCTTAAAAAAAATTCAAAAATTAATTTTCCTTTTTCATTAGAATAAAATTTCTTTTGAAAACATGCTTTTGCCATTTGAATAAAAGAAAATCATTTCTCACGAATTTTATTAAGGTTTTAAAGACAGTAAATAATGGCTTTTATGTTTAGCTCCACCAAACTTTAAATATTTATGGAACATAAAATGTCATGGTTTATACGATTGTTTTTCAATTATTTTTCTTGTTGAAAGACAAATTAAAGAATAATTATAAAGCAATTGATATGCATGCAGCATAGCTGGTTACATTGTTTGGGGTGACCAGCCATTTATGTACATATAAGTAGGCAAACCCCATGTACACATACGTGCATACCAATCTTACCAAATGTATTCATAAAATATTGTTTTTTTTTATTTTATTAAACTTTCTTTTTCGTTTTTTCTTTTTTTTTTCTATTGTATTTGGAACTCCATTTAATTTTCATTAATTTTCACATGAAAGCATACACACTCACATTTGAAGTGACCGGCCACCTGCTGACATAAAAAGTAATTTTTTGTATAACATTGTCGTTAATATTTTAATTTCACAACAATTAAATGTAAAAAAATGTATTGTTGGTATGTACAGTGTCGGTGAAAACATATTGGACAAAATTCAGGTTGCATTTTATCATGGCCAAGTAGCAACATCTTCTGCAGCAATATATTTTTATAAATTTGTTTGTTCATAATACCGTCGATTTTGTGTAAAGGTCCTAAGCTTTCTCCAGAAAAGCAAACCCACACCATAACATTACCACCTCCATGTTTAACTGTTCCAGAACAGTATTTCGGATTTAGTCTGCTACTGACTTGTCTTCGAATTCTTCAGGATTCTGATCGAATATTGTTCAGTAGTTTGCTACTGACAGGTCTTAGAACCACTTTTCATTCCATTAGAATATTCTCATTTCTAATTTCTTTTAAATCGTACAAAATATTATATTATTATTATAAATTTTGTCCAATATGTTTTGACCGACACTGTATATGATATGAAAGTATTTCTCTTTTTCTTTTTTGTTATTTAACTCTCACGTTTATTGGCGTTTTTCACTTATTTAATACATTTAATGGAATGGAATATTGCGAGATTTTTTTGTAATTATTTTTTATAATAATTTTTTTTTATATTTTTTTATTATTATTATTATTTTCTTTTTCTATTTTTTTATTTAATATTTAATTTTTTTCTTCTATTTTTTTAAAATTTTTTTTTCCAACAGCTTATCAACAGTCAGTCATTTGAATAGAGGCAAACAATGTAAAAAAAAATAGATGGATTGTTGCGAAGACAAATAATGGAGAGACAAATGAACGAACAAACAAACAGACAAATAAACAGTCAGACAGACAAACACAGTTCAGACACTTATTTAGTAAACATGAGTAAACTGTTCAAGCAGTTGTCAGCATATTTTAACTTTATTTGTTAAAAATACCAACAACAAAAAGAAAAAATGCACAAAACAATTTCAAATATTTCATATAAAAAAATAGAAAAAAAATAGAAAAAAAAACACAAATAAATTGTTATAACAACAATAACAATATCAATAACAATAAGACATAAAGAAAGAAAAAATGAAAATAAAAGAAATGAAAAAACAAAGTCGGTCTTAAAAGGCTTTAAAAAATTAAATTAAAAAAAAAAACGACAACAACAAGAAAAAGAAAACTGGTATGTTAATATTGTAATTATCAAACTGTCTTCTATTCGATTAAAACTTAACTCCAAGAAGTGCCATAATTCCCTGGTATCAAGAAAGCTGTTTACAGGTAATACCAACTTTTTTTTTTACTTAGTTTCACAGTAAATGCATGCGAAACGATAATTTTTACTACTAACGCATGAGTTATTAACCGTTTGGCTTTGAATAATTGAAAAACACAGAAAATTTTGTGAAAGTTCATGAGATATTTAATTGAGGGAATAAATGGATATCCCAGGAAAGACATCTCCAACAAAACGAAATATGCAAAAAAAAATATTTTTTCGGTGCCTGCTTCTCACCAGATTTGTGGCAAAAACTCTCTGAGAGTATAAAGAAAATTACCAGGAAAAGTTTGTCCGAAGTCTACCATTCGGAGTCTATTACAAACTGTAGGTCCCGCCACTAATGTATAACAATTAACACACACAACATTAGTGGTGTAAGAAGCTAGGTTATAATATTAACTGAAGGTCTGTAATGACCAATTATGTATGTATGTACTAGGGATGTCAAAGGAAGCAATTTTTAAAAATCCCGGGATAATTCGGAATCCACAAATCCCGGGGAAAAATCGCGATTTTCTCTAAATAATAAAAATATTTCGTTGACAAAATCATTTGTATTCCAATTATGTATATCAGAATTATATATCATTAAAAATAAAATATGAAACAGCAAGACAAAATGTTACAAAGAAGCGTAAATTAACAAAAATAAAAATTATTCGTACATATGCTGCAAATGCATTAGTTTTGAGAAAATTATTTGGATTCCAACAAAAGGAGATTAAAGCATTTAACATGTGATCTGATAGGCTTGAACGAATTTTGTTGTCAACATACCCTGCCGTTGAAAAACACTTTTCGCAATCTACATTTGTTGGTAAAATAGTATGCAGCTTGTAAATATTCACCTCCACTACCTCCTGATGTAAAGAAATCTACTTCTTTGGACAGTTGAGTATCTAAATCAGTTACCCTTTTAATTCATTTTATAGGACTTTTGCATTCTTCGATGCCATCAAATAAATTTTTATCAATGGAAGTAATGTTTTCCTCATCTGAGAGGGAATTTTTTTCAGGACCTTTTGTAGAGTCAAAACATATATGAATTCACAATCCCGAAAATTCCGGGACAAGTTTTTAAAAATTCCGGGATTGGGGATTTTGTTAATCCCGAAAATTCTGGGATTTCGAGATTCGGGATTTCCCGATTGGCATCCCTAGTATGTACATATGTATGAATGAATGCCAACCATTTAATTTTTATTTTGCAAAACCTACTGGTGCTGCAATTCCAATTTTGGTTTTTCATTTTCAACACTTCGGCCATTATTTCACCAATGGCAACTGTAATGTTGTCTTCTAAGATTTAAATATTGGCAGGCGTAAAAGTAACTTTGGCGTACAATGGACAACTTCATAACTTAAGATTAATTATTCGTACAACTCGTCTTGCAATAGAACCACAATTGATTCAAGGCAGCATTTATTGCTCGGAGCCTTATTCCATTGATCATAATGTTACGATTTTCATAATTCTTAAAGCAGCAAAGTTTAATGTTAGCGGAAATTCTCCATTCAAAATTTAAGGGTACATTGACCGCTTTGGAATTGCCTCTCAGACTACATCTGACACACAAATTTGAAAATTCTATTTATGAATGCAATTATCAGGCCATGTACACTGAATTTAAATTATTTTGAAGCAAAGTTCAATTCAAACGTAATGTTAGCATTGCTTGTTTATAGGTCTATTCATTGTGAATTTCTTTTTTACGCCAAAAACAATATTGTGAAGAAATCACCCGTTATACCTTAGACCTCATTTTAAGGGGGTTATCACGCCTGTAGTCGCCGTAGTCTATTAGGTAGTGAGTAGTTGGCTTAAAGCCTGGGTTCGAACCCCAAGCCAGACATCAAAACAATATACAAAAAGTATTTCTTCGGCGACTTCCTGACAGTAGATTTCTGGCAAAAACTCTGAGAGTAAAAACAACGTGCCATAAAAAGTTTCTCAAAAAATCTGTTGTTCGGAGTCGACTTTAAACTGTAGGTCCCGCCATTCACGTATAAAATTAACGAACACAACATAAATGGTGTGAGAAACTAGGTTAATAATCGAGACTGAAGGGTTGTACGTATCACGCCTGCAAACAAAACCTGATGGCAAATCCTGCATCTCTTGTAAGACGGCAGAATTTGTATTTTCAAACTTGAACTGATGAATACTGATGAAACTGATTTGGTCGTGTTTGGTAGTGTAACAGCCGCTTAAGATAAAATTGCAAGTGTTTGACTATTATTTATAGTCCCTGCCAAGGAGAGCAGCGTTAAAGTATTGATTCTTCGCAAAAGTATTTAATTTTTATGGATAAATTCATTGGGTATGCCATTAAAGAACAACCCATTGTAGTTTCAATAGCAAAGTGAAATGTAAGTAACTTTTCAGTTTTGTTCACTAAAATTTAATATTGAATAGTCCTTAATAAATTTCGTACTTAATTTATCATTACAACCATTTAGTGGGGATTAAGACATAGGTTTGTAAACAAAAAATCCTCATTTAACGTGGTAGCACGGCGCATTCTTCCGTTATTTCTTCATACTGCTTGCTGACAATTTGTTCATATCGATGCCTCCGTTCTATAACACTCTAAATCGAAAATGTGTATTTTGAGTTATGAGCTCTCAAAGTTTTCATACGATATCTCGTAAACTGTAATAAGATACGGCATTGATTCTTTCACTGCTTTTAGTAAAATTTGTGTAGAATTTTTTTAGTAGTTTTCGAATTTTAATTGGATCCTAACTAAAAATGACATAGAATGTTTTAACACGGAGAAAATATTGACAATTGACCGTCTAAGTGCACGTACTTAGTATGTTTTTGATTGGTCTATTTGTTTTTTCTCCAAACTAAAACATACTATGTACACTTACACGGACAAAATTCTTTTTTTTAATTCGGGGAAGAACCTTTTAACTACACTTATAGACAGTGAAAAAAGCACACGGTAAATACTAAGTACACATAGAAAACACAACGTTAAGAAAAGTCACTTCCATAACATTCTAAGTCAACATAGATTTCAAGACAATTGAAAAATTTCCAACAAAAAGTATTCTAGGTGTACTGACTACATTTGAGAATGGAAAACTTTTACGACTATATGTGTATTCTAAGCCTACATCGGAACGGATCGGCGCATCTTAACCAAATTTTGATAGTGTTTGACTTAGAGAACGTAGAATTTAAAAATGCAATAAAAGTACACTTTGAACGTTATAGAATGCAGGCGTCGAAATAGTGTATATTACTACTTTGTCTCTTTCCAGTATGATTTGAAATAAAATTATATGCAATTGAAGATCACCAGTCGTCCTTGCCCCTGTGATACATGAAAATTTGAAAAATTGGTGACAGCGGTCGATGCCTCCAGATAAAGACATTGCCAGTGAAACACTGGTTGTCCACACCATCAGAAAGGCAGTGCCGTAGTCCACTCCGGCTAGAACGTGTTGAACACTTAATATTAAATTATGGTTACAAGTCCGATTCCTGAATGAATTGAATACCGCATAATGTATGAAAGTTTTCGTGCCTTTCTCTTGTCCCACAAAAGACAGATGGCTCTAGACATAGCGTATTAAGAGTTTAATAAGTTCCAGCTGTTCTATTCTCTTTTCCATCTTTCCAGTTCACGTGTGAAACATCAAATTTAAAAAATTATTAATTTTATTTCACAATTGTTTTATGGCAATGAATTTCAGTATCCACCTATCGAAATCGCATGTTACTCAAGTCTTTGCTAATGTTTATTAAATCTGCTCTTTTATGGTTTTAAAATTATTTACGAATTTAAACTTTAAATGAGTTTTATTGGATTGAAAATAAAGTTTAACTTTCCATTTCCATTTTCCCCTGCATTAATATGCTAGTGATAAGGCATTGTGATCATTGTGATCAACATGAATGACAGTCATTGTGGTGTAAAATGGCAAATATTTTAATGATAACAATGACAATAAAACACTCTGATTACTCTTTTTTTCCTTTTTTTTTTTCAATTTGTTGTAAAGTTGTTTAATGGTTGGTTGTATTTCGATTGAGTTTTATGTGGTTAATAGTTATTGTTGTTGTTGTTTTTATTTTCTCTCTATTATTCAATTTTCATGATAAATAATGTTTGTCACTTGCCAAGCCATATTAAATAAAATATTTTTTTTTTTTATATAATTTTGCAATGCGAGGCACTTTGTTTACTTTTCATCATCATTGTCAACAAATGTTGCCGACCGACACAACCAAGCATATCAATCTGAACATCGTTAGTGGCAATAGTAATTATATTACGAACATCATTATCATGAACATGATTTCTATCTTTTGTTTTGCTTTTATTGTCTCTACACAAAGTGGGATAATTATGCTACATTAACCTCCACTGTGGATTTGGATGGATGCTTAATTCATATGTAACATGAATAAATGATTTCAAAAAGAAGACTTAAATGCTGTTGATGTTAATTCTTTTTGTTTTTTTTTGTTGGTAAAATAGAAGAAAAGATTTTTCCTCTTTTATGTTAATGTTTGTATATGTATGTACAGTGAGCATCAAAAGAAACTCAACCATTACCATTTAAGGAGAATGCCCGAAAAAATTCTGTTAATATTTTGAAATAATTTTGAAATATTTTTTATTTGTTTCAATTTTAAAAACTGTTCACGAAACAATTTTGAAATGAAAATATCGGTAATTTATTAATGTATATTATTTTGCCGCTCACTGTATATTTTGTACTTGTTTTAAATATTTAAAAAAAAACTTAATTTAAAGTTTAATAACCTTTATTTTAGTGTTGACAAGCTGGATCTTTTTTTTGGTTTGAATTTGTAGAAAAGTCTTTAGACTTACAAAAGTGTCTTCTTAACCTCAGGCACTTAATTAAATTTTTTTTTTTTTTTTAATTTCTTTATTTACAATCTGTTTTCTAATTAATATTTCGAAACTTTATTTAAAATTTTTCTGGCAATTTATTTTATTTTTTTAATTTATTCTGTTTTCCTTATCTCTTGCAGTAGCCATATAACAAAACGTTCAAATCCATTTTATTAACGTCAAATATAAAAAAAAGACATTTTAATTACGCCTTTAAAGAAATCTATTGTCATTCAAACAAGCTGGCATTTTAAAATTCATCATAACTATTTTCGTTCAATATACCATAAATAATAATGGAGTGATGATTTAAAAAACAGGTTGAACTATAATTGGCCAAATTCTAGCATACACACAGCGCTCTAAGTATATAATCAATACACTATCATATACAGTGAGAGTCAAAAGTATGTGTACACTAAGGATAAAATGTTAACAGTCACCAAACTCCTTTTTTACAAATTAAGGTGGGAGCCTGAAAAAATTGGACAATATTACGAAATTTTTTTTTATTAATTTTTTTTTTGTTTCAATTTTAAAAAACTAGCAATGAAACAATTTTAAAATAATTTTAATAATTTCATTAATGTAAATATTTATTTTAATGTACAATTTCTTTTGATGCTGACTGTATGTACGTACAGTAGCGAGCACAAAAAATGCAACGTTGGGTAAAATTATCTTCAAGTGCGATAATTTTAAAAAAATGGTGACCAGTTCAAAATATTTCTTTGGGTTATTAATCCCTACAGTTATAGATACCTATTATCAATAACATTATGTAAATATTTTTAATTAATGATATATTATTTTGTCATTTATTAAAAAGAGTGCGAATTTCATGGGGGCAATAAAAATGCAACAGCATAAATTTTAATGTGTTTATTTAAATTAAATAGTAATTCTTACAAAAAAAAATCTTAAAATTAATATTTAGTGGCGTAGCCCTTATTTTTTATGACTTCTTGCAACCTAGAAAGCATAGAGTCGACTAAAGCTATTAATGTGTTAATGGATATTTTCTCCCATTCAGTTTTCAAAATTTCTTCTAATTGCCTCTTATTTGACGGATGTTTCCTCTTAACTTTCCGATCTAATAGCTTCCCTAGGTTTTCTATGGGGTTTAGATCGGGAGACTGTGATGGCCAATCCAAAACATTGACATCATTGTCGCTTAAAAAGTTTCGAGCTAAGCGACTTGAGTGCTTTGGATCGTTATCCTGTTGGAATATGCTACCAGGAGGCACTTTTTCCCGCAGATGAGGAAGCATGTGTTCTCCAAGGATTTCACAGTACTTCTTGGCGTCCATTTTTCCTTCGATTTGAGTTAAGGGACCTACCCCATCACGGGAAAACGCACCTGTAAATACGTGACGTAAAATCAATAATTTTTTTTAAACATATCGTTCCTTACCCCACACCATTATTGATACACCGCCATGTTTTACGGTTGGAAGTTGATATCTTGGAGAATATCTCTGTCCAGGCAGTCTTCGAACAAAATTTATCCCATCGGAGCCAAACAAATTATATTTGCTTTCATCGCTCCACAAGACTTTAGCCCATTGTTCATTTGACCAATCCTTGTAACGTTTTGCAAATTCCAGGCGCTTCTTTTTATTGATTGCACTGATGAGAGGTTTCTTTGCGAGTCGTCCCGCATGCAAATTAGCCTCTTTCAACCTACGGCGAACAGTGTGAACGCCTATAGAGACCCCCATTTGCTCATTTGCGAAATTAGCAACGTCCACTGCGGTCTTTCGTGGATCTTTTTTAACCAGTGCCATCATCTGGCGGTCTTGGCGAGAGGTAGTTTTTCGAGGATTACCACTACCTGGTTTCCTTTCCACACTATTTCTCAAGGAAAATCGAGATTTAATCCGACATACGGTTGATTGATTTACACCAAAGAGGTGTCCAACTTCACGCTTGGATTTTCCTTCTTCTAAGGCTTTAATGATTGCAGTTTTGCTGTCAGCTGAGAGCTGCTTCTATTACAAAACACATGTTGTATAACTTATTTAAGAAATTTTCAATTATAATTAAATAAATAACTTACTTTAACTATTTTTTTATTATGTTGCATTTTTTTTTTGCTCGCTAAAAATTTGCACTTTTTTCACTAATTCAAAAATATTTAACTTTTTAAAGCAGAATTTGGAATAAACTGTGGTTATTTTGAAAACTTATAATTGAAAGAGTTAACAGCAAAAGAAAATAGATAAATTAGTTACCATCATTTTGAAACAGATCTTATTAAAGATCATATGGCACAGAGTTGCATTTTTCGTGCTCGCTACTGTATGTATAAGTATGTATGAAAGGAATGTCTATCGATTGATTTATATTTCATAACATTTCAAACAACAAAACGAAACGAAATATGGAAAAATATTTCTGCAATGTCTACCTCTCAGCAGATCTCAGGCAAGAACTCTGAGAATTCATAAAATTGCCATGAAAAGTCTCTCAAAAATTTGTCCTTTGGAGTCAATTTAAATTGTATGTCCCTCCACTAATGTATTAAATTCAAATACACACCACAAGTGCTGTTAGAAACTAAGTAGTAATCCCGACTGAAGGATTGTAATGACCAATTAGATATGCATGTCTGACTTAAAGGCGACCCCATTGCCTTTTTCTTTTTCGTGTTTTTTTTTTGCTTATTAGCAACATATTTTCATAATTATAACTCTATTTACCGTTAAAGTCACACTTGCAGTAGAAAAAAAAAAATATTACAAACTGCAATTGGTGCAATTTTGTTAAGACTTCCTCACACATTTTGTACTTTCAAACTTTGAAAGTGTTTGCATATCTCTAGACGATTAAGCGTAGAAGAGATGCATCAACTTTTTGTATAAATTTTTTTTCATTTGCATTCTAGTACATCTTTATTTACCGTTTGCCTGTCAATGTCAACATAGATTGTTTGAATATGTAAATTGCCAATAACAGCATGTATTGTCATCAGCAGCAGGTCTTGAACTTTTGTCTCACGTACCACATGCATCAACACTTCCGCTGCAGCATAGCTTCTGTTTAATGCAGCAATCTTGTTTTCAAATGTAAATAAAGTATGGCTTAGAAGGAATATCTGTTTATTAGTGAAAGCTTTACCTTTCATTAAACTATTTATGGATTGGTATTGGAATTGTGTGTGTAAGTGTATTGGTCTTGAGTTTTGCTTTCCAATATAAAAATACACATATTTCCTGTACCTTTCTTTCATATCATGGGGGGGGAAATGGAAATTATTAGACGATTTTTTTTACCAATTTTCATTAAATACTTACAGTTTGTTTACAACTCTTTAGTCGAGAATACGATCTAGTTTCTCACACCGTTTATGCTGTGTTTGTTAATTTTATTCGTAAGTTTAAAGTTTGAAGATATTTGATAAACCTTTCATAATGATTTTATTGTATTTCAGAGTTTTTTTCTAGAAATACAAAGTTACCATGAATTGCTGTTTCTTTTGTTCTATTCGCTAGACAATATCCTCCAACTGACTATATCTTGCTTAATAAGGTAATACAGTAAGTAGCACAAGCAATTGTACACGAAAAAATAATATACATTAATAAATTAAATTATTCTACTATATAAAAATAAGTCGGGTTTTCCTTCCTGAAGTTATAACTCCAGAACGCATGAACCGATTTCCACGGTTTTGCATTTGTTGGAAAGGTCTCGAGCTCCGTGAGGTTTATAGCAAAGAAAAATGAAAATGCCATCTCTGATACATAGTATGTACTACAAACCAATATTTTAAGTAGATGACGCTCAGCGGGCAATATGGTACAATGAATCCATTTCCGATCTCAATCTCTTGATTTTGAACTTTAACTTTGATAGTTCGACCATTATCATTTTTTGAACGCCACTAACTATCGCGGATATTGTTTTGTGCACTTTCCATCAGCCATGCAAGGCGATAATGGATTTAATGCACCGCACGGTCCATACACCATCTGTGTCGTCACAATGTCGTGTAGATGGGGATCAGTGACTGGATCAGGAATTTCAGCTGATATGATGTCAAGTCTTTGCAAAGTCGCGGTGGATTCAAATTACGCAATATCATAATAACTGTACCAACTTTGAGTTGCAAGTTATGTGGTGAAAATCCTGGTAACTCCAGAGTTCAAAAACTCCGTTGGATTATTTACTACATCATCGGGATTTGTTACGGAATCAACGGATTTGTATGTCACCAAATCCCCAGCAATTTTCGATTCAATGGTGAAATTCAGTGCGTGTACATCATTATTTTTTGCGGCAAGAATTGCTGGCAAGGCCAATTGCGGGATAAATTTAGAAAATCACTGTTTTTCGCATGGGTAGTTATACGTTCCGTGTTGGAAAACCATCCGCCCAAAAAACAAAAAATGTGGTTTACCAAAGAGCACTTCAATGAAACGGATAATTTGCGGACACGTATAACGCTTCGATTCATTATTTACTTTGGATTCACTTTCATTTACTTAGAGAATTTCAAATAAATAATAAAAATTTTCTTCATCTTTTAATCACCAAACGAAATGTTACATAAGACGAATCATCTGGTGGCGAAACGGAGTTCGCCGGGTTTGCTAATTTTTATTTAAAAATTGTTTCATTGCTAGTTTTTTAAAACTAAAACAAAAAAATTACGAATATTTTCGAAATTTTGTGAAATTTTTTCGTCAACTCTTTTTAAATGGCAAAAGTTGAGTTTGATTATTGTTATAGTGTACACGTTCTTTTCATGTTCACTGTAACTGTAGCTCGGCACAAAAAAAAAATGTCCACAAAAAGGAAAGACGTAACTGAGATTATTTGAAATAAATTACCAATTTTTGTTTCTTTTAAAACCATTGTTTCATTCAAAATTATTTAATTTTTTTACAACAATTTGCATTAACACGTTGACTGCCGAGGCAATTTTTAGAAATCTTGCCAAAAAAAATAAATTGACAACATGATTTTTTCACTTTAGTGAGTACGAGATAACTCGTAGTTTGTCGTCCTAGAGATAAATGTAATATACGAGTTATCTCGTAGTCGGCTGTCCAACGTGTTAATGCTAAACATTACAGTTCTACTTAAACAATACATAGTTTTTGAAAAATCAGAATAAATTATGAATGAAAATGCTTAATAATACTTACAATTTACTGGACCAAGATCTAGAAGCCATTAAGTTTCTTTGGAGATTTCTAAATAATATAAGCTTTGTTTTAAATCCGTTACAAATTTCAAATTTAAATGAATTTGTTAACACCTTAAAGCTTAAATATTTTAATTTTAATTTAATAATTTTGTTATTTTGTTGTTGATCACCTCTTTTATTTTTTTATTTGTTATAAAGATAACATCATTAACCTTTGGCTTATGTTTGTATGTATGTATGTATGTATTATTAAATTTTATTATTTTTCTTTATTTTTGATTTTAACAAAATTTTTATTTATAACACAACATTCATTATAATATTTTATACATAAATAATGATCAGTTGAAAATTTAAATTCTTTTTATTTATCATTTCTTATTATTATTATTCTTCTTTTTTTCTTTTTTGGCTTTTATTTCAACAAATATTTTTTTTTTATTTTATTTACCTTCATTTAAAGGCATTCATAGGCCTTAACGATATATTGTGTGTGTTTTTGGTTTTTTTTTTATTGAATTATTACGGTTTCATAATATTTTTTTAAGCAAAAACTTACACACACACTCTCACATACATATTGTATATTTAGACGAAGACCTCGTAAAAAAATATATCCATACATACAAAGATACAAAAATCAGTTTAAAAATCTACATCACAATGGCCTGTACTGTGCTGGCCAGCCACGAGGTTTCCAACAAACCAATTCAATTCTGTAATCGCACACAATAAAATATAAAAATAAAAATGTAAACTTTTTTCTCTTATTCTTTTTTTAATATGATTTTATTTATTTTTTTGTTTTTTTTTTAAATGGATTTTTTTATATGGAAGTACTCATATCAATAACACAATACTTGTAACCGACCGTATTACGTTCTGTTATGGGGTCTCATACAAACACTGCAATCAACAGACCTGACGAACATTGTACATGTGCGCCTGCGCAATAAACAATTTTTATTTTTGTTACTTCAAATGCGACGCTTACAACAACTTGGCTTTAACACTTCACATATGAAGTTTTCTCGCTCTTATTCTCTTTTTCTTTTACTCTTTCTAGAATTTGTTTAAACTCTTTTACGTTTCTTTACTATTTTTCTTAATTTTTTTTCGCAATTTAATCACACTCCAATTATTTTACTCTTTTGTAAATTCCCTCAATTTTATTTAGAATACAAATTATTTCAGCCTCTAAATATAGTAGAGCCAGCTTAACACAAAAAAAAACACCTGTTGATCAATATTTATGATTATTTTTTTTATTTTATTTCCAATAATTTTCTTTTCTTTTTATTTCCCCCCTTTTTCTTCTCGCTCTCAAGTGTAACAATTTTAAGCGAAACAGAAAACACACACAAAAAAAAAATAAACAACGAAACCGCTTTACTTGTACCGTAACGTTTCAAGTCTTGTTTATTACTGAAGACCCATAATATGCCTGCCGCATGAGCAACAGCCATCAACAACACCATCATTGGCAGCAGCAACAGCAACAGCACCGTCAGCATTAGCAGCAGCGAGCACAAATGGTAGGCTTTTACAGTTGTTTGATTTGGTAACAGAAGCTTAACACAAAGCGTACACACACACACAACAGTCTCTGGCCGGCTAACAGCAACACAAAAGAACCCCAGCAAAAGTTGTTAACGAACAAAGCTGAAAGCTTAACAAAACAAACAACACAACACAACACCGTTAAAGAAGAAGTGGCCAAAAGCCGTATTAACCACTGTTTACAAGAGCGTTTATACGCTCTGGCAAATTACCACACACTAAAACAAGAGTGTGGCTTAACAGCAGCAACAAAAAAAAAACACAATTTTACGGATTCATTTCACAGTACAAGACATTTGTGTATGGGCAGCGTAACTGTATTAAGCCAAACATCTCTTAAATGTGCTTTATTTGTGGCATTAACACTGCTTTTCTCGTCGGACTCATTTCTCTTGAGTTTATTAGTCACAACAGAAGGCTTCCCTTAAGGCATCAACGATTCGATTCCAAGCCTCCAAATCTCCAGGTACTAGTTTTATTTGGTTTAAGAAATTCCCAGACCCAGGTTTAGGTATTCCATGGTATTCCACTACCAATCCAGATCCACTTTCTCGACCTATGCTGGACACATGGAGCCCAAACAATTTTCAGCACTTGTTGGAAAAAACTTTAACTTCATACAGTATAGCACACTAAATGTCGTACAACCATATAGCAATACTGATAGTACGCTGTCTATGTTACTCTATTTGCTTAAGACCTAACAATATACGTAAAGGAGTCGGCACATTTAATAAGATGAAGTTCAATGTAATGAGTCCCAATTTACCGACATTAGACTCAAACCTTTCTTTTTTCCTGGATAATACAAGTCGCACAGCAATTTTTGAATTCTCCAGCAAATACTGAAATGTTGTTGCTAATTTATTTGTTGCAGGGCGCTTTCCAATGAAATGAAGAAGAATACAGGCGACAGACCGACACTTGCTTCACCTTGGTGTTGGGCAACCCTTGCGCTGACCAACTTCTTCCTCTTCCTTGATTTTAGTAAAACTTGGTCAGTACAGAGACTGCGTTCACCCGTGACATCACATGATGTCAGGGCTATCACTCCAAGCTAAACTGACCTAAGCTGGCTACAGAAACATCATTATTAATATAATCAATTCTAACTTCACCCCTACAGTCGTCGTATAACTCACGTATTAGGGCGATTATCTAAGATGACCTTAGTGCACAGTAACTTCAATAGAGCTGACAGTAAAACGAAGTCAAAGGCTCGCTCCAAACAACAAAGCGTAGGTATGACGAGCTTTTTAAAAATGTAAACAGGTTGATATGGTCTAAACAAACATTATTGGGTCGAAAATCCCTATTTCTCAGAATCGATGGCACGAAACTTATTCACTGTATGGTGGCTCTGCAGTTGATAACTTAATTTCTAATCACCCTTTCTTACCATCTTTCCTCAGACTTTTCAAGCCAGTATTTCCGAAGTAGTCAACACATTGCATTGAACATATTCTCTGTGCTAACTTTATTAAATAATTCCGGGCCCAGATTGTCAGAGCAAACACATTATTCTTCAATGTTAAGGCAACAAGTACAACTTCGGCAAAAGTAGTACACAAAAATATCCCTTTGGTTAAGCTTCAGTGGCAAAATACAAAAGTATACATTAATAAATTACCGTTATTTTTATTTTAAAATAGTTTCATTAGCAGTTTTTAAAATTGAAAGAAAAATAATGCCAAAAAAATTTATATTGTGAAATTTTTTCGGGCACTTTCCTTAAGTGGTCAAAGTTAAGTTTGGTGATTGTTAGAATTTTATCGTTAGTGTACAGTTTTTTCTGACACTCACTGTATGTGTATAGCGAAAGGATTTGCAAATAAATGATAGCAGAAATATATCATTATTCCGCTCTCTGTTAAAACTAGGCTTTTAAATGATTAAGAGACGCCGTAGTCTAGTAGATAGTGTGTTGGCTTATTAGATGTAAAGCCACGTAAGGCCAAATACCAGGTCAGACTTCAAAACGAAACAAGAAAAACTATTTCATCGGCGACTTATGCTGAACAGATTTCCGGCAGAAACTCTGAAAGGAAATAAAATAACCATGAAAAGTTACTTTAAAAAACTGTGATTCGGAAACGAATTTTACTAGAGGTCCCACGACTCATGTAAAAAATTAACAGAGACGATATGAGTGATGTGAGAAGGTATACCGTAATTCTGACTGAAAGGTTGTAATGACCAATTATGTATGTATGTATGTATGTATATACAAGTCCAATACCTTTTATATTCTCAGTCGCTCTGTGTACGACTATTGATGATTAGCACTGTAGCAGCCCCTATATTAACTTTGTGTATAAAGCTATCCAAAAATTCCTTTTGGCATTAATTCGGGTAATTTAAAGAGGTAATCTCCCCAGCATTTTAAATATTTAAAAATTAAATTAATTGATAATAATATAGAATACGTTTCTATATATAAAAACGATGATATTTTTTAAATGAAATTCATTACCGAAATTGAAATTCTTAACATTTTCCTAAAACTACAAATTTCGGTTTAATGTTGTTAACAAAATTCCATTTAATTCATATGAAAACTAGAACTACTCATTAACTCTTAAAATATGTATGAATATACGAGAAAAAGCTTTTCAAATCTGAGTTTATATTTACACAAAATTGTTGTAATTTTTGGCATACTCGAGTGAAGAGTTCAAAGTTAATTAAAACATCAACCGTAGCGTAAACAAACATTACGAACACACATCACTATTTTGGTTAAAAATATTTCTTGCAAATATTTTAATACCACAAATTATTTAAATACGACGATTAAAATCTGCCACACATTACACTGCAGTCATCATCCATATTTTAGATTCGCTATGCATTCGTTTAAATGATACCAGCTTAGCCAGAGAAGACCAGACCAGACCATACACATGCAATTGTATGCAAGTGTAGTTGATAGTTTAGCTGCCTTTGTTTCAAGTACTTATTAATCTGTTATCATCTCTAGATCTTCTTCATACATTCCGGATTTCTTTTCCACCGAGATTTTCTTTTCAATTTCATTGTAATTATTTGACATGCAAAAAAACATCCAGCAAAACACAGCGAAAAAGTAAAAGACAGAAACGAAAAAACGGACGAACAAATGATGATAATGTTTAATAATACAAGGTGGCTCAACAGCTGTCATGTGATCAAGTCATTTTTGTACGGTTTATCGCATTTTCCCATTACTTTTACTGGCCGATATTTGCTTCAAAGGCTTCAAAAGCCTGAGACTCGATGACACAGACTTAGACACAGAGATTGGGTGAAAATAAATTTTATTT
Source organism: Sarcophaga peregrina (assembly GCA_014635995.1). Lineage (NCBI taxonomy): Eukaryota > Metazoa > Arthropoda > Insecta > Diptera > Sarcophagidae > Sarcophaga > Sarcophaga peregrina. Next base: position 99,415,715 of record CM025792.1, on the reverse strand, counting down.
ATTATACGCACAAATCTGTGTGCCACTATTTACAACTTGATGTAAACAACAACAATTGCTTTGTTTATTATTCCTCTGTTTACACCCTTTACATAAACAATAACAATTACTAGAAAATTTGTTTGACGGAGATCTTCAAAACAGAGATCAGCAACGAGTACTCAAAACGATGAGTAGATTCAAAGCAAACTTATAATTTATGATACTTTTACGCATTCATACTTATTTTAATATCATGCTCATACTACTCATACTCAAAGTTGGAAATACTCGTCCTATTACTTAACAATACGCATGTTATTGACTTCGACTCCTTTCTACTTAACATTTACACGAAGCACAAAATAAATATGATTCGCATACGAACACTACTATACTCACAAGAAGATTGGGTTAAGTGCTTTCCTCGTTGTCTTCTTCCTTTCTTCTTTGTTTGTATATGCAACAACAACAACAACTGTAAATTTTGATGAATGATTCGAGTATTATAAGTATTTTTCTAAATTTATGAATCAAAATGAGTAGGCGTATGAATCATACTCATTGCTACTTATACTTATAAATCAATGTTGTAGCGAGTACGAATGAATCAGAGTAGTTGAATTTCAATTCTGTTCTCATACTCAAAATTGCGTGAGTGCTTATAAGTAGCGGAAAAACGATTCATTGCTGATCTCTGCTTCAAAATACGATTACTCTCTTCAAACGGAAGGCATCGTCTCACAACACTGACTGAACTTCACTAACACTTTTCTGCCTTTTTTGTATAAGGCAGCTTTAAGGATCTGATGAATGTTCTTGAAGGCGAACGTTCATGATTTCTCATTCTCGAAATCTCTATAATTATACACATCGTCGTTTACGTTTATTATTGCAGTGTTGTTGATATATTTTTGTTTATTCGTTTATCATTTCTTAATGCTGATATTTGTTGCTATATTACGCAGGGCAACAATTTGTAAACAAATTCATTGCTTTGTTTTTGTAGCTGTTAAATTAAAATTAAAAGAAAACTCCAGTATCTAAATTTTTCCTCTTTCGTAACAATATTATCTAGTCAGAATTTATATAGTTAAGGCACTAAAAAATCATTAAGGAAGCCACTGAAGCGCTTATACACACATGATTTGTCACTACAACCCTTCAGTCACGATTACGACCCAGTTTCTCACATCACTTATGTTGTTGTGTGCGTTAATTTTATATGTGAGTGGTGAGAAAATTTCCAAAAAAGTTTCCCAAAAAAAATCTGTCGTTCGGAATCAACTTTAAAATATAGGTTCCGCCACTTATGTATAAAATTAGCAAACACAACATGAGTGGTGTGAGAAGCTAGGCCGTAATTTTGACTGAAGGGTTGTAATGGCCAATTGTGTTATGTAATCCTTCAGTCAGGATTACGACCTAGATTCTCAAAAAGTCGCACTAGTCTATTAGGTGGTGTGTTGGCGCATAGACATGAAGCCATGATAATTTTGGATAAATAATTGTGTTCTACTTAGTGGAGACTCAAGATGACATGTGTGTGCCTTGGACAGCAATTAAAACATTGTTTACACTCAGTGAAAGAACATTTTCAAAACTTTTACCAAAATCTTTGCCTTGTTACTACTACGTTACGATTAGACATTTTCAGCCGATATTTTTAGCAGAATGTTTGGTTGTCTCATCCGACTAGTTGTTAAACGCCTTCGATTTTGTCCTGATGGTGTCGAACGAAACATACCTCACTATTTGTACAACGCTTACATCACTACGTTTTGAAGGAGAGTTACAATACAAGTTTTTTTGTCGTGGATAATACAACTTTTCTATACTGAAGTCGAATGGACATTTACTATCATTTGTAAAAGAGAAAAGATGCTGATTTTTGTGCCACCTTGTAGATTTGTCAGTAAAGGAGATAAGCTGATGTTTAACTGTTATTTAATCAGTTACTCTCCTCTGGAATAATATTAAAAAAGATTCACATTGTAATGAGAAGTTGAAGTAAAAATAGTAATAGTAGTAATGGTAGTAGTATTAGTAATAGTAATAATAGTAATAGCATGAATAGTAGTGATACTTTTTTAAAAGAAACTAAACGTACATTATAGTACGGTTCGTAGATTAGTTTCTATCTATATACGTATGTATGTTTGTATGTATGTAAGTGTTGGTATAAATGCTTGGATATACATATTAATTTGTATATTTAAAGCTAATCTTGCCTCTTCTTCTTTTATATTTTAATGCCCTTTAATTTCTATTGTGTTACTTGTTGAAACTACAGCCACAAAGAAAATTTCATTTTAGAAACAACCAGACAGAAAATGAAAGAAACTTTAGACTTCCTATGCTTTACTTGTGTAAATATATTGTATTGTGTTGTATGTATTGTTTTAAAACTAAAGCAGTTTGTAAAGGAATGCATTTTTAATTTTGAAAACTTCAAAGCGACTTACTCAGTAGCATTTAGAGCAAGTAAGTAAGATTATACCTTCACCATTAGACTGTCTACAGCAATCGTCCCCAAGAAACCCGCAGTTTCTCACACTACTTATGTTGTGTGTATTAATTTGTGGCGGGACCTATAGTTTTAAAGTCCAATCCGAACGAGAATTTTTTTTTTTTTTTTAGAAACTTTTCATGGCAATTTTATTTACTCTCAGAGTTTTTGCCAGAAATCTGCTGAGAAGAAATCGCCGAAAAAAACTTTTTGTATTTTTTATTTGACCCAAGGCTGCACGTCTAATAATTGGCCATTACAACCCTTCAGTCAGGATTACGACCTAGCTTCTTTAATTAATTTAATTTTAATTTATACATGAGTGGCGGGACCTACAGTTTAAAGTCGACTCCGAACGACAGATTTTTGAGAAGCTTTTTATAACAATTTTTAATCTCAGAGTCTTTGCCAGAAATCTGGTAAGAAGAAGTCGCCGAAGAAATAATTTTTCGTTTTGATGTCTGGCCTGGGACTCGAATCCTGGCTTTACGTCTAATAAGTCAGCACACTACCTACCAGACCGCAGACCATAAGACGAAAGCTACTCATTAACATTAAACAATAAATTTATAATAATTTACATCAATATTCCACACTTCGCTTGCAGAAATCGGATCACCGCGCTACACCTCGTTTCCAGAATTCGGTTCAAGGTTTGTGAATTTATTTTTTATTTAATTATGCCGACATTCTGTATATTTCGGTCAATCGTATGACAAATTCTCCTCTCCAACTCCTATTTTTTTTAAAAATCAGCCTTGAATACTTAGAATTCGCTTGAATGTCCAGAATACTGTTACGTTTTTACTTTTTAGAAACCTTTAAAATGTGAGCTCATAGATGCAAATAAAATAAAAATAAATCTGTGTTTAGTTTTAATAAAAATTCTTTATTGTTCCCACAATTCTGTGTGCCACTGTTCACAACTGTATGTAAACAACAACAATTGACTTTTCTTTATTATTCCTCTGTTTACACCCTTTGCATAAACAATAACAATTACATGACAATTCTTCGAATGATCTTTGTAACGAAGATCTTCAAACATACCTGATCTTCACACAAGACTTTTTAAACTTTTACTAACTGCTTTGCGTGATTTGCCTTGTCTTTTATATGGCAAAGTAAACAGTCTGATGAATGTTCTTGAAGGCGTATGTCTGGAAATCTCTATAAATGTAAACATTATTGTTTCATTATTGTTGTTTGTGTATTATGTAGTGTTTTTGTTGTATTTTTGTTTACTTGTTTACTTTAACTTTTTTGCTGTAATTTCGTTTACTTGTTTACAATTTCTTGTTGTCATATTACGTAGTGTGATAATTTGTAAAAAAGTTCATTGTTTTGTTTTTATAGCTTTTGTTTAAAATTTTAATGTTAAACGATGTAAGAGCAAAAGACCAGTATCTAGATTTTCTTTTTCATTTTCGTAACAATATTTATATTTGGAATACTCTTCATATCTGTCTTCATATCTGCCACAATCTCTATTCTTGAGACTATAAAATTGAGCTCCAAGTTCGGACTAAGTTCCGTGGAGATGTGTTATAGACCGGCATTTGCACAAATACATGGCGATGCTAGAGAAGTGTTGAACATCATTTCATTCCTTTACACTTCTGCAACCGTAAATGTTAATAATAAGATCAGACCGTAAGCGAACACATTACGTGAATTGAAGAGATTCATGCAAAATAATCAACTTTTTCAGAAGAAGAAAAAAAAAAACCAACAAAACTAAAGTCTGCCTTGACTGCCAGTAAACCTTTACAAAAATGTAAATGTTGAAAATTAAAAAATAAAAACAACTACAACGACTTACAGTGGCAACAATTACAGCAATCGGTACGTGGAAAAACGTAATTTCATTCACACATTCAGACGAATTTTAGTTAAAGAAGAAACCAAATTTGAATTTTTTTTCTTCTTATTCATTTTAATCAAGTTTATTTGTACTTCTTCTGCCTTCTGCTTTCAGCTGTTTACCTTATGTTTTACTGAATTTTATTTTCTTTTAATTTTCATTTACAAATTTTCAAAAATCACAAACAAAATGTTTCTTCATGAGGCATTAAAGAGTCTTATAAACAGCAATAATAACAGTAAGAACAATAAGAACATCTATACAGAAAATCTGAAATTCTTATTTCAGTTGTTTTATGTTCTGTTTTTTTTTTCCTTCATTCTTACCTAAGGAAATTTCAAGGCGAATGATTAGTTTTTGGAAAAAAAAAATCAAAGCAAAAAAACTCTCTTAATTAGCATACGATGATTTTAATTGTAATTAATTACTGTATTTGTGTTTCTTTACTTTTCTCTTTTTTCTTTCTCTATTTACCAGTTTGAAATTGAAAAAATTGATGGCATTGTGGAAAGGAAAGTGGTGTTAAGGTTTCACTTTCAAGGACAAAATTCGAATTTTAAAACAAAAACAAGGCAAACATATTCGGTTATGTACAATGTATGTATGTGTGAATGTATGTGTGTGATATGTAGTGCTAGGCATATGAACAAAAGTTATGTTACGCAATGATTAATTCGTTAATTTACAGCCTAAACTATTGCAAAAGAAAACTTGATATTTAGTGTGTAGTTAATAGCACAGAGATTATGTAAGAAGAAGATTTTTTATTCTTAGTGCAATGAGGTGAATGATAGCCGACCATAAGCAAATATTGAAATATGTTATTAAATATATTGAATATACATATCGCCGCCTCCATTCAATAACGTTCTAAATACAATTTTTAATATTCTTACATTTTTAAATTCTACGTTCTCTAACTTAAATACTGGCAAAAATTGGTTAAGATGCGCCTGTCGTTGGTTATGTCGCGTGAAAACTTTGCGAATTCAAACTCAAAAACACACTTTTTCGACTTAGAATGTTATAACATGGAGGCGTCGATATATAAAAAAAGTCGTCGTAGTATAGTAGGTGTTGGTTTATTAGACGTAAGGCCATGGTTCAAACCCCATGTCAGAAATCGCCTGCAAAACGAAATATGAAATAATATTTCTGGCAAAAACTCTGAAAGTAAAAAAAATTGCCATGAAAAGTTCTTGAAACATCTATCGTTCGGAGTGGATTTTAAACTGCAGGTTCCACCAGTAGTCATGTATAAACATCGGTAGTGTGAGATGATAGGTTGTAATGTCTAATTATATATACATGCACAGTAAGACCCCGCTTAACGCGTTAGTATTCGGAATCCCATAAATTTCACACTGTATTGATAATTGTTGCATAGGTGCGCAAATTAAATGACGATGCATTAAACAAAAACGGTGCACTATATAGCGACAGTGTATGCTATGTATCCTTTTCTACGCTTTATGTTAGTCTGTCCAGAATATAGATTCCACCTATATTTTCCGAAGCCGCAATGTATGTTCATATGTACATTGTACATTAGAGCGACTCACCAAAAAAAGTGCTCTATGTACCCTCCTAAAAATGAACCTTGGACTTTTTTAAGACATCATTTCAAATATTTCGGCTCCAGATTCGACCTCACGTGAGCTGGACCATTTTGAAAAAGGGTATATTTTCGAATGTTTTGTTGATTTGTGGATCTGTTTCTTTACAAACATATACAATATCTATATCATAAGAAAGGTTTTTTTAAGGCGCGTCCAACAGTATAAACAATTTGTCCAAGGATGATCATTCATGTCCGTTTTTTAAGGATATTCTGTAAAAAAAAACGGTTTTTGAATTTTTTGTTCGGGGTTGTTTGTAATAAAAATACCAAATTAACATATTTTAATCTTTAGACGATTTAATGAAATACGGGTCTCAGCTTTTTTTAAAATTCGAGGTAGTTCGACAAGGAATCGAGTTGCTACTAGGTGACTATAAAATGGCCAGAGCTATATCTTTACCATTAGACAGTCTACAGCAATCGTCCCCAAGAAGCCCGCAGTTTCTCATTCGACCCCGAACGACAGGTGCAAAGGGACAAAAAAGGTAACTTGATAGCTATAAAAAATTAACAATGTTACAGGATTCAATTCATTGCCGGCAGAGTTTTGCAAACGAAGAACATACATCAAACGAATCGACTTTCAGCGTGCTTTGTCCTGAGTACAGAGAAGGATATGAAATCATATGCGCAACTACTAGAGTAAAAGTATTAAAATTTTAAGTAAAAGTTCTGAGCTTAGAATTTTCAATACTACGCCACTGTCTAGATATTTACATTACGTTCAACAATCCAAAAAAACTCAAGAAATACAGTCGAGCTTCTTTAAATTGATTCACCATTATCCAGAAAAAAAATTAAACTTATAGAAACTTCAAGTTAAAGAAGCAAAACCTTAATAAAATTTCTTTCCAAGATACTGTTGCTGTGCTTCAACTTATAGGAAATTCAAGTAAGAGAAGTTCAAATTAGACAAGTTCGAATGTTAACAGATTTTCGACAATATCGATACTTTCCATTAATTATTTTTAACGTAAAGTATATCAGTATAAATAGTATTCGGGAGGTGTGGCAATAGAAAAAATACTCAGTCAGGCTTACTACATACATAATTTGTCATTACAAACCTTCAATTAGGATTTCGACCTAGCTTCAAACACCACTTATGTTGTGTGCGTGAATTTTATACACAAATGGCGGGACCTACAGTTTAAAGTCGACTGCGAGCGATAAATTTTTATTTACTATTTGAGTTTTTGTAATCTACTGAGAGGAAGTCGCCATGGAAATATTTTCCTTCATATTTCGTTTTGATGCCTGACCTGAAATACGCACCCGGTCTTTATGTCTAATAAGCCAACACACTACCAACAAGATTACTACGACTATAGAATAAGGCTTACTATTTCATCATAAATAACACCATAACACATGGAGGAAATTTGTGTCTGTTGAAACATAACTTCAGTGCTTTAGCTTCAGTCCAATTTTTAAGCACATTATCGATTGTGTGCAGTGGGCGATGTTGAACGAATTTTTGTTCACAAAAATTGAAGAGGAGGACATTGGCAACATGTGGTTTCAACAAGACAGCCACACAGTCGAAGCTACACTCGATGTTTTGCGCCCTATTTTTGAAGATCGCATTATGAACCGCAGAGCTGATGTCGTTTGGCGACCTCGGAGCTGCGATTTGACACCGTTGGACAATTATTTGTGGAGTTCCGTCAAAGATAAGTGTTATGCTGATAACCCAGACACAATTAACACTTTAAAGGACAATATTGAGGTCGCCATCGAGAGCTCCGATATAACACCGTTGGACTATTATTTGTGGGATGTTGTCAAAGAGAAGTGTTACGCCGATAAGCCACAGAGAATTGACGCTTAAAAGGACAATATTCGTGAAACCATTGGTAAAATACAGCTGTACTCAATCGATAATGTGCTTAAAAATTGGACCGATCGTGTAGGCTACTGTATTGCCAGCAGAGGCAGCCATTTGAATGAAATTACATACATAATTGGTCGTTACAACACTTCAGTCAGCATTAATGACCTAGTTTCTCAAACTACTTATGTTTAGTGTGTTAATTTTATACATACGTGGCGGGATCTGCAGTTTAAACAGATTTTTAAGAAACATTTCATGACAATTTTATTTACTCTCAGAGATCTTACCAAAAATCTGCTCAGAAAAAAAATCTTTTTTGTATTTTATTTTGATGTCTGTCCTGGGACTCGAACCCTGGCTTTACGTCTAATAAGCCAGCACACTACCTATTATACCACTACGACCTTGAATGAAATTATTTGCCATTGTTAACCAGAAGGATTGTACTTTGAAATAAAAAAAAGAAATTTGAGAAATGTTTAGTAATTTTTTTGTAAAGCATTTTCAAAAAAAAAAGTTATTTGGCGGACCCTATAGTATTAAAACATATTGCATTACATATTATTTTTTTGTTTGTTTTTTTTTTAATTTATTTACTTTTTTAATTTACTTTTTTTTTTTGTTTGGTTTTTTCTTTTACATGATTTTCTTAATACGAGTACATAATAATTTAAAAAGTCATATAAAATTGAAGTGTCTTTGGTGGTTACGACGATATGAAAATGAAAGCTCATAATTTATGAAATAAACCCAAAACCACAAAATCTATAGAAGAAAAACAATAAATTTTTTTGTTGTTGTTGTTGTTGAACCTAAGAATAAAAATATTAACCAAAAAGCCACAACAATAACAAAAACAGAACAATTTATTGAACTCCCCTCCCCAGATATAATTTCAAATAGAAGACGAAAGAATACATTCTAGAATCCACATACAACAGCAGGAGCATGCAACAAACTAAAAAGTACAGCAACAATGGCTTAAACATACTCGTGCTCTGAAATGAGCTGTGCTGTGCTGTACAGTGCCATGCTATTGCTGTGCTATGATGGGATTTATTAAATGAAAGTTGCGGCAACAAAAAACAATTTTTTATAATTGTTTCCTTTTACCAATATCAATATATATTGATTTTGTTTTTTGTTTTTGATTTTGTTGTTTCTGTTTGTTTTTTTATGCATTTAAGTTCAGTAAGCCTTTAGTTTATCAGTCAATAATTGAAAAGAAACCAAAAAAAAAAAAGGAAAAAATATCGTTCTTATATGCCAGCCATAAACAAAACAGATGATGTCAAATGCAATTTCATAGCTTAAAATAAGAAATAAAATTAATAACCGACTGACCATTGAATAAAAAATCATTTTATTTACTTTCGAAAGAAAAAATTTTAAATTAAATTACAATTCATAAATTCATTTAATTTTATTGAATGCGAATAAAAATTGTTATCAAAAAAGAGAGGGAGAGAGAGAGAAAGTTTCCTGTACCGTAACGATCATTATCCCAAGTAACGTTGGTAGACTACATTGCTGATAGCAATCGAGAGTATTCCGTTTAACCAGAAAGGCTTCTGCAAACCATGGCCAAAAAATATTGGGCCATAGCTATCCTATAACTTAAAAGCTTATTACACGAGCATCTTGGTTCAACCTCTAATACATTTCTTTGAGCGTATATCTTCTCAGCTAAAACTCTGAGAATAAAATAAAATTGTCATGAAAAGGTTGCAAAAAAACAGATTAAACTGTAGTTCCCGGCACTCATGGATAAAATTAACACAGACAACATAATGGCTTTCGACATTCTTTCTGGGCGCTTCAGTTTCTCATTGGTCTGGGTCCCTGGGCAGAGTAGCATTTAGCTAAACTAAAGGGCCGACAAGCTCGTCAGGGTTGGTGCACTCCTTTGGGAATCCTCTGCAATCGACTTAAGAATGCCACACACCTTGGTAAAGTTAGCCATTGCGAGGAAATTCTTTCGAGACGCCAACCTTTCTTGGGTCAATGAGGAGTTCTGTTAGATTTAACGACTTCTGCCCTGGATACAGATCCGCTGACGAAGAGGAGACTGTTATACACTTTCTTTGTCAACGCTCATCTCTTGCGAGGTGCAGATATAGGATATATGGCTCTTTAAACCTAGTCAGCTTGTCGTTTATCAAACTTTCGGGCAGGTTTTCCAGCATATGGTAGTCGTGCCTTTTTTTTAATTTTAATCAGCACTCAGGGGATGGCCACTACTCATGCAGTAGAATTTCCAGGTTTAGGAAAATAGGTTATAGGAAGGTGGAAAGAGGGAGTAGTGTAAATTTACCAATATCGTAACTAACGGGAAAAACTTCCGCAGGAAGATCATTTCACAAGCGAGCAGTACAGGCAAAAAATGAACGTTCACTGTAATGCATTGTGCGGTTCACTGGACAATCAATCACAAAAGGATGTGCTCTACGAGAAGTACGAGTACCACGTAAAAATATGTGATTATCGGGAACCAAGCCTCTTATCTCTGGAGAGCACCTCCCATTATAGTACCGCTATAAGAATGAAACACACGCCACATTGCGACTATGCTCCAACGAATCAATAGAGTTGGATACCCTTCTGTCATTAATAAACATCTTCTCCCTCTCCTGTACGCGATCGAGAATCTTCAAAATAGAATTTGAAGCACCGGCCCATACAAGAGAGTTGTACTCCACCCGATGTCGGATAAAGGTCCTGTAAATAGTAGTGAAGTCGCCGTGGTCTAGTGAGTAGTGTTTTGGCTTATTAGACAAAAGGCCCGGGTTCGAATCCCAGGTCAGACATCAAAACGAAAAATATTTTTTCGGCGACTTCCTCTCAGCAGATTTCTGGCAAAGGCTCTGAGAGTAAAAATTGCCATGAAAAGCTTCTCAAAAATCTGTCGTTCGGAGTCGACTTTAAACTGTAGGTCCCGCCAATCATGTATAAAATTAACGCACACAACATAAGTGGTGTGAGAAGCTAGGTCGTAATCCTGACAGAAGGGTTGTAATGGCCAATTATGTATGTAAATAGTAAAAAGGTCGGTTGGAGTGGAGTATTTTCTGCGCCGTTTTAAAAAACCAAGCCAATCGTTCCATCGAGAACATTAAGAGCATCACGACCCTGTTCGGGCAGCCCCACTTAGAGACTGTGAGTGCGTCATTCATGTTCGACCTGCTTGCCCCAATGTGCAGCCCTTGCACTGACCAACTTCTTCTGCTTCACTAGTTTGGTAGAACTTGATAAGTACAGGGACTGCGTTCATCTGTGGCGTCACAACGGGCCACTATGCGTGCTCAAGTTAGCTTTTCGTATCAAAGCAACCACTCTAACCTAACCTAACCTAACCTAACCTAACCTAAGACAGATTTTTAAGAAACGTTTCATGTAAATTTTATTTACTTCTCAGAGTTTTTGCCAGAAATCTGCTGAGAGGAGATCGTCGAAGAAATATTTTTTCTTATTTCGTTTTGTTGAAGATTTCTGATCTGGGATTTGATTCGTGGCCTTATGTCTAAAAAACCAACATATCACCTACTAGACTACGATGACTTATAAGTATTCATGGGAGATAACAAAGTTATTGTACAGGATAAATTATGCAGTAAAGTGTCAGCAGAGCGTAAGGAGTAAAGATAGGTGGCGTAATGTAGCATAGGCTACGGTAGATCAATTACCAGTTTAGTTACAAAATTTTGTTGATGCTTCTACAAGCAAGGAAAAACGGAAACCAAATAAAAAGATGGAAGATGAATGCTGTATACGCCACTGGTAAAACTTCTGATCTTAAAAGTTAAAAATCTTTATGACTCAAAAGCAATAATTATTATGAAAAAAACGACACTTTCCATCATAAACGAACACATTTAACGCCCACTACTGTATTACACTATGATGGTGTAGGTTCTTCTAGACAGAAAATAAATGTGGAACACAGATGGTATTCGCATCTTTACAGAGTTCTGTAATGAATTTTATTAAAAAAGAAAAATAATAATAAAAATTAAAATAATTTGGGTTTAACTTTAAACTACCGAAACAACACCCATTTGTGTGCTTTAGCTCAATCCAAATCATAGAAATCTTCATCAAATGAGCAATAAATTTATTCGGAATAAAAGAGTCAAACCTTGCTCTCCCAATCTCTTTACTGGCCACTTTTGTTTCGTTTTCTTGAAGTAAAACTTGATTTGAGTCCACACAAGATGCTGTTCAAACTAAATCAAACTTGTGAACAACTGTTGCTGCTACAACAACCTGTGCAACATAAAATACAATTGCATAGACGGTGGCAACAATAACAATAATAACACCGGTACCAGACAAATCAGACAAGCGTTAAATGTTAAAGTGTAAATACATTCAGTCAACCAAACAAAAAAAAAGAAACAAAAACGAAAATAAAACGTTCCTATTCAATTCTTAAATAGCCGTTGATGTTGGTTTCTGTTGTTCAGAGCCAGAAAAAGGCCACGTTTAGTGTTATGAATGAATGAATGATATTAGAAAACCGTTTATGATTACTATTCTTTTCTTTACATAGATTTAGGTACCCTACACTAGCTTACATTGTCTTCAAGCTCGGTATTCATTAGGAAGGCCAATCGGGGAATTCCGAATCCCGAAATCCCAAGATTTTCAGGATTCACAAAATCCCGAATCCCGGGATTATTAAAAATTTGTCCCGGGATTTTCGGGATTGTGATTTCATACCTATTTTGACCCTGCAAAAGGTCCTGAAAAAAAATTCTATATCACTTGACTTCGATAATAGCATCTCAGATAAGGAAAACCCTGCTTTCCGGGACAAGTTTTTAATAATCCCGAAATCTCGACAGTTTCGGGATTCACAAAATCTCGAATCCCGGGATTATTAAAAACTTGTCCCGGGAGTTTCGGGATTGTGATTTCCTGAAAAAAATTGACTTCGATAATAACATCTCAGATGAGGAAAACCTTGCTTCCAGTGATAAAAAATTATTTGATGGCATCGAATAATGCAAAAGTCCTATAAAACGAATTAAAAGGGTAACTGATTTAGATACTCAACTGTCCAAAGAAATAGATTTGTTTACATCAGGAGGTGGTAGATGTGAATATTTACAAGCTGCATACAGCAATCTTAAAACTATTTTACCAACAAATGTTGATTGCGAGAAATGTTTTTTCCCGAATCCCGGGATTTTGAAAAATCCATCCTGTTTGGCATCCCTAGTATACATACATGCATGCATCATTACAACCCTTTAGCCATAATTACGACCTAGTTAAGTGCGCTAATTTTTATACATGAGTATACATATTCCCAACTACTGAATTTTAAGAAACTTTTCATGGCAATTTTATTTACTTCTCAGATATTTTTTTCCCAGAAATCTACTGTGAGAAAGTCGCCGAAGAAATATTTGTTATATTTTCTGACCTGTTGTTTGAAGCGGGGCCTTTCCTCTAATAAGCCAACATACTACCCACTAGACTACGGCAACTTCAAGCTTAGTTTTGTAATCAAAATAAGTTTGTATGGTAAGGGAACTTTGTAAAGATTCCTGTGACGTTACGTTTTATTATTTTTATAATGTCTGCAGTACCTTTATAGAGCATAGAGCTGTTTTAAAGCTGATAAATTTTGTCTAGTTTGACAGGTAATTAATCAATTATATCAGGTTCTAGAATGATAGGGTTGCCATATTTCATGGCATTGCAACAACACGGTTTTATAAGCATGTAAATAATGAGAAATTTTAAAAAGATTGAATTCTGCTCTCTCTTATGTGGTGGAATGTGGTGAATGAGGTCTTAATCTCTTAATTTTGAAATATCGAATTTGAAAAACCCTGATTTAAAATTGTTATCATTCAACTGCATTGCAAGATGTAAAGATTGCCAAACACATTAAACACATTCAATAAGAGAACACAATATTTTTGTTTAATTTTTGAATTGGCCTATAAGATATCGGCTAATACAGCAAATACAGTGGGCATCAAAAGAACCGGCACTTTAAAAAAATATATACATTAATAAATTATCTTTATTTTTATTTAAAAATTGTTTCATTGCCAGTTTTTTTAAAATTTAAACAAAAAAATAATTCCAAAAAAATATCGAAATATTGTGAAATTTTTTCGGGCACTCTCCTTAAGTATTAAAAGTTGAGTTTGGTTTGGTTGTCAGAATTTTATCCTTGGTGTACAGTTTCTTTTGATGCTCACTGGGCACAGTAGTACAACTGATAGTCGCTTATGCTCATAAATGATTTCCTTACCTATTCTAACCAGACTTGTCGTATTGTTTGAGTTCTTTAATTTTTTTTTTTTTATTATTTAAAAAAACTAAAAAACAACTTATTTTTGTTTTTCTTCATTATTAAATATTAAACAATCGAATACTGTGGGCGATCTTAAAACCATTTTTTTGTGTTGTATGCAACAGAATACTTTATAGATTTCAAACGGAACACAAAAATATCGTTTTTTTTTTATTTCTTTGGTTTGTTCATTTTCAGAATTTGACCCAATTTCAATGAGTGTGTGAGTGTGTGTGTGTGTGTGTGTGTGTAAATGTTTTAAATAAAATAAATTAATAATATTACCTTAAGCAAAAGATTTTCAGACTTAACAAACAAACAAACAAAAAAAAAAAATGATTGTTTTGAACCAAATTCATTCATTATCCACGGTTTTATTTAAAATATTTTGTTCGATTGACATTTAAATTTCGTTTAATATTTCCATTAAAATTGTTAGAATTAAGCTCATTTGTTTAAAATTAGTTTTTTTTCCGAGGATTATAATGAAAAATGAATACTAAATGCTGTCGGTTACAACATAATCAAAATCCAAGAGACAAGTGGAAATAAAATACATGATCGCAATGAATTAGAATACAATGATTGGAGGAATATTGTTTGTAATACTGAAATGATTTGTTCGTTTTCGATCTGATAATTTTAATGTGAAAGATACAAAGAAATGTCGTTGAATCGATAAAAAATCGATTTAAGCAACATGAACATTGCTATTGATGCCTAGGTGCCTTATGAATTAACAGTGTAACTCCATTTGCAATTTAATGTTAAAAAACACAACATATTCGAACTAGTTGATCATTACAACACTTTAATTAAGATTACGACCTAGTTTCTTCCATCACTCAAGTTGTGCGTGTTAATTTCATACAAGAATGGCGGGACCTACAGTTTAAAATTAGCTCTGAACGTCAGATTTTTGTGAAACTTTTCGTGGGAATATTATTTATTTTCAGGAGGAAGTCAACAAACAAATAATTTTTGTAAGAGATGTTTGTCTTACCTCTGGTTTGAATCTCGACCTCACATCTAATAAGCCAACACACTATCGGCAAGATTATGGCAACTTCGAATAGACAACAATATATCGTGGACGAGTAGAAGCTTCACAGGCGCTGAAAATCCACGAATGAAATCAAGAGAAATGATGACCAAAAAGATGAGTAGGATCGAATCGTACTCATAATTTCTGATACTTTTACGCATTCATACTTATTTTAATAACATGGAACCCCTCTACTCACGTTCAAAGTTTGAAGTACTCATCATATTAATACTTAACAACACATATGATGTTATTGATTTCGACTCCCCTTCAACTCAATATTTCCAAGAATCACAAAATAAGTATGATTCGCTTACAAACAATAAAATACTCACCAGAAGTTTATGTGTTTACTATGCTTGATGCTCTGTCTTTATTGCTTATGAGCCCTTTTTCTGTTTCTAATAAGTGCAGCAACTAAGGCTGTAAATTTTGATGAGTGCTTCAAGTCACTCGGGTATGCGTTTGAGGTCAACGTCTTACGCATACTTATTACAACCAGTACTTATAAATCAACGTTATAGTGAATATGAATGAATCAGAATAGTTAAATTTCAATATCGTTGAATCGCTTACATTAAAAAATTCATGATAATGTTAAAACAATTAAATCTGATCGCAACAGTCAACAAGTTAATAGGTTGATGAATTGAAATGGTTTCAACTGAACAACACAAGAGTTATTGTGTTTCATCATGACATAAACGTTTAATGATCCGGTAAAAATTGAGTAAGTGTCGCTGGAAAGCTCTGATACTTGCATACATAATTGCCCATTAAAATACTTCAGTCAGCATAACCTGGATTATTGACCTAGTTTTTCACACCACTCATGTTGTGTGTGTCAATTTTATACATGAGTGGCGGTACCAACAGTCTAAGATGGACTTCGAAAATCAAATTTCTTTGAGAAACTTTTCATGACAATTTTTATTTACTATCATAGTTTTTAATAGACATCTGTTGCGACCAAGTCTTCGTTTGAATGTCTGACCTGGGGCTTGAACCCAATAAGCCAACACACTACCTACTAGACTATGTTGACTTTAAAAGGAAATTTTTGTTGCCAATTCTGATTGTAAATTTAAATTCCCCGGAGGCCTTCAGAATGTAATTGAATCCATTTTTCACTGAGAAAAAAAATATTGAAATCCTACACTAATTACTACTTTTTTAGAATCCTTAAACAGGACTGTTACAGTCTGATCTTTATCATTTAAAAAAATTTTATGGATTTTATTAAAAGTTAAACCAAAATTAAAAATATTTCTTAGACAAATTTAGCAATAATTCCACGAATTGACCATTTTAAGTTTAAGTTTCTATGACTGCTAATGCAAAAAATAAATTTAAAACAATAAAAACTTAAACATTTAAATCTACTTAAGTTTACATACAGTGAGCGTCAAAAGAAGCTGTACATTAAAAAAATATACATTAACAAATGACCATTATTTTTATAATTAAAATTATTTCATTAACAGTTTTGAAAATTGAAACAAAAAATTTCGAAACAGTCTCCTTAAATGGTAAAAGTTGAGTTTGTGAGATTGTTAGAATTTTATCCATAGTATATAGTTATTTTTAACGCTCACTGTAGATTAAGACATTTCTATTTAATTCCCACTAATTTTTTTACATTTATTTCTTTACTTTTCCATTAAAAAACTTTTTTTTTAATAGCGTATGCCTTCGTAAATAGTGAATATAATTTGATCATCAAAGTTGTTGAAAACACATCCTGCTGAAGAGTTTTTTTTTTTGGTTTTTTGCTTTGCATTAATCACTACCGTTTATGATGGATGGAAGAAAACAATTTTCATGAGATTTCAAATAAAAAAAAACAAGGAAAATAAAAATAAAAATTTTTATATAAGATTGTATAATGAATTCATTTTATGGTTTAAAAATCTCTGATGGTTTTTCATTTCTATTGAATCTCTCATCATTGAAAAGTGAATCTAACAACTCCACAGAGATTAGAGGTTCAAAAAAAACAAGTTAAAGAAGAAAAGACAAAAACAAAAAGAAAACATTGCAACAACAATAACTATCATATACCATATAAACTTGTATAATACCGTTTTATTAACGTAACAAAATACCTGCTAATCTTCATTGGAATACACGTACTCCATCAATAAAATATTTATTTCTACACTTTGCGTCTGAAGTGAGCTGTACAAGAGCACAGTATTGCGAAGTAGGCGAAAGTTTACATACAAATTAAAATACTGTTACATAATTACCTTTTAACAACGTTTAATATATGAGCTTGTAGATTACAAATCAAATTAAAATAAATTTGTATTTAGTTTTAATTAAAATTCATTATTATTCGCACAATTCTGTATGCCACTGTTCACAACTTTATGTAAACAGCTCTGTTTATGTCCTTTGCATAAACAATAACAATTACTAGATAATTGTTCGTCTGATCTATGTAACGGAGATTTTCGGTTATTCTCTTCAAACATAGTTCATCTTTACACAAGACTGAGTGAAAGAAGTCGCCGTGGTCTAGTGTGTAGTGTGTTGGCTTATTAGACAAAAGGCCTGGGTTCGTATCCCAGGTCAGACATCAAAACGAAAAAATATTTCTTCGGCGACTTCCTCTCAGCAGATTTCTGGCAAAGACTCTGAGAGTAAAAATTGCCATGAAAAGCTTCTCAAAAATCGACCGTTCGGAGTCGACTTTAAACTGTAGGTCCCGCCACACATATATAAAAAATTAACGCACAACACAGGTGGTGTGAGAAGCTAGGTCGTAATCCTGACTGAAGGGTTGTAATGGCCAATTATGTATGTATGTGAGTGAACCTTTGGTGACTCAGTTTCTTGCTTTGCCTTGCCTTTTATAAGGCAACGTATACATTTTAATAAATGTTAATGAAGACGAATGTTCAACAACGATGTTTACATTTACATCATTGTAGTGTTGTTGGTATATTTTTGTTTACTTGTTTCTAATTTTCTTAATGATGTTTGTTGTTGTATTTTTGTTTAGTTATTTACCATTTTTTAATGCTGATGTTTGTGTTAGTATATTAAACAGTACACTAATATGTAAACAGGTTTGTTTACAGCATTGTTTACAGCATTGTTTTGTTTTGGTATCTTTTGTTTACAATTTTAAAGTTAAGCAATGTAAAAGCAAAATACCAGTAAAGAGATTTTTCAATTTCAATTTCCGCTTAACGCTGTTTCAAATCCGGTGTATATTATGTATCTTGTTCAAAGCTTTTTTTGTTAGTCTGTTCAGAAAACAGCCTCCAAGTGTAATTTCCAAAGTCGCAAGTAGTACTGTGATACTAACGCATCTTTCCTGCGTCACACTTGATTTATTAGTTGTCATCAACGTTACTAGATGTATACATATTTACCTGTTACGTTGTCTCGTTTAACGCTGTTACGTTTAGCGCTGGAACTTATTGGAACGTAACGCCCGGAGTCTTGCTGTATACTCTTCATAAGTTTTCCCTAGAGTTTTATTTTACATTCGTTATACTGTGCTGCTGATATTGTTTCTGGTTAACATAGAAACGTTGATACTTCTATACATACATACATATGTAGTGTATGTATAGAGGTTATTTTATATTATTTTTCTTTTATTTTTCATTAATTTTTTTAGTTTTTTTTTTTTTTTATACAATAATTCGACAAAGAGGTTTATTGGTTGCACATAAACAACTTGCATCATAATCATTTAATATTGTTGTTGTAGACATTGAGAGGCATAATACAAATGACTTACGCCTTGGAGGCAAAGCGTTATGAAAACGCTATTTTCCACTCTAACCACAATATAATGCAACACTCTCTATTAGACACCAGGCAACACTGTCTTTACAGAATATCTATGTTCATACATTTAAACGATATGATACGATATGATATATTAACGGCCGACATACATACAAAGAAAACAAAACAAATAACCATTTAAAGTATTAGAAGTTAGTCATGTTAATCGGATACAGTCAGTGAGTCTGCCCATACAAATATTCAATTGAGATGGTTTTTGAGTGGGAGCACAGCACAGCCCAACACAGCAGAGCACACTGTAAACTTTTACTTGAAATGTTTTGATTCAAACCCAGACATTTCAGTGCAAACAAAAGACTCTGCAACAAAATATTCATTAATTCACTCAGACACATAACTACTTGCTGAATATAGTCGTGTATACGTATGTATATGCCTTCGAATGACTCTATAAAGTATTTATGAATATGAATATGATTTAGACAGTTGCATCAATATGTATTTAGCATAAATCTATCTATGTGCCACATAATACTCTGGGGCACAGTGTAACACAATAGAGTGATTTTTAGCAGATAAAATAATAAAGATTTGTATGGTATGTGCATATATACGATTTGAAAGTATATGATTATTGTTGTTGTTATTGTTTGTTTATTTAAATTGAAAATTTTTTATAAATAATAATTTTTAAAGGGGCTTTAAATTGCAAAAAAATAAACGTATTCATATAAACTGGAGGTAAATAAAAGTGCCATGAAATCTTTCACAAAGTTTTGTTCTGATGCTCAATTTAAACCATTTTTCAACTCAACGACTTACATGAATCTCATAACTTGTTGGCTGTAGGGATCAGATTTATTTATTTGACCATGTTTGAAACAGTTACCTTCCAATCCCAGCAAATTTGGTATTAATCTTGGATTTATTGTCGTCTGGGATCACATTCAATTATTTGACTAGGTTTGAGTGATTCATAATGAACACTTACCTTCCAATCCCACCAATATCAATAGTGGATTTATTTTCGTATGCGATGCTTCAACTAGTCCACGACTCATTTTTGTTCATTTAAGGTGACCATTTATAATCTTTTTAATCCTCCATAGCCTAGTAGGTTGTGCGTTGACTTAATAGGCGTAAGGCCACGGTTCAAACCATAGGTCAGACAGATATCCTTAACAAAAAATATTTCTTCGTCGACTTCCTTTCACCAGATTTGTAGTAAAAACTCTGGAGGTAAAAAAAAATTGCACAAGAAAAGTTTCTCTTCATCATTTTGTCATGATGCATTACAAGATCTTTCCTTCTGCTCAGTTCAATTGCTTATATGAATCTCATTAATTTGGTTATACGGATCAGATTTAATTATTTGACTAGGCTTGTGTAAGTCATTATGAACACTTGCCTTCCAATCCCACCAATATTGGTATAAATCGTGGATTTGTTGTCCCCTAGCCTACGGCACATTTTTGTTCATTTGAAGTTCCCATTTGTAACCTTAGAAAGTCTCCATAATGTAATAGGTAGTGTATTGACTTTATAGATTTATAGCCACGGTTCAAACCCTAGGTCAGACAGATATCCTTAACAAAAAATATTTCTTCGGCGACTTCCTCTTACTAGATTTCTAGTAAAAACTCTGGAGTAAAAAAAAATTGCATATGAAAAGTTTCTTTTTTCATTTCATTTATGACTCATGCAGGGATCAGATTTAATTATTTGACTAGTTTTGAGTACCTCATAATGAACACTTACCTTCCAATTCCACCAATACTGGTACCAATCGTGGATTTGTTATCGTCTGCGATGCTTCAATTAGTCCGCGGCACATTTTTGTTCGTTTAAAATTCCCATTTGTAATCTTTTAAAGTCGCCATAATGTAATAGGCATGAGGCCACGGTTCGAATTTCCAGTCACATAGACATCCCCAGTATGCAATACAATTTTTACTACCGAAATTCAAGTCTTGCTGGAATTAAGTGCAATATAAAGGAATTGCAAAATTCTACAATTCTTAGTTATGGTGTCCTAGCTCAACAAAAGCAGCAAAAATTCTCCATGTTGAGATTTTTTAGACTTCTCAGACGGCAATTTCTCTTGGCATATTATTCTTGTGGTCGTCGTAGTAATATTTCTTCAGAGGCTTCATTTCAGCAGATTTCTGGCAAAAACTCTCTGAGGGTAAATAAAATAGTGCCATGAACAGTTTTCCAAAAAACTGTCTTTCGGAGTCGACTTTAAACTTTAGGTTGCGCCGCTCGTGGGTATAATTAACACACACGACAAGAGTGGTACGTGAAGCTATGTTGTCATAACTAATTATGTATGTATGTATGTTGGAGACTTGGCTTTTATAAATCTAAGAATAAATTATTTTCATGTGTTTCAAAATTCCATTCTAAAACAACATTTTAAACTTCGAATTATCTCTTCAATAAGACATTTTGACAAAAAATTTCAAAAATTTTTATTGTGATGCAAAAAAAAAATTTTTTTTTTGTGGTTTTAATTGTGGTTTTACACAGCACAGCAGTGAAGTACAAGAGGACAATAGCAACAACAAAAACTGTTTAATTAAAAACACGTAGTCACTTTGCAAATTCATGCAACCATTAGTAAGAGTCAGCAGCATAAAGGTGGCATGCAGAGTAGTACAACATGTTGTAGCATACAATAGGATATACACACATACGTAGTATATGTACATACATTCACAAATATGTATATGCCACATACATTTGTATATTGATATGCTTATGTTATAAACAGTCACATCCAAAAGTGGAGATACTGTGAGACTTTTACGTATTTTTATGCCGTTAAATTAGAGAACATTAGAGCACAGGAAATAATTAAAAGGCTTTGGCTAAGGACTTATTGTATGCATGTCTAGTAGTGAAGTCGCCGTAGTCTAGTAGGTAGTGTGTTGACTTTTTAGACGTAAAGCCAGGGTTCAAGCCCCAGGCCAGACATTAAAACAAAATACAAAAAATATTTCTTCGGCGATTTCCCCTCAGAAGATTTCTGGCAAAAACTCTGAAAGTAAATAAAATTGCCATTAAAAGTTTCTCAAAAATCTGTCAATCGGAGTCGACTTTAAACTGTAGGTCCCGCCACTTATGTGTAGAAATTAGCACACACAACATAAGTGGTGTGAGAAACTAGATCAATTGTCCTGTCTGAAGAGTTGTAATGACCAGTTATGTATGTATGTCTAGTAGGTAGTGTGTTGGCTTATTAGATGTGAGGCCTCGTTTCAAACCCCTCGACAGACATTGAAATAAAAATATTTCTTCTCCGACTTTCTCTCAGCAGATTCCTGGAAAATTCTTAAAAAAAATCTGTCCCAGCACTCATAGATAAAATTAACACACACAAGATCTGTGGTGAGGGATTGTAGACCGTAACCCTGACTAAATGGTTGTAATGAACCATTATGTATGTATTGTATATACCACAAAGCAGCAGTGAGTATTCAAAAAGATGAGTAGAATCGAATCATACTCATAATTCTTAATTCTTATACACATCCATACTTATTTTAATATCATGGAACCTCGCTACTCATATTCTAAGTTTGAAATACTCATCAGATTCATACCATTAACAACACGTGTGATGTTGTTAATTTCGACTCTTCATAATATAACATATACGCCAAGTACAAAATAAGTATGATTTGCGTACGAACACTAAAATACTTACTAGAAGTTTGTGTATTTCCACTGCTGTCTGCACTGACTGCTTATGTGTTTTTTTTTTTCTTTTGTTTTTGAATCCCCCGAATCATTTATAACTATTTTTACGTTTTTATTTTTTTAAAAACGTTTAAAATATGAGTTCGTTGATTGCAAACAAAATAAAAATTAACTTATATTTGGTTTCTATTAAATTCTTTATTTCTCCCACAATTATTTTTATGTGCCACTGTTTTCAACTTGATGATACAACAATAATTTCTTTGTTTACAACCTTGTTCGTTAGATCCGTATGGCAATCGATCTTCAAAACACGACTGCTCTCTTCACACGCAGCGTGTCTATACACAAGACTGACTGAGTTCTTATTGCTCGTCGTCTGGTTTGCTTTTTCTTTTTGTAGGCCTAATAATGAGGAATATTTCGCTTCTCGAGAACTCTCACTCGACTTCATTGTTGTTTATGTATTTTGTTCACATTGCTTGCTGTTGCGTTCGCTTAGTTGTCTATCTCCTTTTCACATACTGATGTTGTTGGTTTACTTGAAACAAGTTGGATGTATTTGGTAGTGTAGCTTTCGTTAATCGTTTTAATGTTGAACGATATTACACTGTTTCCATTTTTGTAACAGAATTATAAGAATATTTCCACAGTTATGAATCTGAATGAGTAGACTTATGAATCAAACATTTGTATTTCGAATGGTATGAGTTTGATATCACGTTGTAGGCATACTCATTGCAAACTGTGCTTATAAATTAATGTCGTAGTGAGTGCGAATGAATCACAAGGAGTTAAATTTCAATATTGTGGACTCACTTATACTCAAAAGTGTCATGAGTGCTTATGAGTAGCGAAAAAACAACTCATTGCTGATCTCTGGCACATACATATTACTGACTTCTGCAGAAATCGTCAATCGAAAGAGTAGGAAGAGAGTATTATGCACTTCATTTATTTTTAGCACTTATGACATGATCGTCTAATGAAATTATTGATTTTATGCTGGTCTTCAGCAAAAGCTATTGGGCATCGTTTCATTTGGTATCCTAGCGGACTGCTTCGTGGAGTCAAAGGAGCTTTGATTTAGCGAAGCTGCTATTCCACACATCGCATACTTTCATATCGACGCCTCCGTCCTATAATATTCTAAGTCGAAAAAGTGTGTTTTGAGTTATGAGCTCTCAAAGTTTTCACGCGTCATACGGCTATATGTGTATTCTAAGTAGATTTTACCCCATAACTTTGGAACGTATCGGTGCATCTTAACCAAATTTTGACAATATTTAAGTTAGAGAACGTATAATTTAAAAATACAAGAACATTAAAAATATTCAGAGTACACTTAGAACGTTATAGAATGATATGTGGTTCGATATGTGGTTGCATACGTAAAAATTAAAAAAGAAAAAAAATAGGTTGCATGGACTTTGTGCCGCACTGTATAAATGATTATAAAGTACATCAAGTCGGCTAGTGTCAAAACAAATTTATTTTATGGTCTATAATTAAAACCTTGTTTTAATAAAATAGAAAAAAAAAGAAAATTAAAATGGCATATAAATGTGAATACTAGCATATGTATGTATGTTTGTATAATAAAAAAAAATATTTGTTTGATCTGACTATCAACAAGTAAATGATAAAAAAAATTAAATTAAAACGAAGCAAGTACTACAAAGTGAGAGAGAGAGAGTGGGACAGAGAGCGAAAATATCTAAAACATTCACGTTTTATTTTTATTTAAAGTTCATATTTCAAATTCAAATGCAGGCCACATTCATTGTTTGAATGTGTGTCGCTTTAATAAAATCTCCAATATTTAGCACATGGCTGGATGCTAAAGGCTGCCCAGGGCAGTCATAGAAAAAAAATTAAAAATTAATTTTTTTAGTGGAAATGAAAATGAAAAAGTTTTAATTCATAAATTTCCAAACACACAAACAGAACAGGACACAATATAGTTTTATTGTCTCTGTCTCTCTGTTTTGTTATCTGCAATACAGTCAACCCTTCTATAAGGTGGTGAGTGAGAAGCGCGGTATAGGAAACTCGAATTTAACCGTATAAACCAGGCTAATTCGTTACGTGTTCTATGGAAACCATGTACAGCGTTGTATGATATTTTTTTCTATCGTTTAGATATCCACTGCGGGGATAAAATAATTATAAAACCATTCCTTAAATAAATCTTGAGTCATCCATACTTTCTTATTAGACCACCATAATACAGGCAATTGGGTATTATTAATGGTTTTCATTACACGGAGAAATGAAGAGCAATTTGTTATCATTGGTTTTATCATTAGGCTTCCTCATAGATTGATACGTTCTTTTGAAAGTTTAAGCCCCTGAGCATGCCTTTAATTTTTCAGAATGCAGGTCCTAGATGGTCTCATTAGCGTTAAAAATCTGATCAGGCGAATAACTTCCTCCTTTGATTATTCTAACGAAAACCGCGCTGTAAGAGTACCACGTTATAGGAGGGCTGTGATAATTTCAGCTCCTATTATATAGAAACCGTGTTCTGACGGAACCGCGTTATAGGAGGGCTGTCGCAATTTTCGTACCGCGTTATATGGAAACCGCGTTCTGAGAGTACCGCCTTATGGGAAAGCTGTCGCAATTTCAGTTCCGCGTTATATGGAAACCGTGTTCTAAGGGAACCGCGTTATAGGAGGGCTGTCGCTTTATATGGAAACCGCGTTCTGAGAGTACCGCCTTATGGGAAAGCTGTCGCAATTTCAGTTCCGCGTTATATGGAAACCGTGTTCAAAGGGAACCGCGTTATAGGAGGGTTGTCGCTTTATATGGAAACCGTGTTCTGAGGGAACCGTGTTATAAGAGGGCTGTCGCTTTATATGAAAACCTCGTTCTGAGAGTACCGCCTTATGGGAAAGCTGGCGCAATTTCCGTTCCGCGTTATATGGAAACCGTGTTCTAAGGGAACCGCGTTATAGGAGGGCTGTCGCTTTATATGATAACCTCGTTCTGAGAGCACCGCCTTATGGGAAAGCTGTCGCAATTTCAGTTCCGCGTTCTGAGGGAACCGTGTTCTAAGGAGGGCTGTCGCTTTATATGTAAACCTCGTTCTAAGAGTACCGCATTATAGGAAAGCTGTCGCAATTTCAATTCAGCGTTATATTAAAACCACGTTTGGAGGATACCCCATTATAAGAGGGTTAACTGTATATGTAGCATAAAGTAATAAAGTTGTCGATTATTCGGCTGGGTTGGTTAGTTGGTTGGTGGGTTATTTGGTTTGTAGGTTTAATCGTAAACATTAAAAGCATTCACTTTTCATGGTGAGTTTAGCAATGTTCTGTCACTTTATCTGTCTGTCCATCCGTTTGGCGGCTGTTTGTTTCAATGGCTGGTATGTGTGTGGTTGCAAAAAACAGACACAAAAAAAAAACGGAGTTTAATTTTCAAAACTTCAATTATGTTTCAAATACATTTGATTTAGTTCTTTTAATTTTTTTTTTTTTATTTTCTTCTTTAGTCTTACGCTTCTAGTAGTTCTTTTCAAGTAGATTTTACATTTAATTAAAAATCTTTTTTTTTTTTTGGTTTTGTTTCGTTTTGTTTTAATTTTATTAAAACACTGACATACTAAAACATATGAAAATTTTTCAAAAGCGAACTTGTCGTCATGAATTCATTTAGATTTTTATTTATTAGATTTCATAAAAGATAAATGAAAAACTAAAAAACTGAAAAACTGAATACCGAAAACAGATACAAGTTGTTTGTCTTTTGTAATGAATTTAATTTCATTTCAATGAAAAATTGTGCGAATATTTTTTTTTCTCTTTTAATAAATGACTTTTGCTATGAAATCAACAAATTGAATTTAGATTGGTGTTGCTGCGGGTTTTCTTATTTCTTATAAAATCTATAATTATCAAGAAATTTTTATTAAATAAGCTCAGCAACACAATAATTTGTTATCCTAAGCACTTTGCTTTCAAATGAGAGACCAAATGAAAACGTTAATAAAATTTTGCTGGCAATTATGAAATGCATAAATATTGCAAAAGTTTGTTTTTGAAATAAATGAATTTGAAATAAGTTCATAAATTTTCATTCATTATTACATCATAATTCATGATGGCATTTTCTATTATTTTTTGTATCTTTTTTCTTTTAATAATTTAAACAAATTTTACTTAAAACAATTCAGAAATTCCAATAAATTTTCTAATTTTTTGCACTACTTTGCGTTGTCCATATGAAATTGCAGTCTTCAAACACTTAAATCAGTTGCTTAATAAAATATTGTTGATAGCTTTAAAGAATAGGTCTGATTACATCTGATCGTCGCTCATTGAGCTCTGTCGAATGTTAGGGACCTTCTTTCTAAACTCTTCAGTGTCGCACTTGTTTGAGTCCTTGGTCTGAGCTACATTCGGGAAAATTGCAGAGCAAACGTCTTTGCCACAGTTGGTGCACTCCTAAGGAATCCTCGTCAATCGATTTGGGTATACCACTTACATCGGTTAAATTGACCATTGTACGGAAATTATTTCGAGACGCCAGCCTATCCTGATCCACCACAGCTAAATTCACTTGATCCTTGAAGAATAGAAGGCACACCAACCAGTTACTCGGACTTGATCGTAACGTTATCTCGATCACAGTGGCCTCACTTACAGATCATTGTGTTATAGGAAGAAACGCGGAAAGAATGCAGCTCCCATCTAACGACTTCAGCCATGGGTGCAGATACGCTTTGCCAATGCTTATCTCTTAAGAAGTGCAGGTATATGTTATTTCGCGCTCCAATATCTGACAGCATGACAGAGCTATCATCCATCGATGTCAAGGATATAGCTACGTTTATCAAAATTTCGATTTGGTTTCCTAGCGTAGGGTAGTTAGATACATAACATACATAATTGCCCATTACAACCCTTCAGTCAGGATTACGACCTAGCTTCCCATACCACTTATGTAGCGTGCGTTAATTTTATACATGAATGGCGGGACCTACAGTTTTAAAGTCGACTCCGAACAATAGATTTTTGAGAAGCTTTTCATGGCAATTTTTACTCTCAGAGTCTTTGCCAGAAATCTGCTGAGAGGAAGGCGCCGCAGAAATATTTTTCGTTTTGATGTCTGACCTGGGATTCGAACCCGGGTCTTTTGTCTAATAAGCCAACACACTACCCACTAGACCACGGCGACTTCATAGCGTAGGGTAGTCACACTTTTAATATGCAGCCATTTCGCTGATTAACTCATTTCCTACTTTGGTTGAACTCGGTCAATACAGGGACCGCAACAGGACGCTTTGCGTTCTCAAGTGAAGTTTTGGTATCAAAACTACCACTCCAACTTACGCTCTTATTTGTCATACGCTTTGCGTCATCCCAACAGGCCGCTATGTGTTCTCTTATTTATCAAACGCTTTGTTTCATCCCAATTATGTTTGAAGTTATCATTTCATATTCGAGCTGTCTTCCTCAGGTACGGTCTGTTCTATTGACGTATCTCTAAGCCTGTAAGCCATTATGGTTGTCTTTTTTGCATTGTTATTCTTTGCCGACTCTTGCAGAGATTTTTCGACCAGACTTATTGTGTCCAGCATGTCTAAACGTCTCTGTGCGTAAAGTCAGATAATAACCGCCTAGCCAGGTTCTTCCCATCTTTCCTGTAGTCCCATGAATAATGTTATCAAGAGATATATAGAGCATGCTGCAGTATAGTAGGTAATGTGTTGGCCTATTAGACGTAAGGCCAAGATTCAAACCCCAGGTTGGATATCTCCAACAAAACGAAATATGAGCAAATATTTCTTCGGCAACTTCTCAGCAGATTTCTGTTAAAAACTCTTTGAGAGTAAATAAAATTGCCCTGAAAAGGTTTCTCAAAATACTGTCGTTCTAAGTTGACTGTAGGTGCCATAAATTTAGGCAAGTAGATGTATAAAATTACCGTACACAACATAAATGGTGTGAGAATCTAGGTCGTAATCTTGACTTAAGGGTGTGAGAAGCGAGGTCTTAATCTGACTTAAGGATTGGAATGACAAATTATGTATGTCAGTGAGACAGGGATGAGTCAGTCTCTCCTGAGACTTAGAGACCTAGAGTCCTACTCTGTTCCTTATTCAAGTTACTCTTACTTACTCTTTGGTCCAGACCTTAAGAAGCTTACGGGGTAGATTATTTAAAAGGAAATTGAATTCAATTAATTCGTTTAAACTCTAGATTGACTGGATTTACACTTTCCTATAAGGTGTGTTGCCTTTTTCCAATTTATTTTTTTAATAATTTCCCTTTCAGCCGATAATCAAAATTTGCAATTTTCTCCCCTTAAGGACGAATCTTCACGAATGGATGAATATTTGTTTTGAATAATTAAAATTCATAATAATAATGACGGCCATTTCGAATATTTTTAGCCAAAAACAATAGCATTTAACATTATAAAGATAATGCTTAACTGAGCACTTATCAATGAATTTCAATTAACTTGAATGAACGCACAAAAAATATGCAAATTTTCATAATGCCTGGTGCCAAATTACATTCATTACAACATTCATTAAATGAATTACCAAATTAGCATTATTATTGAATATTACGAAAAAAAAATAAAAATATCCATCCATTTCATGAAATATACGATACATACGATTTTGATATTTTGTGGACAGGAAATTAAACAAAATTAACTCATCCTGTACGAAATTGTTGAAATTAAAAATTAAAAAAATGACCACACAATGCCCTCAAGCATTAAGCCGCATTAAAAACCACATAGTTTGTCAACCTTAATTACCTATTCATTCTGCTTTAGGAGAGAACAAAATGAAATTCTCACATCCATAATATACGAATGCATTATTAAATGACCATTAATTACAAGAGTGGGAAATTTTATTCGAATTTCAAAAAAATAAAAAAATATTTCTCAAGAAAAATTCAAAAAAAGAAACATGAAAGCATTCGTTAACAAATTGTACTACAAACACAATTATTTGAAGGCAAGAAAATTTAAACTTGAAATAAAAAAAGAAAAAAAGAAAATATGAAGAGAAGCAGGGCAAACGGAAAAGAAAATGTAGCAAAAACAAAATGCCAACAAGAATTAAAGACGGTAATGGAAATGACCGAAAGCCTACCTACATTAGAAAAGGCGTTAATACTCCAACAACCTACAATTAAGACTTAGAACCTCAGTACATACAGAGATACACACGATAATTCATATACCACAGAGACGAAATGAAAAACTAAGTGTTATACTTTGGATGAAAAGTTAAGGTAAACAATGACATTGTCTTGATACCCTACATTTGTAATTAACTTGTATTCCTGTAACGCATTACGTCAAATAAATTAGTTCGTCATGTTTGGCAATAAAAATCAATCCCGGCGATGCAGCTTTTATAAACTAACAAAAAATGTTCAATCTATTGTTTGTCAAACAAAAAATTTCGGAAGAGCTCACACTTGGAAAACACAAGTAGAAGAAGGAGCGAAATAAAAGCAATGGCGGATGGCATGAACATATTCAACCAACCAATTGATTGTTAAAGAATCAACACTCTTGAAGTGCTACCAACTTCACGTCTATGTACAAATGAACGACTAATGACAAACAAATCGATTAATGGATTTCGGCCTGTCTTTGCATTTCCAACCAGGCACCTTCCTACCAATCGATGCCAGGTCTTCCTCGATCTGGTCCTTCCATTTATACGCCAACTGCCGCAAATCCCCACATCAAATACCCGTCTCACAGGATATCATCCTCCATTCGAACAGCTTGGCCGAGCCAAAGCAGTCGGTAGATGTAAATACGCTGCACAACGTTGGGCAGCTCATACAGCTCACTATTAGACCAGATGCTGAAGTCGCCGACCATTCGCACTGGACCGAAAATCTTACATAGGACCTTTCTCTCGAATACACTCAAGGCTGCTCTGTGCCATAATGAAGTACGCAGGATGAGCATTTTGTAGAGCATTAATTTTGTCGTAAGAGAGGGGACTCTGCTACTCAATTGCCTATTAAGCCTATAGTAGCATCTGTTCCACGACGAGGATAGAGGAAGGTAGACGGCGAGACTTATTCCGGAAATAAAGCCATGGATCTGTCGGAAATTTGGAGAAGTAAATTATTACGTTACACAGATGCTATCGGGCCACGGATATTTTAGGAAATATCTCAACAGAATGGGCAAGACCACCTCCCCTTACTGCCATTACGAGGAAGAGGATTTAATAGATAATGCAGAACACACTATCTTCGAATGTGCACGCTGGCAGACCTATCGCTCTGCACTGACGTCGATGATCGGAACGATAACGGCCGCTAACATTGTCGGGGTTATGATTGCGAGCAGAGAGAATTGGGCCTCAGTGGTGAATTACGTGGAGTGCATTCTGAGACTGTAGAATAGAGATTTGGAGGCTGCGGAGCATGTGGGCACGCCGGCATAGATGACACTAGCTCACGTGTCAAACGAGGTTCCAGTCGGGAGCTTGGAGACAATTAGAAGTCTCATCAACCTTCATTACGCAGTCCGGACGCGGATGTGAGCATGAAGGCGGCCAAAGGGCCAAAAGGACTCCACTCTGAAGTAATACCACCGTAGTTCCGGAGTGGGCACAACAGTCCACGGTACGAGGGGGGGATTTAGTGAGGGAGGACGTGACGACTTCCTCTATGGTGCGGTTAGGTACATTTGCCCCTCCTCGGCGTAAAAAAAAAAAAAATAGTAGCACCTGTTGGTAAGAGTGACTCTGCGCTTGATGTCCAGACTGACATCATTTTTGGTAAAGGTGGAGCCAAGATCAACCAGAACGTTACAGCTTTACTTATTTAGCTAATATGTATGTATTCCTTCTATTAAGGATGGAACTAAACAGGACTTACTCAAATGCAAAACACGTGTTCAGCATTTTCCAATCTGCGAAATATATTTCATGCTAATAAGGTTTGCAATTAAATGACGAATTTTTATTGCCAGCTTGACGGGTATGCCTCTCTATCCACAAACTGAAGGCAAAATTTCAGAGCTTAATAAGCCATGCAGCTATATTTCACTAATGGCTTCACGAATATTGTCCTTTAAAGCATCAATTGTTCCTAGGTTGTTGACGTAACACTTATATTTGACGACACCCCCCAAATAATAGTCCAACGGTATCAAATCGCAGACCCGAGTTGGCCAAACGATATCAGCTCTGCGGCTGATAATGCGATCTTTAAAAACAGGGCGCAAAACATCAAATGTAGCTTCGGCTGTGTGGCACGTAGCGCCGTCCTGTTGAAACCAAATGTTTCCAATATCCTTCTCTTCAATTTTTGTGAATAAAAATTCGTTCTACTTGGCTCGCTGCACACAATCGATAAAATGCTTAAAAATTGCACCGATCGTGTAGGCTACTGCATGGCCAGCCGAGGCAGTCATTTGAATGGCATTATTTTCCAATATTAATCGGAAGTATTGTACTTTCAAATAAAAAAGAAATTTTAGAAAATATTCGGTAGTTTTATTTTTAACGCATTTTCAAAAAAAAAAATTATTTGTCGGACCCTTTATGTACTCTGATACATTTGTACGCACTAAAACGTTGATTTAAGTAAGTACAGTTAGCAATGAGTATGCGTACAACTTTGACATTAAACTCATACCATTCGAAATATTTTTGGTTCATAAGGCCACTCATTCTGATTCATAATTTTAGAAAAATACTTTTAATACTTGATTCGAATCATTCAACTAAATCTACAGGCTTAGTTTTTAGGCATTTACAAAAAAAGACAGAGCAATAAGCAGAGCAGGCACAACCTTCTAGTGAGTATTTTAGTGTTCATACCCGAATCATACCTATTTGATGCTTCTTGTATATAATGAGTTATGGAGAGTCGAAATCAACACTATCATATGAATATGATGAATACTTCGAACTTTGAATATGAGTAGCGGTGCCATCATATTAAAATAAGTATGAATGGTTATATGCATCAGAAAATATGAGTATGATTCGATTCTACTCATATTTTTAAATCCCCATTACTGATCACTGGTCGTTACATATTACTAATAATCAAAAATAGTGGATGTAGAGTATTTTATAGCTCAAGAAAGATGTTAAAACTATAACTGCATATGCATGCCGAACAAATACAAGAAAATGCAGCTTAAAAATAAAACATAAGCCCAGAGGCAATACATATCTTTCGAATCAAACCTTCAATTAACCGTAAATAACTGATTCACATTCTCTAGTACAATAAATCGTTAACAATTAATTGTAAATACTTAGGAAAACAACAACAAAAACAAATAATGAAGGAAAGAACATTTGTTACACACCATTTAGCAGCTTAACTGACTGACTTACTGACTGCTTCAGTGACTAAGTGACTCTGTCTGACATACGGTATAAGATGACCTACAAAATTTATTATTTTCTTTATCTTCAATCATTAACATTGATTTTCCACAGCGTCATTGTTTGATCTTAATGATGATTTTTGTTCTTTATTGTACTCAGGTTTAGGCCTCAAAAACCTAATGAAAATACAGGTGGGAAAATTTATATAAAAATTGGTAAAGAACACACCATAACAGCATAAGTAAGTAGAAAAGGTAAACAAATAATTAGTATTTTAAAATCGTATAATGATTAATGGACTCAACATCAACACACATGGCAGCAAACAAGCACCAGAAAGTCTCTTAAATTCCATACAGAAATCAAAAAAGAAAAACTTATTCAGTGATCGTGAGTGATCAGCAAAATGACGAAGCAGAGCACAGAACAGGCATGAAAAGGTTGTTCATTGTGAAGATGAGAGCGAAATTTTTTTATTCCTGCTTTCGCGATTGTTGTGGTGGACATATGTGCATAACCATTGCTTAACGATGTAAAACTTAAAATTGTAAAGAATGACTTGAAACTTGTCGGTGTATCTGGTTAATTACTATTTAATCGAGTGATTAATTTAATAAATTATTCATCAAATTATACGCATGATAAATTAAGTTAAGCAATTGAAATGAAATTAATTTTTTAATTAAAAGAAATAAAAACACAATGACTAAACGATGGAATTTCTGTTAATTTGACACTTTTTATGGCGGAAGTAGTACAGTGAAGGACAAAATTTTTTACACAAATTTATTTTTAGAGAAATTTGTTTCTTTTTTCCAATTTATTAAATAATTTGTATTGACAGTACTTTGAAGTATTTTGTAAAGTCAAAAAACACTGAAGGAATTTTCGAAAAAAAAGGTTTCTTAAACAATTTTGTTTCTCACTGTATGTATAACAAAAATCTGATTGATGAGAACTGTTATCAATTCCTACTTACTTATTTAATTGGTTATTGTAACTCTTTAGTCAGGAATACAACCTAGCTTCTTCCACCATTCATCTGAGAGAATTCATTCAATAATCTCGTCTTTATCTTCTTAATGGTTTTACTTTTTTTTAATAATTTAAAAAAAGTCGATTACAATCTATAATGAGCCTATTTGCACCAGCGTACTTAAATGCCTACTTTAGAGTGAAAGCATAAATGCAAAGGTATTATCTTCTGCATGCATAATCGATCATTAAAACCCTTTAGAGCGCCCTGGTAGTCTAGTGGGTAGTGTGCTAGACTATTAGTGTGAGGGTCGTGGGTTCGATTCCCACCAGAGGCTCGGTCTGTGACACTACACCGGGCATATGGTCGAAGTTACTCAGCTCGTACATGAATATAATATAATTTGTAATTGTATTGTAATTCTTAAAAGAAATAAATAAATAAAATAAAAAATAAAACTCTTTAGCCGGGATTAAGGTAAATTCAGCAAACAGCTGTTTATGGTTATGGCAAAAAACCAAAATTCAATTGGTACATATGGTTATCGTTATGACTATGGCATTATGGTAAGTCACCTATAATCGAAAACAGTGATGTCCATGGTTAAAACAGCTGATTTATATGGTTATGGTTAAGTCACGACTAATTGAACCTTTACGACCTAGCTTCTCATAACATTTATGTTGTATAAGTTAATTTTTGTACATAACCATAGCTGCCAGAAAAATAAAGCATCAAATCGTCAAATTTTAGAAAAAAAAATCGTCAAAATCGTCAAAGACATTCATGAAAATCGTGCAAATAATCGTCACAAAATCGACATGAAAATTCAGTGTGATGTTCGCTAGAACCGACACATTTTTCAGTACCTTAATTTCTTAAGAGAGTGCAAGAAATACTTCACTTCATCTGGTCTTCTAATCTTTTACACCACTTATATTTGAAAGAGAATGAAATACAACTCTCATGTATAGACCGGTGCCTCAACATTTATTTTGAGACTTCTCAATCGCGTACAAGACTACCCTACCGTCTTGCTTTGCAATATCAATTATGTTTCACTGTTCTATCGCTATTATTATAGATTTTGCTCGGGCGCAATAAGGGGCTTGTTCCCGAGAATCGTGTATTCCTACATAACACAAGCCTTTCTCGGCGAGCACACACGTATTTAGTCGATCGGCCAGTGGTTCGCACACTATATTGCAGACAATATTCATTTTTTAGTCGAACTATTCGTATATGGAACTCCCTTCGTGCAAAGGTTCTAATTTTTTGGTTTTTAGGGATGAAAAAGAGATAAGAATGGAATAGTAATAACTGTAAAATAAATACATAGCTTAAAATGGCGTTTAATGTAATAAAGTAAAGATTTAAATTTTTAATTTCTAAAAATCCTCAAAATAACGGCATAAATCGTCACATCGTCAATATGATATTTGTTGAGCACAAACTCGTCAAAATGACAATAAATCGTCAAATCTGGCAGCTATAGGCAGGACCTACAGTTTAAAGTCGACTCCGAACGACAGTTTTGGAGAAAGTTTGTCATGGCAATTTTTTATTTACTCTCAGAGTTTTTGCCATAAATCTGCTGAGAGAAGTCGCCCAAGAAATATTTTTGTTCCAGGTACCTCGGATTTGAACCGAATATTTGCGTCTAATAAACCAACAATCTACCTACTGGGCTTCTACGATCGATTATTACACATCAATAAGCCGAGATAAAGAAAATTCAATTTTAATTTTGTATGGAAATTAGATTTTTATTGTGATTATTATACATTGATTAACATTTGAACAAATTGGCTATTGACAGTATTGTGATGATTACTGGGCTAATGGAAACATCTATGAAAATATTGAAGGTGTCTGGCTATCAAGGCAGAGAAGTTTATTTCTCGTTCAACTTAATTTTTTCACTTTTGATTAGGGACTATTATTGCCATCCTTTATATAATTTATAACAAAAAAAAAAACAAAAATAAAAATTTCATTTGAAAGTTGTAATATTGCATTTATAAACAAATCATGTATTGTATTGAGATAAATAATTAATAAAATATTTTCAATATTTTATTCATTGAATCGCATTGTAAAGATGCAGCTTTAATTAGTTTAATTATTACACATCAATGAGCCGAGATAAAGAAAATTCAATTTTAATTTTGTATGAAAATCGGATTTGTTATCATGATTATTTCGCATTAATTTATTATAAATGTTCTTAATTACTACATACATATTTTATGTTTTTTTTTTTTTTTAAAATCATTGTGCTTTCGTTGAGTTCGGTCGTGTTTTTCCATACGGAAATTAGCTTGAGTTAAAACATTGTTTTATCGTGCGGATATTTAGTGAAAACTAGTTTAATTTGTGCGGTTTTTTGTGCTCTTTATTTTGGTGCTAACAACGTCAAATTCTGTTGGACATTTCCTCAGAATTTTCAGTGTGAACTTTAATATATTTTAAATAGATAAAAGAAGACACGCGTTGTTTATCTAAATATTTTGTTTTTCTATTTGCTTTTTAATGTGTTTCTTATTGGAAAAATAATTCACTTTGCTTTTTGTCTTTGTTTCCAATTGAAACTTTAAACAAACAAAAACAATATAACATTTTTTATTAATACAAATATATATAACAAGTGTCCTTTCTCCCGCGTTTTGCTTGTGTTTACAAAAACAATATTTACATAAATAAAAGTGTTGAATATACTTAAATTTTACATCTGTGAAAGTTTTGTTGATCGTCCTGATTGTTGTATTTAAGCTTCATATTTGAACTGGTTTGTGTAGTTGATAAAGCTTATTAGTGTCGCCATATATCGAAAGCTTTTTGCTGAATAAATTCTACCCAACGAACCTTTATTTCCACTTGAATAATTTAGTTACCATCTGTTTCGTATTTTTTTCTACTCTGAGCTAGGTATTATATTTTTATTGTAAAAATGGCTTGTTTATTGAAAAATTGTAATATAAAAAGCGAGGATGAAAGAATGATAGTTTGTTGGCTGTGTCATGAATGTTGTCACTTTAAATGTAGTGGTCTGTCAGGTCTCGTTGCTGAAGCCGTGTCTAGGGATAAAGGTCTTCATTGGTGCTGTGATCACTGTAGAAAAATCGGAGTGAATTATTACCGTTTTTTCCAGGAGACTAAAAATAAATTCACCGAACTTCAAAAGGAGGCAATTAAATTAAATGATCGTATTGCGGCTTATGGAAAACTGTTTGATGATTTTAAATCTTTGGATAATTTAAAATCTCCTCCACAGTCTTCCCCAAAACGTCGTAAGTCTGCAAGAAATGTAAATAAAGATAAACGTGACGACCCGGCAATTGTTTCTGTGCCTTCATGCAACTCTGCATCCGATTGTAATGTTCAATCTTCCAATATTGCTGAAATGAATAGTAATAGTGTATATCGTGAACCCCATCCTCCACAATCTTTAAAAACTCCAATTTCAATTAATCCTCCTGTGTCCGTAAATGATGAATCCAGGTATACTCCTTTACCTTTACCTCCGATTGATGTCACGTCTCAGTCATCTTCTAAACCGTCATCTGGTTCGCATTCATCCGTAGTGACCGCTAGTTTAGTTACTTCTGCTCCAAAGGGACTGGTGGTAGTTAAACCTAAAAGAACAATTTTTGTGTCACGTCTTTCTCGCGATACTTCGGTTGATGATATTAAAGGCTTTGTTGAATCGAAGATTAGAGAGCCTTTTGAGTTTGGTTGCTATAAGTTGAGGTCATCCTTGGATAGTAGCATTTCTTCATTTAAATTATATGTTGCTGATGAAAAGTTTGGTGAAATTGTTGATCCTGCATTCTGGCCACAGGGTGTGTTGGTACGTGAATTTGTATTCAGGCTGGGTCATCGTAGGAATGGTGTTGATTTGCCTGGTTCTATTTCTCGAAAAAACTAGCTTCTAAATTGTCTTTTAATTTTGGAATTTCTTATCAAAATGTTCGTGGACTTAGGTCTAAACTTTCTTCGCTTTATAATAGTAGTTTTGATTTTGAATTTGATGTAATTGCTTTTACTGAGACTTGGCTGAATTGTGATATTTTTGATTCTGAGATTTTGTGTAGTAATTTTAATATTTATAGACGAGATAGGAAGTTAAGAAATGGTGGTGGTGTTCTTATTTCAATTTGTTCTAAATACTCATCTGAATTAATTGACTTTAGTTCCTCGGAGGATATTGAGTTTATTTGCGTTAGGGTCTATAATCGTGGGAAGTCTATTTATATTACTTGTTCATATATTCCTCCTGGTGCTGACATTCATATTTATAGGGCTCACTTTGATTTGATTTCTAAGGTAATGGATTCAATAGGGCAAGAGGGGATTATTGTAGTTCTTGGTGATTTTAATCTTCCTCATATATCTTGGAATTTTTCACCTGAGTCTGGGTCATTGGTGCCATGTTCTTCAGTTCCATTCTATGATGAAATTCTGTCCGCTATGTGTGATCTAGGTCTTTTCCAAGTTAATGGTGTATTTAATTCAATGGGAAGAATTTTGGACCTTGTGTTTTTGGAGGATCCAAGTATTTCCTCTTTATTTCGCATTGATCCTATATCTATTCCCGAGGATAGTTATCATCCTACGTTGTTACTTTCTATTGAAGTTGATCTTTGTTCACCTCCTGTAATTGATCGCTCATTTGATAATGAGAAGCGTTTTAATTTCCATCGTACGGACTTTGGTCGCTTGAATACACTTCTGTCCTCTGTTGATTGGTCGTCTGTACTTATCTCGCCACCGTACGACTCTCTTTCACTTGACAGGATCTTGGGTGACTTTTATGATGTATTATTTAAATGTTTTGGGAAGTGTGTTCCATTGGTAAAAAGTCGTTTGGAGCGTTCTGGTCCTCCATGGAATTCGGCTAGACTGTCAAGGTTGAGGAATAGGAAATCGAAATTATTTAAAAAGTTTGTTAGATCAGGTTCTGATATTGATTATGCTCTTTATTCTAGGGCGCGTGCGGATTATCGTAGAATGAATCATTACTGTTATGAGGAATATATGACTCGAGTCAAGTCGAATTTCGCTAATGATCCTAAGTCGTTTTACGACTTCGTTCGAGCAAAACGTAAATCATCTTTGTTTCCTACTGAGATGTTTTACGGGGATCTATCATCCTCCAGTCACCTTGATATTTCGAATATGTTTGCTGACTTCTTTCAGTCTACTTATAGGCAGTTGGACCCGGGCCCTGATCTGAGTGGCGGGTATCCTTATTCTGTGGGAAGTGTCTCTATTCCTAACATATACTCATTTGATGAGGAGTCTGTTCTTGATGCTTTATCTGGACTGAAACTTACATACTTGCCGGGCCCTGACGGGGTCCCGGCCTGTATTTTAAGAAAATGTGCTGTTGTCTTGAGTGGTCCTTTGACCTTTATATTCAATAGGCTTCTGAGGGTTGGTCATTTTCCATCTATTTGGAAGAGTTCGTTCATAATTCCTTTGCACAAGTCAGGTAATAAATCTAATATTTCCAATTACAGGGGTATTGCCAAGCTAAGTGCTATTCCCAAGTTGATGGAGAAACTAGTGACGGATTATCTCTTTTTTAATACAAGATCTTTAATATCTCCTTTCCAGCATGGTTTTTTGAAGGGCAGGTCGACTGTCACAAATCTTCTTGAATTTACTACACATGTTTTCAGGGGCTTTCTTGTCGGTGCTCGGACTGATGTAATTTATACTGATTTCAGTAAGGCTTTTGATAGGGTTGATCATAGTATTTTGCTTCTTAAACTTTCACTAATCGGTATTCCTGATATTATTCTTCGTTGGCTAGACTCTTACCTCTCCCTTAGGACTCAGAGGGTATTGTTTAGGAATGTATTGTCTAAGACTGTATGTGTTACTTCTGGTGTTCCGCAGGGTAGCCATTTGGGTCCTTTACTGTTTTTATTATTTCTGAATGATCTTCCTTCTGCTCTTTCTGATTGTAATATTCTGATGTATGCTGATGACGTTAAATTATTTTATACTTTTGATGATGATCGTGGCCAGGCTGTTCTTCAGCGAAATATTGATTTGTTTGTTACTTGGTGCAGGATAAATTTAATGGATCTTAATTTGAGAAAATGTAAATGCATGGTTTTCTCTCGCCTTGGTGTAATCTCGTCCACTTATATGATTAATTCTTGCCCTTTGGAAGCTGTGCCTTCATATCTTGATTTAGGAGTATTATTGGATATTAAATTGTCTTTTATTGATCATATTAGTTTGATGATTGGCAAGGCTCGAGCTGTTCTTGGTTTTGTGAAAAGATGGGCTAGGGAATTCATTGATCCTTATATAACAAAACTACTGTACATTTCACTTGTTAGGCCTATTTTGGAGTACGCGTCTGTTATTTGGAATCCATACTATCGTTGTCATAGTGATTCAATCGAGTCTGTGCAGAGACAGTTTTTATTATTCTGTTTACGTGGCTTAGGATGGGATTACACCAATGGGCTTCCGTCGTATGAGGATAGATTAGCTTTGGTAAAACTTCCAACTCTGGAACGTAGAAGGTCTGTTTTAGGTGTTTGTTTTATTTTTAATTTGGTTAAAGGTGATATCGACTCTGAGTTTTTGCTTTCCAACCTGAATTTCAGCATTCCTGCAAGATTTACACGGCACTATCGTCCTTTTTCCTTAAATGTTTATAGATCGAATTATGCATGTAATTTTCCTTTTCGGAGATTATGTAATGATTTTAATTCGCATTATAATTCTATAGATTTTAATTGTAGTGTTTGTAACATAAAACGTAGCTTGTATTCTCGCAGTAATTTATAAATTATCGTATAAAAACGTATTTTTGTTCTTGTCTTAGATAGTTCAGTTTTTTGTTTTTGTTACCTTGTTCAGCTTGTGATTAAGTTCTGTAGCTGATTTATGTTCTAGTTGCCATAGCATTTCCCTTTCCCGCTACAGTCCGGACTGTGGTGTGTACGTGTCCCTGCGTAATGGGGACGAGCCCTCCGCGGTCGGGTGAGGGTGGGTTAGTGTGTGGCCGGGGACGTTCGATTAAATTGCAAACAAATTAATTAACTTATTGATTTAACCACAGATAAATATGTATGTATGTATGTACATACCCAGCCAGCATTTTTGGAAATTATTAATCAAGTTCGAGTCGTTTTTGATTCTTTCGCGCGATTAAAAAGCTAGAATTTGCGCTCATTTTCTAATCATAAAAGACTCTTTTGTTGGGAGAAAAGAGTGTGACTACCCGCGAATCTTCTTTAAAAGCCATTATGAGCCATTTTCTATATTAGTTTAGAGTAATTTTCGGCCTTTTTTCTAGTGGTTCTATCATGTTTTTCAAATCACTTTCTAATCATGTATTAGTCTTATTTACCTTCGTTTATGATTCTTTTTCCAGTCGTCTTTCAGTCATCGTTTAACCGCTTACGAGTCTTAAATTATGACCTGCATGATTCTATTTATTCCCAGAAATCTGCTGAGAGGAAGTCGCCAATGAAATATTTTTTTCATATTTCGTTTTCATGTCTAACCTGGGATTTAAACTCGGGCCTTCACACTACCTACTAGACTAAGGCGAAAATTCATCAATTTGTGCGAAATATGATCATAAAATACGTAATTACAATCACTTTTCAAACACCTGAATGATTTGTATTTTGATTAAGCGTTTTTCAATCTTCAGTATAAGTCGAATATAATAATAAATAACAGAAATAATAGTCACGTTTTAAACGTCAGGATAATTAATTTTCGATTGCTTTACCATTTTTTATTGTATTTTAAATCAAACTCATTTTACTCATTGACACTAATCATTTTTGCATCCTTTTTTAACCGTGTAACTGACTAATGAGTTTTTGATCACCAAAAGTACTCTAAAAAGACTCAGCAAGGTGATTTTTGTAAAAACAATTTTCCAAATGCTAGCTGGGTATTCATGTCTGTATATGTATGTATAGACATCATTCATGTTTTTATCCATACATTATCATCATGTAATGTAATGTCATGTACATATGTATTAATATGTATGTGCATATGTATGTATGTATGTATGTGTCCACATGTTAAAACCATTTAACAAATTAAATAATTAATTAAATAGATTTTTATTTTTATATTATATTTTTAACATATTGAAAGAAAATTTATGTTTTCACTTACTGCGATTGTATTTTCAATTAATTTTTATTTTTTTGTTTTGTTTTAGGAAAATCTGTTCGTAATAAAAACTAAATTATTTATTACCTACACTAACAGATATACGTACATACATACGCATAATTATACGTGAACATAAAATAAATCTTAACAATTCATTTACTTTCAAAATTATTATTAATTTTGACATGTGTAAGGATCAGTTGTAAGATCCTTAGCGGTAGGCCAACTGTTCAAAGATCAGCAATAAATCGTTTCTTCGCTACTCATAACCACTTATGAGATTTTGAATATAAATGAGTTAACAAAATTGAATTTTAACTATGTTCTCTGATTCATTCGTACTCATTACAACCTTATAAGTACAGATTGCAATGAGTATGCGTACAACGTTGACATCAAACTCATACCATTCGAAATACGTTTGATTCATAAAACTACTCATTCAGATTCGTAACTTTAGTGATGATCGAGTGATTCGAATCATTCATCAAATTTTACAGTCTTAATTGTTGTTGCATTTATCAAAAAGAAAAAAGAAAGAGGCACTTAAACAAAAAAGACAGAGCAGCAACCAAAGCAAACACTCAACCTTTTAGTGAGTATTTAGTATTCGTATGCGATTCAAACTTATATTGTGATTCTTGGAAATATTGAGTCATGGGGAGTACAACATCATACGTACGTGTTGTTAAATATAAATATGATGACTACTTCAAACTTTGTATATGAGTAGAGAGATTCCATGATATTAAAATAAGTATGAACACGTATGACGATCAAAAATTATGAATATGTTTCGATTCTACCCATCTTTCTTTGAATAATCATTGCTCATCTCTGGTAAAGTTTCAACAAAATGTGTGAACAAGCTGCATAAATCCAATAATAAAACTTAAGGACAACTTAAATTGGGTAGAACCGGTTGACGCCTCATTTTGTATAACTTACTTGAATCTTATAAGATCCCGTTGCTATACTAATATTACCTATTCCGTCATATAGTCACAACTACTGGCTACTTGGCATCTCTCAGCCTGCCCTAAAATCGTTTTTGGCAAACAATAATTTTTCTCAAGTGCCGGACAATTATAGAGTACAAGTTCTACAGTCTCTTCTTCTTCTTCCTTACTACAGCTCCTGCAGAAGTCAGGAATTCCCGATGTGTACACCCACAGCCGTAGTCTAGTAGGTAGTGTGCACGCTTGTTAGACGTAAAACCAGGGTTCGCGTCCCAGGCCAGACATTAAAATAAAATACAGAAAGTATTTTTTCGGCGATTTCTTCTCAGCAGATTTCTGGCAAAGACTCTGAGAGTAAAAATTGCCATGAAAAGCTTCTCAAAAATCTGCCGTTCGGAGTCGACTTTAAACTGTAGGT
The DNA here is from genome assembly GCA_014635995.1 of Sarcophaga peregrina. Lineage (NCBI taxonomy): Eukaryota > Metazoa > Arthropoda > Insecta > Diptera > Sarcophagidae > Sarcophaga > Sarcophaga peregrina. The sequence continues at coordinate 99,372,201 of CM025792.1, read as the reverse complement.
CCCACCACTTATATATAAAATTAACACACACAATATAAGTATTGTGAGAAACTATGTCAATAATTCTGACTGAAGGGTTGTAATGACCAATTATGTACGTATGTATGTATGTACAGCCATAGCCCCAAATCTCACTGAAACTATTATGATGTTCATAAAGTGGAATTTGGTCAGGTACTACGTAAATTTTGTTCTCTATACAGTGAGCGTCAAAAGAAATTGTACATTTTAAGGAAAATATATATTAATATATTACCGTTATTTTTATCTTAAAATTGTTTCGTTAGGAGTTTTTTAAATTGAAACAAAAAAAGTATTCTGAATAACTTCGAAATATTCTAAAATTTTTTCGTATACACTCCTTAAGTGGTTGAGTTTGGTGATTGTTAGAATTTTGTCCATAATGTACAATTTTTTTTGACGATCACTTGTGGACTTCCCCGCAAATAAGTTCATGATCTCATCTGTTTACTGTAGAGAATTCTCTTCTCACTTATAAAATCAACTGAATTTTCGGTTGTGCCAGCTTAAGTAAACACTTCGGCTTTGTAGTTACCTATCAGCCATAGGATAATTGCAAGAAATTCCTTAATTTTCAAACCTTCAAGATTATTAGATTTTCTGTCCATGTTCTATTAGTTTATGAGTGTTTTATTTGATATAACATACCAAACTAGAGGGCCTAGTGCATATATTTTCGTGTATTGGTTTTGTTCTGTGTTTAAAAAACACATTCGAACTCGAAAACTCCATATTTGCTACAGCAAAAAAACCGACGCCTGACTTTTTTTTAGCTAAATTTGTAGTAATAACTCTTTCTTCTCACGAAATATTAATATGTGCAATCCTATATAAGCAAAAAAGTCTTTGTTGACATAGTATAATCATAAATTAAAAAAAATTTTAATTATTTCCCATATAAAGATTAGATTTATGCCAAGGGAAAAAGGCAACATATGTACACGCAGATATTGGATTTTCTTGCCAATAGTTGGTTGTAAAATAAATTTAATTAACGTAAATAAATATTATTTATAATTATTGTCTTTTATTGAAAAATGCTAATAACAAATATTTTTTTGATTTTATAATTTATTTTCTTTTTGTTTTAACATTTTTATTTTAATTCTGTTGTTGTTATTGTTGTGCTGCTATAAATTAAATGCTACATTATAATAATTTCAAGTTTTTGCTATTCAATAACAATAAATTGTTTTGTTTTTTTTTTAATAATAAAAAAGAAAAACATCAACAGCAAGCGAGTTTATGTTATTAATTTATAATTTATAAATATAAAAGATCTATAATAATAATAATAATAATTTTAATAATTATAATTTATTAATAGTTTTTTGTTGATTTAATGTTTGTTTGGTTATTTCTTTGTTTGTTTTTAATATCAGTAATGCAAATAAGTTATTTGTAATTTGTTTTAAACCCTTTTTTATACCTCTTTTTTTTCAATATATGTAGATTTCATTGTTAATTTTATCTTAATTGTACACAAATACAATAATTTTATATTTTTTTTCTTTTTTTGTATATGTAAATAGGCTGTTATGAATGATTTTTTCCTTTCTTTTTTTTTTCTATATAGAAATGCATTTAATAGTACAAAATATATGTAAAAATATTTCCAAATACATATTTAAATTGTATTACAATAAATGTTTTGTATAGATTTTGGCTGTTTTCAATAGATTTGTTAAATTTGTTTTGTAAAAAAATTCTATAGTTTTGCTTTGCTTTAAGATCTTCTATTTTTGGTACTTAATATTTGTATTTGTAGCGGTTTCCGGTTAAGTTTCAATGGTTTTTTTTTGTTTTTTTTTGGTACAAACATTTTCATTCTTTCTTCATTTTTAACGTTTTACACAAAGTTAGTATTTGTTTGATTAGTAACTTAACTAAGCATATGCTTCATTTACAAAATTATTCCACATACATCTTAAATCTTAAATACAATTACTTAAAAATGAAACCATTTTTTGTGCTGTTCTTTCTCAAATTATGTGCCTTTGCTTTACTTTTTTTTTTCTTTTTGTGGAACTAAATATAAGAGTACTTTCAATTTCTTGCCTTTCAACTTAAAGTTGACTTCCGATTCGTGTAACTGCAGCATTTATGGCCTCAGCCACATATTTAACATTGTTCTCATTAAGACCACACATATTAATACGTCCTGTCTTCAACAGATATATGTGATATTCATCAATCAAAATACGCACTTGCTTCTCATTTAAACCGGTGTATGAAAACATGCCAATTTGGCTTGTAATGTGTTCCCAGGTGCCAGGAGTTTTAAGTTCTTCTAAATGATTTCTTAAAGCCTGACGCATTTGAATTATTCTGCTTGACATAGTTTTAATGCAATCCATCCTGTAAAAAAAATAACAATAAATAAATAAAATAAAACGAAGATAAAATGATATCTCATGCGGCTTATTAAAGAAGGGCCTTGAAATTTTAATTTACTAAATCAAATACAAAATAAAATCCTAAAAGAAAAGCATAAAATGGAAATTTATATTATTTTGTAATAAATGTACTAGAATATGAATGTGAATCATAAATAATATCATACAAATGTCCTCTGCTCCTACACTTGCTCATATCATTTCTTTTGTCACAATATTTTGTGACATTTCGGGCATAATTTTTTAATCATCTTAACAATTTGTATTTCAAGATTGCACCTACTGTCCAATTCAGTTCATTTTATTTAAAAGAGTTGAAGAAAAATAGTTCACGGAAATTAAACCCTTGGATACTGAAATCAAATAGTTCCATAATTTAAATTTTTTTTGTGAAAAATATCGTCAATGTGTTTATCACTGTGGGATTTTTATATCTTATGAGGGATTATACTTCTCGAAAAGAAAATCAAGCATAATTGAAAAAAAAATCCGAAATAATCCATTTAGAAAGCACCCTGACTCATATCGTAAAGATTGTATGGCGCCTACAGGTAACATTATAGGGCTAAAAGAGCAAAATGTCTAACCACTAAATCCAATACAAACTCTCAATACATCATAGAAAAGTCAGACAAAGCAACCTCTCTACAAAGAGTAGAAGTCAAACAAAAAAAAGTTCCTCACTACTACACCCAATACATGATGACAGGTAGAACTGCAATCATTCTAGGTCGATGGAATAATATCATTCTACATTGGTACAGGGTTATACGTGTGTTTCGCCATGACGGCATACACCGCGGTGCTCAAAACACGGTTGGAAGCAATGCGTCTACTAGCGCCTGTACGCACAATGATTCAACCACATGATATATATATGCATACCATTGATAACATCACCATACATGAGTATCTATTCGAAGCCTTGCATTTTGACATGACTCCCCCCTCTTGGTTAGGGGTTGGAGGCTCTCTAAACTCCTTTGTAAATGTGGTTAAATGGAGTAAAATTGCGCTCTATTCGAGATTTGGCTATAAACTATAGCCACGACGTTGTTCTTACAAGGGGACAGCACCAATGTCGGGCAGAGACAAGCCTCTGGAGCTCCTGGTACCAGAATTTAGCCTCCAATTGAACTCCAAACAGTTCGAGACTGATGACTTAAGCTATCATTCTACAGCTCAAGTGGAAGATCTTGATTTAAGAAAGTGAAAACTAAAGAAACAAAAATGAATTAAAATATCGCCGAATCAGTCGGCTAAACTTGTACGATTTACTTTCAAGCTCAATTAAGGTAGGTATTCTGTTTATTTGAATGCAATTTTCCGTTGGATCGCCATTTGTATTTGTATATTTTATACTTTCGACTTGATTCCCACATAAAAATAGAAAAATTTGAAAAACTAAGCAATGAAATGGTTCGCAGCCTAGCCTATGTATTTTAAAGCAATATAAACCACTAGGCCACATAGGAACGTTTCAGGTTTTAACCAAGTTTATATAGAATAGTTTGGATCAAAAAGTATGGTATTGAGTTCAAGGTTTTTACATCGTTACAACTGAATATAGATGAAACCTTTCCATTGCATACTTTATATTAAAATTTGCAATACATTCTGATTTATTGCACCTTGTATATATAAATCTCCATGATCCAGTTTGAATTTTTGCAACAATTGATTTTTATCACAATATTTTCACATCAAATAATAAAGAATGTTCTTAATAGTTGCCAACATACTAATTAACTCAAGGATTTAACCACAAATTACTCGACAAATGAACAAATATGCTTATGCCTATTCGTATACGCATATAATTTATTTAAAAGCAATTATAAATGAAATTATTTTATTCTGTTTTTGTTTCTATTTTAAAAGATGCATCGATAATGAAATTTTAATTCATTTCTACAAAACAAAAAACTGCATTGCAATATAAATTGGTTTATTATCAACTTAATTAGATAAGAATTTAATTAAATGTCAAAACGAAAAGTAAAAAAACATAATAATATTTAACAGCTAAATAGTTCTCCAATAATGTCATGGCACATTAGGATTAACATTGAAGAAAGGGAAGATTGCGTTTTCTGTAATAGGATGGAACACCAAACGTTTTTGTATACAAAATTTTGAATGCCTTTTGCTGGGGCTATCACAAAACACTAACGTCTATCAAATAAATGAGAACTAATTACAATCCATTAAAGATCCATTGTCAGTTATAAATTATAGATCTACTAGTACGTAGTTCTAAACTCTGCTTAAAACATGTGTTTAATTTGAGTTATGAAAATAAAATTCGAACATGAAAGAACCCTTTTAAAAACTGCATAATACAATACAAAGAAAAATGTACATCATCCACTCACCATTCCTTTCTTAAGGCATTATCATTCAAAATTGTTGAAACAATACGGCTACCAAAGGCGGGAGGATTTGAATACATGCCACGAATCAATAAAGTAAATTGTGACTTAACAGCATCTTTAACTTCAGCCTTTTTCGATACCACCGTCAAATTACCAACACGTTCACAGTATAAACCGAAATTTTTGGCAAACGATTGGGCACAGAACAATTCAAAACCACGTTTAACAAAATATCTTACAGCCCAGGCATCATTATCTGGATTGCCGCTGGCAAAGCCCTGATAAGCCGAATCAAAGAATGGGAATAACTTTTTGCGTTCCATTAAATCGGCAATTTGAATCCATTGTTCGTGTGTGGGATCACAGCCGGTGGGATTATGGGCACAAGCATGCAATATAATGACAGCACCTTCGGGGGCCTGTTCCAAATCATTTAACATGCCTTCAATGTTAAGAACACGCTTATTTTGATCCCAATAAAGGTAAGTATTTGGTTTATCAAAACCAGCATCCATAAATACTTTACGATGATTCTCCCATGTTGGTTCGGAATAATAAAACACTTTGCGATTCATTTGGCGACGCAAAAACTCAGCGCCAATACGTAAGGCACCTGTGCCAGACAATGTTTGGACACCAAAGGCCTGCAAATTAAATAATACACAATTTAATGCTCATTTAAAACTGTATTTAACACATTTCACACAAAATAATTACTTACTCGATTATCTTTTAATGCTGGAGAATCTTCGCCCAATAATAAAGTGCTTGCTGCCTTTGTAAACGCTTCAGTACCTGTTTAATTACACAATTAAATTGTTTATTAATTGATAACAATTTCAACAATTTGTTTGAACACTAAATACAAACAAGAGCAACAACAGAATGGGAGAGAGAGAGAGAGAGTGGTCTAGTAAACAGTACGAACAAATGTTTGAACACCATCTGTGTATACTCTGTATATAGGCTTATATGCGAGATATTTACAAACGCTAATTAGCCATTAATCACAATATGCAATCAAAAGGATGAATAAATGCATGAATTAATTAAAGGATGGGATGGGATGGCTTAAACAAAACTCAAACAAACTTACCTAAAACAGGTAAATATTCATGATTTATTTTATCATTGCTGGCAATTTCAATCTCTGTTTTACGAACCACAGGCAATACCCAGGGTTTTCCCTCGCTAGTGCGATAAGCTGAAATGAAACAAATGAAAATAAATAAGACATTAGAAATTACAAAAGGGAATATCATTAGCATGAGCAATTGTACATACATACGTATATAAAGTTTGTGATCGAATTTTTCAAAGAGCAATTTAAGAAATCTTTACAAAATTGATGGGCATAGCCCTTTGGATCAAATATATATAGTAGATATATATAATGCATGCCTAAAAGTATACTTTATAATTTGAAAGCATAATTTAAACCAAACGACCAACATCAAGCGAAAGTTTTGTGTTTTTCAAAATTAAACAATCATTTTGTATGAACGCATATGATGTTTATTAATAACTTTACCCACAAAGATATAAATCGTATAAGGGAAATATTCATAGCCATTATATTTGGTAATATTAACGGAGAAATTTATCCAAAACTATTCTGGCCAAAATATTTCTTTTTAATGAAGTCATTTCTTCATAGGCTTTGTGGCCTAACTCATTGCGTTGTTTAAACCATATGATGTCATCAATAATTGGCCAAAACCAATTTGTATTACGACATGTTTTTCTAATTCTTTGACGGTGTAAAACGTATGATGGACGCTAATGGACATATGACTTCATTTCATACAAAATCGATATATTTTAAGGCTAAAGAACAACTAAAACATTCAAAACTTTAGTAGCAGCTACTATGTCTGCTAAGTGACTTAATTTTTATACAATTCCCAAGTAAAATTAAACTTATTTTAGAGACGTCTATACTATCAAACTGGTGCTAGGAAATATATGGCATACAAAACTCTTTAAGGAAAAAGAACACATTATATTATGATATAAAAAGCGGCACGCCGAGGAGAGAATTACAAAAGGGCGGCCTGTTTTAAACCAAAATTGAAAATTATTTCACTGTGCCTCACATAATTTTAAAATTTGGCAACAATAAATAATAAACGTCTATCACGCTTTGATTGCCTGACATTTTATAAGTTTTTATTTGAATTTTTAAATATACTTTGTCATTATTGGATTAAAAGCACCTGTTATTACCACTTTTTTTTTTTTTGAAAGAAAGTGTGTCATTTTTATAAGTTTTTCTTGATAACAAAATCAATTGATTTTAAATTCAATTTGGTTTCATTGAAAACAATGAAAATTTTTCTTTGTATACATAAAAGTTAACAGAAATTGTTAAACGTTAACGTACATGCATAATCTTTATTAACTAGAATTATGATTTATGGCAATAACTTAACTTATTAAAGCCAAATAAACTTTGTACGTAATATAAATCTTCACAATTAATGGTATTTCCTAGATAAGCCATTTACTTTCATAGATAAGTCATAACATATGCAATGTATTTGGTTGGACTTGTCACAATATAAACTTGAATTATTTGCTTAATAATGTGTTAAAAACGTCATGTAGTTTTTAATCAATAATAAATGAAAATAAAACAAAAAAAAAATTAAAAACAATAATAAAAACTAACCATAATAACTATTGTAGTAGCAAATAAGTATTGATAGAGCAATAATAATATTTTATTAATTATTGTTTATACTTTTGAATTCTAACAGGGTGGTAGGTAGTTAGGTGGTATACACACAGTTAATCTCTATTTATACATTCTGTCAATGCAATCATGCATTTAATTTGTAAATACTTGTATTTGTATGGCAATGTTTTGTATGTTTTCTGATAAGAGCTGAAGCTTAAAATAATATTTAAACAAAATTTATTTGCATTCGTACGTATGTACATACGTAATGTTATACATGTTATTAATTTATTATTTTTAGCTTAACATATATTACATACACTCGCAGTGCACTCGTCATCAATGGCAAATTTATTTTTGTAAAAACAAAACAAAAAAAAAATATGGAAATAATGAAAACACAAAGTAACCAAATTGACAATCCACTTGAACATTAAATGTAATCAGATGTTAAAATAATTTAAAATAATAATACAATACAATCTAAATTAAATTAATGATTTTATTATTTAAAGTTGATACAATCGTGCTATGTTTTCATTGTTTAAAATCCAGATAAGAAAGTTTATCTCTAGCATAACCTCTTCCGCAAATAGTTTTGGAATTATTTTTTAAATTCATCAATCTTAAAGGAACGGACTACATACATACATAAGTTTATGAAAAATTCGAAAATGTTACTAGGCATACAATCTTGATCACTGAAGTGTTTGAGTAGTTTATAACAATTATCACAAGCAATCGAAAAATTTTAATTGCCTAGATTTGGAAAAAAAAAATAGGGAGATAAAAATACAGATAAATATTGTAAATAAAAGTATTTTAAAATTATTATTGTAAGCCAAAATAAAGTAATGAAACACTGAACATTTTTTTTTTTTTTTTTGATAAAGTAAAGTATAGAGGTTTTTCTTTATATTTGTTACACACTGTATTGAATATTTCAACCAGTTAAGGCCAGTTACAGGCTGACGTCATTCGCCACTAATTTTGGCAAAATATTTACTTTATACTGTATAAAGATGCAATGCGAAAATATTGTGTAAATTCCAATCATTATAAGATTTTTGGATAATAAAGTATATTTGGGAGCCAAATTTTTTTCCTCATGAATTGTTGTTCCAAAAATTAAATTCAAAATATTTTAAATAGTAATTCTGTTAAATGTAGTAAAACAGATTTCATTACTGAATACATTAAGTACAGTTAAGAAGAGTCAAATAAGTATGCATAATATTAAGCAATTAAATTTTACATCTTCTATAAATTTTTCCAGTTTACTGGCCACCAAATAAATTATTTTTCACAGACAGTAATAATTACTTGATGGTAACTTTTGAAGAAGAGCTTTGAACATCTCCTCTGTAACTCTCCAGCCATTAGGAGGTTGAGGTTGAAATAAAGACTCTCCATATATTCATTATTAGTTTAAGCTGGTGGAGACGTGCTAGGGCTTCTTATCTGTTTCGTAAGTATGTGTAATTCCTCTGCTTCCTTATTCTCCCTTTCATACTTCCTTTCCTTTTTTTTCCTTTTTTCCCCTTTTTATCCTCTTCGCTTTAGAATGTTGTACAATAGGTTAATTGGACATCCGGGTATTGTACTTGTCTAAATTGGCAAGTATGCGTCCTTTCACCTGAAGCCAAGAGTTGACGAAGACTATGCGCAGACATAAGATCTGTAGAAGTGATTCGGCTTTGTTTTAGGAGTGTACTACTAATTTTCTTCGACTAGACGGTCCTGTTTTTGATAGTTTAGATTCGAATCAAGCGAATGGTATACACAAAGTTAAAATGAAGCGTAATTTGCTTTTATAATAAATAGACCACAACCCATTCAAATATGATTTTATCCTGCACTTTCAGAAATATTCAAATTCACTGGATTTTATTCTTAGATATTGTGTAGATGCCCAAGAATGATAAACTAAAGATTACGCACAAAATTAAAACTTTCGGCGCATGTTGAATCAATGACGTCACGCAAATTGTGTTCCTATTGGCTAATGATATTTTAAGTTATATTACGGGGCTGCCAATTACTTTCACGTAGTGCACACATTTTTCAGAAGAAATGTTCATTTTCACACATGAAAAAGACTTGGACCCTATTAAAATAGCCCAACTACGTCATCTAACAGGAAATCATGCGCAAGGCGTAATCTTAAGTTTATCATTCTTGGTAGATGCCTATATTTTCAATGGTATAACACAATGAGATGAATTGGCGTATGAACTACAGAGTGGGAAATATAATCCATGCTGTTTATCTGAATGAATAAAAGATTATGTAAAGAATATGTAAATGAGTATTACGTTAGTCCTGTGAAAGACTAAGATTCTTTTTGTACATACTGCCTAATATAATACAGTTTGAACATTAGTTTATTAACATCGGCATAGCCTTTTAACTCTAGACTGTAAAAGATTATGTAAAGAATATGTAAATAAGCATTACGTTAGTCATGTAAAAGACTATGAAGGAGTCTTTATAAGATTCTTTTTGTACATATTGCCTAATATAATGCAGTTTGAACATTAGTTTATTAACATCGGCATAGCCTTTTAACTCTAGACTGTCCTATCGAAATAATGATTAGGAGTTCTGTTTCCGCTGCCAGTTATTTTACGTTATAATTTCTGCAATCAAAAAAAACAATCTAAATAATAATTTAATAGAAAACATTTCACTAGCCGGGGAAGTCACTAATAAATCTAATAAATAATCAAAAAAATATATACAAAAAATAAATTATAAAGTTTTAAACACCGTGAGTATAAAGACTTTGGCCAGCTAAATTCAGCAAAATATTAAAATATTTTCTTAAAATATAATTATTGGCAATAATCTTCTACAGTTAATGCAATTATTAATTACTTAATTTAGCTTCTAACATAAACGGTATTATTATAAAAAGTATTAAATAATTGTATCTGTCTGTCTTGTATTAATAAAATTTAATAATTTTAGTCTATCGTAATTTTCATTTACGTCTTAATATTCTGAATGCACTTTCAAATATACTATTAAGTTGTCTAAAGTGAATTAAATACTCTACACGTTTTTTTTTTTTATTTTCATATCCCACCAGCATTAGCGTCTTAATATTACTATTTTATTATTTTTTATTTAATAATCACAATTTTATTATTTAATTTTTTACTACTTTTTTCGTTTTTTATTTTTGCAAGTTTTAAAAATTGATTTTTATGAGGCGTAATTATGTCAGGAGAAATTTTTTTTAGAAGAAAAAAGAAAGCAAAAATAATAATTGAATTAACTGATAACAACTAAGGGAATAGATCCGATAACCTTTAATAGTTTTTTTTTTATGTATTTTTCACAAAAATTTCTATTTGATTAGTTTCATTTCAATTATTTTTTTTTTAAGTTTTTTTTTTAGTTTTTATTTTGTTTGAATATTTCTGTTTCCATGTCTATTGATGCATACGAAACCCTGCTGGTTTATTATGAAATCACATGACGTAAATGAAAATATCACGAGTTTCTTTAATTATCAGTATTGTTTTGGCTTTGAATAATATTTTTGCGGTTGTACGCTAACGATGCAATTGATGCAGTTTAATGCTGGACAGCAGTTTGTCTGTACTTGAATGAAAAAAGAAAAATTTTAATGAAATATTCTATACAGTTTAGCCAAACAATAAAGATCATTAGGTGTTTTTTGGTTTTGTAATATACAATGGGTGTGAGCTCTAAATTGATGCAAAATGTCACTGTTACGCAAAAAGATTTCAATTTTATATCAAAATTTGTAAGAAGGCTTATTAAAAATTTGTAAAAGTTTAAAACAATGGATTTGTTTTTATCATATTTTACATGACTTTAAAAATATATCAGAAATGCTAAAGATTGAGCATTAAACCGGCTTTCCGATGAAACATATTGCCTCGGCTCGTTCCACCGGTGGCTTGTGCTAAACCGGTAGCAGCACAAGACTATCGCAAAGGGCGGCGTGTACCATCGGAGGTTCGCAATTGATCATACTATTGGATAATATGTAATACCAAATATTTTTGATCTTTAACACTTCAACTGCCGAAAGGCACGTCACGATAGAACGAAAATCATTAAGCGCAGTCACCAGTAGGCGACAAGCATGAATTAAATCGCCGGCATGAGTGTTAAGCTCGTACTCAAAATCTAATTGCTATTATTACGAGTGACCGTATTTTTACTTTACAACTGCTTGCTGCCATCTGGTTACTGAGTTAAAGAGTTACAAATATTAAATTTTTCAGCCCTTTGAAATAAATTTTTTTAAAGTTACTCAAATTTACCTGCAATACATATAGCCTGATCCATTCAAACTTATAAAATGTGACACCTCATCATATATTTGAAAGAAACTAACAGAATGGGATTGTTTAAACAATGATTTCAAATGCTATTTTCACATTCATATTAAAAAGATAGAGGAAGTTAGTTAGGAAGATCAACAAATCTTTAGTGAAAGATAACCTGCACGTGTAGAAATTTTTCTCTGTATATTTTATTTTAGAAAATATTTTAAAATTCATATTCAAAGACCCCAACAAAAGCAAAAAATTTGTATGTTTTCCATTCTCTTTCTCTTAAAATTAAAGCGTGCATAAGCATGTAATAAATTAAACGTTAACAGCATATTAAGCTATCGTTTTAGTGAATTATTAAAATTTCAATAACTTTTCGAATTAGTCATCAATAGCAGTCGGAAGCAGATAAACACAAATGATGCTTCCCACGTCGATAAATTTAACCAGTTTTATATATCAAAATAAAATCATTCAAGATTTATCTTGTATTGCTTTAATTAAATTGCAAACAGAAATTAGATTAAGATTTAAAATCTTTAAAAAAAAAAATTCAAAATAGATGCTAATTTTATGCATAAAAAGTGTGACTTTTTTTGTATTTGTTTAATGTCGATAATAAATAATCTCATCGCTCTGCTGTGAATTAGTGAAGTTGTTAATTAAAATGTTTACTCTAATTGGTACACAATTTTCTAGTAAAAATTTTGCTTTTTGTATGAAATCAGCTGCAACTTAAACAGAATATAAGTTTATTCAACCCGTAAGCCATAAATTCTGAAGTGGAGAAATTCCAAATTCCATTCACTTTTCTTTGAAAGTTCAATACACAACAATTAAAGCAATTCAAACATGATTTTAAAGTGAAGCGAGTGAAATTAACATCTGATTTCATTTTTCTTTTTTTAATTCGGTTCATTTATCTTGTAAACAAAAAAATAATAAAATTGGTTCAAATAAATAAAAAACGATCCAGTACACATAATAATATTTATTGATATTTAATAATGAAATGTGAATGTAAACCTGCTGATATAAAAATAAAGAATGTATTGCAAAAGTTTTAGATCTCGATATTAATTTTTATAATTATTGTTGTATAAATCGATAATCATTGTTGTATAAATCGATTTAAAAATAATGGTTGAAGTCTATCAATTATTCTCTCTATTTGTACGCTATTTGCATTTGAAGAAAGTAGCGTGTATTGGCTTATAAAACGATCACACGCCGTTAAAGTAGATCTCCAAAGCCAATGACACCGTGGGAATTAGACGTGTCGTAAACAAATTTCTCGTGAGTAGATTTAAAACGATGCTTTTTTGCCATTAAATGAATCTGGATGAATTTTTCAACAAGTTTTGACTGTCATAAATAAGATTCATCAATCCCCGTTTTAAATACAAAATTTAAATATTTTAATTTATTATCATTCAAGCACAGATCTCTGTATCTTACATATAAAAATTAATTTGTGTTTGTATGTCTGAAAAATTCTAGAAAATTCAAAATTCAAAAAAAGATTGATGAACTCTCTCCTTGATAAAGGCTCTTTTAGACTCGATATTTTTATTAATGAGTGGGTGCCTTGGTAGTCTAGTAGATAGTGTATGTTATTAGGCTATTAACGGGAGGTTTATGGGTTGGATTCCCATCAGAAACTCCAGTTTGTCACACTACACCCAACATAGGGTCGAAGTAACTCGTAATTACATTGTAAGTAATAAAAAGAAATAAAATAAATAATATTGTTACGCAAATAAAAAAATGAAATGATATTGCTGTTTTGCTTTTACATCGTTTAACTTTAAGATTATAAATAAAAGCTACAAAAACAATACAATGCAGTAAACATATCTGTTTACACAATAACGCACTGCATAATATAACAACAATCACCAGTGAAAAAAAATAGTGAACAAGTAAACAGAAATACAACAGCAAACACTCAAGAATAAATGTAAACAAAATACACAAACAACAATAATGAAACAACTATGTTTACATTTATAGAGATCCCGAGAAAGGCAATCGCATTCAAGAACATTCATCAGACTGTCTACTTTGCCATATAAAATGCAAGGCGAAGCAGGTGTGTGTTTGAAGGGGGTAATCGAAGATCTCTGTTACAAAGATCTGTAAAACAATTGTCTAGTAATTGTTATTGTTTATGTAAAGGGTGTAAATAATGGAATAACAAAAAAGGCAACTGTTGTTGTTTACATAAAGTTGTAAACAGTGGCATACAGACTTGTGCGAATTAATTAAAACTAAACACAAATTTATTTTTGTTTCATTTGTAATCTACGAGCTTACATTTTAAACGTTTTTAAAAGCTAACAACGTAAAAATATATTAATAAGCGAGTATTATATAAAAATGCACCAAATGAAAACTTATTTTTTGGCTGTTCTTTTAAGATTTCGAATCTTATAGCAAGTATACATGATCATAACTTGTTTTTTATGGAAGAATAGATTTTCGGTTAAAAATAATAGAAAAATTGTATACAAAAATATTAAATCCTTTTGATTTATTGTACAAATGAACTGTTTTAACTGCCAGAGCGCATAGCCTATATGGTTTATTTAAATATTTCATCTTAATTTGACTTTGAAGAATATAATGAATAAAGCAAATTTAAATAAAAGTATGTATGCCTATTATTTGCATTCAAATGTATTTGAATTTCATAAATTAAATTTGTTTGCCAAAAATATACTCAAATTATGTACACAGACATATATTTTTAGAAATGAAAAATAAAACAAATAAATAATAATACGTAAATTTGTTAAACAGAAATTCCATATTCCATAATACAAAAGAAACTAATAAAATTGGTTTGTTGGTTTTTATTACAAAAAAAAATTGCCATAAAGTATCAGATTTAAAATATTTTTATAGATATCTATGCAATTAAATTATCTGACAATAAAAACAGTAAAACAATAAAAAAATTAATTTAAATTACTTTTTATTAGAATATACATATAAAATGGAAACCAATGGAATCTTATTTCAATTAAACAAAAAAAAAAAAACTAAACAAATCGGGTTTCATTTGGCTTGTAATGTTAAACATATTTAATTACACTTGTTTTTGGAATTAATTTTAATATTTTTAAAATTAATCTCAATTAAAGACATACATATCGCTCCTTTATTGCAACATAGTCATATCTCAAAAAAAAATGTGTAGTTACTTAAGCAAAGCTGCTCTTTTAGACCTTCTGTATATGTTGAAAAAAATTAGATCATAGGACTTATGTCTTGAAAACTTAAATCGCATTTTGCCAAGTTCAAGTTTTTTTGTGATATGACTATGTTGCAATAAAGGAGCGATATATAGATATGTTGTAGCAATACAAGTTAACTAGCCTTTAGTTCCTTTTTACGCAGAATGGTTTAACGCCATAGAGAGACAACTTTTCGATTTGTTGAGGAAGGTTTGCGTTATATTACTTAGAAAAATTAAACCAATCAATAAAGAACTGCAATAGCCATAGCAATTCAACTTAATTACGATTGAACAATTTCATTTTTCATATACATAAGTATTATAGAATTTGTTAATATGTATAGGGAATAAAAATATCTAATTATAGTAAATTGTGTTAAAAATATTTTGAAATATTTTGTTGTCATAGCTAATTGAAACAATGAAAACATTTTAAAATACATAATAAACAATAAATATAATATTTTGAATATATTTTCTATATTGTATAGCATAGAAATAATTCTATCTACAGTTGGCATCACTGACCTTAATTATTTAATAATACACTCTCTAAGCATTTCTGTGTTTATTTATCCGTTACAGTTTTAAATATGGTGTGACTAACTTAATGGGAATTTAGTGTATGACTAATAATGGTTAAACATTTTATTTTTTTTTATATTTCCAGTTACACTTTCTTTTAACAAAATTTTTTTGGAATTCCAACATGAAATAAAATTTTTAAAAAAAGATAATTTTTATATGCCAAGAGAGTTTCTATAATATTTTTTTTAACATATTCTTAATAATCAAGCATAAAGCCTATTAACCTCCAAATAACCTTTACTGTGTAACCTCTACTTGATAAAAGAGAGTACTTCAGAATAACCTAATAACACAAAGTACACATGCATACACGCATACATACATACATGCATGAATATAATAAACAAAATTATCAAACAAGTATCTTGTTTTTCTTTATTCCTTAACAAAATAAAAATAAAAAAAATAAAGAAAAACACAAACATATAATGAACAACAACAATAAAGAAAAATAAATTATTTTAATAACAACAACAATAAAGAAAAAGCAAATATTTCATTGCAAAAATAAAACGTAAAATTGCAAAATAAACAGTACCAAGTAGCAAATGTTATTAAATTGAAGAGGGGAAACCAATGAACGGTAAACGGTATTTTTATGAAATAAATTATTAAAATGGCACAATAAACGTTGACATAAATCATTACTTCAAATGCAATATACCAGGTACCAGAGATAGAGACAGAGAGAGAGGGAGGGAGCAATTTTATTTGCTCCATTTAACGAAAAAATTTTTGTTTTTTTCTTTTGCAAATAGTTTTTACTATTCAAAAATATAAAGTTCAATTACTACAAGAGTCTACAGTATAGAGAAAAATACTACACAAAAGAAAATTAATATGAAACTCACCTCCTACACCCAGATTGGCTTTCTTGGGATGGGTGTCCTCTAGAAAGGCTTGATTCAAAGCAAACACCTCAATGGCTGGCCCCTGTTCCACACAATCGTAAATTGAATCCGACATTATTTTTGTTTTTCGTTGATTTTATTACAAATTAAACACACAAATGGCAGAATTGAAATCGTGGATGGATGGATGTTATTAATACACAAAATTCCCAACAGAATTATTGCAATAAACTAAAATTTGTAATTTTTATTTTCTATTTTTTGTTAGCACCAAAGCAAAAAAGATAATCAAAATATGTTTTCTTTTTTTTTCTACGAATTTAAATGTTATTTGCTTTTGCTTGTTGTAATAAACCGGCGAAATAACACAAACTAAATAAAATGTTTAAGCAAAAATGAGAAGAGAATAAATATGGTGTGTGGTTAACGTTGCGTTTGCAAACGTATTATGTGACCGACTGACTGCTTGCTCGACTGAGTGGGTTAGTAAAAAACGTTGCCGGAACCCGAAAAAAATCTAAAACAAATGAATGAATGAACGAATGAGTGAATGAACGACAAGACAAAAAAAAAAAAGGTTTACAAGTAAGACAATCTAATCGAAAGTAGAATATAAAGAGCCTCAAATGAGTGAGTAAGTAAAAAGCCCAAAACAAAAAAATGCTGTCTGCTCATGAGCACGAGTAGAATGAAAGAAATAAAATGATGACGTACACTTATTTAATCACTGGTTATACCCTACGCTATCTTAAGTCATATTGGAATTGTATCGTATAAATGGTGACAAACAATATTTATTCTACATGGAGGAACCTTTGATTAAACTTGTTGTACATCTAATAGCAAGGTGTAGGGACTGCATTAACCTAAACAGGTCTGAGATAGCAAATGTGACTTTAAGCATTGCAGTGAACCGGGAGTATTATCTTCCGTTCTAAGTAAAGAACTGTGTTCAGTTACCAAAACTGTAAACTTGCCTTAATACCTGAGCTGGGATTGTAGATTTGTGAAATGCTTTTCGGGAATACATACATACATACTAATTGGTCATTAGAACCCATCAGTCAGGATTACTGACCTAGTTTCTCACACCACTTATGTTGTGTGTGTTAATTTTATACATAAGTGACTGGACCTATAGTTTAAAGTCGACTCCGAGTGACAGTTTCGATTTTTTTTAGAAACTTTTCATGGCAGATTTTTTACTCTCAGAGTTTTTGCCAGAAATCTCCTGAGAGGAAATCGCCGAAAAAATGCTTTTTGAATATTATTTTGATGTCTGGCCTGGGACTCGAGCCCTCGCTTTTACGTCTAATAAGCCAACACACTACCTACTAGACCACGGTTTTTCGGGAATACCAGAGGTAAATATTTTTAAGCTGAATTTTTGTTCCTACGAACTAGTTGACCTCTTTTGACCTTGACACTGTATTTTAATTCAAAGCGCATCTACTTTGGCATATGGGTAGCACCACAACTACTAACAGATATGGGGGCATGCAGATGGTACTGTAACTGCTGTTAGAGTCGGTACAGACCACTTACAAGTTGTTTGCTTGGCATGGTAGACGGATTTGTTTTCTATCCCAAACACAAGCGGGGTATTTTGTCCTCTTCGTATATCCGTTGTTTACTTTGCTGTTAACTCTTTTCGTTTTGTTTTGGGGGAGGCCTATTGTTTTTACTCACCAAATACAATAACAATATTTAATTATAATTTTACCTTCTGTATATTTCCGTTTGCTTTGTTTCGTTTATCATCACTTTTGTTTTTATTATTTATTCTACAACACGTAAATGTGCGCAAGTAATTGTTGAAGCCAATTTTATTGGCCTTTTTTATTTCGCGTTTGTTATTCTTCCAGCTGTAAAAAATCAATCACAATAGCTTTTGAAAATGTCAACACAATTCACAATTGCTTTTTAAAGAGTTACCATATTGTTAGAATAGGTGATACTGTTAAGTTTGAGTTAAAAACAGTAGATTTTATAATGAAAAGTAGCTTATTGCAGCCGAATATTGGAAATCGATATTTTGGAGCGCGCCTTATATAATTTAGGATTAAAATGTTCAAAAGACAACAAAGGTGATACTGTTAAGTTTGAGTTAAAAACAGTAGATTTTATAATGAAAAGTAGCTTAATGCAGCCGAATATTGGAAATCGATATTTTGGAGCGCGCCTTATATAATTTAGGATTAAAATGTTCAAAAGACAACAAAGCTTACACGAATTATTAAAACTATTATCAGAATAGGTAAAAACTTAGCACATACATACATACATCGTTGACAGTTTCATTTACTCTCCGAATTTTTGCCAGAAATCTGCTGAAAGGAAGTCGCCGAAGGAATAATTTTTCATATTTTCGTTCTAATCTCTGACCTGGGGTTTGATCGCGGCCTTTACGTCTAATAAGCACACATTATCTACTAGGTTACGACGACTTCAAACACAAAGGCAATCATGTTAAAAAATTTTACGCTAATCTTTTAGCCATAAAAATATACGATTTAGGCACTAACGTATAACAATCATTTGGTTCCGTCATAGGCTAACTATGTGCTTAAGAACCTATTGAACAAGCCCTTCGATCTTATGGCCTCAATACAATCAATGTATGATTGTTAGATTCGTTCGTTAATTGGCCATAACAACCCGATTAACGGATTTCGGCCAGCCTTCCAGGCGCCTCTGCTTCTTGCGCGCCTACGCCAATTGGTCACACCAATCGATGACATGGCTTCTTCGATTTGGTCCTTCCAACGGATACAAGGTCGTCCTCTTCGCCGACTTCCGCAGATCCCCGCATCAAATACTCGTCTCGCCGGAGCATCCTCCTGCATTCGAACGACATGACCGAGCCAATGCATCCACTGGATATTAATACGCTGTACAACGTCCTTGTCGTTGAGGAGGTCATACAGCTCACTGTTGAGTCGGATGCGAAAATCATCGGCAACTCGCACTCGAAGGACGTATTCGTGAGCAATTCAGTTTTATGGACCTCAATCAAGCCATGCATTAATTTTTTTTTAAATAAAATAAAATCTATTTCAAAATCTATTTCCTTTTTAATATCGAATATTTATTTTTTAAATTTGTTCAAATATTATATTATTTATGTATGCATACTTTTAGTACGATTTTTTATATTGAATATGAGTTTTGGATTAAAGGTTTACATATTAGGATAATTTTCAAAAACCATAACATTTTTTCCATGCAATCACCCGGTAAGAGATTTTTGTTTTTTAATATTTTTTAATGAATTTTGATAAATTCTGTTTCCGTATTACTAAGAAGTCTAAGAAGACTTGAATATTTCAATTTAATACTCTTGATTTGCAAGTTTAACTAAAATCACGATTTGTTAATACGGCTGGTGCTATTAAACTCCAACCATAAATTAATAAGCCTAACCAGCTGGAAATAATTTTAATCCACATGGAAGCAGCATTTGCATTAAACAGCTCAATATCGGAGTTGGGTCTAAAATGAGGGAAATTATTTTTAGTTTTCGTTTTGTTGACTTTTTCCAAAGATTTCTTTACTTACTTATACCAATTGGTCAATGTCATCATAACATACAATGAAGCACATACAAATACAATGTGAAACATGGACCAGGAATAGGTAACACCTTCAGATTCATTATCAGCATCGGTTTTTTTATCGCCTGTACCTGCTTCTGCATCTGATAAAACTTCTGTTAAAACTATGTTTAGTTAGAGATTGTATTCATTTTACAAGTTATTGTTAGAATTTCATTTAATTTTAGGTGTTATTAACCACACAAATATGCCATAAATTTGTTTATTTACATAAAAATTTTGAAAAAAAAAACGAAAAAGAAAAGAACGGGTTAGTTAAGGAAATTAAAAATTTAGTTGCGGCAAAAATTAAACATGAGGTGGTGAGTTATTGCATGTGTGGTGTGGGAAAAAATATGCTTGAAAAGTTTAATAAGCTTTTAAACCTAAAATATTAATAGAAGATATGAAAATAAAAAGAGTAATATCGTGTCTTTGTTATGTATAGTTTGCAAAGATCAAGTTTTCTTGCCGGGGCATAGAATGTTTGTTGAATGGAAAATTTCCTTATAAAAATGAAATGTTTACAAGTTTAATGTTTATGACATGCCCATAAGTATATTTATAAGCTAATAATTAAAACTAAAAAGATATATGAATTATTGAAAAATGTAAATGAATATCGTAATTGTATGACCGTCATTGTATCTACATTGTGCATATAATATGCTCCACTTAAAACACTACTTAAAGCATTGTTCTGTTAAGCCAATAAAAGTGAAATGTAATGCAAAATGAAAAAAATTTGAAACAATAAACTTACCACGTTTCTCCTCTGTATTATTAATTTTTGATACTTCAACGGCTGAGCTAATACAATTGTATAGAATACACAGCATCCAAACAATTAAGCCAATAATATTTGTGGTATCGAAAGTAACTTTAGAATTTGGGGTAGGGGGAGCAACGGTTGTAACACTGGTATTGCCCTCTATAATGCCAAACATGCCAGGATTGCAAACTTTTTCTAAAAGCAAAGATTTTGAAAATAAAATTGGATAACAATACATTTTAATACTCATTACAGACCTGGATTATTTGCCACAGCCGACCAAGTTAAATAAATTGTGTACAATGTGACCAAAGAACTTTGTAATAAACCGGATTGTGGTAATCTTTCCTGTACAGCCGGCAAAACGGATAAAATACTGACCAATACGCATAGAATTAAGTTAATGGAAATAAAGAATTTGTTGAGACCACATTCAGTGCTCTAAGCATTAAGAAGAAAGATATGAAATGATTTGAATGGTGGTATTAAAATTATAGCATTACCTGTGTAAAGTATATGTAGAGTAGGGAAATACCAGCTATTGAAAGACCATAACTGATTAAGGTTACAAATACTAAAGCATAATAGTAGCCACGGTTATTTTCAGCATTATCTAAACGAGATACAAACAAAATATATGAGAAATATGGTTTAATCAACTCGTTTATGAATACTTAAAGCACTCAATGTTAACTTTGATAGGGAAAAGATATTAAATTCATAATTACCAATCCAATTTTCTGCTATCGAATGTGCAAAATCCACTATAATAATCAGCTGCACTAAAATGAATGCCAGGCCGCCAATCAAACCGACCCACATCATGGCCGGTCCGAATGAACCATCTGGAATGAAAATGGCACCAATAGCAGCTCCAAAACAAATTAGAAATTTCAATGGCCAAAATTCATTCTGAATATGTGAGCGCGGATCTCTCGAAGACTTCACACCCAACATTATCAAAGCCATCAAGGTAAAGAAACATGCCAGACCAAAACATAAGCGATAAACAGCCATATAACCCAAAGCATAATCACAATCCACTTGCAGAGATCCACCCGAAACAGTATCTAAAGCCTTAGAACTAACAGTTGAAGTGGAATTTATACAGAATGGCAGTTTCTTTAACGTGCCCTGCAAACCGGGTGACAAAGCAATTGCACCCAATATGGTGCCAACTAAAAGCATAAAGGCGTACATGAAACGGGATGAGGTGGAGTTTTTGCATGAGGGACAGGCGCTGCAACACATGCTGGCCGCCGTACCAGTACAGCACAGAGCACACTAAACGAAAAGAAAAAGTTAAACAAATTAATTGAATCATCCACATTGTATACCAAGTAAAATAATTTAATTATAAATGCTAAGCAGACAACAAATAAAATTGCACTCTGGCTATTGATTTTTTTCACAAACGCTTTGTTTACATTGGAATACATAGAGACAAAGGCTGGAGCTTTTCATTTCCAACAGATGCTGGTTTAATTTGTTTAAATTTTATTTACCTGTGCTGCTGAACACAGTCCTAAAACTGCTCCCATATTTGTTTATAAGATTTTAATTTGTTTTTGATTAAAAATTTGCTGTTTTTATAGAATTTTCAAAATTAATTTTAAGCAGATTTCACAATTGCGTTGTACTCTACCGAACTTTTTCACTGTTTTTGTTGCTGCCCCAAAAATAAATACAGAATTGAGAAAACCCATCATCAGCTGTTGTTGTGACTAATCGACAGGAAGAGAAATCATTCACAATAGCACGAAAGAGTTGTTTATTTGGGGTTTACAATATAAGCGACAGGCGATAACGGTAGTATAAAACCTTAAAAATTTATATTTGTATGAAAAATTAGCAGAGATCGAGGCTGATATATGTCGAATGCCTCTAAATTTTTTAAAATATCCTCAAATTCTCTTGGCATTTAAACAGAGAAGTAGAATTATAACGGGGACATTAGAATAGTTAGTGGCTGCGGTGAAAATTTGATTAAAAATTATTGTAATTTTAAAAAACGGTAACATTACGTTTTTACCTTTTAAACGTTAAAAATATGAGTTCGTGGATTGCAAATAAAATAAAAATAAATCGGTGTTTAATTTTAATCACTTCTTTATTGATATTTTTCGCAATAGGTGTTTGTTCCTGATAATTCTCTGCTTATAACCTTTTTGTAAGCAACAACACTTGTTAGTTGTTCTTCGCTCACAACCTTTTTGTAAGCACAATACCAACAACTGCTTACTTCAGACGCAACTTGTCTCCACACTAGTCTAACCGAATTAAAGCTCGATCTTGTGTCTTCACACAACCGATTGATTTATCACTTCAACCAACGTAACGTCGTTATACACGACTAGCTTAATTTAAACTCTGAATACAACGTGCCGTCTGCACACACGACTGATTCAACTCAAACTTTGAACTCTGAATCCCTCTTGCTCGCTTTTTCTTGCCTTTTATATCACTGGATCATTAGTGTGATGAATGCTCTCGAAGGACTATGACGTCCTTCGGGAATATTCAAACAACTTTTTTTTCATTTTTGTTGTTTCTTGTTTACATTCGTCCAGGCAGTTTAGTTGTTGTTGGTTTATTTGTCTCTCCGCTATTTTATACTGCACATTGTTGTTGCTTGTTTACTTCTTTGTTCCCTTCATTTTGTTGTTGATTATTTACGTCTTTTATCCCTTATCCTTGTTTATTCATAGATTTTGTAAACAAGCGCTTTATCTTTGTTGCTTTATTTTTTTAGTCATTCATTGATCTCGTGAACAGTGCGCTGTTTTGTTTTGGAGCTTTCTATTTATTATTTTAACAACACCATTTCCACTTTCGTAACAGTATTATTATTTTGTTAGAAAACAAATTCTTTGCCGGCTCCCTCTGCTTAACTGACATTATGTGGTGTGGTTACCAGAAGGATACCGTCTACCATTCTTATGAAAACAATTGTGGGTTTTATTGGCCAGTTGACTAACCGGCTCAAGACCAGTAGTAGTCCATTAACATTTGTCTTCGAATATTGTTTGTTAAAACCACCCAATCCCAGAGTATACCGCTACACAGACACAAATCAGTGTCCGGAGCCATGTTAACCCTTTTGCCTAGGTGCCGCTATTTCTTACTATAAAGCCCATATCTACTACTTTTATGCTTTACATTCCGTCAAAAAAAAAAAAAGAAACCAATACTTTGTGACTGCTTTCTTTAAGACCATGGAACTGCCTTCTAAATAACGGGTTTATAATCTTGTCTTGATAATAAAAGTTGTTCCACTTTGTATGTTTACGTAACGTGTTTCGAAATTGTGTTTTTAAGAATTAAAGTATACAGAAATTTGCACATAAATAAGCACCAATTAATTTTGACTACAAAAAGACTCTTATTTTAACTTTACATAGCACCTTGGAATATATTAGATGGGTTGCAAAAGGAATATTCGGAGTTGCTTGTCACAAATAAAAATGGGCGTGGCAGCTAGTGGCGTCACCGTGGTCTAGTAGGAAGTGTGTTGGCTTATTAGACGTAAATGTCAGGGTTCGAGTCCCAGGCCAGACATCAATATAAAATACAAAAAGTATTTTTTCGGCGATTTCCTCTTAGCAGATTTCTGGGAGAAACTCTGAGAGTAAATAAAATTGCCATGAAAAGTTTCTCATAAAATCTGTCGTTCGGAGTCGACTTTAAAGTGCAGGTCCCGCTACTCATGTATAAAATGAACACACACAACATGAGTGGTGTGAGAAACTAGGTCAATAATCCTGACTGATGGGTTTTATTGACCAATTATGTATGTTATGTATGTGGCAGCTCCTCATGCAATGGATTGCCTATGTTTAAATTAGGAACGTAAATTGTAGAAAGCAAAAAGAGGGAGTGGTGTTCGTATGTGTTATGTTACCTACTTTGTGTCTGGTAATCACACATTAACACGTCACCAGGAAACTAAATTCGAAATAAAATCACAAGCCGTTGTGTAAACAGTCTTAGTGAGCCACAATGAAGATGGAATGCAGTTTCACATATCCAATTTTGGTCAACCTACAGTTGCTCCCAATTGCCGGAGTTAGTGTTTTGAAAATCATATTGCCATATAGGATATCATACTTGGGTTCAAATGACAACTAATTTGTTGCTCGTTATTTTGAGATAGTATAGTTTGCCATTATTAACACGCATCATATTACAATACAAAATTTTTGTTTTATTTTTAAATTTTGTAATTAAATTACCAAAAATAATTTAGCGTTCACAGTTAAATTTAAATTATTGAAGTCCATTAGATATTCATGCAGCTTATGAACGGCTTTCCACTTAAATAAAAAATAAATTCAAACAAATATTTTCAAAATTTCTCTTACCACAAAAACAACATTAGTTCAGGCGAATTGATTTATTTTTGGTTTTAGGACCACAATCTGTTGGTTCCCATGCTTATCATGTGGCCGTTATTTGATTTAATGATACTGAAAAGTGGTTATTGGTTTATAGGTATCGATATGATACACATCGATAAAACGCCCTACGTAACATAACTAATTCAATTCCTTAATAACGAAATGAAAATTAAATAAAATAATTAAATATTAAATTTTGTTTATTTAACTCCAATTAAACAACTCCACAACATTGCCCTTCATGCGTAACTTGAACGATTTTGTTTGTTTATTTTTGTCTGTTAACAGCATTACAACTCCTTTCATGCAACTGTTTAAACGTTATTACATGCACGATACTCCAGATTAACGTACATAATACAGCCATGCATCATTAATTTTAAGGATTTGCATAAAAAAAAAAATTTAAAACTTCTCCAAACAAACAAAAATAATTTTTTATGTTGAGCATGATTTATGGTTTTAAATATCCTTTTGGGATATTCATTCACCAACTGAAGGTACAGAAATATTTTCATTGAATTTATTCCACAAGTCACTGTGTGTGGAAGTTTTTCATGCGAATTGATTGGTTGTTACGGTTGGATGATTTAAAAAAATAAATCCTCAAAAATAAAAAAAAGAGTGTTAAATTCGCGATATCACAGTTGGGAAATGTATTCATCTATTAAATTGTTTAATTTGTTTATACTCAACATATAATAACCACAACGAACAAAAGAATAAAAAAACGAAAAACAAAACAAAAATAAAAACAATATTTTGAAATTTTATTGAATTTTGAAATTTTTTTTCTTGTATACACGGGTATATTATAGTACCAGTTCGAATTTCCTTTTTCAAAATCAGAACTTTAAAACTGAAAAGTCTTTTCAGAAAAAAGTCTTTTCAGCCTTCTTAGGAAAGCTGATTTGATATCAACTTATTTACATCTCAGAGATCTCCAATGAATCGTTTTTTTGCTACTTATAAGCACTCATGAAATTTTGAATACAAGTAAGTCAACAATATTAAAACTTAACTATACTCTGATTCATTAGCACTCACTACAACTTTGATTTATACGTACAGGTTGTATGTGTATATGAGTATGCGTATAACGTTGACATCAAACTCATACAATTTGAAATATGTTTGATTCATAGACAGGGCACCAAGCAGAACAAACACTCAACCTGTTAGGAAGTGTTTCAGCGTTCGGTTCATACTTACTTTGTGCTTCGTGTATATGTTGATTTCTGGAGAGTCGAAATCAACAGCAACATCATACTTGTTGTTTGTTAAATATGAATACCGATAAGTACTTCAAACTTTGAAAATGATAGAAGAGGTTCCATGATATTAAAATAAGTATGAATGCATATAAGTGTCAGAAATTATGACTATGATTCGATTCTACTCATCTTTTTGAATACTCATTGATGATCCCTGGTAAATATGTATGTTCAATACATTAAATCGAGAGAAATGTAAAACGGGTCATACTTTCCCATCGTTTCCACAATGTCTAGAATAAGATTGCTCCCTTAGGTGAACAGCTTGTTAAGCTGCTGTACTGTGACGTTGGGGTTAACGAAATCACAGATGAACTGATGAAGTTGACTGCGCCGAAATGCAAGAACCTAGTGAGGCGGCCTGTAACGTCTTTTAAGGAATATTTGTTCCAGTTGACGAGCCAAAGGTTCAGACGAAGAAATTTTACGACATAAATTACAAATTCTCTAGGCTAATATTCTCAGACTGAACCGTTCTAAAACGAAATAGGCGGGACACAAGCGTACTTGTTTGTTACTGAGTGCACAAGGCTATACATCTATAACGACATTAGACAGTTGGTCCTTAATAGAGGTGTGCACAAGACATTCTGCTAGCTTACCCTTCACCGAATGCAATACTGTAATGTACTCTTTTCTGTTGTTCTTGACTTTACGAGTGCACTGAAATGTGTATTTCTCATTTATTCAAAGTGTACAACAGCATTCGTTTGCCTGTGAAGTAACGGAACTATGCTTTGTGTTGTAAGAGCATATTTTACTACTGAAGCTACATTTTCAGTATTGCCATATGAATATCAGTAGTAGTAATGTAAAAAAAGGTTTTTCCCTAGAAATAAAAAGTTTAAAAAAGTTACTGGCAATGCTGGCGTCGACGAAGATGTTCGGTTGCCGAAAGCAAAAAAAAGAAATGCATGTTGTGACTCTATGAAGAGTATAATATTTTTGTTGCAATGTTTTTGTTGCTCTTTTACACTGTTGTACAATGGTTTACGAGTGCAGTTATTTTTTACTCTATCTTTGCTTCACACTTATTTATATTTACAGCTACAATCAATATTCGGTCTTGTGAAAAATGCAATAGTGTGCAATTTTATATGTGTTGTGCACACCTCTAGTCCTTAAGTATGTTTGGCTGACCTTTGGCATTGGTTGGCCTTTTTACTTTTTTTTATCAACTATCACACTTCCTTTCGTATCGTTTTTTTTGATTTTGATTTTTTTTTTTTGATTCCCTGTATTCCCCATTTAGTTAATCCTTAATCCTGGATTTATTAATATTTCTTCGTTCTTTCATTCATTTTATTTGTTGCACCAACACAAAGAAAGCGCATTTATTCTCCCTAGATTTTTTTTGGTCCATTTCGACTGTTCAAAAATCCTTCGAAAAAAAAGGATTTTATTGCAATAAAAATATAAGGGGAGAGAAAAAACATTGAATGAAACATAGAAAATCTGCAAATAATTTATAAAAATTCTATTCATATTGACTTTACGCATACAAAGGAAGCATAAAACATATTCACATACATAGAAAGGCTTAATGCTATGGGAAGGCAAGAAGATATGAAAGATTTATCGAATGAAAATACTTGACATTTCTTTTATTTTATTGTAATTGTCCCAGGAAATCTATGGATTATACTTCAATATCTTTAAAACCGAAGTTATGTGTCCTTGTTATTTTGGAAATACTCGTTTATTTTATATTCCATTCAGTTGTTCATGATCTAGATGGTAAAAGTGGTCATTATAAAGGCAATACATTTTTTGGTATTGGAAACTAATCCTTTGGTATGACTCTTATAATTTTTAAATGTACAGTAAGACCTCGCTTAACACTGCTCCGCTTAACGCTGTTTTAGTATTACGTGGCTGTAGCGACAGAGTACGCTTTTTTGTTAGCCGTAGTTAATATAATAGAGAATATAGTTAATATAGTGAGGAAATAGGACGTTGTACTCCGGGTACTGTACTTGTCACAAATGACAAGTACACGTCCTCTAACCTAACCAAACCTATCCTAATATAATAGTTCTAGGCAGTGAGAAATCTTGCCGGGTTGATTACATTAAAATTTGAAAATAATGATGAACTTTTTTCTGTTATTTTTTAGTAGACTCCAGTTTGATTTACTTCAGTTTGTTAAAATAATTTATAAGCTAATAAGCGGTAATTTATGAGCCTCTTTATAATATGAAAATTTTTATTATTTTTAAGAGGGTGTTCTTAAAATAAATTGCATGTGAGGTTTCCTTACAATATAATAAAAACGGAAATAGGCAATTGTTCCGTTAGAACATGGATGTCGCGCTTTTAATTCCACATATCCTCTTATTCTACACATAAATATTTTAATTTACTTAATTGTCTCATTTCCTTTAAGGAAACTCTCTGACATATATATCCTTTAAAAATGCTTAGCTCTTGTTAATATTATTTTTTTTTAATTTTTTCTTCTCTTTCTTAATGCCATAATTTTTTATTGGATTGTCTAAAGCAGTCTTTGAAGCAATCTACTTTAAAAAGATTAATTTAAGGAGAAATTTGTATAATTTTTCAATTTAAGAATAATTTTTTAATCATACTTGACATCACGACAAAAACTGGTACAGTGAGCGTCAAAAGTAACTATACAGTTACAAAAATATAATGCGAAGGATAAAATTCTAACAATCACCAAACACAACTTTTACCAGTTAAGGAGAGTGCCCGAAAAAATTGGACAATATTTCGAAATTGTTTTGTAATTTGTAAAAACTAGCAATGAAACAATTTTAAAATAAGAAAAAAATACGGTAACTTACTAATGAATATTTTTTAATGTAAAATTTCTTTTGACGCTCACTGTACTTTATAAAAAAACGTAATTTTAAAGAAAAATCTGTATAATTTTTCAATTTATGAATAATTTTTTGTTGTGACGTATGTATTAGGGATGTCAAACGGGATCGATTTTTAAAAATCCCGGGATTTTGGGATCGGGATTTACTCATTTCGGGATAATTCGGGATCGTGTAAATCCCGAAAAATCACGGGAAAAATTTCTCTTAATAATAAAAATATTTTGTTAACAAAATCATTTATATTCCAATTATATCAGAATTATATGCAATTAAAAATAAAACATAAAAACAGCAAGGCAAAAAGTAACAAAAAAGTGCAAATTAACAAAAATAAAAAATATTCGTATATATGTAAATGCTTTAGTTTTAAGAAAATCATTCCAACAAAAAGATTAAAGCATCTAACATGTGATCTGGTGGGCTTGAACGAATTTTGTTGTCAAAATACACTGCCGTTTAGAAACACTTCTCGCAATCAACATTTGTTGGTAAAATAGTTCCAAGGTAGCTGTATACAGCTCTACCATCTCCTGATGTAAATAAATCTATTTCTTTGGATAGTTGAGTATCTAAATCAGTTACCCTATTAATTCGTTCTATAGGGCTTTTGCATTCTTCGATGTCATCAAATATTTTTTTTATCAATGGTAGTAGGGTTTTCCTCATCTGAGATCCTATTATCGAAGTCAAGTGATATAGAATTTTTTTTCAGAAGCTTTTGTAGGGTGAAAATACATATGAATTCACAATCCCGAAAAATACCAGGACAAATTTTTAAAAATGCCGGGATTCGGGATTTTGTGAATCCCGAAAATCCAGGGATTTCAGGATTCGGGATTTCCCGATTGGCATCCTTAGTATGTATGTATTTAATCTTTAATTTGCCTTAACTTTTAGCCACATTTCATTTGTTGCTTATAATGGGATACTTTGTCTAGGTTTGTCGTTATATTTTCAAAAATATTTCATACCATGTGGTTTAAATTAAAATATAAAATAGCTATCACCATATCTTCCTTTCGAGCAAAAGCAACATGAAGAGATAAGCAATCAAATTGAAATATAACTCTCTATTCCCTCGTACTGGAGGTGGAGGTGGTTATTTGAAAAAAAAGAAAACTTATTCTCGAAAAAGTTACCAAATTTGTGCAGTTAAACAGTTTAAAGATCTAGTTTTTGTATGTGTTGATTATTCTTCCCCAGAAAATTCTCCCATGAAAATCTAAACAAATCACTCTCCCTTATATTCTTATGTTTTTTTGTTCCTACACATACTTACATAAATTTCACACTAACGTGTCTACTTATCTAGACTTTCTCCCTTACACACGACGGGGGTGATTGCTTGTGTGTGTGTGTGTCTAGGAATGGTTTTCCATCATCATTGTCTATTGAAAACTTTGAATTCATTCAACTTGAAACTAAATCCTCTAATCTTAAAACAATTCCACCATCATCCATTTATCCACGCTAGCGCAGACAGCAGCAAAAACAAATTACAATAGCAACAAAAACGATGGGAAATAGTATTCGTAATACTAGTGTAGGAAACCAAAAATAGCTGAAAACATTTCTTGTCATTCAACGACTTGGAGACTGTAGATTCTACAGTCTCCCTTCTACAGTGTAGAAATGAAAGACTGCCACCAACGCAAATGCAATTGCAGAAGGAATTGTTCATGAGAAACAAAGAAGAGCAGAGAAGTATTCAACAAAAATTGTTGCGTTTGTTCTTGCTGGTATTTGTTAAATTTTTCTCAAAAATTGTTTGTTTTCTTTTTGTAGGCCCATTATGAAAATCATAAATATAGTCCACAGTATAATTCCTATTCATAAACCTGCTTAAGCAATGTCTGAGCTTGGTATACCTGCGAAGCTGTTAAGGCTATGCAGAATGACGTTGAGTAATTTTCGTAATCCAGTCAAGGTAGGAATTTAACTCTCTCAACCTTTTAATGCCGCCTGATGTTTCAGACAAGGCGATCCCTTATCATGTAACCTCTTCAACTTCGTCATGGAGAGTGCTCTGCGGAATACGGAAGTGCAATGGCATTATTTTCCAAAAAACCCTCCAGTTGCTTGCGTAAGCTGACATCATAGGGCGTACCAAGCAAAATGTTACTGCTGCCTTTAGTGCTATTGAACGGTAGTCGATTAAGATGGGTCTGGCTGTATATGAGGGCAATACGAAGTACATGTTATCGACCAGAAGAGACGGCTGATAACTATACTTCCGATATAGTCAAGGAATTTATTTATGTTGGCTCCACCGTTACCACCAAAAATGATGTCAGTCTAAAGATCATGCGCAGGATCGCTTTTGCCAATAGGTGCTGCTATGGTCTCAATAGGCAGTTGAGTAGCAGAGACCTTTCTTGTACGTTAAAACTAATACGTTCATCCTCTTCGTTTTTCTTTATGGCGCAGAGGCATGGATCCTATTAAGCACTTAATCAACAGCCTTGAAAGTATTCTAGAGAAAAGTCCTAAGTATGTCCTGCGGTCCAGTGCGAGTTTTCGATGATTTCCGTATCCGATCCAACAGTAAGCTGCATGAGTTCCTTAACGACATAGAGGTTGTTAACATCCAGTGGCTGCGATGGCTCGGCTATGTCGTACGAATGGAGGAGGGAACTGCGGTGAGATGGGTATTTGATGCGGACATCTGAAGATGTTGGCGAAGAGGACGACCTTGTTTGAAGCCCTGTCAGCGATTGGTGGGACCAACTAGCGTAGACCCTCAAGCAACAGAGGCATCTGGAGGAATGTGTTACGTTAATCGTGTTGTTAATACTAAATTAAGAAGAAGAAACCTGCTTAAACTAGGTTACGTTAGCTTAGACAGATTGTAGGCAAACGTACCACGCTAATTCACATGTATGGCACACTGTGATAGCCTGAAAATTATAGGGAGGTAGAATTTCACGTAAATTCCATTTGGTTCCCTGAAGAACCAACGAGTACTCATAGTATATGCCATCAGATTCGGTAGTAACACTTTTTCAAGGCAGAGCATTTCTGGAAACTACTTGCAACGAGGTGTCTTAGTCCTGTTCCCCATGAAACAGGATATTTATGCCGTCATCTGAAAATTAGGGAATTTAAAACGAACTGCTAAGGAGCTGTTTACCACAAGATTGGAATAAAAAGTGTCTTTAGTATTTTTTGTTGGCAGTTTAATTTTAATACGTATTTTAAACACATTCATTATTGGTTTGAGCTTTCGTAAAAAATTTTTGTTTCTATTAAAACCTTTTTAGATACTTATGTGGCCTAATGTGAACACTTGTCGGCTGAAATTAAAACATTAAAGCACACAAGAA
Source organism: Sarcophaga peregrina (assembly GCA_014635995.1). NCBI lineage: Eukaryota > Metazoa > Arthropoda > Insecta > Diptera > Sarcophagidae > Sarcophaga > Sarcophaga peregrina. The sequence goes on along the minus strand of CM025792.1, from coordinate 99,339,531 downwards.
ATAATCACTTTGCACGTGAGCAAAGTACAACCACATTTTGGTTTTGTACCACGAGGCATACGGTTCTATAATGAAAAATTCTTTGCCCTTTTTTTTTGACAGAAACACACACACACACACGCAGATTTTTCACTTTTAAAACAACACCACACCACAACAATACCACACCGCGAATTTCGTTAAATGGAAGAAATTTCAACAATCTGCCATGCCTACACTCGTACATACGTAGTACGTATGTAGGAGCATATGGTTAAGATAATGAGTTAAATTGTTTGTTATGCCCATGATAAAAATTATGGTTTTTTTTTTTAATGGAAAATTAGTTTAATGGGATTCAAACGAACAACGTGAGCCGTGTGCCACTGGAACGGATGCAACTAAAATAATTTTAATTTTTATTTTCGATTCGAATTTAGTTTGGGAATATGTTTTGGTGTTAAAGAACCATCACGTATATATGGAGTTATGGAAATAGTGGTTCATGACCCGTACAGCATCTGTTAGGGGATGATGTGTAACTATGGTTGATGTTCGTTCCGATAAGTTAGAAGTTGTTTAAGATTTGTATATGAAAAGTGTCGAAAGAATATTAAGGTGACGTGATTTCCAAGGAAGGACACTTTACTCCATCGCTTTACAATTTACATCATTTGAACTCTACTGTCGCCGTAATCCAGTAGGTAGTGTGTTGGCTTATTAGACGTAAGACCACGATTCAAGCCTCAGGTCAGTCATCAAAACGAAAATATGAAAATATTTCTTCGGCGTCTTCTCTTCAGCAGATTTCTGATAAAACCTCTGAGAGCAAATAAAATTGCCATGAAAAGTTTCTTAAAAATCTATCGTTCGGAGTCGACTTTAACTATAGATCCTGTAATTCGTGGATAAAATTAACATAAACAGCATAAGTGGTGTGAGAAACTAGGTCGCAATCTCAACGGCTGGGTTGTAAAGGCAAATTATGTTTGTCTGTATGTACTCTACTGAAAATGTAATATAACTCACATATGTATGTAGGCCAGTTCCCCGAAGTCTATATATAGGCTAATCGATCACATACAATGACTATTATAACGGCATGTAATTGAGTGAAATAAAAAAACAACTTGTTCACATACAATCATTATAATTGTATCAATTCTTCTTTTAACTAAACTTACGCATACTAAGGGCCATTATTACAACTTGCCGTTAACTAAAGGGAGGTTTTTAACGGCCAGATAAATTGCTTTTCATTATTGTTAGTGGATAAGTAGAGGTAGAAGTGAGCGTTAAGCGAGGTTAGATTCAGTTAGGTCGGACTGGTAGCTCTGATCTCACAAAGCTCATTTGAACACTCATAGCGGCCTTTTGTAATGCCATGGTTGAACGCAGTCCCCGTACTAACCAAGATTAACCAAAATCAAGGAAAAGGAAGAACTTGGTTAGCGCAAGGGCTGCACATACTCATTTGAGCGTTAAACTAAACTTTTAAAGTTAATTTTATGTCCCAACTTGAATATTATATATTATTTTCAATATAGCAACTTCAAATATAAACAAAATCAAATCAGCAAATACAACAAAAATAGTAGTTCGTCGTTGCTATCGACATTGCTTTTTTTGAAAAAGTTAACTTTATTTTATCATTTGATTGTAATAATGAAAAGAAGTTAAAGCTGAGTTTAAAGTTCACTTTAGCTAAAGTTACCTTTTACTAAATTCAACTTTAACGGCAAGTTGTAATAATGGCCCTAAATAACGCACATTTAAAAGTCACTTTTTTGTAAATAATTTAACACATTATCTTTTAAACATTTACGTTAAGCTCTATAAATATTAAAGATAATTATCGTAAAATAATTTAAGTTCCATTCGAGTTTAATTGCTTATTATCCACATACCCGATTGAATAAAAATCTATTAAAACTGAAATAAAGTTACAGGTATTTAAGGAAAAAGAAAAACTATTCTTTTCAATATTGCGAATAATTTATTTGGGAAATAATTGAAAATGGGAAAACAAATAGAATATAAAACTTTTTTATTTGAACTGAAAAACATCAATAAAGCAGGAAAAACAAATAGTCCAGGAGCCAGACACACAAAAAGACCTTTACAGTGTACACGAATGGTAAGAAGTTTTTTTTTGATAGTAAACTCCTCTATAAGGACATCACAAACTATACGGATGTATGTACATATACATATGAATATGTATGTAATGTCAAGTAAAGAGTAAATAAATGGAATTGAGAATAAGAAGTAAAAGAATTTTATTTTTTACATGCTTTACATTAAAATTAAAAGCACGTCCACAACTCTAGCCAATGTATACGTATTTTTATTTTCTCTGTAACTCTTGCTGTTTAAAATGTTGATAAAAGATGAAGATGACCTCTATTGGATAGTTCACCAAATAACCATCAATTTAAATAAAATCCATTGATATCCATGGCCCAATACCTATCAAATACAATACGATCTCGTATTAAGTCACAACTGCTGAGTAAGCCGATTATTCTCTGTGCAATAAAGTTCAAAAATGCTTAGAAGGTAAGTAATTACCAGGATATGGACTGTTGCATAGTCTTCTTGACTATTATCTCCAAATAAATTATACGTAGTCTTTAGTGTAACATTCCATAGTCTCTGCAATAGTTCGAACGTGTAGTACCAAGAAATATTGTTAGCCATCAGTTAAATATCAGGTTGATCAAGTTTCAAAAAGAGATAAGTCCTTCTCAACTCCTTCTTACCGTCAAGGATGAACATTCGGATGTGCTAATGGTAGACAATCGTTGATATTTCTCGTCAGTCAATCTAATTACGAATATCATTTTTAACCAGACAATTGTACAAACCTTTTCAAATCGTTGATCAAAAAAAAACTTTACAATAATCTACAGCCGCATCAATGAAATGAATCGAGATTGTAATTAAATGATGAAAAGGACGATAGATAGGTCATACACACAAGGATCTAGTTACCAGTAACGCAATACATTCACACATAATTGGTCATTACGGCCTAGCTTCTTACATCACTCATGTTGTGCATGTTAATTTTATACATGAATTGCGGAACCTACAGTTTAAAGTCAAGTCCGAATGACAGATTTTTGAAAAACTTTTCATAACATGAACAGAAAGTGGCCACAGAAATATCTCTTTAGGTTTTTGTTTTGATATTAAACCAGGAGTTTGAACTGTGGCCTGACGTCTAATAAGCCGACAAATTATCTATAAAGCTACAACTACTAACGCAGTAATCCAACGAATAAGTTTAAGGAATACTCGTACATTAATAAAACTTTCTAAACCGATTACTTCCAGCGTTAACGTTGTATATACACAAGCTCACAAAAGTATACATACGTTTTAAAAAATTTCTGAACCAATACAAAAAGCCGTCATAATATCAAGGAAATTATTCTCAAATAATTTTAGTAAAGATTAATTAAAAATACCTAATGGTGTAATCAATTATAAGACTTTTTAACGAAAATAGATTTATTAATCGTATATATACTTGTGTCGGACTGTGTACATACGTACATATGTACGTAGTATGTATATTCAAGAGCTGATTTTCGTAGCTACTTTAATTATTGACTTCAATAACGTTACTAAGTTCCGTAAAAAATTTTGCGTAAAAGAAGCTCAGATAAGACGAAATATTTTCAAACAATATACAGTGAACGTCAAAATAAACTGTATATTAAAAAAAATATATGTACATTAATAAACTATCGTTATTTTTTATTTTATTTTTAAAATTGAGCAAGAAACTACAAAATATTTCGAAATATTATAAAATTTATTTTGGTCACTCTCCTTTTGTTTTATAAAAACCAACACTCAGGGGATGGCCCCTACTCATGCAGTGCATTGTGCAGGTTTAGGAAAATAGGTTATAGGAAGGTGGAAAGAGGGAGTAGTGTTTGTGGACATTTGATTCAAACTTACCAATATCGTAATTGATTCCATAAGCGAGCAGTGCTGGCAAAAAATAAATTCTCCCTATAATGCATTGTGCGGTTCACTGGACAATTAACCACAAAAGGATGTGCTCTGCTAAAAAGTTGAGTTTGTTGATTGTTAGAATTTCATCCTTAGTGTACAATATCTTTTGACGCTCACTGTATACAAGAATATAAATGTTCACAGTGTGGTAAAACCAATACTTTTGTAATAAGAAAAACAAAATATATTTATGTTGTGTGTGTAAGTACCGCCACTTTTAAAATGTATGTATATGTGGTGGTCAACAAGATCCAGCATAAATGAAAGGACACTAAAGAAACGACGATTGCTGCTGTAGCCAATGCAATAAAAGTTTATTTAATGACTTCAATTAACAATAAATTTAATTAAAGATCTTAAAGGTGTATGTCAGTGCATGAGAGTAAAGTCTTCTTTAAAATTTTGTTCAAGAGATCCATTCTACTTGTAAACTAAATGCCAACTGTAATAATACCTGGCATTTGAACGCATATGTAAGTTATTTATTTTATATTTATAAACCTTATCCATAGTATGTATGGGAGTATATAAATGAATATTTAATTCTAATTAAAAAAATCTTAATACCTTAATATTTAATACTTAAAAAATGAGTAGATTATGAGAACTCATAATGAATACACCATAAATATCAATTAATATTTTGATAATTAAGCCTACGAATATAGTAGAATTTAAAGATTTCTGCAATGAAATCCAATTACTATTTGTCTACAAATGTATACTTTCGTATATTAAATCCTATTTATCTATTTAAGCGTATTACATTAGTAGATATCAGTATTGTTGCTTTATTTGTTGAAATTTTCTTTCACCATAATAATAGACTAGATTTTATTGTCATTATCATCAACTACTTTATCATCATTATTATCAGTGTACTATACATGGATACATAGAAGTTCATATTTATTGTATTTGTATGTATAATGATTCAACCTATTGCCTATTTAAGGTCTTTGAGAATACAAGTTGTACCACATGTTACAGGCATGACATGAATACGATGTCAACAGCATAAATATTTAAACACTTATAGGTATACGGGCATTGAACTTTAATATTTATTAAAGGGCTGTTCAGAAAATTATTGAAATTAAACTCCATTCATTGCAGTTGATTGAACTGTACAAGTTAGGTAGGTCGATTGGAGTGGTAGCTTTGATAGCTAAAGCTCACTTGAGCACGCATAGCGGCCCGTTGCGATGTCATAGGTGAACACAGTCTCTGTACTGACCAAGTTCCACCAAACTAGGGAAGAAGTTGATCAGCGAAAGGGCTGCACACTGTGAACCTTAGTTCTTTCAGTTATTTCAGTTAATTTGTATTGTATTACCCACTTCATGGAGCGAAAATTGGAGGAAGAACATGGCATTCCATTAGAAAATCAACAGGAATTTTATAACTTTTTACCATGACTCAGACGCACTTGGAAGTCGCCGTAGTCTAGTAGGTAGTGGATGGCTTATTTGACTAAAGGAACGACTTCAAACATCAAAACGAAAATATGAAAATATTTCTTCGGCGCCTTGCCCTCAGCAGATTTCTGGCAAAAACTCTGAGGGTAATTAATAAGTCCAATTACATTTAACGATGAAGTCGCTGTAGTCTAATAGGTATTGAGTTGGCTTTTAGACGCAAAGCCAGAGTTCAAATCCCCTGTCAGACATCAAAAATATGAAAAATATTTTTTCGACGACTTCCTCTCAGCAGATTTCTGACAAAAACTGTGAGAGTAAATAAAATTGTCAAGAAAAGCTTCTCAAACATCTCTCGTTCAGAGGCAACTTTAAACTGTAGGTTCCGCCACTCATGTATAAAATTAACGCACACAACATAAGTGGTGTGAGAAGCTAGGTCGTAATCCTAACTGAAGGGTTGTAATGACCAATTATGTTATGCAGACCTACTTGGCTGTATAAACATATTACCGAGAACATATTACCGAGCATTACAATTATTCTAGGAGACCAAGGAATGATTCGATTTTACCAATCTAATATTTATTATTATCAGTTCTACAACAATATCTCATAGTGTATTGTTTTATTCTTTATTCTCAACAAAATTAGAGCGGGCTTGAGCGGAAAGGTTTGAAGTCCGCTTTTTAGACTCTCTAAACATGTTAGTTGTTGGTAGTCGCAGATTTCTGGCAAAAACCTCTGAAAGCATATTAAATTTCTAGGATAAGTTTCTAAAAAATCTGTCGTTCGGAGTCGACTTTAATCTGTAGGCCCCGCCACTTATGTATAAAATGAAAGCATACGACATAAATAGTGTGAGAAGCTAGGTAATAGTCCTGTGGGAAGGATTGTAATGACCCACTGGGAGTGTTAGCACGATAAGCGGATTACCATTGTGGTTTTATTTTATTTTAGTTTAGCTTTAGACATTCTTAAATTAAATTAAATTTCATCTTTCTCAAAGCCTTTTTAAAGCATCTGAATACCCTAACCTAGTCTGTATTTTACCATTATATGCTACATAGTCCTTTAATATTCACAATATTAAATACAATATCTATGTAATGTAATGTAATGTATAAAGAGTTAAATACTTTCTATTGTCTTTTAAAAACAAAAACAAAAAAAAGTTGTATGTAATGACCATGTTTTAAGGCTGAATCCTTATGTTGTTGCTGCTGAGTCCATTTAAGTCTCATAACAGTGTCAGTTACAATTATTATCTACAATTGTCCTCATTGTTTCAGTTTTTTTTTTGCATATATTATACGAAGGTGGATTAACAAGTCCTTGAATGAAGCATATTTTAAGAAAATACAGGTTGTTGAGTAGAAAAAACCGAGCTATCTTTCAACATGGAGTTTTATTCTCTAACTACAGTTTACGTTTTTTCTATCCCCTCCAAAATATATGATTTCCCGGGGCAAAGTCCGAAAAAGAAGGGTAATCTTAGAAATCGTTTTTCCATTCTTTTCTCAAACCACGTTGTTATATGAAATCGCTTGTTATTTAACTCAAACTGAACACCATGGCTTGTTTAAATTTTGACAGGTGTCAACTGGCAGATGCTTATTGATGGGATCTGTGTTGACCTTTCAGTTAAAAGGCATGGAATTTAAATAATCATAAGCCTACCCTCGTGTATATATCTGAAACTGTTGCATTTGATGGGGAAGATAAGCTTCATGATAGTTTGTTTTGACAGGCGCTAACACAGTTTATTTTACATTGAAGCTTTACACGATACGAGCTAATGTGTAATAAATTAGCAGAGACGTCATCTCCGACATGTTACAGGGCAAAGATATTTTAATTGCTTACTTAATTTGAATACTTATTTGAATACTTATTTCAGGAAAGTTTAATCTCATTAGTAGCAGGAAGGTACGTACAATATTTCTAGACTCTGCTGGAAATGTGTGCCTAAGAAGAGGAAACAGAATCAGTTCTACTGATTCTGACTCTGCTCTTTAAGTAGGCATGCTGGAAAAGTCGGGCTTTCGGCAAATAAATTCTGCGGTACTTGTGGGCCTGAAAAGCAGAGGCTTTGGGGGAACGGATCGGGTTGTTCTGTTTTTGATGTCTATGGCCTGCTGTGGACAGTAAGAGAACAGATTGGCTACTAGGCTCAGTTAAGGCCACCTTAAGGTTGGTTGTCAGTTTTATCACGGGGCACTGGGAGATTAGGTCGCTGACGGGGAGCTGGAACAGTTCTCAGCCGGACTATTGCAGGGTATGGTGCGATGAAGAGGAGTTGGAGACTGCCGAACACCTCCTTTGTAACTGCCCAGCCCTTGGTAGGTGGAGGACCTTGGCAGGGCATTCTTTGAGAGCTTGAGTTCTCCACAGATTCATTAGCAGCTTGGGCTGGTTGAGAGGTGTTAGGGCTTCATAAGTGTAGTCGCGCTCTCACCCTCTTTTGTTTTGTATCTGTTTCTTTCTGTGTAATTCCTCCGATTCCCATATCTCCCCCCCTTTAACTACATTCCCTCCTATATCCTCTATTTCCTTCCTGCTCTAAGGACATTGTACAATGTGTCAATTTCGACCTCGGGGTACTGTACATGTCTTAATCGACAAGTACACGTCCTCTAACCTAACCTATGGGCCTGAAAGGAGAACGTGACTGCCACTCACCTCATGTGTTAGATCCCTGTCTGGTCTAGGCAAGACGCTGAATTATGACCTTTCGCTTACTGATATTTCTGATACAGCTTTTTAACGTGAAAATTGCTGCAGTAGCATGATTTATTTTGAACTTGAATTGGTTTTCTCTGTGAAATGTTTGAGCCTGATTGTGGTATCAAAAGAGTGGGATTTCTTACTTTACGGGTTTTCCGCGACCTTACCTAACATTACCTAGTATAAGTAAAACACAGATCGTTCTACAAAGGGAGAAGACCCACAAATCTTATCGATTTTCATGATAAATCTTAATATCTTTTTACTGTGTTTTTATCAAACCTAGGATACCAATCACGTAAAATGTGGGAATTAAAACGAGAAATGCTGTAATCTATCACCTGAATTAGTTTCATATTGCTTGACATACTGTACTTAAGCTTTTCCAATTCAAATAACAGCAACCAGAGTGTTAAAATATTTAATTGAATTTCAATACAACTTTTCCCTTTTACAGAATTTATGTATCTAAAAAGGGTTTTAATGTATTCTTGTATACGTAATACTATGATGTTCTGCAGCAAAATTTTATTGGCTTTTATTTTAACTCATGTTTACATGAAAACATGAAATAGTTTTTAATAGCAGAAATGGTTTTGAGTTCCACAGCATTGGTATCCCCTTTTAAACCAAAACACATGCAACATGACATAATAATAAAATAAGCAAGTTTAAGGTCAAAGGTTGTGAAGTACGGAAATAATGTTCTTGAGTTTGATAATAATAATAACAACATACGTTTAAATTTCAACAACTTCAAGTTTCCTTTTCCTCTTTTACTTTCAATAATCATTTTTAGTAAAATGTCTTCCTTTTTAAACTTATTTTAAAAGGAAGGAAAAATTATAAGATTTCCGTTGGCTGAAAAACAAATTTTTATATTTTTTCGAATTTGATTTTATAATTTAAACTTTTTAACCCGGTAAACATTTATCAAGTTGATAAGGGTTAAAATGATTTTCTAGCAAATTTTTCTTAAGTAGCATTGATGTATTTACTCTATGTTTTCATATTCAAATCAATCAATCAAAAGTTTTCTTTGTAGAAAGTTACATTGAATTTCATTGTTTGTCATTCAGCAAGAAATTTGATTACAACCCTTGTGAAAAGGAAACAAAGTGAAGTAAATTCAACTCATAGGCTAATATTAATAGGCTACTCGTATTACCTGCATATGTAATGGGATCATAGTGACTTTAGTAGTATAGTAATAGGTAACTTTAGCTAAAGTGAACTTTAAAGTCAACTTTTACATTTTTTCGTTATTACAACCTACAGATAAAATAAAGTTAGGTTAGATCGTAGTGGTAGCTCTGATATCACTAAGCTCACTTGAGCTCGCATGGCGGCCCGTTGTGATGCCACGGGTGAACGCAATCCCTGCACTAACCAACTTTCGCCAAATCAGGGAAAAGGAAGAAGTTGGTCAGCGCAAGGGCTGCATAAAATTAAGTTAACTTTTTCAAAAATAGTTCAAGTGCCGTAGCAATGTCGATAACATTGCTCAATTAAACAAGTTTTTTTAAATGCAGTAGCATGTTCGGACATAAACTTAACTTTAAAAGTTATAGCTAGGATGATCCTCCCTTTAGCTTAACGCTTACTTCTACCTTATTATATTACCACTTGTAATAAACAAAAACAATTTATCTGCCCCTTAAAATACTTTCTTAAGTTAACGGCAAGTTGTAGTGAGAGTCTTAGGGCTACACCCGAATAAATAATAGGGACATAGTGACTTTAGTAGCATCTTGAAAACTAGCCCATAGAGTTGTTCTGTAGTTTGTAATTTTTAGTAAAAGGCAGATGGCCAATTAAGTTATGATGTTAAGGGCCATTACTACAATTTGCGTTAAAGTTTGGTTTAGTAATAGGTACATACATAACATATATAATTGGCCATTACAACCCCTCAGTCAGGATTACGACCTAGCTTCTCACACCACTTATGTTGTGTGCGTTAATTTTATACACGAGTGGCGGGATCTACAGTTTAAAGTCGACTCCGAACGACTGATTTTTGAGAAGCTTTTCATGACAATTTTTACTCTCAGAGTCTTTGCCAGAAATCTGCTGAGAGAAGTCGCCGAAGAAATATTTTTCGTTTTGATGTCTGACCTGGGATTCGAACCCGGACCTTTCGTCTAATAAGCCAACACACTACCCACTAGACCACGGCGACTTCAGTAATAGTAATAGGTAACTTTAGCTAAAGTGAACTTTAAAGTCAACTTTAACATTTTTTCGTTATTACAACCTACAGATAAAATGAAGTTAACTTTTTCAAAAATATCTCAGTGCCGGCAATATCTATAACATTGCTCAATTAAAAAAATTTTTTAAACCCAGTGGCAATGTAGGGATTCTTTTTTTTTTTGTTGTGTGCTCATTCTGTTTATATTTGAAGTTGCCATATTGAAAATAATATATAATATGGCAAGCATAAACTTAAATTTAAAAGTTACAGGTAGGATGATCCTCCCTTTAGGTTAATGCTCACTTCTATCTTATATAACAATAATAAAAATCAATTTATCTGCCCGTTAAAATCCACCCTTTAGTTAACGGCAAGTTGTAATGAGCGCCCTAAGATATATAAGCTACACCCGAATAAATAATAGGATCATTGTGACTTTAATAGCATCTTGAAAACCAGTTCATAAAGTTGTTCTGTAGCTTGTAATTTCGAATCGAATTCTTAGGTATCAAATATACTGAGATTGATTTAAATCAAAATGTATTCCGCATAAATATACTATAATCTGCTATCACAGTAAATAGTAACAAAATTAAATTACAAGACAAAATAAATAAAAAAAAACTGCTAACTTTATACAAATCAAATAAATTCTAATTAATTATCCACCTTCAGTTTTATCCTTAGCTGAATGAAAAATCGTATTAAAAAGAAAAAGGCATTAATTTTCCTTTGAATCCATCATTTGTAAACAATTATTGCTTGTGGTTTCATTTTCCTTTTTGGGTTCGTACTGCTGCTACCTTTGCTAAAAATAATGATGACTTTTGATACGGACGTTGAATTTAACAACGAATAAGCGAAACAGTGAATGAGTGAATGAATGTAAAAAGTTTTCCTCAACACGATTTCATTATTTTCTGCTGATTATGGCCTAAAAATTAAATGAAGTCAGCGATTTATGTGGTTGGAAGGCAAAAGATGTGTGGGCCGGTGTTTAATAAGTCATAATTGCTCTGTAATTTATATCAACGAAAACGATGAAATGGTAAACGTTGTAATCTCTTGCGGCTGATTGTGTTTAGAGTAAATGGAAAATCGTTGTAACAGATTTTATTTTATTACTTAAAAAACAAAGAAAGATTTATGCTGATATGAATTAACGAGAAATAATAAATTATTAGCAGAAGACATGACCTTTGCAAAGTCCTAAAAGGTGTTGTTAATAATATTATTAATGCCAGTAAAGAATTAATATTTAGAAGATAATCATGCTTCAGTTACGATGTTGGTCAATTAAGATTTCAAATTCGGATGTACTCAGTAAAGTCAGTTTAAAGATTTATTTACACACTTAAACATTATCTTCGCTATACAAGTCCACTGCTGATATTGTGATTGTTTTGCTAGGAATTCTTCTACAGTGACTTCAATTAGTACCCTTAAAAAGTATCCCGTTTACTTCGTTATCGTTGCTCAAGAATACAGAATCAATCCTTATCAATGTCCTTGCAACGACAAACATACATAAATTTGAAAAAGAAATCAAAGCTAACAAAACACACATCCATTATGAACTTAGATACGAAGAAAAAACATCAAAATTATGACAAATAGTTGTTGACATTGTTTACATTGTTTACGTGTGAGTAACAGGATAGAGAACAATATATGTATGTATGTACTGTGAAGTAAATAATGAATGACAACAGAGAGAATAAAACATATTTTGACACCTAGGGTAGGTAGGTACTACATATACATTTTTATTAAATTTGTATAACAGTCATGCGCTCTTATACCGCCTTTAATAAAGTACTTTAAGTATAAGATTTTAAATAAAATGTTGGCATTAATGGAAATGAATTTTTTTTTTAATTTGTTTGCTTAATTTATTGAAATTTAAAAGGCAATCGGAAACGCTACATCATGACATGCTTTTTTAAAACGTTAAATACACAAGCTATATTCAATAAGTTCTCGACTTTTTCAATGGAACACAGATTTCATATACAGTGAGCGTCAAAAGAAATTGCATATTAAGAAAAAAGATACATTAATATATTACCTTTACTTTCATTTTATTTTTATTTTTTTATTTAAGAATTACAATACAATTACAAATTATATTATAATCATATAGGAGCTGAGTAACTTCGACCATATGCCCGATGTAGTGTCACAGACCAGAGCCTCTGGTGGGAATCGAACCCACGACCCTCACGCTAATAGTCTAGTACACTGCCCACTAGACTACCAGGGCGCTCACTTTCATTTGAAAATTGTTTCATTTCCAGTTTTAACAAAATTAGACAAAAAGAAAAAAAAGTAATAAACTTTCGAAATATCCATAAATTTTTTCAGGCACTCTCCTTATGTGGGTAAAAGTTAAATTTGGTGATTGCTAGAATTTAATCCATAGTGTACAGTTTCTATTGACGCTCACTGTATGCAGATATAGTGCCTTAAAGGTGAATGTATTTATCCTTTGCAAATAATAAGTTCTGCTGAGATCATCAAAATAGATTTGTTTGTGAGATGATTTACAATATTCTGAGTTTTGTTACCATATACACAATTGGTCATTACAACCCTTCAGTCAGAGCTACAACCTAGCTTCTCACACCACTCCAGTTGTGTGTGTTAATTTTATACATGAGTGGAATGGGATCTACAGTTTAAAGTCAATTCCGATCGACAGATTTTTGAAAAACTTTTCATGGCAATTTTATTTACCTTCACAGTTTTTTGCAGAAATCTGCTAAGAAGAAATCGCCTTAAAAATACTTTTAATATTTCGTTTCGATAACTGACCTGGGGTTTGAACCGAGGCCTTACATCTAATAAGCCAATACAATACCAACTAGACTACGGGGACTTCTTCTTAGCATGGCCGTTTCAAATATTGAGAGGAGTGTAATTGAATTGGCGAGGATATAACGAGTTAAGAGTGGCGTGGAGTCAAAGCTGTTGCTTCAGATAGACAACTGTAAGTTATGGTAGCTAAAGTAGACTACATTTAATAAATGGCAGACATTCCCATCTTTGTTTGTTATTGTTTACATTTTTCATATAAAACTCTCATATTTTCTTAAATGTACTTTTATCTACAAATATTTCTCTATATTTTTTACTCCCTTTCTTTCCTTTTCTCTCTCTCTGTATTTCCTTTTCTTTAATTCCTTTTTTAAGCATTATAACTGTTATATAAGATAAATGTTTCTCTCAGTTCTCAGCATCCTTCGTTTACTTTTTAAACTTGCTTTCTCCACTATCATCTCTTATGGTATATTGGATGTGTTATTACACCAACATTTTTCTCTATTTTTTCAATCTCTTGCGTATATTAAATTGAAATTATTTCAGTTGCTTTTGTTATTTTTCTACAGCATAAATGGATTATTTGTACCTATATGTAGCCATAGTAAGGTCAGTAGTAAAATTCAATTCAAACGGCTTAAACGTTAAAGTGATTTAACGGAAATAGAAAGAAAAATGGAATGAAAACATTTTTTACCATTTTATACGTAAAATGATTTTCTTTGCCATAAAAGTATGGATGAAAAGGCTATTTTTCTTACATTTTAAGTGAATCAAAGTGGAAGCAAATCATTTTGACGCTAGAAAGACTGAAACTTGCAATATCATTTGGGTTGGTTCTGGATAATAGAGACACTAAACATGTACTAAACAGAGAGGATAATTGCTAAAAGAGGCTATATTCATAACAAGAAATCTAAGAATTTATATCGTTAAAAACAATTTTTAATTTAAAAACAACCAAAATGACCTTCCTTGTGCAATCTAGTGATAATTATGAAGCTAAAAAATTTAAAGAAAATCAAAATTAAAAAAAAAAATTGTGGAAAATAGAAAATAATTCAATTATAATAAAAATTATCTATAAAGGAATGCTTATTTAATTATATACAGTGAGCGTCAAAAGAAAATGTACTTTAAAAAAGTATACATTAATAAATTAACATTATTTTTATTTAAAAATTATTTCATTGCCAGTTTTTGAAACAAAAAAAAATTACCAAAAATTTCGAACTATTGTTGAAATTTTTTCGGACACTCTCCTTAAGTGGTAAAAGTTACGTTTGGTGATCGTTAGATTTTATCTATAGTGTATTGTTATTTTGACGCTCACTGTAGATGTGAAAACTTGTTATAAAGGGTATTCGTCTTGATTTAATGTTCAATAATAATTTCTTTAACCATAAGTAATTTAATATTAATGGTATTATTACGTTTGGTTTGAAATTCGTTGAATTTGACATCAACCCTGTATAACTACTATAACGTAGTTATTTACTTCAATTTTTCCTTTTTTTTTCATTAAATAATTGAATTTATTACTCTTTTATTTATTTGTTTGTGCATATGGCATGATTAAATTATTTTTATTTGTATTTCCACTGTCAATAAATGGACAGTTTTTATAAGTTTTTTTATTTTTACTTTTATTTTAGTGAAATACAGAGGTTAAAGCAAATAAATTAAAATAATTTAATTTTTAAATTTTTCTTTCTGCACATTTATTGCATATTTTAAATAAAATATTTATTTTATTTTAAATCAATATCCAAAATTGAAAAACAAATAATAAAAACATGATGAAAAACAATGTGTGGTCATTTATTTTTTTTTTTTTTTTCAATTTTAATAACTGGTAATGAAACAATTTTGGAATAAAAATAACGGTAATTTATTAATGAATATTTTTTTTAATGTGCAGTTTCTTTTGAAAATTATTTCAGCAGTAATATGGCTAAAAAAGATGAAGTAGTCGGAAATTTTATTTTTCTGGTTTAAAATATTCACATATAAAGAGGAAAAAAAAAATTATTTGCAAAGGATTTCGTATAAATATTCCTTGTTGCACATTACGTTTTCCTTACTTCCATGAAGGATACCCTCGGGTCTTATACTACAACTAAATATACTGCAAATGCAATTAATGAAGCGCTTGGGGCACCCTAAGGAAATTAGACAAAGTCATTAGCACGAAGGCGAGTTGGGAGTTCTGAGCCCACAAGAAGTATAAGGCTGTAGAAAAAAATCGTAATTATTGGATGGCTAAAATGCATCAAATACCTACTGATAAAATTGGACAAAAAACTTTATAATTTCTTGTAGAAAATTTTAAAAACAATTCTTTCCTATATTTAAAATAAAATTTATTATTTTTGAGGTAAAGTTATTGCTTTATTAGTGACAAACCTCCTGCCATTTGCGCGATTATCAAAGTTGGAATTAAAATTTTTCCTTAAACCTCATTAATTATTGTAAATAGCGATAAAAATCAATTGATGCTAATAAGCAACATCATAATAGGTTACATACATATGTGGTACACTGTAAAGAAGCCTGTAAACAAAATATAGATGAAAAATATTCCGAATCATCTTCTAAAATACACCATTATAGCCATCCATAATTTGTCATTACAATCCTTCAGTCCGGATTATGGATCTAGTTTCTCACATCACTTATGTTGTGTGTGTTAATTTTATAAATGAGCGGCGGGACCTACAGAGAAACTTTTCATTGCAATTTGCTTTACTCTAAGAGTTTTTTCCGAAATAAGCTGAGTGGAAGTCATCGAAGAAATATTTTTTTCTTATTTTCGTTTTGAAATCTGACCCGGGATTTGAATCGTTACCTTAAGTCCAATAAGCCGACACACTACTACGATGACTTCATTATATCAAACGCAAGCAAAAGCCTTCCTAATAGCTTGCCATCTATATGCAGCAAATAGCTGCCGTATTTAGGCAAGGCTATTTCTGTAATGCACGGATAACATTCGTTATGGGCTAAGTTCTGGTTGGAAACTATAGAATCTATTATTATTTGTCTCTTCAAATACTACTGCACCGTACTTAGTTTAAATAGAAAACAACATTTACATCAACATTTATTCCTATTTTAGAAAATCTCACACTTTTTAAACTGTATTGCGACAATGCAAATGCAAAATGCTAGACTCTTTTCCTTTTGTAAAAACCAATCATATTTTATACATTTTCGAAAGCAAAAAATGTTTTAAGCCCTCAAGGAAATACGTAGTAATCCAAACGCTGGACAATATGTATTCAGAAAAGTTATGATAACAACTCAAAAACAAAAACCAGGAGTCAAAAGTTTTACAAAACCTTTGCCACAGTAAAGATCAATTAAAACCATGAGGTTAAACATGTCTGCTGCATGTTAAGAGAAAATAGAAAATTAAAATAAAAATTGTTAATAAAAATGAAAAAAAAATATGAATGAAAATGATATTAAAAATAATAAAATAAGTTTTTTAAATCTTACTTAATTTGTGCATAGATTTTAGGCATACAAATTTAGTTACTTGTTTTAAATTCTTTCAATAGAATTTTCCATTTTTTTTGTACTTCTTCTTTATAAATGTTTTAGAAAACAAAAAATACAATTGAGGTTTTCTTTAAATAAATGCAAAAACAGAAATTGAAAGAAAAACATTTCTATGCAAATATTTGCCTCAACACAATGCCTCCACATTGTCGTTTACTTAAAGCCACTTGTGTTTTAGTTACACCTCCGTGTGCATCTGCATGTGTTGTTAAAACCGACATGTTTTATACCTTCCCCCCACCCCCAGTTCCAGTGCCATTCTCTTCTCTTATCATTTCTGTACTAAATGGCATTTTAACTTTTTAGTACAAGTATCACTCGAGTGTGGCGTTGTATTGTATTTCCATTATTCTACATTTTTCGTACCATATTTCGCTTTCATTTCATTCCTTGTGTAAGTGGATATGGCCGGGAGGGAATCACAATTCTATTTCTGTGTGTGTGTTTTTTTTAAGTCTGATTTTTTAACAACAAACTTGTGAATAAACAATTAGAATTACATACATACACAGTCGGTAGGTAGAAGAACTGTTGTCTCTGATTGTACCGGTAGAAAAACATCATACTTGTGTAACCAAATATGAGTTCTATGCAAATGAATATGTAAACTAACGTATGTATGGTACTGCCTACGCTTATAATGACTACAATATTGTAAATTAGACAGAAGAAGTTGGTTGCATATGTTGTTCGCTAAGTTGTTCTAACCAGACACTGTCAAAAAATAACAATCAAGAATTTGTTTTAAAAAAAATTTGTAAAAACTTGGTTAAAAAAAACCATTAAAGGAAATCAAAGAATACTAGAGAAATTCTTAATTTAAGAAACTGCTCGTCTTATTCTAACGTCTGCATATGTACATACAGTCAGAATTACGACCTAGCTTCTCACCTAGCGTCTGTGTGTGTTAATTTTATCCGAGGAGGGACCTACAGTTTAAAGTCGATCCTGAAAGATATATTTTTCGAGCAACTTTGCATGACAATTTTATTTACTCTCAGAATTTTTGCCAAAAATCTGCTGAAAGGAGACCGCCGAAGAAATTTTTTGCATATTTTTGTTTTGATTTCTGACCTGGAATTTGAACCGTGGTTTTTACGTCTACTAAGTTAACACAATATCTACTACACTACAGCGACTTCATCATTGTCGTTATCGTTAATACATAACAAAACTGGCCATTACAACCCTTCAGTCAGGATTACGGCCTAGCTTCTCAACACCACTCATGTTGTGTGTGGACTTACGGTTTAAAGTCGACTCCGAACGACAGATTTTTTTTGAAACTTTTCATGGCAATTTTATTTACTCTCACAGTTTTTGCCAGAAATCTGCTGAGAGGCAGTCGTCGAAGAAATATTTTTCATATTTTTGATGTCCGACCGGGGATTTGAACTCTGGTTTTGTGTTTAAAAGCTAACTCAATACCTATTAGACTACAGCGACTTCATTGTTAAACGTAGTTGGACTTATTACTGATTGGAAAAGTATTTTAAAAGTAAGCAAACAGAGGCAAAGTCTTTTCTCAACCCAAGGTGTTTTGAGGCAAATGAAACTTTAGTTGAAAAATTACAATAAGAGGTGAACTGTGTCAGTCATCACATCATCCAGGAATTATCAGAGATTACATACATACATACATAATTGGCCATTACAACCCTTCTGTCAGGATTACGACCTAGCTTCTCACACCACTTATGTTGTGTGCGTTAATTTTATACATGAGTGGCGGAACCTACAGTTTAAAGTTTGAGAAGCAATTTTTACTCTCAGAGTCTTTGCCAGAAATCTGCTGAGAGGAAGTCGCCGAAGAAAAATTTTTTCTGACCTGGGATTCGAACCCGGGCCTTTTGTCTAATAAGCCAACACACTACCCACTAGACCACGGCGACTTCAGAGACTTATCAGAGATTGGTAACCAATATTTTGAAAGGGTACTGTATAATCATAGTACACTTTTTTAGAATGGCGTTTGATTCAAGCCCATATATCGACGCCTGCATTCTATAACATTCTAAGTGTACTAAGAACATTATTAATGTTCTTGCATTTTATTTATTTTAAATTTTACGTTCTCTAACTTAAATACTGTCAAAAATTGGTTAAGATGCACCCATCCGTTCCGAAGTTATAGGGAAAAATCTACTTAGAATACACATATGTGTGAAAACTTTGAGAGCTTATAACTTAAAACACACTTTTTCGACTTAGAATGTTATAGAATGGAGGCGTCAATATATAGATTTTGTGACAATGACAATGAATGTTCGGAACACATTCATGGAACTTATAAGTGCTAGACAGAGAATTGTTATTGTAGGCGCCGAGTAACATCTTACGGTTTGCCTAGGCAAAAGGCTTGGAGAAGACTCACAAGTTTTATTCTTCTCATTGTGTTTTGCACAACATACAGTGAGTGTGAAAACAAAGTGCACGATATGGATAAAATTTTAATTCGATCAGCAAACTCAACATTTACTACTTAAAGAGAGTGCCCGAAAAAATTTCACAATATTTCGTAATTATTTTGTAATTTTTTTTTGTTTCAATTTTAAAAACTGCCAATGGGAAATAATTTTAAAATAAAAACAACGGTCATTTATTAATGTATATTTTTTTTTTTAATATACAGTTTCTTTTGACACTCACTGTATATAGATTCTGTGGCAATGAGCATGAATAGTCGGTCAAGAGAATCTTGGAACCTGTAAGACATTAATGTACTGCACTTGCTAGACAGGGAATTGTCATTGTTGACACAGAGTAACTTTCTAAAGTTTGTATGGGCAAACAAACAAACAAAATGGGTACGTTTTATTCTTCTCGTTATGCTTTGTATGATACACCCAAATTCGTATTCAATTCCCTGGAAAAATTCAACAAAATCTTTTCGATTTATGGTATCGTGTGAAGTGAAATGGCATTCATTGATTTCGTTGAGTTTGTTGCATCAATATTTTTGCAGTAAATTTAAGTTATTATGCCTTTGGTAGTATTTCTCTCTCTCTCTATATTATAGTTTTTAATTTTTTCTTTCTTTTTTTTCATAACTTTCAGTTCCTTGTTGCATTTTTTCAGATTTAATAAACTTGGCAGTTCGAATTACACTCTATACTGTAAGTGGACGGTCCAAACTTGCCTTTGCCTTATGACATGGATCACATCGAGTTCCTATAATAATGGAACTAGAATGAAAAAAGTAGAGATGGATTAAGCACACTGCAATGAACCCAGATGAAGACACAGGAAAACGTGAAAATCAGAGGGCAATATCCTTCCAAAAAGATGGCTAGAGGCTTTATTAAAACATCAGATTTGGTCAAGCATATGTGTTATAATTACCAAAGGATTACTGCATGTATTTTGTTCACGTTAAGTAACATTGGGAATACTAGAAATACGTATACAATTTAAGATATATACTAGAGGTGAGCACAAGACATTCTGCTAGCTTACCCTTCACCGAATGCAATACTGTAATGTACACTTTTCTGTTGCTCTTGATTTTACGAGTGCACTGAAATGAGTATTTCTCATTTATTCAATGTATACAACAACACACGTTTGCCTGTGAAGTAACGGAACTATGCTTTTTGTTGTAAGAGAATATTTTACTACTGAATCTACATTTTCAGTATTGCCATATGAACATCAGTAGTGTAAAAAAGCAGTAGTAACGTAAAAAAAGATTTTTTCCCAGAAATAAAAAGTTTAAAAAAGTTACTGGCAATGCTGGCGTCGAAGAAGATGTTCGGTTGCCGAGAACAAAAAAAGAAATGCATATTGTGGCTCTATCAAGAGTACAATATTTTTGTTGTACTCTTTACACAACTCTCTTTTATACTGTTGTACAATGGTTTACGAGTGCAGTTGCTTTTTGTACTCTAACTTTGCTTCACACTTATTTATATTTGCAGCTACAATTAATGTTCGGTCTTAAGAAAAATGCAGTTTTATATGTCCTGTGCACCCCTCTAGTATATACTATTAAAAAATATAATCGAACTATTATTGTTTAAAGCAATATTCAAATATAAAATAACGTTTGCTTTTTCAGCGCTGTTCGGCTGTTATAAACATCCATCTTTATACACGTTGATGGGAAATGCGTTCTATCAAGCCAACGACAGTTCATATACATAACTTGGAACTCATCTGGAGCCATAGAACCCTATTACGCGTATATCTTTGAGTCTTGCCTACGACAAAAACATGTCTTTTCGAGAATACCTAACATAGAGGAGTTTGTTTGAAAGAAAATTTGCCTAAATAATTAACTCACCAGCAGAATTTCAACTAATTGAAATTTTTCTCAATACAAATCGTTTAATTTAAATAATTTTCTTATTTTTAGTTTTGTTTTAATTTGAAATTGAGGTTCGAATCAATAAAAGTAATGCAATAAAATAAATAAATACAACACAAGAAGAAACTTTTTTTTACTTTTTAAACTTTTAAAGGAAGTAACAAAATTATTTCCCCAAGACGTATGCAAATTCTGTTCAACATACTCGCATTATGACATATTAAATGTGAGTTTTTAAAACCACTTCCACTTAATATACACAAAAAAAAGGAAGATGTGGTAACAGAACTTTTTTATTAAAAACTTTTTATTTAAAATTTTCTTTCACATTATTTCAATCCATTCATCAGAATATTTTCTTTTTTCTTCTGTTGATTTCTTAATTTTTCTCATTAAGAAAATCCTGTTTTTTGTAAAATTATCTTCACATCAGAGAGGAATGAATATCACAATCATGAGCAATGTTATGAAAAGTTTGGAAAAACGTGTTTTGAAAATGGAAAAGTTTTCGCAAATCAAATTTAAACTTTGCGGGAGAGGGTTGACAATCAAAATAATATGACAGGGTAGGAATGTAGAAAACTTATGCTGCGAATAATGCTTGACAAGCAAAGAAAAGTAAAGAAAAAAGTTTTTTTTAATAATTAAAATTCAAAAAAGTTCAATAATCTATTGCTTTGTATACATAAAATACAATAATTGGGTAATTAGGAAGCATGTTAAACAAATTTTTGGAAATTGTTTGTTAACAATTTATTTCCGTAGAAGTAGAGTAAATATACATAAACCGTGTACAAAATGTATGACAACATAATGTATGTGATCAATAAATTATTTGTAAACAAAATTAAAAATTATTTTATGGCGCTCTTTAATTGTTGTTTTATTTAATTTGCGAGTACAGTGCACTCACGATAACGTGAACACTCGAAAACGTGAAAGTCTGAAAGGTCTAAAACGTGAACACTTTTTTATATTTTTTTCTTTTTAATCTGTTTTTAAATTGTGATATCGAATTGTAAATTGTGAATCGATGGATCTGGATTTGGAAGCTGTTGCCATATAAAACATTATTGTCATCTCTGCGCCTTCACATCCGGCTGATTTCCAATTGATTTATGATGTCTGATTCATTTGTGCAATGTTTTTGCCATCCTAGGTCACATCCTTAATTCAACCAATGGACCAGAATGTTTTGAAAATAACAAAACTGTATTAAAGAAACAGTCTCTTGGCATTAGTGGCTGGAAAACAAATATAATTGCTAATTTTTTTTAAGATGTTAACTATAAAAGATGCCATTAATCTTTAGGACTCAGCATGGAGTAGAATTTGGCAATAAATTTTAAATTTTTTTATGCTGGAAAAGTATTTCAAATTTACATAGTTTTAGACAAAGATAACACCGATGATTTTTTATTTTTTAAAATATAATTTTTCATATTAAATAGAGTAATAATTTGATAATGCGAACAAACTCGAAGATATAAACGGCCTTGGTAAAAGTTAGTTCTTGTTAGCGCGGGTTTACTGTACTTTAAAAATATTTTTCATGCAAACGCAGTTATTTTAAATATTCAAAGAACAAATTCAAACAAATTTAACAAATAATCGGCGCTTATAAATTTAATTTTCGAATTCTCCAAATTAAGGACAAGATAAGAATCTATCCCTAGCAATATTATCGATTTGGAAAATCCTCCATTATATATTCCCTTTTCTTACTGTATTTAAGACCATTATTACAACTGGCCGTTAACTAAACGGTGGATTTTAACGGAGAGTTAAATTGTTTTTCATTATGGACAATAAGGTAGAAGTGGGCGTTAACTAAAGGCAAGATCATCATACTGGTAACTTTTAAAGTGAAGTTTATATCTGAATAAGGCAACTTAAAATATAAACAAAATAAGCAAACACAACAAAAAAAGAAATTTGTTTTATTTGGCAAATATTATCGATGTTGTTCCGGAACTGCTATATTTTTGAAAAAAGTTAATTTTAATTTCCCATTGGATTGTAATAACCGTCGCCGTGGTCTAGTGTGGTAGGTAGTGTGTTGGCTTATTAGACGTAAAGAACAGGGTTCTAGGCCAGACATTAAAACAAAATACAAAAAGTATTTTTTCGGCGATTTCCTCTCAGCAGATTTGTGGCAAAAACTCTGAGAGTAAATAAAATTGCCATGAAAAGTTTCTCATAAAATCTGTCGTTCGGAGTCGACTTTAAACTGTAGGTCCCGCTACTCATGTATAAAATTAACACACACTTACAACATAAGTGGTACGAGAAACTAGGTCAATAATCCTGACTGATGGGTTCAATGGCCAATTATGTATGTATTGGGTTGTAATAACGAAAAAAAGGTTAAAGTTGACTTTATAGTTTACTTTAGCTAAGGCTACGTTTTATTAAAACCAACTTTAACGGCAAGTTGTAATGAAGGTCCTTAATTGTGTAAGTTGGTTGGTTGGTGTCAATAATTTGAAATCTATTTGATCTATCCATAGAAATTATAGGCTATAGGCGATCTAGGATATGTTATTGACTTTATTTTCTAGATACGAGGCGTAAATGATATCAAAATGTCAGCATAAGTGCAATGGATTACCCGAGTAGGTTTAGTATCACCATATTCGTCTAATTGCTTTGAATTTGTGCAGGTCGGCATTGGTTTTCATTTTCCTTTTTCAATTTAAAATCAATAAAAAAATGTAAAAAAGCAACTTAAAATTTTTGCAATTTTATTCAGTTGCGTAAAATTTTCGAAAATTAATTGCAATGCATTTAAGCCACAAAACAACAGCCTGTCAGCTAACCAAACCGAGAAAAAAATTTCTCTTGTTTTACAATTGTTTGGAAAACAATAATAAAGTAAAGCAATTACGACTGAACCACTACTGCCACTACCACCGCCACTTGCATTCAGCATTAACACCATTCGTGTGCAAAACTGTGTCATGATACAATTTAGAAAATGAGAACAAGAAAAATTATAAAATATTGTGTTTGTAAATTTCTAACAAGTCAAATTTAAATAATTATTTAAAGTTAATTTATTTCATTTATTCCTGTATTGCGAGACAATAGAACGAATCGACGGTTTAAAATTATAAATTTTTTTTGTGTCATAATTTCAGTTCATTTCTTAAATTCCCAAAGCTTGAATATTCATGTGGAATTTAAAAGTAAAAGTACTTTTCAGAAAGTAGCACAAAAAAATTATTTGCACAGACATAATTTAATTTAACAAACTATCCTGTAAATATCTTGGAAAATTATAAACTATTGTTGCCTTGTTGCCTTGTATCCTTGTCTACCTTTTCGTTGCTTTTATTCCTTTCAAAACTTTACTTGCTAGGTTTACATTGTCGTCCAGCGAAAATCGTTTAAGTTTCAAAATATTCAAACCAGAAAAATCAACCATAAAATGTTGAAAGTTTGGTAGCAAAAATTTTCTCATATCCCAGGGGCTTACCATACATACAAAGCTACAGAGCAAAATTAATGTGCATTAGGGTGGAGTTAAGTTTAATAAGAAATGTCAGCGTTAATAGATTTTATTCAGCACGAAATGGCCAACCAGCTTCTGTGCTTGCATGACCACAACGAAATTCATTGAATCATTGGAATTAATGGCTTGGAGTCCCTATAGTATTTATCAACGTTAGAAATAATAATTCTTAATGCATGCAAGACTTTTAATATTTTTTCAATTTATCAACAAATCATGGTTTTGTGTGCCATTAATGGCAGGTTGTCCCCAAAAAAATTAAACAAATCTTCAAATGTTCTTAGTAGCCAATTGACAGTTGCTTGTTGAAAGCTGCAGAGCCACCCTTATAGTTATGAGACTCAAATATGTCAAGGATTTAATGAGTCATAACCCTATCGTCAGGCTTATGACGTAGTTTATCACACCACTTTATGTTGTTTGCGTTAATTTTTATAAATTAGTGGCACACCCTACAATTTAAAGTCGATTCCGAACGACAGAATTTTGGGGATACTTTTCATGACAAAAAATTTCCCTTCAGAATTTTTGCCAGAAATCTGCTGAGAGGATGTCGCCGATGAAATATTTTTTCACATTTCATTTTAATGGAGATGTCTAACCTGGGGTCTGGCCTTATGGCTACTAAGACAACACACTACCCATTAGACTACAGCGACTTCTTATGATTATAAATGGCGAAATGGACAAAAATGTCTCTTGAACTATTTGAAGCATTGCAGACGACAAGAAATCCACGATTGATATCAAGAAAGTTAGGATTGAGAGTCATTTACATAGATTTGTTATGAGATCTATTTATTTAGTTCCTCAAAACATGCCACCCTATTAAAAATGTTTGCGAAAATATGCTGCAAAAGTAACATCAAAAGCAGAACTTTTGGTTGGACTAATGCCTTCAAGCTAGTATGCATGACACAATTAAATTTGCTCAAAATGCACTACTTCTGGAAATGTTAATATTGCAGCACAGGAGACTTAGTGGCAGAGTGATGGATGGAACTGTAGAGCTTGGTGGAGTCTTGGTTGTCTGTTCAGCTTATTAAAAAACACAAAAATATTGTAATTTTTATGTTTTAAATAACGAAAATGAACGGAATGAATGGTTGTTAATTACTAAAATGAGTTTTTAATTTATTTCGATGCATACAATCTGGACAAGAGTTAATTTTTGTAGTCAGTTTGTTGTTCCACACATAATAGAATCTTTTTGCTTAATGTTTAAATGAAGTTTTTTAGAATTGTTTATTAAATAGCAAGGATTGCCTTATTGGAACATACGATTTGGTTTATCCACACAGATTTTGCCATTCTTTGCATTCGCTTTTTATTACCACTGTAGGGGGTAATAATTATTTGAAATAAAAATTTCTGGAAAACCAAGATCGACTTTATGCCGATTGTCGTATTGTAGAAATAAATTAAATATGGAGGATGGCATAAGGATAACACTGTAAACATTTTTTTGGTTGCAAAACCGCCCTAAGTAAACCTTATAAGAGCATATTATTTGACATAGAATTTACCGTCTCCCGTTTAAAAATTTGTATGTAGTTGGTTAGCTGAAATGTTTAAACAATAACGTTAAATATTTACTCAACAACTGCTGCCACTACTTCTACCACTACTTCTGCTACTGTTGCATATAAAATTGCTAAACAAACCGCAGGCATTTAGTCGATAGACTTTTCACTCTATTTTCAGTGTTACTTTGGTTTACTTTTTTCCTTTAGCTTTGTTATTCATGTATTATACGTTTAGTGTTGTTCTATTGAAATGGCAAAAAAAAAATTTCATTTTATGGCTATTACGTAAGCTTTCAACGAGGGTCAATTGATAATGAATTATTTTATTTCGGAATTTATTTCATTAATTTATAAGTTCACGCTGACATGTACTGCCGGTGGCCCGCACTAGACTGTATCATCGGGAGCCGTGTACGAGCGGTTGGTCGTAGCATCATTATACGATTCGTAATACCAAAGATTTACATCTTTAACACTTCGACTGACGAAAAAAATTTCCTGGGAGTCACGTCACGATAGATCCAAAAGTATTAAACGAAGCCGCCCGTAGTTGAACTCTTACTCTTTTGTATCTTTTCCTTCAAACAAAAGAGATACAATTTGAATTACTTCCTTAAAATTTAATATCGATATCGAATAGTTTAACTTTTTCTTAATTGTAAGCGACGACTATCAAATGACGAATTTTAATTAATTCCAGAACCACTCTCGCATATTTACTTTTGATACTTTAGAACACAAGGCTGTGGTTATAGTGTCTTATTATACTTGTTTCTTCACTTATGTCAAGTGCTGATTTAACTTATTGTTATTGCTACTGTAAGTAAGTGTCCTTTTCTTTTCCTTTCATTGTGATTCCAATAAAAATTTTTTTCTGCTTTTTTGCTATTTCCTCTGTCTTGTCTCTACTTTAATAACTTTCGAAATACAAATATGTTGCAACAGTCTCCAGAGGCATTATTTGTTGACATCCATATGTGTGGACATATTCTGGCTACACACATATTTATTGATGTTCTTGAAGGGAATTTATTAGAAGAAAAATTTTGGAATGGTTATAGGATAGTTATTACGATAGCAAAAGACCACTAAAATATAGCAGCTATTGGGAGTGTTATAATATTAATGATCAAATTAATATTTTTGAAAAATTAATTTTGTTTTCTATATAAATATACTGCTCAGTAGTATTTATTCACACCTCAAAAGTAGTGAGAGAAACTAGATCCATTATCCTGATGACATGTGAGTTATTAGGTCCTTAACATTTTTCAGATTCATAACTATAAGGATAGCAATGTAGCTTTCAGCAAGCAACTGTCAATTGACTATGAAGAACATTTGAGTTTAATTGATTTGTGATTTGTGAATAAACCGAAAAAAAAGTTTAATTCAGACTGCGCAAAAGAATAATTATTTCATAAGTTTCATGAATACTATGAGGACTTCATGCCATTAATTTCAATTGTTTACTGAATTTCCTTTTAGGACTTTCTGGATTTATAATAATAACAATTGCGTTTAGTGTTGGCCCTTTCTTGTTAAATAATATCCGAAATACCACTGACATTTCTTATTAAACTTAATCCTACCCTGAGGCACACATTAATTTGACTCTATAGTTTCGTATATTAAGCCCCTGGGATATGAGAAAATTTTTGCTTCCAAACTTTAAGCATTTTATGGTTGATTTTTCTGTTTTGGAAACTTTGAAACTTAACAAACGATTTACGCTGGATGACAAAATAAACCAAGCAAGTAAGAAAACGTAAACAAGGATACAAGGCTTTGATTTATGCCAAAAGAAATAATCACTCGAAGGACAAACTAATTATTTTTTAACTTTTATTTTCAAATTAATTTTCATTCACAACTTATCTTGGCAATTTGAATTTAAGTTTCATAATCGCTTATAACGAAGTCGCCGTAGTTTAGTAGATAGTGTGTTGGCTTATTAGACGTCAGCCTACGGTTTGAATCCCAGGAGAGAAATCAAAACTAAAATATGAAAAAATTTATCTTCGGTGAATTCTTATTAGCAGGTCTCAGGCAAAAACTCTGAAGGGAAATAAAATTGCTATGAAAAGCTTCTCAAAGATCTATCGTTCTGCGTCAACTTTAAATTGTAGGTCCCGCCACTCATGTAAAAAATTAACAAACACAACAAAAGTGGTATGAGAAACTAGGTTCATAATTTTGAGTGAAAGGGTGTAATGGCCAATCATGTATGCATGTATGTATATTAGGGTGGTTTTATATTATAGGTTAAAAAAAATGTCCCCTAAATGTTTCTTTCTGTCAGATTTTAGGATTGCTAAAGTTTCAGAACAATTGGAAGATGTTAACCCGCTCCACTGGGGCCTCAAAGTTTTTGAAAATCTCGATTTTTTGGTAGTTTTGCGACTTCTGAGATTCATATGTCTGGAACGGCTTAAGCTATTTGTCCTTGTCATACATCAAATTAAAGGCCATACTGTTCATAATATGTTATATTCTACACAATAAATTCGTAACTAGCATCGAAACTGTAAAAATAGGGCCAATGTCCAGGGGTTCCGAGTTCTGTAAAAAAGAAAAGCATAGCTAAGTGATTCTTGCTTCAGTTGAAAATATTAACTGCAAAAGACATTTTCATTTTAATTAGGTCGATACCTACTAACTCGTACTCCTTGTTTCAATTATCATTCTGTGTTATTTATTGCAGTGAACATTTTTAACACTCCCAGAGCGTGTTTAGCACCAAAACAAGACCTAGATCTAATTGAAAATCTATTGAAATACGAAAGTATTAACAAAAACTATCAGGAAAAGGAATTACCAAAATAATAAATCACCTATGGCATCTTAGGGGTACCTACATAGTAAATTTTTAGGGACATTATCTTGTATTCAGTACAATTTACGTATTTTTTTATTCCATAAAAAATGTTGTAAACAGTATTGACTTCGATTTGATGTATGACTCGGACAAATATATTAAATCGTTATCGAGATGCGCCAAAGTCGTCAAAAAATCGAGATTTTCAAAACTTTAAGGCCCCAGTGGCACGTATTAACATCTTCCAATTGTGCTCTAACTCTGGCAATCCAATAATCGGACAGAAAGAAAGATTTTAGGGGGGTGCCCAAAAAAAAAATCCGACATCAATTTTTTAAAACCACCCTAATGTACCACCCTTATAATCTGATATGGTTCAGTATTAGTAAACTCTCTCTTTAAATGGTAAAAGCTGAGTTTGATGATTGTTAGAATTTTATCCATAGCGTATGTTTAGTTTATTTTGATGCTCACTGTATGATATTTGTATGTAAAAATTAGTTTTTTTATTGTAATTTTTAATATTTCTAGTATTCTATGTATATACTTTCATATTTCAGTGAAACCTTATTAACGTTTTGATCGCCAAAGCTTTATAATCCTTTTCTAAACGAAACGAAACCTTTTTATTTAATTTTTTTTTGTTCTATGAATTCATATTACATTTGCTCTGTTGTCATTTAAAATTGTTGTATAGTTTTTAATGACAATAAAAACTTTTCTACTCACAAACTCGCATATAAATAATTGAAAATGCTTTTTACACAATTTTTTTTTTATTTTTTATGATAATAATAATAACAATCATAACAAAACCAAGAATGGAGGAATAAATAAGCAAAAGTAATAATAAAATTCAACATTTTCCAATGTTGTGGTTATACAGTAAGTGTCAAAAGCAACTGTACACTATGGATAAAATTCTAACAATCACCAAACACAACTTTGACCACTTAATTTTCTCTGATTGTTTTTTTTTTGTTTCAATTTTAAAAACTGGCAATGAAACAATTTCAAAAAAAAAAGAATACTAAGATTAATGCATATATTTTTTAAATTGTACAGTTTCTTTTGACAATCACTGTAAATGCTGCTGCAAGCGGGAACAAGTACTAGAAAATAAACTTCTAACGAAAGTATGAGAAAAATCGTCGGAAAAAATACGCAAAAGTTTATTAGAACGACGGAAAAACAGCAACTTTTGCTGTAGAAAAAAAAAAAGATTCAAAACACATGCTCACTACATACTAACATAGTACATAAGCATATAAATAAATGTTTATATGACTACATACATATGTACATTGTATATATCTAAATACATGAAGATACAATTTAATGTTCATGTTAACCTTGCAACAAATTTATTATAGACACATACATACATACGTAATATATGGAAATAAATGTACTGCATAACTGAAAAGTAATATAAATATTTAGAAGAGGAAATACTGTGTGTGATAAAAGTTATTTGCCATTTGGAAAAAAAATCAAAAAACAAATGGAAAAATTAAGATTGGTCTGATTGAATTTGATTCTCAGACTAAATGATTTTTAACTTATATGAGTTACAATGATATTTTTCTAGAATTTAATGTGCTAATATAAGCCATTCTTCCTATCGTCACACGAGTGAACAAAATCACATCACCCCAACCCTAATAACCTAACAACACAAATATCTTAACATCACCAAGACGATTCAACATTCACAACACACATAATGACAACAACATCTCTAACACACATGACATTCACATTTACAAATAACATAAAAGAAAAAGTTTTGTGCATTATACACCCTACCCCCTTTTACCCTATACTAACCATACCCTATAACCCGTCTTTTCATTACATCTTCACCTTTTAAAAACGTTTAATTTATATAATCTCATAGATTGCAAATAAAATAAAAATAAATTTGTGTTTGGTTTTAATTTAAGTTCTTTATTACTCATTCAATTCTATATGCCACTGTTTATAACTTGATGTAAACAACAACAATGGCTTTTTTTTTTTGTTATTCCTCTGTTTATACCCTTTGCATGAACAATAACAATTACTAGGCAATTAGTTCACAGATCTTTGTAACGGAGATCTTCAAACCATGATTACTCTCTTTAAACGCACCGTGTCTTCACACAAGACTGACTGAAGTTCACTAACTCAGTTGCCTGCTTTGCCATGCTTTGTATATGACAACGTAAACAGTCTGATAAATGTTTTTGAAGGCGAATGTTCATGACTTTGCATTCTCGAAATCTCTATAAATATAAACATCATTGTATACATTTGCTCTTGTAGAGCTTGTTGTTGTATTTTTGTTTACCATTTGTTTGCTTACCACTTTTTTATGCTGGTGTTTGTTGTTATATTAAGCAGTGCGATAATTTGTAAACATGATTGTTTACTGCATTGGTCTGTTTTTGTAGCTTTTGTTTATGATTTTAATGTTAAAGCGATGTAAAAGCAAAACATCAGTATCTAGAATAAAATTGCTGCTTTAAAATCTCCCCTAATGTCATAGTTGGCACTTAACTTTCATCTCCCACTATAATCTCAAATGGACACCATGGATTTTAATTTTTCTCTCGTATTTTTACTTAATAATTATTATTGTTGTGTTAAAACTTTCTCTTTTTTCACTGTTTTGTTACAGTTTTTATGTAAATTTACATGAAAAATAAAGTCAAATTTGTTTTGATTTGTCTGTTTCCGTTCTTTTTTAAATTCTTACGAAGGAAAGTTAAAAAATTCTTTTTTTTTTTGCATGAATTGTAAATAAAAAAAAAAACATTTAAAATTAGTTGGAAGTAAAATGTAAGAAGTAAAATGAAAATGAAATTAAAAATGTAGTCGTGCAGTATGAACAGAAAAACAAATAAAAATTGTCTGTGCCAACACAAGAACTCTAATTAGCATAGAACTTTAAAAGAAAATACACAAAAAAATATTTATTTGCTTGTGAAGAGAAGCTAAAAATTGAATTTATACTTGAGATATGTGATGTGTTAGACAACAAATGTAAATAATATGAATAACACACCAATTAATTGAAATTTATTGGATAAGATTAATCGGGAAACATAATGAAGACCATTCCAGATGAAGAAGATTCAAAATCTTAGAAATTCAAACTCAAGTAGGGAAGAATTTACCACTACACTTACAAGAAAGTTAAATTGTTTATCGAAACTCCTTTGAAGTTGATAGGAAGTGATATTGGAAGTACATTTTGCAAATTGGAACGGGACAGGATATCATAGAAGATGAAGATTTAAATCATAAGCTTGTAAACATTAGCATACCTCAACCTTGAAGTCGCCTTGGTTTAAACCTCAGGTCAGACATCTCCACCAAAATAAAATATTAAAAAAAATTTATTTCTTTTTGTAGTTCTTCTCAGTAGATTTCTTCAAAAAAAAAAAAAAAGAATTCTGAATGTAAATAAAATTTAATTAGAAAGCTGTCGTTCGGAATCGTCTATAAACTGTAAGACCCATAACTTAAGTGGTGTGAGAAGTAATACTGACAAAGGGTTGTAATGATGAAGTATTCGTCAACCATCTAACATTTCATACATAATTCCCATTGTCATTGATCCTATTGATTAGTTTGTTACCAGTTTTGTAGAAAGCTTAGTTTCCCAATTCATTTCTTAATGGAAAACACATCCAAAGTTGTTGAAATGGTCTTCGAAATTTTGTTCTTTTTAATTATAATCAAAACTTAATACGATTTCCTTAAAGTTATCTTCAGATATTTATCAAATATAAAGAAACATTAAACATTTTTAAACCAAAAGGTTTTGGTTCCAACAACCTTACCTTATAAGCCCCAAATGTCATTGAATTAAATATTAAGTATACGCCACGTGTATTATAATTTTTTATTTCTTTCATAAATTCCCTTTGATTTATTTTCCGTAATATAAATAAAATTTTAAGCTTTTAATACATAAAAAATTCTTCGGAATAATATATCCCGGGAAATCTTTTCTGTCATGCCAAAGCGTTGTGCTACAAATTCCATTTAATCTTAGAAATTCCTGCACATGTTGTATGTGCTATTGTTAAATACTTTTGTTGTATTTATGTTTAGATTTTATAAGGGTAAATTTACTTAAATTTTATGCATAAATAAAACATATCCTTAAAATATTCGTATAAAAAAAAAAAACAATTTTTTTGTTAATCTATAGAGATAAAGAGAATTTGATAAAAAAAAAATTGTGTTAATTTCACTTCCTTATGAGTGCCTGTGCCAGCGATAAAACTTTGCTAGAAAAAAAAAAAACAAAAATTTTATGGATATTCTTTATAATTATTTGAATATTTAAAGCCATAAACTTATAAACTTTTTTGTTCTTTTGACTGTTCTATATACAGTCAACCCTCCTATAACGCGGTGAGTGCGTACCACGTTGTATGGAAACCGCGCTATAAGAAACTCGGATTTCAGGTACAAATCGGGCTAATTCGTAGCGCGTTCTATGGAAGCCGCGCTCTAAGAAACACAGAACTAGTACAAATCACATCATTCGTACCGCGTTATAAGGAGACCAAGAAGTACAAAAGGCAAGATAAATTATGAATTATTTTTATTGAATTCAAGACTTCATATAAGGATTGATAAAAAAATTAAATAAAAACTATACTAAAAGACGGGTTTCCAACAAAATTAATTTTTTAATATTTAACCTCACTTGGTCCATCTTCATTCATTGCTTTTCGATTGTAGCTTTTTTTTCTAACTCCACTAAAACTTCTCTATAGGGAGATAAGCAATTTCTTAATTCTCTATTAAACTTAGCGCCGAGCACTGTTGAATGATCAATTTGAATGAAATGAAGTTATAGGAGGGTTGACTGCATTTAGATTTTTAAAAATTCAGTAGTAACCGGTTAAACGATGAAGAATATTCTGTGATTTATTACCAGAAAAGTGTTTTTTAGAGTTCTAAGGCGATAATGTAGCACATCTTCATTACTTTTTTTATAGAAACTTTCTAATTAATTTGTTAACAAATGTTGAAGTAAAAATAAATATTTGATTTTAAATAAATTTAACCTCAGGTCAATCAAGAATATCCGCACCATTACATACATAATTCGCCATTACAATCCTTCAGTCAGAATTACGACCTAGCTTCTCACACCACTTATGTTGTGTGCGTTAATTTTATACATGAGTAGCGGGACCTACAGTTTAAAGGCGACTCCGAACGACAGATTTTTTTGAGAAGCTTTTCATGGCAATTTTTACTCTCAGAGTCTTTGCCAGAAATTTGCTGAGAGGAAGTTGCCGAAGAAATATATTTCGTTTTGATGTCTGACCTGGGATATCCGCACCATTATAAATGTGAAAAACAAACGAAATATGGATCTGGCGTTGCTTGAGATCAATTGGTTTGAAGCAGAATCAATTTTTAAAAAGAAGATCAAAAATAATGCTGGTCAATATTGTGGATAAAAGTTGTATTGTGCCTCTAATATCATGCTAATATACTAGTTTCATTATTTCTTTTCATTGTTTTAAGGAACATGGAACTGTTACAAACCCCATCTTTTTACCCGTTTTGTGAATTCATTACATATCAAGGATTAAGGTTGCCTGAACTTTCAAAACTATTTCATTGTATTAGATTATAGATGTGATCCTCTCTAGGGATAAAGGGAATCTCCCTGATTTGAAAATAAAGACTCTCAATTTTACGTCTTTTACAAGTGGATGATGACTTTAAAGTTCACTTTAGCTAAAGTTACCTTTGACTAAATCCAACTTTAACGGCAAGTTGTAATCAGCTATGCTGGCTATAGCCTACAAATTGCGAACAAATTTGTTGATTACAGAACAAAAATTTCGGTAAAACGTTAATTGTTTTTTTTACTAAATACGTCGAACTTATTCGGATAACATACTTGACATAAGTAGTTTGCCGATCACTTAGCTGAGCTTCGAATTTTGTTCTTATCAAATCAAATTTAGAAATTTTAAAATTATCATGTCAAGATTAATGAATTGTTTATTTTTTTTAACATATCTTATTTGCATAAAAAATTGTACATTTTTACTTGACTTGATAAACTGCTTCTGATATACAACATTTCTAATTGTGATTTTGGCTTTTGCTGTCATAAATATTTTATTTTCTTTCTTTAAACTATACAAGTCTTGCATATACCATACATACATACATATGTACATACATATTTTTAAAAGTTTCTTTTATTTTTATTTTTCCTGTTAAAAAGTCATTCTATCATTGCAAAATATGTTAAAAATAATGGTGGAAAAAAGAAAGTGAAAGTAATAAAAAAAAAATATTCAACATTTCTAAAGGTCGTGGTTATAAATTCAGTTGAAAAGTGTAAAAAATTACTAGACATTCACTTTTAATGAATGCATGAGAAGAATAGTAAACAACAACAAAATAGAAAAAACTGACAGCAACTGCAAAATGGTAACTTTTGCTGATGAGGCAGGAAAAATCATTTCCACTTATGCACTCTTATAAACATACAGTGAGCGTCAAAGGAAACTGTACACTAAGAGGAAAATTCTAAGAATAAAAAAAATCACCTTTTAATACTTAAGGAGAGTACCTGAAAAAATTTTACGATACATTAGAAGCTCCCAAATTAGAACCTTCAGTAATTAGAAATTCCAGAAATTAGAACCAGTGCTTGCAATACATTATACGTTCTAAAATTCGAATTTCAAATTCTAATTTCTTGTCTTTTTTTCTTTTTTTTGCTATTTCAACACAAGATATGCCCAAATTCTTTTTATTATGTCAAACCAAAAAGGGGAATCACAAAATTATATACGTTTTTTTGTTTTTTTTTTTTAACATTTATGTAGTTTATTTGTAAACTTTAATACTCGTGTACAAAAATAAAAAAGCGTCCAGTAATTAAAATAATTCAGAAAT
This sequence comes from Sarcophaga peregrina, assembly GCA_014635995.1. NCBI lineage: Eukaryota > Metazoa > Arthropoda > Insecta > Diptera > Sarcophagidae > Sarcophaga > Sarcophaga peregrina. Next base: position 99,303,697 of record CM025792.1, on the reverse strand, counting down.
TAGAATTGCCACTAAAAGAAAACGGTTCTAATTCGAACTTTTTAATAATTTTTTTGTTTCAATTTTAAAAACTTACAATGAAACAATTTTAAAATAAAAATAACGGTAATTTATATTTTTAATGTACACTTTCCTTTGACGCTTACTGTAGAAGCGAATGTTTGTGCAACCACAGACATAGAAATACATTTTAATGTTCACATTCATCCTGCAATAAATTTATGACAGGCCTAGAATAATTAAAATAAATGTACCGTGTAACTGCAAAGTATCGTAAACATTTAATAAAGGAAGTACTGTAGATGGCCAAAGTCAGAGGTCACTGTAAATGTATTCGCTTTAAAAGTTTTTAAAGTACTTTAGTTAAATATGACAACAAATATGATAGCAAATTAAACGACTATTTAATTGTTAAGTGCTCAGTGAAAAGGCTCAGCAGATAAAAGAAAAGTACTGGAATCATAATTTCACGAATGTTAGATCAGAATTAAAAGTCACTGTAGTCTAGTAGATAGCGTGTTGGCTTATTAAACGTAAGGCCACGATGTAAAACTAGAGCAATATGAAATATGAAAGAAATATATTTCTTAGGCGATTTCCTCTGAGCGGATTTCTGGTAAAAACTCTGAGAGTAAATAAAATTGCCATGAAAAAGTTCCTCAAAAGTCTGTCGCTCGGAGATAACTTTAAACTAAAGGTCCCACCACATACGGATCAGAGATTAGCAATGAATTGTTTTTCCGTTACTCATTAGCACTCATGCAATTTTGAGTATGAGTGAATCAACAGAATTGAAATTCAACTGAGTGTGGTTTATTCGTAATCGCTACAACTTTGATTTATAAGTATAAGTATCAATGAGTATGAGTACAACGTTTACATCAAACTCATAACATTCGAAATATGTTTGATTCATAAGCCTACTCATTCTGATTTATAAATTTAGAAAAATACTTATAATACTTATAAGTAATTCCAGTGGCTCGAATCATTCATCAAAATTTACAGCCTTTGTTGTTGTTGCATATACAAATAAAGAAGAAAGGAAAGACAAAGACAACAAGCACAATACTTCTTGTGAGTATAGTGGTGTTCGTACGCGAATCATACCTATTTTGTGCTTCGTGTAAATGTTAAGTAGAGACGAGTCGAAGTCAATAACATCATGTGTATTGTTAAGTATGAGTACGAGGAGTACTTCCAACTTTGATTATGAGTAGTATGAGTATGTTATTAAAATAAGTACGAATGCGTATAAGTATCAGAAATTATAAGTATGATTTGAATCTACTCTCCGTTTTGAAAACTCGTTGCTGATCTCTGATACGGATACAAATTAACACACACAATATAAGTGGTATGAGAAGCTAGATCTTAATCCTGACTGAAAGGTTGTAATACCCAATAATGTATGTAAGTATGTATGCGGAAAACAATGGAAATTTCAAATATTTATCAGATGCTTTGTAAAGCTATAAACCGCGGCTATATTACCAAAGACGAGAAATTTTTCCAAAAAATTAAATAAAAAATTTCAAAATCATGGGTTAATATAGGTGTTTAGTATTACCGTTTAGTAAAACTGGATTTAGAATATCATTATACTTACATATCTCCTGTATTCAATTTGTTGTATTGTAATTAGTAAACCAAAACTATCGGAATGATAAAATTTTGTTTATGAACTTCTTGAACTTCATCCAATCTCTGATTTTCTCTGATTCATAACCACTTGCCTTAGGGAAAATGGGTAAAAATTAATTTCACACATCATTTATTTATGTTGGACGCAAGCTCTTAAACTCATCTGTGAGTTGTATTTGGTCTTTAATGTTGTTAAATGCTTTACCATAAAAATGTTTCAATGCTAGGGATATTTGTGGTGCCATATTTCAAATGAACGACAAAATTTCCCTTGGCGTCATACAGTCGGCGAAATGAAAATCTATTTTCCGTTTTCCTATTTGTTTTTCTTTTGTTGTTGGTTAGTGTGTGGTGGAATTTATGAAAGATGCTCTTTAAATTATAAAATTAAAGAAGCACCAGTAAAATCAATTATTTTTTTTTTGTAGTAACCATGGTTTTATGTTTACGGAATCCTTATATAAGGCAAGCAATTGAATAAAATTAAATTTAAATTCAATTTACAGTACAATTTGAAAAATATGCAAAAAATTATGCTAGGAAATCACCTACAAAGTATTTTGAATATTTATACTCAATTGAGGATTTGAATACGATTAGAGACATACATAGCTAATTTATCATTACAATTCTTCAGTCAGGATTACGACCTAGTTTCTCATACCACTTATGTTGAGTGAGTTAACGACGATTTTGAGCAACTCTTTCATGGCAATTTTATTTACTCGAAGAGTTTTTTTTTACCAGAAATCTGCTGACACGAAGTCGTCGAAGAAATATTTTTTATATTTCAGTTTTATGGAGATGTCTGACCTGCGGTTAAAACCGTGACCTCACATCTAATAAGACAACGCATTCCCTTCTAAACTATGGCGACTTGCACGGCTGGATTAATTAATAGAAAACCGTTTTGTATTGCTTTCTTTAAAGTAGTAAATTTTTCTTCGCATGTGTAAATCTCTCTTTGAAATGTAATGTGATGCAAATTTCTTAGATTTTCAGCAAGTGCCTCATTTACATTTTCTTTTAAAGAGAACATGAAGGATAAACTCTACTTTTAAGTGTCAAAAGTATATCTAGTTGCTCTCCTTTTTATTTCCAAGAAATTTCGAAATAATTGTAAACTAAAATATTCCAGAGATAAAATATTTCATTAGAATTGTAAAATATCCTTTGGCTTAAATTAAATCACAATGTGGCCACTATCATATTTCCTCTTAAGCAGACACAGAAACAGCAAAAAGGAAAAGGCAATAAATTTGAAATATAACTTCCGTCATTTTGACACAGTGTTGGTTGGAAAAAATATAAAAAAAAAAAATAAAATTTAAAAAGTATTAGAAAATTTTAAAAGATGCCACCTAATAGTAGAATTTAATTATTCATAGAGTCCTACCATAAAATTGGAAGTGTTCTGTGATATGTTGGGAAGTGTTTGAATGAAAAGAAATCGTCTTCTTTTAAATTATTAGTTGAACAATTTATTTTGTTTGAATGACAATTGAACGAAGAGAAACAAATAAAAGAAAAATTTTTTTTATCTGAACACAACAACAAAAAAAAGCCTCAATAAAGTCTAAACAAACAAGCAGTCAAAAGGACAGACAAATAAACAAACAAACAAACATTTGCAGAGAAAACAAATGACAAAAAGTTATTTCTGTCGTAACATCCATTTCTCCTATACAGACACATACATACTCCGATAACCATACATCCGTAAGGACACTAACACATCTGTACAGAAGAACATTTACCGGTGAATGGAAGACAAAGTGAAGAAGAAATTTCAATATTTTTTTAGATCTTGACATAAACACACGTTCTAAACTGTAGCATATGCGTACATATTATTACTTTCTTTATCCATTCACATACAGTGAGCATCAAAAGAAATGGTACATTAAAACAATATGTATACATTAATAAATTACCGTTATTTTTATTTTAAAATTGTTTTATTGTCAGTTTTTTAAAATTGAATAAAAGGAAAAAGATTTAAGTGGTAAAAGTTAAGTTAAGTGTTCGAATTTTATCCATAGTGTACAGTTTCCTTTGATGTTCACTGTATGTATTGTTGAAAATAAAAATTGATTTTAGTGTTTTAAGTAGGTGTTTTTACAACATCCTTTCTTCATATAATTCATGTTTAATGGTATGATTGAAGAATTTAATTCGGTTAGGCTGTGTTATGTAATATGAAAACAATGTATAGTAAATATTCTCTGTTGTTACATCAGAAGCCAATGGAACGAACTGTTTAAGTTTTACAATCCGGTAAAGCCGTAGCCGAAGTGCATTGTCAATTATTAACCTGTAGGCTGTGAATGGTATTCAGCATTCACCCAGAAGTTCTATTGTTCTGCATATCTGACCTGCAGTTTCGGGGAATTCCAGTGTGAATTTGGAGAGTAGGAAAATAAAGAAGACACTTTTAGACGAATGCCTTGTATCAAGGTGGCGGACCTGATGCAATGCAATTCAAACGAGGGTAGGGTAACATATGGATTCATACTTGACGCGAACTTTATTCGTCGACGTCCGGACTTTGACTTCGGCTTAAGTCTGGGTTTCTTGCTTACGGGACATAGCTCACTAAATGCATTTTTGCATAAAAGAGGTCTGTCCGACTCTCTGGAATGCCGATGTGGGAGGACTATCAAGCGCATTATAACATTCGAATTGGTACTCAGGTGTAGAAGTCTGTTATATCTGTATTTCACCCTGTGCGAAGAGCACCTTGGGATTAGGTCCTCGCGGACAGGTACCCATGTAAAACCCATCGCCGTTTTGTCCCGATATCATTGTGATATAATTATTGCAGTGCTCTGGTTTTTTTTTTGAGGAAGGCGTTGCAGCCTCATTAAATAACTCTTCCTCTACCCTTTTGTGGTTTGTAAATGCAAGCAACTCTTAGAATATCTCGTTGGAGTAATAAACGCATCAATGCCGATCAGGCATCGGCCATGGCTTTCGATGTTACATGTGTATTAAACTTGTGATATTTTGTTAATGTTTGAGTTTAACTGAACGATGGTTCATGAGTAGAACTCTCTATTTACCCCAGAAAAGTCCTGCAAATACAGAAAAATCTAGTATAAATAAAAAGCTTTAGTTTTATTTATTTATCTCTTCCATCATGCTCTCTCCTTTATGACGTATTACAAGCGGCCAACTTTACTTCCAGGAACTGTCTTGTCTCAATGGCAAATACACGCCCTCTAACCTAAACACGATCATTTAATTCGGTTCAGAACTGCGTTATCATAAAATCATTTACAAAAAAGATCTGCAGTAGGGTGCGGGAGACATTTAAAAAACCGAATAATTTTTAGTTTTTTTCATCTCAAGGTTTCACGTACTTTACGTTGTTTTCTCTATTTTTTCTTTGTTAGTTTATGGGAAGAGTTTTCCAACGAAATGAATTTATTTTCCTTTAGAAAGTAACATTCTTTCCATTTTCGTTCTTTATGCAATGGAGTATTCACATATGTATGTGTTTACAGGGCGGCTGATATATAATGGAACAAAGTAAAGCGCTAAATTTTTTTTAATTTTTTTTTTTTAATTTATTGTTCAAAAGCAAAAAATATTGAAAATATCATCAAATTTTAGAATCAGTTTAGATTTGTTCGAATTGGCTACTTTTGGTACGAATTATGGCCTTCAAATGGCCGACAAAGCCATCACAGGCTGCACGAAAGTGGCTTTGCGGTATTTTGGCACATTCCCGGCGAAGCGCCGTCTTGACATGATCGACAGTATTGTATTTTTTAATTAGAACATTACTTCCCAAAATGCCCCAGGAGGAAAAGTCCAACGGATTGAGATCCGGAGATTTTGGTGGCCATTGTGCGGTAAAAAATGAAGCGAGGAACCTCCTTTTTAAGCCATTCTTGGTTGACGCGTGCTGAGAGCGGTGGTGCTGAGTCCTGTTGGAATGCCCATTGTCTGCTTCCGAAATGTTTATCTGCCCAGTGCTTCAATACTATTTTTAAGACATTTCCCCGATAATATTCTGCATTTATATTGACCCCACGGTCGATGAATACGAGCGGGAAGCGACCATCGGAACCATCACTTTGGAATGGGTTCTCATCAGAGAAAATAAAATTCGGTAACTGGCCGCTTTCGTGCAAGCGAAGTAACTTAATGACGGAGGGCTTTAACGATAGCCATCTGTGGTTTTCTAGTCAAATATAAAGTAATCAAACTATCACGCTTCAATTCCATCACGAATAACTTTTTTTCTGAATACATCAAAACCAAAATGCTTTTGTAAGCTTGTAAATAATAAAATGAACTGTCACTGGAATAAATCTGTCAGCTGTCAGACAAGCAGTTTACACATGATAACAACCTGAAGTTGGTTGCAATACATTATCAGCCACCCTGTATGTGGATATGATGTATAGAAGCAATGAAATATTTTTAAACATCAGCATTTTCTTGACTATTCCAAGTGTTTGAAAACTATGTATGTATACAAATATTTTTATATGTGTTTGTATATAAGCGTAAAATAATAATCACATGTTATTAGTATTTGTGTGGCTGTTAGCAAAATTACATACTTTCGGTGCACACTCCGTAACTGATAAAACAAAAAGGAAATATAACTTCATTTACAATTACTCTTACCAGAGAGCAGAGCTTTATTTAAATACTTCAATTACGAGTAAAAGAGTGTAATTAAGTAACATATTTGAGAACATAAGAGCATGTAAAGCAATGTCTAGCTGATGTAAAGCTTCTTATATGTGACACTATAATGCGTTCTTCAAACTTTAAATATTTAAAGAACTTTTTATTTGGTTTATAGCTTAAGATAGTTTTTTTTATAATTTTTTTTAAGTAATAATTTTTATATTGCACTCGTTTGATGGTAATCTATTTGGGGAGACATACTATATCGTCAGCATATGTTTGACCGTTGAATTAAACGTTTTAGCCTCAGGATGGGCCTTTGGAGTTTTAGCTTACGACTTCTAAAATAAGGCCTAGTATGATTATAAGTAGCAATGGGGTTAGCTCACATCCTTGCTTGTTCCACTTAATGTGGGCCATTATATTGAAGGGTGAAGATCATCATCTAAAGATATTACTTCATGTCCAACTGAATCTCTTTTATTGTCATTAAATTTCCATGGCAATTGTATGGGCATTATGACATTTATAATCACTTTTGATTCTTATCTACTCAATTATAATTAAAAACAATTAAGAAGCATTAGACAACAGCAACAGTTCTTATTTCCCAAGAAAAATGTGTGGGAATATTTTTCCAATTATAAGTGTTCTTTAGAAATTTATTACTTGATTGGTTTTTTCTTAATAATTTATTAAAACTAAGCGACACAAATAAGAATGATGGCGAACGACTATATGATACCATACGCCACGAGCAATTTAACAATCCTGTTGTCAAATGTTACATTGGCTACCAAAGTATTCTTGCGATATTGTTTATAGTTCTGCGAAGTATGTAACCTATGTGAAGCTCCATCTCTAAAGCTGATATGTTCAAAATCACTTGTAGCTTGTCATTTATCATCCAATGGGCAGGAATACTTATCTCTATGGGAAGTAACGATCAACGATTAATGAAAGTTAGACCATTTGATGTTGTGTTTTATCCCGGATAGTACAAATAAAGTAGTCGCTGTAGTCTAGTAGGTAGTGTGTTGGCTTATTAGACTGAAGGCCCGAGTTGAAATCCCAGATCAGACATCAAAATGAAGATAGGAAGAAATATTTCTTCGGTGATTTTCTCTCACTAGATTTCTGGAAAAAACTCTGAGAGTAAATAAAATTGCGTTGAAAAATATGTTGTTCGGAGTTGACTTTAAACTGTAGGTCTCGCCACTCATATATAAAATTAATACACCCTACATAAATGGTGTGAGAATCTAGGTCGTAATCCTGACTGAAGGGTAGTAATGGCCAATTATGTATGTAGTACATCCACACTGGTACACTGGAGTTTCGTTTTTACACCATTCAACAGTGAACTTGTTTACAAATTATCGCATTGAGTAATCTAACAACAAACATCAGCATAAAAAAAAATGATAAACAAGTAAACAAAAATACAACCAGAAACGCTAAAGGAATAATGAATGTAAACAACGATATTTATATTTATAGAGATTTGGAGAAGACCAAGTTATCCGTCAGACTCTTTACTCTGCCATATAAAAGGCAACGCAAAGAAGATGCGCTGCGTTTAAAGAGAATGAATACTCTCTTTGAAGATCTATGTTACAAAGACAATGAAACAATTTTAGAATAAAAATAACGGCAAATTTATTAATGTACATTTGCTTTTAATGTACCGTTTCTTGTGATGCTCACTGTATATCCAGGAGAACATAAAAACTTAATTTGTATTCTTTACCCAAGGCTTCAAGGGTCTTAGCTGCGCTAATGTATCAAAATTTTACTTCAATATTTGTACTTACGGAGTAATAACTTAGCATTTAATTTGACATTATTTTCTTAAATTTCTTTGGCAGCCAAAGATCGATTCATATATGACCGTATAGTGACTAAAATACCGCAAAAACTTTTTACATGACTCAATAAATTTTTATAGCTTTTTCCTTAGTTGTGTAAAAGAAACAAAAAAAAAAAAAAATTATGCTTCAGAAAAACAAACAATCAGTTTGAAAGGAAATCCATTTAATTTGATTTGAAAGCATTTCCCACGAATTTCCTACAAAACATTTTTCCAAAGGAAAAAGCAAATGAAAAGCTACGGAAAGTTTTATTTTATTTTTATCCCATTTTTTAAGTCAACAGGAAGAAATAACTAAAAAGAAGTCAACAAAAACATTCTAAACACGCATTCATCAACCATCCACTGAACCGCTTAAAGTTTTAGCATCAATGGAGTTTAAAAATAAATCTTCATTGGGATTTCATCAGCATTGGGAAATCAATAGGCGAAATGATCTAGAAGAAACCGAATGATATGATAATAGTGGGTATTTTATAAAACAGAATGGAGAGCCAGGGCCACGAAAAATTTAACAGGAATAAAATTTTTAAAACCAATTCAGGAATCAGGTGAATGGGTACATGAACAAATAAAATTTATTGATTTTGAGACGATGCCAATTCAAAAGAGAGAAAGATCCAAAAGCGCCCAATAAGTCATAAAAAAATCACTCCTTGGTGTGGATTTTAAGTTGGCAAAGTTCATCGGCTCATATTTTTTTGAGAAGGCCATAACTTTCAACGGTGAATACCCTAGATCGATTATTGCCAACTTCTTATAATTTGACTTAGAGTAAGTGGTCACCAATAAGGACGGTGCTACGGGTTATACAGCTACATACATACATAATTGACCAATATAATCTATCAGTCAGAATTACGACCTAGTTTTTCACACGCCTCCGAACGACAGAGTTTTTTGAGACACTTTTAATGCTGTAAGGAAGTAGCTACAGAAATATTTTTTGCATTTTTCGTTTTGATGGGGATGTCTGACATGGAGTTTGAACCATGACATCACGTCTAACAAGCTAACTCACTACATACGAGACTACGATGACTTCCATAGATCCTTAATTACCAATTCCTTTTAACCTATATGGAATGATTTGTAAACAAAGACGGCTGTACATGCCAAACAAGTCGTGTCTCATTGGATATTCCGCACGAACGATTAAATAGCATGGTCATCTCACATGCAGGTGATGCTAATGGGCCACTGAGGTCGTTCGATTTGGCAAAGTTAGATTTTTTCTTGTGTTATTTTCTTATGTAACCACAACAGTCCACATAATCAAATTAAGCCATGTGATCTGTCAAATATAGTATACATTAGCGCCAGAGTTACGAACATTTTGGATGCCTTCTATCCAGAGAAGCTGTGTTATGTTCCACACGCAGTGGAACGTATGAACAATTTTAATGATACCTCTTATAAGAAACTATTTTCTTATACAGATAAAACCTAAAATAAGGCCAAGAAAGTAGCTCATTCCCATTAGAGCTCAGCATTCAATCGTTTTTCGCTACTCAGAAGCACTCAACAATATTGAAATTTAACTATGTACTCTGATTCATTCATACACGCTACAATATTGATTTATAAGTACATGTTGCAATGAGTACGCCTACAAAGTTGACATCAAACTCATACCTTTCGAAATATGTTTGATTCATAGACAGAGCAGCAAGCAGTGCAAACACACAACCTTCTAGCAAGTATTTCAGTGTTCGTACACGATTCGTATTTACTTTGTGATTTGCGAATATGTTGATTTCTGGAGCAACATCATACGTGTTGGTTGTTAAGTATGAATACTAATGAGTACTTCGAACTTTTAATATGAGTAGAGGAGGTTCCATGGTATTAAAAAAAATAAGTAATGCGCATAAGTATCGGAAATTATGAAAATGATTCGGTTCTACTCAACTGTTTTGAATACTCATTGCTGATTTCTAATTCCCATTGAGTTTGTAGATGGAAAATAAAAATTTCGTTTGTTACATAATAAAAAAATATTATTTTTTATTCAAATAAAATTAAATCTAGAAATAATTTATAATACTTTTACTTAAAATGTATGTCCTATCACATACGAACATAATCTTAAAATTAATGGCTTTCTGGATGGGCAGGATATTTTCTTAAAATTCTAATTTAAATATCGACATTAATGATATTCTTATCCAACAATAGTCTCTCTATCTGTTCCCTGCAAATAGAAGAATTTTAAATAAGGCGTTAATAAATATTTTCTATACATTTTTCGAATTTTAAAGACAATAAATAAAATTGAATGTGGTACATACAAATGTTTTAGAAATTAATGTCAAATGGAATCAAAAGCTTAAGCAATGAAAGCCACATAATGTTTGCGACAAATCAATCAATCAATAAAGAAAAGTTATAAAAATAAAAAAAATATAAAACTGGCCACTGAATAGTTTTTACGATTGAAACACAACCCAGACAAATAACAGACAGCCAATACAACTTAAATGTCAACCATGTCGTTATTAACATTCTCTTTAAGAGTATTGCGTTGGAGATAAAATAAGAGATTTTTTTTTAATTGTTTGTCTACATTTTGGCATACAAAGAGAACATCAAAAAAAAATATCCTTAAAAAGAATCCTAGTAGAAGTACTATTAAAAGGATTACGAAAACGAGAGGAAGGAAAACAATCTCACAGCCTCACAGTTGTAACCAAAAACTTTTGCAAAAAAAAAAATAAACAAAAAAAGTGAACATTTGTAATGGAGAATTGAAAAAAATGGCCCAAAACAAGAACTGAGTCAGGAATCATAACAAAAACAAGCTGTTGGTGTTGAATCTATTTCAGCATAAAATTGCTAAAATACGGCAACAACAAAAAGCAGTGCTATTAGAAACACGGAATAATTGAAATATGCTTTTAATGGAGATTAAAAACACTATTTCAGAGGTAAAAACAAAAATAGAACACTTTCGTCTAGAACTGATACTCTACAAAACACTCATCATTCCCGTGCTTCTTTATGGCACAGAGGCGTGGTTATTATTATGCAGCAGCCTTAAAAGTATTCGAGAGAAAAATCCTACGTAAGATCTTCGATCCACTGCGAGTTGGCGATGATTTCAGCATTCGAGACAACAGTGTATGTATGTATGAGCTCCTCAACGATATAGGTTGTACATCGGGTGCGGAAATCATCGCTAACTCACACTGGACTAAAGATCTTGCGTAGAAATTTTCTCCCGATTATACTTAAGGCTGCAGCCAGAGCTTAATAAAGTTTATGCCTCTGGGCCATAAACAAGCACAGAGAGGATAAACAGCTTGAATAATATTAATTTTATTCGAATGGAGGAGGACGCTCCGCCGAGACGAGTATTTGATACGGAGATCTGCGGAAGTTGCGGAAGTAGATGACCTTCTTTGCGTTGGAAGAACAAAATCGAGGAAGCCCCGTCATCGATTGGTGTGACCAACTGGTGTGGGTACGAGAGTAGCAAGGGCGCCTGGAAATATGTATAAAGGCAGGCCCTCTTTCCTTTCTCCTATAAACTCTCTTTCCTGTATTCCAACCCAGTGAATTGGATGAATAGGGGTCATCCCCTGTGGGTTGGTTTCCAAAAACACAAAAAAAAAAAAATGCTCAGAAACTATTTAAAAACACATTTTAACAGTAAATAGCTGTGAAATATATGTCTAGAATAACAGCCGCTCTATTAATCAATGGATAGGCATGGACCCTATTAAGCACTAATGCAGTCGCCTTGAGAGTATTCAAGAGAAAAATTCTACGTAAGATCTTTGGGACGTTTCATTCAAATGGAAGGGGATAATCAAATAGTCGGCGTGTTGGCTTATTAGATGTAAAGTCTGGTTCCCAGATCGGGCATCAAAACGAAATATGAAAATACTTTTTTCATGACAGAGGTCACTGTAAGTGTATTCGCTTTAAAACTTTTTAAAGTACTTTAGTTAAATATGACAACAAATATGAAAGCAAATTAAAGGTCTAATTAAGTGTTAAGTGAATAGCATTTCAGTGAAAAGGTTCAATGGAAAAAAGAAAAATACTAGAATCATTCTTCGTAGTCTAGTATGAAGTGTATTGGCTTATTAGAGACGAGGCCATGGTATAAACCTCAGATAAACATTGTGATCGATCATCAGATGACTGGCAAAACTCTGAGAGTAAAATAAACCTGACATGAAAACATTTTTTCAAAATCTGTCGTTCGGAGACGACGTTAAATTGTAGGTCACGCCACTCACGTATAAAATTAACGCATGCAATATGAATGGTGTGAGAATATAGGCCGTAATCCTAGCTGAAGTGTTGTGATGTATGTAATGCATAATTCCCTCGATTTACGTTGTTTCGATTAACGTCGTCAAAAATTTTGTTTCCATCAACTTCGATTTGCGTCGTCAATCGATTTACATCGCGTCTGTTGTTTATAAACAAAATCAGGGGAATTCCCTCTTAAACAAAAATTCAATACATAGAATGAAAATTTAATTATTTTAATTTTTTAAATGTACATACAGAAATGCATCTGATAGAATGAGTTTCGATTTACGTCACCTTTTTCCGGAACATTTTACGACGTAAATCGAGGCAATACTGTAATCAAATACGATGAATTCGTTTTGAAAAATATTACAAACTATTCAAAATCATGTTAAATTTTTTACACAAAATGGAAAACCCTGAATTTCTGTTTAAATTTGTTCTAGTTTTGTAAAGGTTTCAGTTACAGCAGCTGACGGTTAATGTTGCACAGTAAATTTCATAATTATTGCCAAAAAGAGACGAACGAATTTGTTCGAGCAAAATTTTAATTTTTCCAGAGTTTTGTTTTGTTGGGTTCTGTTTAGAAAAGTTTTTAATAGAAGTTTACAATCAAGTTTCTAGGTTACCTTGGATAATTAACAACGTTCTCACAATAAGTTTTTCCCATCTTGGCACAGAAAAGTTTGCCACCCACACCCGTTTGTTTTAATTCCATATTTTCCGTGCCAAAGGCAATGCAAAATAATGTTAAAAACTAAAATGAAAACGAACATAAAAATAAATTCTAAAATTAAAATGGAATTTAAATTAATTAACAAAAAAAGAAAACAAAAAATAATTGCAGCATCATCTTTTCCAATTTTCCAATTTACAATTAAAAAATTTTAAATTTTTTTTCACACTTTTACACTTTCATAGTTTAACACTTTCCCACTTACCAAACAAATCAAGTGTGTTAACTTTAGTTTATTCATTTCTATTTTGTATTTTTGTTTGTATTTTTATAGTTTTTTTTTGTGGTTTCTAAAAATTTTTAAATAAATTTCTTGTTTTACGTTTGCTTGTTGTCTTTTTGTTATTTTAGTATTACGTTTCGATCAACAATTAAAACAACAACAACAAAATTAAGTATGACTCTTCACTGTGAATGAATTTGAATGAACTGCTCTTTCCAATAAGCTCGGTTCAATATTTATACGGCTATTATCAGCAATGACTACTGATAAGTAATTGAATTCAATAACGTAAGTAAATAATATATTCAAACGTAAATATGTATGTATGTATATATGTATGTGTGTACATACAAATATATTCTATTTCATCGATAGTATTAGTCATTAACGATAATTTGTTCTGTATTTAAAATAATAAAAACAAATTTGACGTACTTGTAGAGTCAACTGATTCTAAAATCAGAGATTAAAAATAATTTTTTTTAAATTAAAGAACAAAATTCATTTTATGAATAAACGTGTATACGAGGTCAGTTAGCAAGAACAGGTTATTTATTGAATCTATAGGCATTAAATGTATAAAAAGTACATTTCAGTTTATAAGCCAAGCTTTTCTATACTAACGGCTGAAATAGATACCAGAAATGGGGCAAAAAATGTTAAAAGCTGTTAAGTATAAAAAAATTGGCTTACGATTGAAATCACTACTCAAATCGCTCTTTTTTGCTTTACTTACTTACTTACTTAAATGACCATTAACAACCCAATTAACAGATTTCGGGCTGGCGTCTCTACTTCTTCTGTGCCGACGCCAGTTGGTCACACCAACCGATAACAGGGTTTCTTCGATTTGATCCTTCCAATGCAAAAAAGATCGCCTTTTTTGCCTACTTGTTGCTTTACTGCCTATTCAAAATCAAAGCTACAACCGTGTCTTAGAGAACTCAGAAGTTAGCCTTGGCGACTATAAATCAAGAGACCCTTGAAAGGAGGATAATAGGCAGGTTTTGAAAATGTAAAACTCACTTCCAGAGCTAAAAACATTTTGAAGCTCCTCATGCTTCTCATGCATACCTAATTGATCATTAGAACCCTTCAGTCAGGATTACGAACACTAGCTTCTCTTACCACTTAAGCTGTAAGTTTTAATTTTATTCATAATTCGACAAATATTTGACAAAACTTTTTATGACAATTTTATTTACTCCAAGAGTTTTTGCCAGAAATCTGTTGAGAGGAAGTCACCGAAGAAATACATACATACACACATACATAATTGGTCAGTACAACCTTTCATTTAGGATTATAAACCTAGTTTCTCACAACGCTTATGTTGTGTGCGTTAATTTTATTCATAAGTGGCGGGACCTACAATTTAAAGTCGACTCCGAACGGCAGATTTTTTGAGAAACTTCCCATGGCAACTTCTTTTTTTCTCTTAGAGTTTTTGCCAGAAAATTGCTGAGAGGAAATCGCCGAAGAAATTTTATCATATTTTCGTTTTGATGTCTGGAATGGGGCTCGCACCCTGGCTTTACGTCTAATAAGTCAACACACTACCCGCTAGACTACGACGACTTCAATGTACTAAAAGGTTTCAAAAATACGGAAATAGCTTTCGATTGGTTTTAATGTTATTGGTGCTATGCAGGGTATTCCAAAACAAAGCTAAAACCGTGTCTGAGGCAAATCAACAGTTAAACTTAATGACAACAAATGAAAAAAAATCCATGAAAGGAAAGCAATAAATAAAGGCTGAAAAGCTAAAGACTTGTTTCTATTGCAAAACATTGTACATTTTCAAGTTACTCTTGCTTCTTTTTAAACTTAAATTTAAGAGAAAATTATAACTATGCAAATTAGTACAGTGTGCATCAAAAGAAAATGTACACTAAGGATAAAATTCTAGCAATCACCAAATGTAACTTTTACCACTTAAAGAGAGTGCTAGAAAAAATTTGGCAAAATATGGAAAATTTTTGCAATTATTTTTCTTTGTTAAAAATTTTAAAAGCCGCTAATGGAACAATTTTAAAATAAAAATAACTGTACTTTAATGTACAGTTTCTTTTGGTGCTCACTGTAGCTGTATGCTATATTAAGTGCTTAACAGAAAATCATTGGTTTATTATAATTATTCGATATTGAAATAGAAAACTGGCTTCTTTTTGAATAAACCTCGTTCATACATACCGGAAAAAAATACATTAGAAATAGCACGTGGAACTATTAAATTTTAAGCTCTCACCAGCAAATAATAATTTTTTTAATAAAAAGTTTTTCAATTATTTGCAATTTTTCAAAATAAAAGAAAATTACAAAAATAAACCTTATCAATGACTTCGAAAGAACAAGAGGAATTAAAAACCCCGATTTTCAGTCTCTATTTATTCAATTTCTGTTTGTGATTCACAAAATTGTTTAATACTGTTATTGGAATTTTTTAATCAAAATTTTAAGAATTTTGTTACAAAAAAATAACATAAATATGGGAACATGATTATGCAAAAATACATTTTTTTTATTTTGCTTATCGGAAATATTCCTAGAATATGGGAAAAGAAATTTAATTTTGAATATAAATTCCCAAGAATTGTTTTTTTTTTTATGCAGAAATAAACAAAACACAAATGATTTAATATTTTTTCCCAAATGAAAATAAAATTAAATATTTCAACTATGAAGAGTCATACTGTGCAATCAATACTCATATTTCGTTGTGGCGATCAATTGATTGTTGTTAGTCATAAAAGTTTGGTAAATTTTTTTGTCCCTATTGATGTCTGGACATTTATTTGTTTATCTCCAGCTGGTGTATAAACCAGCAACACATTTATTGATTCTAAGTATTTAAACATCGTTAAAATAAAACAAATACAGATGAGATATAAAATAAATAAAACAACTGGGCAATACGTTTGAATTTTATTACTAAAAATTGTAAACAATTTCTCTGTCTTCTGCGCTCTTTACTTTCGAATATAGAATTAGAATCGTCGAAATGATGTAAAATTTTGGCGCTTTTATTTTGTATTTTTAATCCCTTTTATTCTGTAGGCCATTCAAATACTGGAAATTAATTAATATTTATTCGTTCAATGGAACGGTGCCGCGCCGTGCCGTGCCACACAATCAACATCAACGAAATTCACTTAAAAATATTATCAACTAAATTGTGCCATGACACTAGGTTAGGTTAGGTCGTAGTGGTAGCTCTGATATCACAAAGCTCACTTGAGCACGCATGGCGGCCCGTTGTAATGCCACGGGTGAACGCAGTCCCTGTACTAACCAAGTTCCGCCAAATCAGGGAAAAGGAAGAAGTTGGTCAGCGCAAGGGCTGCACAGCAAAAGCACGACTACCCCGTGCTGAAAAACCAGCCAGAAAATTTGATGAACGAAGCTGTATCCTTGATATCAATAGATGATAGCTCCGTTAAGCTGACAAGGAATGGGAAGCCAAATAACCTATATCTGCACCTAGCAAGAGACGGGCACTGGCAAAGAAAGTGAATGGCACTTTCCTCTTCCTCAGCGGACCTGCATCCACTGCAGAAGTCATTAAAAGGGAACCTCATTCTCTCGGCGTGTCTTGCCATGTCATGACACTACAAAAAATTCCTTTTTGCATACAGAATAATAATTTTTTCTAAAATTTGTGTGTACATTTCTAAAATGTCAACAATTATTTGAATATCATTTCATTCATATATTTTGTGTTGAAAGCAAAATCAAAAAAAGAGCAACACAACTGAAATAGAATAAAATCTGGAACGCATTTCAAACGATTTGAGTGCATTAGACACATCTTTTGTCATTTCCAAGACTATCGTCGCCTTATCTATTGTGAGTTAAATTAATAAAGTATTAACACTTTATAAAAAGGAAACAACTTAAATATTTATATTTTTTAAATTGTATTTTTATATTTTTATTATATTATAATATACACTTCATGAAATGATGTCTAAGACTAAACTCATTATTCTATTTACCAGTATTTATATTAATTCTATATCTTAAAACTAACCGTTAAACAATAACAAATAAAATGATAAATTAAAATTAAAACCATAATGAAAGAAAGAAAGAAAGAAATAGAAGAAAGGTGAAATTAAGGTTACGATCTAGAGGAAGGTCAAGAGAAGGATAAAATAAGGAGAACTTATAAGTAAATAGAAAGTAAATAAAAGTGGCGTGATGTTGTTTTCAACGATCGAAAGACAATATTTAACTGTAATTTAATAAATAACAAATTTAGATAAAGTGATGTTGTTGGCTATTTAAAAAAGGAATGTTACTGAAGTACAAATAATTTAAAGGTCAAATGAAGTCAAATAAAGAGAAATTCATTATTTAAATATGTAAAAACATAAACAATTATTATAATATATAACTCGCCTCTCCTTATTAAATTCGAGTCCCTGCGAATTTGCATTAAAATTAAATACTTTCCTAAATTTACTTATATTAATTATAATTTTAATTATCAACTATAAAACTTAAAACATATTCGGATGAAATGTATATATTCTTATTTATTATATTAGTAATTATATAAGATTCAAACAATTTTATTTTAAAACTTACATATTATTATTTTTACTTTTTCTTAAAAACTATTTTCTACTTTCCTTTTTACATTATAACGAACGAATAGTTTTCCAAATTTTAGTCTATAGACCGTAGTGGCCGCCGAAATTGGGCCATGTCTACTTTATTTGGGTTGCTGTAGTGATATCTATTATATCTTTTGGCAGTTTTCTGCCTTCCAGCATAAGGGTTCCTAGTATATAAATTTGAGTTCCGTAAATCTATGTTTATTTGTTCCCTCTTTGTATTTTGTCTGTCGATTGCCTTTCTTTTGTAAGATTCTGTTCTTTCCTTAATTTCCTTTAAATTCAAATCTACTTTATTTATAAAATCTATCGGTTTCAATTTTGTTGCGCTATGAATTGTACTATTATAGAAATGAATTGCCTTCAATACTAACTCTTCCGAATCATTAATTCCCTCAGCATTCTTTAGTATCCTTATATGTTCCAATAATGTCAAGTGCAATCTCTCCACGTCTGAATTACCAGTATGGGAATTAGGGGTAGTAAAATGAGTGTTTATATTATTTTCCCGACAGAATAGTTTCATTAAGGCATTGTTAAATTCATTGTCCATAACTAATTTCTCGGGTTTACCTAAAAATGCAATTCGCTCCTCAATTTTGGATTTAACTGTAACCATGTTCCTATCAGTCAGTTTATGTGCAGTGGCTAATTTTGTAAATTTGTCTATTGTCGTTAAAAAGTAAGTTTTTTGTACGTGAAAAATGTCGATATGTACTATTGAGTTTGGTTTGTCTGGAGTTATTGTGTGTTGAAATTGTTTGTTAATTGGTTTCCTATCATATTTGTTCTCATTACATATTCCGCAACTATTACAATATCTATTTATAAGTTTATACAATCGCGGGTTAAAATATTCGTCCTTCAATTCCTCATAATTCTCCTGAATTCCTCTGTGGTTACCTTTTAAGTGAATATCGTTTATTATATTTACTAAAGATTCCTCTGATTCAATATCATTTGCAATTTTAGTACATCTGACAAAATTTAAATTTTCATTATTAGAAAACAACTCAGATAACTTATCCTTTATAATATTATATCCGCTGTCGTCCTCCGAATGTATTCCAACCTTTCCCTTTTTCAATTCTCTCCTAAACAAATCATTAAGATAATGTGCATTACCCAAATCGCCCTCGGACACATATATTATCCTATATTTTCCAAATAGTGTCTTAGTCTCCTTATCTTTCTTTTTCCCTATTCTTATCTGTGTTCTATATTTATTTACAATTCTATCTACCACGTAAAAATTTCCTTTCAAATTATCGTTCTCATTTCCAACGGAACTCGTACATGTATGATTCAACTGAACCCTGCTAAGAAAATCAGCAACTTTGTTTTCCTTTCCCTTAAGATATTCAATGTCGAAATAAAACTCATCCAACAGAATTTTCCACCTAATTATCCTTGAGTTTGGATCCTTTAGTGAATAAAGCCACTTCAATGGCTGGTGGTCCGTTTGTACCAAAAACTTCCGACCGTAGAGGTAAGACCGATAATATTTTACGGCCCACACAATAGCCAGTAATTCCTTTTCCAAAGTCGAATAATTCTTTTCATGGCCATTTAAGGTCCTGCTGGCGTAACTTACAGGTTTGCCCTCTTGGCTTAACACTGCACCAATGGCCAGATTACTCGCATCAGTAGTTAACACAAATCGTTTATTAAAATTAGGGTAACATAGTAAAGGTGGATTTATCAAAATTTTCTTCAACTTTTCAAATGCCTCAATATATTCTCTATCATTAATATCAATTTTACTGTCCTTTTTCAAATATTTAATTATAGGGCTAGCCAAAAACGAATAACCTTTAATAAATTTCCGGTAATATCCGGTTAAACCTAAAAAGGATTTAATTTCTCTTACGTTTTTCGGCAACTGTAAACTTTGTATTGCACTAATTTTTTCCGGATTTGGTTTTATACCCTCATTTGTTATAATATGACCAAGAAAATCTGTTTCTCTAGATAAAAATTTACATTTATCTATTTGTACCTTTAAGTTGTATTCATTTAGCCTATCAAATATTTTCCTTAAACTTTCAAAATGTTCAGTAAGAGAAGTGGAAAAGACTAATATGTCATCCATATAAATAATACAAATTTTATTAATATAATCAGCCAGAACATAATTAAGCATTCTTTGGAATGTGGCAGGGGCATTCTTTAAGCCAAATGGCATTCGAATAAATTCAAAATGTCCTTTTGAAGTAGAAAATGCCGTCTTCTCTATATCATTTTCATCCATTAAAACTTGATGAAATCCTTTCGCAAGATCTAACGACGAAAAATATTGCGCTCTTCCTAGTTTATCAAATAATGATTCTATATTAGGCAGCGGAAATTTATCATCCACTGTCACCTCATTTAATTTCCTAAAATCTATAACTAATCTGTATTTTTGTTCCTCCAAATCATTGGACTTTTTCTTCACTATCCATAGGGGAAAATTGTATGGTGATCTACTCGGCCGTATTATATTTTGCTCTAACATATCGTTAATTTGTCTTTCTATTTCCTCTTCTAAAATTTGGGGGTGTCTATAGTTTTTAATGTAAATCGGTTTATCTGATGTTGTTATTATCTTATGCTCCACACAAGATGTGGTGGTTAATTTCTGACCTTCAATATAAAATGTCTTCCTATATCTATATAAAAACTTAACCAGTAATTTTTCCTCTTCCTCATTTATATTGGGTGGAATCAAATCCTTAAGTTTATCAATTTCAAATTTTTCCAAATAGTTTATATCTTCATAAGAAATATTTAATTCGTTCCCAAAAATTGATATTTTAGTGCCATTTATAAAAAATGAATTACTTCCAAAATCGATCATCGCTCCAAATGGACGCAAAATGTTTATTCCGATTATGCAATCAAAATTCTTATTCGTAAAATTCGTAAGTTTAATGGACATTGTGCTATCATTCCCCTTGAACTCTTTGGGCACATTAACTATAACTTCTTCCGTAATAATATTATTGCCAACTAAAGTGTTCAGTAACAATGGTTCCTGCAACTTTCTTCTAATTCCTATTCTAGAAAAAAAATCATAGTCTCCAAGGGTAGTTGCAGCACCACTATCGATCAAACACCTGGTTTTTCTATTATTAATTGACAATACTATTATTGGTAGTGATAATTTGGAGGCCGTACATGAAAATTTCCCGCTGCGTTAATTGTGTCTACTTCCATAGGCTCCTGATTTCTCCTGTAATTATTTTGTCCGAAATTCCCCTGATTAAAAACTGAATTCTGCTGCCTTCTGTTACTATTGTACGAATGGTCTTCATTGTCCCTAAAATTCCTGTTACTATTGTCATAATTGTTTGTTCTATTCTGATGACCATTCTGAGTATAATTTTCCCTTGAATATTTTACAGGTTGAAAATTATTCCTGTAATTAAAATTATTATCTATATTTCTATAACTATTATTTGGAAAACTCGTTTTTCTATGATTAATTAATTTAATATCTTTAAGAATATTATTTTCTAAACAAAAAGAGTATGACTTACTTATGGATTTAATATTATTTTGAATTAATAAAGTTTTTATATTAATTGGCAAATAATTTGCAAATATGTCAAAAATTAATAATTCATTATTATCTGGAGAATATGAAGAATCTGGTTCTAAATTATATTTTCTATTCATTAAACATAAAATATTATTTAATTTTAAATGCAACTCTTCAATATCCCTAGCCTCTACATTTAACGCATCAGTTCTTAGATTAAAAAAGCTTCTTCTTACCCCGAATTCTTCCTTTAATTTTCTAATTATATCATCCCATGTGGGATTTACCAATGCCTCTGCTGCCTTCAACGCCTTACCTTGCAGCCTATTACTTAAAACAGCTTTAATAGTTTCCTGATGCTCCACTGGCGTCAGTTGTAGCACAGTCCTTACGTCCCTCAAGTAATTTGACAATGTGTAGTCGTTGCTTCCATTAAAAGCTGGCAGACTTCTGGCTTCATGAAGACTTTCTGCTAATGTTAACGCCATGATTATTTAATTTTTTTCGATTTGGTGTCTTTTTTATTTTCGAAATATTTATTGCAATAAAAAA
Organism: Sarcophaga peregrina; assembly: GCA_014635995.1. Classification (NCBI taxonomy): domain Eukaryota; kingdom Metazoa; phylum Arthropoda; class Insecta; order Diptera; family Sarcophagidae; genus Sarcophaga; species Sarcophaga peregrina. The sequence goes on along the minus strand of CM025792.1, from coordinate 99,281,617 downwards.
AATTTTTTTTTTTTTTCGTGTTTTTTATTGCAATCTAAACTTGGATTTAAATTTTTTGTTTTGTTTGGAATTAGTATATAATATATATTTTTTTTTTATATATTTTTTAAATTTCTTTTTCAAGTCTCAAATTATGTAAATGTTTTTCCTTTTTTTTTTTCTTTTTTTTTATGTTTTAGTTAAATATATATTTTGTTTCACAGTCTCCTCTGTTAGTTTTAATTTTAAATATATTTAATTATTATTTAAACATAGATTGTTTTCTTGTTTGGATTTAATTGTTTTTTTTTTTATTTATTTATTTTTTTTTATTACATATATATATATATATATATATAAATATTATATTCATAATTTCTGAAGTTATTTCTGTTATTCACATTTATAACGTTCACTTTACCTTATGTTCATATATATATGATTTTCATTTATTTAATATTTTGTATTTCATTTAAGTATATTTTTCCTTATACGAAATTATATATTTTTTTCTGTTTTTATTTTATGTTTTAAGTAAATAATTATTTATATTTATTTAATAATTTTAAGGTACCATTGCTTATTAATAATAATATTTGTTTGTTACTTTTTTGTAGTTTTTTTTTTTATTTTACTTTTCACTTATTTAATTTTAATTTGGGTTCGCATTGGTTAAAAAAAAATTCAACTCTTTATCACTGGATATGTTTTTACAAAACATATCCCATCCTCGTCGCCAGTTAAATTAATAAAGTATTAACACTTTATAAAAAGGAAACAACTTAAATATTTATATTTTTTAAATTGTATTTTTATATTTTTATTATATTATAATATACACTTCATGAAATGATGTCTAAGACTAAACTCATTATTCTATTTACCAGTATTTATATTAATTCTATATCTTAAAACTAACCGTTAAACAATAACAAATAAAATGATAAATTAAAATTAAAACCATAATGAAAGAAAGAAAGAAAGAAATAGAAGAAAGGTGAAATTAAGGTTACGATCTAGAGGAAGGTCAAGAGAAGGATAAAATAAGGAGAACTTATAAGTAAATAGAAAGTAAATAAAAGTGGCGTGATGTTGTTTTCAACGATCGAAAGACAATATTTAACTGTAATTTAATAAATAACAAATTTAGATAAAGTGATGTTGTTGGCTATTTAAAAAAGGAATGTTACTGAAGTACAAATAATTTAAAGGTCAAATGAAGTCAAATAAAGAGAAATTCATTATTTAAATATGTAAAAACATAAACAATTATTATAATATATAACTTGTGACAGTATTTGTTTGAGTGAGCAAATATTGTTATTATAAACAGAGCCCTTTCCTATGGCTACGTAGTCCTATATAAGTTATATTCTTTCTGGCTATCTACCCAAAGATATATAAATACATAAGGCCTATACATACTTACAACATAATTAGTCTTTACAACCTTTTAGTCGGGATTACAACCTAATTTCTCACACCACCTAAGTTGGGTATGTTAATTTTATACATGAATAGTGGGACTGAACGGCATTTTTTTTCAGAGTTTTTAACAAAAATCCAGATGGCTGACCTGAGGATTTGAACCGTGGCCTCATGTCTAATAGGCCAACACATTACCTACATAAGACCAATTGTGTTTCCAGATTTCCAGTTTTACATTTTTCCTTAATCTCGGGAACCGTTTTGAGTTTTTGATGAACTGAGATAAATCTGTCATGTAGTAGACATAACGTAGGACATACGCCCAAAAGGAAACAGTTCTCTCTGTTTCCTAAGCTTTACAATCCCAGCAGGTGTCATTTGCCAATTGTACAAGACCAAATCAATTTTCATTAGAGCCTAACCTATAATGGAATGTTAAAGTTAAGCCAAATTTACTGCGTTGTTCGGCATGCAGTGGAAGCTGTCTATCTGGCGTTGCCAACAGCCATTATGTTAAAATTTTTTCGTTAAAAGATTTTCCACATCATACTGTCGTGAATAATTCTAGATGTAGTACTTTGCATTGCCTAGATGGGACAATTTTGTCCCTGACCCCTTTGTCCGTGACCCCTAGCGTCTTTAAAATTTTTGCTAAAGCAATATACCGTCTAGCACGTCATTATCTTGAAATACAGTGCTTTGGCAGTCGCCTGGCTAACAGAAATCATGACAATACTTTTTTTGGAGATCTTACTGCCGTGAATAATTCAACAACGTTCGACCTGCAGCGGAAGTTACCCATCTGGAGTTGAAGGAAGACATACCAGTTTAAAATTTTTACTAAAGCAATATACGGTCTAGAACGCCATTATCTCGAAATATTGTGTTTTGCCAGCCGCATGGCTAACAGAAATGATGACACTATTTATCAGACCGTTTACGCTGCGAATTCAGTAAAAATTCAGTCAGTAGTGCGTGAAGACTCGTGAGTCAGAAGAAATACAGTCAGTCTTGTGTGAAGGCACGTTGTGTGGCAAGAGAATAATTGTAGTTTGGAGATCTCTGTGATAAAGATCTGTAGAAAAATTCTTATCGTGTACGCGGAAGGAGTGTGAAAGAAAAATAGCAATTATAGTAAATTGTTATTGTTTAAGTCAAATCGTTAAAGGAATTGTGTGTACAATAAAGTATTGATTTAAAACTAAACACATATTAAATTTTATTTTATTTGTAATCTGCAAACTCATATTTTTCACGTTTTTAAAAGGGTAAAAACGTAAAAATATCATTTTCGCTTGCTGTCTTCTTTAGTTTTATTTTAAGTAATCTAATCTACTTAAATATCATGAATATTTTTTTTAAATTTTAATTAACAAGGGTTTGCTTTTGTTCCTTGTAACAATTATGGTCGTTATAATGGCAACGTTTTCTTTTGCATCAATTAAAGCGTTTAAATATGATTAAAACAGTATTTGTGATAAAAATCTAACGCAAATACTCACGCATTTACTGTATAAATACATATTCTATCATAATTTATAATAAATTTAAAAAGTTTTATTATATTTGCAGAAAAAAGTTTCCTTACGATGATGCTGATGATGATGGTTATCTTAATTACGTTGACGTAGCAGCAATATTTGGCGCATGTCAACTTTCAACTTTGAAACTCTTATATTACGTATAAGAGTGAAAAAGGTTTTAAGTTTTTATAACAATGAAGTTAAATTTGTTTTTCTTAAGGATGACCTTCAATGTCGTAAATTTATTTAAAAACTGATGTTTTTTTTTCGTTTCATTCAAAAGGAAGAAAAATGAAAATGTTTGGCTCATCATGTATGTTTTATGGAAAATGTGGCCATCCAATGGGTTAAGTATTCTTGGTAAAATACGAATTCTAATCGGTAAAAATCCATTAATGAGCAAATGAACATTCTTTTCTAGACGGAAGCCTAGATGGAGAAGCGTTTGGACTTCACACAATCACAATTCAGATTTATTTTTAAAATATCAAACAACATCACTACGTTTTAATATACATGCGTACATAATTAGTTCTTACAACCATTTAGTCAATATTACAACCTATTTTCTCACACCACTTATGTTGTGTCAATTTCTTATTACATGAGTTTCGGCCGCTACGGTTTTAAGTCAACTCCGAGCGACAGATTTTTAAGAAATTTTTCATGGCAATTTTATTTATTACTCCCAGAGTTTTCCTCTGCTGAGAGGAAATCGCCGCAGAAATACTTTTTAAATTTTGTTTTGACTCGAACCCTAGCTTTACGTCTAATAAGCCAACACACTACCTACGATACTACGGCGACTTCAACATAAGTGGTTCTTACAACCATTTAGTCAAGATTACAACCTATTTTCTCACACCGCTTACATTGTGTGTTAATTTCTTTTTACATGAGTGACGCAAGCTGTAGTTTTAAGTCAACTCCGAGTTACAAATTTTTGGAAAACTTTTCATGGCCATTTTATTTACTCTCTGAGATTTTACTAGAAATCTACTGAGAGGAAGACGCCGAAGAAAATTTTTTTTCTTGTTTTCGTTTTGATGTCTGACCAGCAGCTTGAAACGCGGCTTTGTCTGTTTAATACAATTTTTTTTCTCGTATCTCTTGTTAATCTAATTTATTGTACACTTGATGGTATTTGCATAGGCTTGAAACCGAATATCCACATTTTACAATCACTGCTAATCACTCTCTATTCACATTGAATTACACCAACTGAAAGTAAATATTTTCCTAAAAATGCTTCATAAATTCGATGAAATCAATTCAGTTGCATAGATTTTTGTGTTATTCAATCACACAATGGTTAGCTAATAGCTAATGAACATACTAAAATACCGAAATACATGCACATACGTAAAGGAGACAATCGTGCAGATCAAGTTACCCCCATGTGTAGTTATTTTAAAAATTTTGTTTTCAATTCCAAATTGATGGAAAGCCTTTCGTTAATAGTGTTGTATTTAGTAACATATAGTGAACGTCAAAAGAAACTGTACACTATGGATAAAATTCTAATAAACACAAACTACTTGAGGAGAGTGCCCGAAAAAATTTGACAATATTTCGAAATTTTTTTGTATTTTTCTTTCAATTTTAAAAATTGCTAATGAAAATAAAAATTGTTAATTAAAATAAAATAAAATAACGGTAAATTATATATGTACAGTTTCTTTTGGTGATCACTGTATATTTCAATAACACTTGAAACAAACAAAACATTACAACATAATTTTCAAATCGAACTGAATTGCCAATTCATAGGCTTAATAACTGCCTCTTTCTCTGTATTATGTCAAGCAGGTCATTTGTCTACATGGGAAAATGAACGATGGAGCATCTGTCAGAGAAAGAGTGGGTTTGTAATTTAACGTGTCTAATTCCATGTCATTAAATTGTATGACATTCTACGTTAACTAATAAATGTTTTACGCTGTAATTATGGGGCGTAATAATAATTGTCATTTTCCATGCCTATGGATGCTTAAATCAAAATTGGTAAAAATAAAAAAATTTAATTTATTTTATGAATAGAAAATTTAAATTTTATGAAAATTATATTTCGATTAAAAAAATGATTTTTGAAATATTAAAGTTAAATGCTTTCACAAGACTATAAAACCAAATTGAATAAGAAATTTATTTCAATTTAAAACATTTTAAAAATGTTTTAACACTTAACCGTTTTACCGCTATACACTCGAGGAAAAATTCGTTGAATACTTTCCTCATTAATCACCATTGAATAGAAGCATTGTATTCATCCTATGGTAACCTCAGCATCATACGGTTTTCCCATTCCTATTTGTATCCAACTGATGATGAAACCAAAGTATCTCTACCGTTTATCAACATTTTTGGACGGTACGGATGTCATAAAGTCTTGACCATATTTCATTTAACCTTAACAATCCCTTAACAGACAGGTGACATCTGCAATAAAAATGTAAAAAATCCATGAGAAACACGGCGTGGCATTTATTTGAAAGAAAAAAGGAAACAATTTTTTTTTAAATGTCTTTTATGTGGTTTTAATAAATCTCCGTTTCTTTTTATCCTGACTAAAGCTAAAATAAAATGTCAAAAAAAAAGATTAGATTTCGTAAGCAAATATTTTGTAATAAAAGTAATGAGGTCTTCAGGCTTGACATTGTTATTTGATTTTTAAATAGAACGAAAACATTTCTATACATTTTGTGAAATGAACATTTATTTTGAGGAACATTTCTGCTTAAACAAACATTCTGGAAGGATGTCTAGGCAAAGTGTGGAAATGATAATCCGTCATTTCTCCGGCTGCCTAACTGATAAGAAAATGTGTTTAAGGTATAAACTTTTATGGAAGTGAAATAAAATTGCTTAGGGATTATCTAAAACTAGGAAGATGTTACTGGGTATCTGCAAATAAGATCCACTAGCCTAGCCTATGATCTCGCCAGAGACAGAATCAACTTGACTATGCCAATAACTTCACATGGCCAAATTGGACATATTGGCCATTGTGAGGAAATTAATTTTGGGACGTCAACCTATGTTAGGTCAATGAGGAGTTCTGCTTTACTGCTAGACTTGATCATCGAAGGATAGAAGGCGCACTAGCCCGATACTCGGACTTGATCATAACGTCATCTCGATCCCAATGGCCGTGCTCACAGGTGTTATGGGAAGACAAGCGGAAAGAATGCAGTTAACACCTAACGATTGCTGCCGTGGGTGCAGATACACTGAGGAAGAGGACACTGATATCCACTTTCTTTGTCAATACCCATCCCTTGCAAAGTGCAGATGTAGGTTATTTGACTCTCCTGTCTTTGTCAACTTGGCGAAGCTATCATCCACAGATGTCAAGGTTCTCTAGCGTAAAGTAGTCGTGCTTTTAATGTGCAACCTTTGGGCTCATTAACTTCTTCCATAATTTGATGGCACTTGGTTCGTACAGGGACAACGTTTACCTACTTACTTACTTAATTGGCCATTAACAACCCTATCAACGGATTTCGACATGCCACAACACATCCTTAAAGCTGCCTCTGCTTCTTGCGCGCCTACGCCAGTTGGTCACACCAATCGATGACAGGGCTGCCCTAATTTGGTCCTTTTAATGGATACAAGATCGCCCTTCGCCAACTTCCGCAGATCCACGCATCAAATACCCGTCTCGCCTGAACATCTTCCTCCATTCGAACGATATGGCCGAACCAGCGCAGCCCTTGCATATTAATACGCTGTACAACGTCTATGTCGTTGAGGAGCTTATACAACTCATTGTTGGTTCGTATGGGGAAATCATCGCCAACTCGCACTGGACCGAAGATCTTATGTAGGACTTTTCTCTCGAATACTCTCAAGGCTGGTGCACATCAGTTCTTAATAGGATCCATGCCTCTGCGAACGTTTACCTATGCTTGTTAAAGTGAGCTTTTGGTATCAAAGTTACCACTACAACCTACTTATTTAGTATGTATTGAAGTCGAATAATTCTATGATTTCGATATGAGGGAAAATCCATTGTATAACAGCATGACATGAATATGAAATTTTATTGAAAAACCTTAATAGATATGTAACCTCTTATTCTAATAAACTTTCTAGCGCCTTAAAGAATTTATGAATTAAATTACTCTTCATGGTATGTTGAGATGTAAAATATCACCCATCATATCGTTTTTCAATTGAGTCAATAGATGCTTTTACTTTTCTAAAGCAAGCAAACAATTATTGCCTTTCCAAAAAAAAAGGGCAGCTGATAAGGAAATCAATTGAATTTGTTATGTCCAAGTGACCAATCAGTTTCCTACAAAACATTAATGCAAACGAATAAACAAATGAAAGTCATCGTCTACGTTTTTATGCATTTTAAGTCGAATAGAATGAAAAATGCAAAAAAAAAATAAAATGAAAGAAAGAGAAAAACAATTAAAACATCCTTAACAACGGCGATTCAGTCGTCATTCATTTATCAGCCAGCAACTGACTCGTTGAAACATGTCTGCATGTCAATGTCAATAGCATTTGAAAATAGATTTTCATTGAAAACCTACACAACAAGTCAACCAAAGGATAGAAGAGACGAATAAGAATATAAAGAATGATCGACAGAAAAATTAAAGAAAACAAAAAGGAGCAATAAAAAGACATTTACAGTGAACTTCAAAAGAAATTCTACATTAAGAAAAATCTATACTTTATAAATTACCATTATTTTTTATTTTAAATTGAAAAAAAACAAAAAAATTTCAAAAAATATTGTCAAATTTTTTTTAGGGCACTCTCCTTAATTGATAAAATTTAAGTTTGTTGATTGTTAGAATTTTATCTTTTGACGCCTACAGTACTTCCAAAACAACACCAGAATAAAACATAATGGTAACCCAATAACCAAAATTGTCAATAATTGCTTGAAGCAACTGAATGAAAAATTGATTTAAAAAAATAAAAATAACAGAAAAAGAAGAAAAATTCCATTGAAAATATTAATTTTGTTAAATTCTACAGCCTATACGACCTTGATCCCCAAATAAACGACATAATCTTTAAAAACGTTTGAATGTCTGTGCAACAGAGAGCACTGAAGCTGAAAGTTTTCATGCATAAATGTGTGTCCCAATGTTCAAACAATAACGATAAATATTTGCTCTACCTCTAGTACTCTAGTACTACCACTGCCTATAAAATTGCTAAACAAACCGCAGGCACTTTGTCAATAGGCTTTTCATTCTAGTTTTTCTTTTTTTTTTGCTTGTTTTTCATTTCCTTTATTCCCAGTGTGTTTATCCACATTTTTATATTCCTACTTTGGTTGTAATGTCGTTCCAGTGAAATGGTAAATATTTTAATTTTGTTCATATTATGTATAACTATCCATACACGAGGGCTAATTGTTAATGTCGAAAAATTTTATTCTGCTAAAGATTTTTTACTAAAAATTTCTTTTAAAATGTAAAACATATAAAGTAAGTGGAAGACGCCTTAGTCTAGTAGGTATTGTGTTGGGTTCGAAACCCCAGATCAAACATCTCCAACAAAACGAAATATGAACAAATTGACTTCCTCTAAACAAGTAAACAAAAATACAATAACAACACTACAAGAATAAACGTAAAGAACGATGTTTACATTTATAAAGATTTCGAGAAGGCGAAGTCTTGACCGTTCGCCTCCAAGAACATTCATCAGACTATTTGCTTTGTAATATAAAAGCCAATGCAAAGCAGGCTACTGAGTTAGTGAATTTCAGTCAGTTTTGTGTGAAGATGTAGTGCGTTTGAATAGAATAATCGTGGTTTGTCTATTTCCATTGCAAAGATCTGTCTAGTAATTGTTATTGTTTATGCAAAGGGTGTAAACAGAGGTATAACAAAAAAAGTTAGTTGTTGTTTACATAAAGTTGTGAACAGTGGTACACAGAATTGTGCGAATAATAAAGAATTTAAATTAAAACTAAACACAACAAATTTCCTTTCATTTTATTTGCAATCTAAGAATATAAGATATTAGAAGTTGTTAATCCAGTAACGAATTTCCTTTATTAAATATAGAGATTAGGAACGAAATTAAAAAGAGAAAAATTTTTAATTATTTATTAATACACTTACGTAAATACTGCTCTGGTATTTCATAACATCCATCTCTGATAGTAGTCTCTTATAATAGATACTTTCTCATTTATATTAAGTGACACACAGTAACATATTATTTTCCTTTATCTTTCTTCGTAATTTCATTCTCTTTAAATTTTTTCTTTTAGATGCTTTGTTTTATTCATTTTAATAAATTTCCTACAAAAATAAACAAAAAAAAAAAAAGAATTGTTAACACAATCTCTAGTTCATGAAAGATTTCTTTCTTGGAGACATTAAATGTGGACACACCCGTAAAATAAATAAACGCCTTGCTGACATTCATTTCAAAGCAAGTGATGTGAAGAAACCGGGTAGGTGGTACTCGGACGTTAACAAACAGTACTTAATCTAGAATTCCAAAGTAAAACCTAATTAAGGAATTATTTTTCAAAAGTCCTAATGAATGTTCCTTCATCTTCTCTGGGGATGGGATTTCTAAGAATTTTTGTAGAGTATTTTAATCAGTATATTGTGAGCGTCAAAAGGAACTATACATTAAAAAAAAAAACTTTACATTGATAAATTACCGCTACTGTGTACAGCGGACCATGTTGAACGAATTTTTGCTCACAAAAATTGAAGTGCAGGAAATTGGCAACATTTGGTTTCAACAGGATGGCTCTACATGCCACACAGCCGAAGCTACACTCGATGTTTTGCACCCTGTTTTTGAAGATCACATTATCAGCCGCAGATCTGATGCCGTTTGGTCAACCCGGAACTGTGATTTTACACCGTTGGACTATTAATTGTGGGGTGCCGTCAAAGATAAGTGTTACGTCGACAAGCCAGAGCCGATTGACGCTTTAGAGGACAATATTCGTGAAGCCATTGGTGAAATACAGCTGCACACAATCGATAATGTGCTTAAAAATTGGACCGATCGTGTAGGCTACTGCATGACTGCCCGAGGCAGCCATTTGAATGAAATTATTTTCCATTATTAACCGGAAGGATTGTACTTTCAAATAATAGAAGAAATTTGAGAAAATATTCAGTAGTTGGTTTTTAAAGCATTTTCAAAAAAAAAGTTATTTGGCGTACCCTTTACAAAAATTGCCAAGAAGAGTTTGATGGTCGCTGCATCTATAACATTAGATCAAATAGCACAAAAAAATTTGAAATGTATAATGACAGAGTGTGTAGCGGACACTCACTAGTAGGCACTCCATTTAGTAGATTCCAGGTAGACGAGAAACGACGTATGATATTGCATTCTACACAAATCAGACCACAGAATCCAATACAGTATTCCCTCGATTTATGTAATCTCGATTTACGTTGTTTCGATTAACGTCGTCAAATATTTTGTTCCCTTCGACTTCGATTTGCGTCGTCAATCGATTTACGTCGCCTTTGTTGTTTATAAACAAAATCAGGGGAATTTCCTCTTTAAAAAAAATTCAATACATAAAATAAAAATTTAATTATTTTAGCTTTTTTTTTGGTAAAATGTACATAAACAAATGCATCTGATAGTATGAGTTATTTGAAATTCGATTTACGTCGTTTCGATTTACGTTGCCTTTTTCCGGTACATTCTACGACGTAAATCGAGGGAATACTGTATAAACAAATGTTAATGGTGCCATAACCTTAATTTTGCATAATTTCTCTCCTTTTATAATATTTAAAATAAAACTTTTGTACTCAATATGTATGTAAGTCACATTCATTCGTCCTGATTAATAGAAACCATAGCATGTATGTAAATATATATTTTACACGCGTACATGTGTACATGTACACAAAAGGAAAAATATCAGGACAATTGTAGATAATAATTGTAACTGACACTGTTATGAGCCTTAAATGGACTCCGGAGCAATAACATAAGAATTCAACCTTAAAACATGGAAATTTACGTTTTTATTGTGTTACAAAGGACAATGAAAATTATTTAACCCGTTATATATTTCAAACTGAGTATGTATGTTAATAGATTATAAAGTAAAAGTTAGGGTATCCAGTTATATCAGTATTGTATTGAAATTAGTTAAAAAAAATCTTTCAGTTTCAAAAAACATTTGCAAAAAAGCAATGATAGTTAATACTATTGTGAAATTCTTTCATTTTGGGAACAACGACGGCCAGATTGGATCGGTATTGGTCATTACACCCCTTTAGTCATCGTTACAACCTAGTTCTTCGCACTACCCATGTTGTGAGTATTAATTTTATATATGAGACCTACAGTTTAAAGTCGATTCCAAATGACAAATTTGTTTGAAAAACTTTTCAGAACAATTTTATTTACTCTCAAAGAAAAGGAAGTCGCCGTACGATGTCGCCGTGATTTAGTAGGTAATGTGCTGGCTTATTAGACGTAAGGCCAGGCTTCGAGTCCCAGGCATCAAAATAAAATACAAAAAGTATTTTTTCGGCGATTTCTTCTCAGCAGATTTCTGGCAAAAACACTGAGAGTAAATAAAATGGCCATGAAAAGTTTCTCAAAAATCTGTCGTTCGGAGTCGTCTCTAGGTCCCGCCACTTATGTATAAAATTAACACACAACATAAGTAGTGTGAGAAACTAGGTCAGTAACCTTGGCTGAAGGGTTGTAATATCAATTATGTATGAATGTATATTAAGGAAGTCGCCGAAAAATATTTTTTTTATATTTTCATTTTGATGTCTGTCTTGGGTTTAACTGAGGTCTCACGCATAGCTGCCAGATAAGTAAAGCATCAAATCGTCAAACATTAGAAAGAAATTCGTCAAAATCGTCAAAGATGTTTTTTGAAATCGTAAAAAAATCGCCAGAAACAATAAATACAACGATGTTTTCATTTATAGAAATTTTGAGAAGGCGAAGTCATGAACATATGCCTTCAAGAACATTTATCACACTGTTTACGCTTATAAGAGGCAAGATAAAGGAGGCGACTACGTTACTGAAGTTCAGTCAGTCTTGTGTAAAGACATTGTATATTTGCAGAGAGTAAGCGTGGTTTGAAGATCTCCGTTGCAAAGATCTGTCGAATAATTGTCTTGTAATTGTTATAACAAGTTGCCGTGGTCTAGAGTCCCAGGCATCAAAATAAAATACAAAAAGTATTTTTCGCCGATTTTTTCTCAGCAGATTTCTGGCGCAAACTCTCATTAAATCTGTCGTTCGGAGTCGACTTTAAACTGTAGGTCCCACCACTCATGTATAAAATTAACACACACAACATAAGTGGTATGAGAAACTAGGTTAATAATACTGACTGATGGGTTCTAGTGACCAATTATGTATGTATGTATGTATGTAATTGTTATAACAAAGAAAAGCAATTGTTGTTGTTTACATCAAGTTGTGAACAGAGACACACAGAATTGTGCGAATAATAAAGAAATTTTAATTAAAACTAAACAGAAATTTATTTTTTATTTTATTTGCTATCTACGAGCGTTGAAGTCGCCGTAGTCTAGTAGGTAGTGTGCTGGCTTATTAGACGAAAGGCCCGAGTTCGAATCCCAGGTCAGACATCAAAATGAAAATATGAAAATACTTTTTCGGGGACTTCCTCTCAGCAGATTTCTGGTAAAAACTCTGAGAATAAAAATTGCTACGAGCTGCTTCTCAAAAAATGTGTCGTTCGGAGTCGACTTTAAACTGTAGGTCCCAACACTCAATTAATGTACACAACATAAGTGGTGTGGGAAGCTAGGACGTTTTACAATGGGTCAATTTGACCACCGGGTACTGTACTTGTCAGAATTGACAAGTAGATGTCCTCTAACCTAACCTAACCTACGAGTTCATATTTTAAAAGTTTTAAAAAGGTAAAAACTCAATACTTAACAAAAGTGAAGAATTTAATGTAAATTTTTTTTTCTAAAAATCGTCAATACCCATCGTCTATCGTCAATATGATATTTTTGCACAAAATCGTCAAAATGATAAATAAATCTGGCATCTATGGTTTCACGGCTAATAAGACAACGTACTACCAACGCAGACTTCAATATTTATCTTATTTTGTTCCTATTTCCTTATATTTTTATTGATTTGCTCTACTATGAATTGATTTTTTTAGACAATTTACACTTCAATCGTTAAAGACAACTTAAAAATGTTATAATCATTAGACTCTTTACATTCAATAAAACAAAAATACAATTTTGAAATTTCAAAAGTTTACAACTTCCTGAACATCCTATTTAATATTTAAACTCTCAACCACCACCAATAAATGTAGAATGTATTTATGCCGTTTACATCCTATTCATGTCTATAACATGCGGTACCAACATATGTTTTCAAAGACCTCAAATAGGCAATAGGTCGAGTCGTTATACGTATGCAATGAATATGACCTGTTTTGTATATTTTCATGTGAATGTATAGGATGGCATGGTATGGGCTCAAGGCAAACAACGAGTGCTAAAGATGATTACTTTGTTTCATACCACAGCAATGATTATGATGAAGAAAGTTACAATGGAAATAATGATGAAAATGTCGGTGATGCTGATGATGTTGATGATAATAAAATTAAGTCAATTATTTATGTAAATTACTGTTGATTCAATGCCATGGAACAGTGTTTTTCATTTCACTTTAATGGATATTTGAAATGTTAACAAGTAGTACAATGTACAAGCTTTTATATTTTTAGAATATTCTTTGGGATTTTAGTTTTGGTAAATTTTTTAAATTATGGACTGCAAAATTAAATCAAATGAGAATGTTTTATATAAGATTCCGTTCTTTAACGACCTAGCTTCTTGCAACACTGATGTTCTGTGTGTTAATTTTATTTGTTAGCGGTGGGAGCTACGGTTTAAAGTCGTCTCCGAATGGCACAATTTTGAGAAATTTAAATTAAATTGAACCTATAAAGCGAAACAAGTTCAATGGCCGACAATTGATTTTTTTGTAATTTTTTGGAATAATGCGCCTTATTTGCTTCCCTATTCCATTTCCATTTCCATTTCAATTTGTGTAAGTATTTCTATATAGTTTGGCAAAGAATAATTTTCTTATTCAAAAGAAATTTATGCCATCTTGCAACAAATGCAGCAGACACGTAATTTCGTATCGAATTAAAAAAATGGAGTTTTTTTGGTTAGAACACATCAGTAAACATTTTTTTTAAAGGAACTGAAACAAATGAAGCGTTAACGGCTGTAAAACATTATCTTCAGAGAGGCTATTAAATATGTTCATATGGATTTAATATAAAATTCAAATACATACATACTTACATACATAATTGTTCATTACAATCCTTTAGCCAGGATTACGACCTAGTTTCTCACACCACTTATGTCGTGTGCGTTAATTTTTATACGTAAGTGGTGGGACCTGTAGAGTTTTGAGACCCTTTTCATGGCAATTTTATTTATTCTTAGAGTTTTTCCCGGAATTCTGCTAAGAGGAATTCGCTGAAGAAATATTTTGTCATATTTCGTTTTGTTAGAGATGTCTGACTTGGGATTTTAACCGTGATCTTACTTCTAATAAGCCACCACACTCTATCAACTAGACTACGGCGACATCATCACTTCACTTCATTAAATTATGCGTTGCCTTAATGCACAAATTAAAATTGACGGAAATGAATGATTGGCACGTAAAAGCACTTTTGCTGAGTTGGGTGAAGCTTAGACCATTACAAAACATCCTACTATGTGCCATAAGATAAGCTTTGTTATTAGAGCCATAAGCAGCACATGACATATAATTTGAAAAAAAACCTGTCATTACCATGGAAAATAATCAATAACTAACGCATAAAAGTCATATAATTTCTAATTAATTATCCACCTCTGTATTTATCCTCACGTAACGACCTAGGTTCATGTTGAAACAGAAAACATTCATTTTCCTTTGAATGAATACGTAAGCAATTGTTGTCTAGTATTTTGACTTCTTCTCCATCTCCTGCTGCTAACATTGCTGGGAAAATAATATGACTTTTCCTACTAACGTTGATGCTGATAACAAATATTTGAAATATTTATTGTAAAAAGTTTCCCCTCCAAATATAATAAAAATTTCTTATTTTCTTCTTATGATTATGGCCTATGAAAAATGAAAGAATATCGCATAAAGAAAGAAGAAGAGATTTGTGACGGTGTTTAATAAGTCATAATTGCCTGTAATTTATTAACAATAACAGCGATGAAATGGAAAAGTTTATAGTGGATGATGACTGAGTTAAATGGAAAACTGTTGGAACATATTTTATTTTCAGATTATGAAAAAAGAAAGAGAAAATAATAAAAAAAAACGTCTTTATCGTGATATGAATGATTGTGAAATTATAAATTATTAGCTAATGTCTGACGTTGCTAAAAATGTTGGCAATAAATCAATACCTTGTACGTGTAGCTATGTTTAGATATTTATGTACGTACGAATAGATGTACCAGCATGTCTTACAGACATTTAATGTCGTTACTTTGAAAGTAAAACATCATGAATAAAATATTATTGGAATATTAACAGAAATTCAAATGTAAATGAAGAAATTTAATTGTGGTGTTTAAGTTAAATAATACTTTTTAAAGTCGCCGTAGTCTAGTTGGTAGTGTGTTGGTTTATTAGACTTAAGACCCGAGTTCAAACACCAGGTCAGAAATTAAAACGAGAATATGAAAATATTTCTTCGTGGTCTTCTTCTCAACAGATTTCTGACAAAACCTCTGAGAGCAAATAAAATTGTCATGAAAAGTTTGTCAAACATCTGTTGCTCAGAATCGACTTTACCCTGTAGGTCCCGCCACTCAAATATATAATTAACGCACACAACATTAGTGGTGTGAGAAGCTAGGTCGTAATCCTCACTGAAGGATTGTAATGACCAATTATGTATGTAACATTTTATTTGCTACTCTGAGATTAAATTTAATTATTATATCATGAACCATTATAGACTTTTAAACACAGATTTGGGCCATGTCGACTCAGCTTAAATTTGGAAATTAATTAAATTCTAAGATCGTTGAACTGTTTATTATTATTTTTAATTTTAATCTAAATTAAGCCAAAGTTCTTTCATATCTGGTTACCCCCTCTGAGAAGACCCACGAACAGTTAATCTATACAGTAAGACGCCGATTGAATCGGGGGTTACGTTCCAATAAGTTCCAGCGCTAAACGAAACTGCGTTAAACGAGACAACTTAACACGTACATATGTATACACCTAATAACGTAGATGACATCTAATAAATCAACTGTGGCGCAATAAACTGTGATTGTGACTTTGAAAAATTGCTGGAATTTTTTCTGGCTGGACTAACAAAAGAGCGTCGAAAAAGATACATAGTATACACCATCGCTATGTAGTGCATCGCTTTTGTTTAGTACATGGCTGTTTCATTTGCAACCGCGTAACACTGAAACAGCATTAAGCGGGATCTTGCTGTATTCACTGCCGCTATCAATTTTAATTACGCTGATTGTACTTAATAGCGGAATAAACTCATCGGAACTACAAATCGGTTTGGTATACATTCTAAATGAATAATAGTAAAACAAGAACCATTAAAATCAAATCATTTCCTTTCACTACAGAAGTTTAAAATATGATCAATATATCAAATCAAAAATATGAAAGGAAAAACCAATAGCCGCATACTAAAATTCAAACACCAAATTCCAACTATCACTTTGAGCCCATAGAATATGGGCACGTATAAGAACTTCTGTTTATAGTCATTAATAACACAAACAGTGAGTATCACAGGAAACTGTACACTATGGATAAGATTCTAATAATCATCAAACTCAATTTTTACCACTTAAGGAGAGTGTCCGAAAAAATTTGGCAATATTTCGAAAATTTTTTTTGAGTTTTTTTGTTACAATTTTAAAAACTGGCAAAGAAAGAATTTTAAAATAAAAATATCGTTAATTTATTAATGTATACATTTTTTAATATGCAGTTCCTTTTGACACTCACTGTATTCTGTATATTTCTGTGAGGTAAGGAACAAACAGTCGTCATAGTTTAGTTGGTAATGTTGCAGCTCACACATCTCGAAGATAACGAAATATGAAAAAATCTTCCGGCACATCTCTGAAAGGAAAAAAAAATGACAAAGTTAATCTTTTTTATTTTTTTGTAGGCTGCAATAACGAAAAGAAGTTAAATGTGACTTTAAAGTTTACTTTAGCTAAAGTTACTTTTTATTAAACCCAACATTAACGGGAAGTTGTAAAAATGACCCTTAACCTTCTCTTCATTGAAGAAGTGAAATGATAATGATTTCATTACTTTGTTAATTACAATTTTAAAAGCTTTTAATTAGAATTATTAAAAAAAATTTCCTTTTTATTTCGTTATTATTATCCTTGAGAAAGCCAAAATTAAAGACTTCTTCACCTTCATGATAGCAAACGTCCTTGCAACAACAAACACAAATTTCTTATAAATAAACAAGGAAAAAAACACCTCATACCGTAGTAAATGTGTGCGTTAAACCATAAATGTGTGTGTGTTTTCATAAAAAAAAATATACGAAAGAGAATAGAAGTTTATGATAATAATAATAATATTGTTTACATTGTTTACATTGTTTACGTGCATCTAACAGCAAAGAAAAATAGTTCTACACACAGAAATGAATTACTTCTAATAAGAAAAATTAATGGAGAGGAATACACATGCAGTTCAGTTCCGTTCATTTCAGTTCGAAATAGTGTATAACAGTCATGCGCTCTTATACTCTGTAAGAGATAAGTTTACGTACGAGATGAATGACAGGGATGGGGTTTTTTTATTTTAAGAAAGAGTACATTTGGATTGCTTTGAATACATGGTGGAGATATTCCAAATTTTATTTTGTTTATTGTTTAAATATTTGTTGAAAAACTCTTGTACTTTCTAACAAGAATATTTAAATTTAATGTCTGTATTATAATCTTTGTACGTTTTTCATTCTCCCGCTTTCACTTTCTTTTAAATTTTGTTATAAAGTTTTAAAACTGTAGTACAAGATAAATAAATCTTTCAGGATGTTTCAGAATGTTTCGTTTACTTTTCATATTTTGTTTCTGTTATCCTTTCTGACGTTGCATATTATTTTTGGCGCTACACTCCAAATATGATCTTATTTTTCTATTCTTTGATATCCTTAATAGGTGTTACGTTAGTAGTTTTTGTTACTTTTTCGACATAAAATAAATTCTTTGTTATTCAGACAATTCTGTGTATCACTGTTCACTGCTTGATGTTACAACAACAATTACTTTGTTTGTTATTCTTCTGTTTACATCCCATTGCATAAAAAATAACAATTACTAGACAATATTCATGGCTTCTCGAGATCTCTATAAATCATAAGACCTTACATCACATTAAAAATCTTTCGCTTCAGCTTGAAGAACATGCTTAGAACTCAATGATGAAAAATGAAGTGTTTAAGCCTCTACCGCCAAATCAATAGCCCCTTTACAACGCTCTACCAATTATTTGTAACTAAAATTATTGCATATTACTTACACTATTAAATGAAATTATTGGCATTCATCTACAGTGAGCATCAAAAGAAACTGTACAATATGGATAAAATTCTAACAATCACCAAACTAAGCTTTTACCATTTAAGGAGAGTGCCCGAAAAAATTTTACAATATTTTTAAAATTTCTTGTAAATTTTTTTTTTTGTTTCAATTTTAAATAAAGTTGGCAATGGAACAATTTTAAAATAAGAATAACCGAAATTTATTAATGAATATTTTCTTTTAATGTATAGTTTCTTTTGACGCTCACTTTTGATATACTTATAACAATTATTTGTTGTTACTGTTATTGGCAACTTAGACAGTCCTTTGACGGTAAGGCTATAAAACATTAAAACACATGTGCTTGCATGTCTGTTTTCTTTTTCATCTGCAATACAATGTTGTTCATATATTTGTGGAGTTGGTTGGTCAGTAACTGGCATCCATCATTGTAAGAATTTTTTGTTTTCCAATACTCTAGAAGACAGTTCGTCTTGTTTAACCTTTTAAGAGTTCTCACATCAATTTAATTTTTCTCGTAAACAGTATTTATCAATTATAAATTGCTTATTTAGCATTTGATACCGTCTCTTGGGCACTACTAAAGTCATAAACTTGATATGGGAAAATTATTTTAAATTGTATTTTATTATTTCAAACTTTTAGCACCTAAAGGTTTCAAGACTGAATATATTAGAAATATTGTTGCTTATAACACTACAGGGTGGCTGATATATAATGCAACAAAGTAAAGCGCTATATTTTTGTAATTTTATTGTTCAAAAGCAAAAAATGTTGGAAATAACATCAAATTTTAGAATCAGTTTGAATTTGTTAGAATTGGCCACATTTAGTACGAATTATGGCCTTCAAACGGCCGACAAACCCATCACAGGCCGCATGAGAGTGGCTCTGCCGTATTTTGGCCCATTGCCGGCAAAGCTCCAGCTTGAGATGATCGACACTTTGGTATTTTTTAGTGAGAAACTTACTCTCCAAAATGCCCCAGGCGCAAAAGTCCAACGGATTCAGATCCGGAGATTTTGGTGGCCATTATGCGGTAGAAATGAAGCGAGGAACCTCCTTTTTAAGCCATTCTTGGTTGACGCGTGCTGAGTGCGGTGGTGCTGAGTGCGGTGGTGCTGAGTCCTCTTGGAATGTCTATGGTCTGCGGCCGAAATGTTTGTCTACTCATAAAATTCGGCATTTATTTTGACCCCACGGTCGATGAATACGAGCGGTGAGCGACCATCGACGGTTAGGGCGGCCCACTCTATTACCATCGGCGGGACTTGAGTTCTGGTTGCCAATCGCACATGTAAATTTTCAGCTGACCTCTTTGGCAAGTAAAGGCGATTATTTTGTTTGTTCACAAACTGCTCAATTTGGAATGGCTACTCATCAGAGAAAACCAAATTCGGCAACTGGCCACTTTCGTGCAAGCGAAGTAACTCCTTGGTTCTTTAACGTCTTTTTTTTTGTACATCGGAGAGCTCTTGCACTTTTTGGAACTTCAATGGCTTTAGTCCAAGCTCATTTTTAAATATGTGTTGCATCCATTCTCGCAATATGTTCAGGTCACGAGCAATTTTTCAACCACTGCAGCGTGGATTTTGATCAAATCTGGCCTTCGCTTTTCGGATCATTTCTGGTGTTGTTACCGTTTTTTTTTTCGTCCACTTTTTGGACGCGATGCAACACTGCCAGTACCATGGTAGCGAGCAATGGTACGAGAGACAAAAGATTTATTCACATCCAAATGCTAGAGGGCTCTAACGATAGCCACCTGTGGTTTCCCAGCCGAATATAAAGCAGTCACACTATCACGCTTAAATTCTATCACGAATAACTTTTTTTCTGAATGCAATAGATCAAAATAGTTTTGTAAGCTTGTAAATAATAAAATGAACTGTCACTGGAATAAATCTGTCAGCTGTCAGACGACCGGTTTACAAATGATAACAACCTGAAGTTGGTTGCAATACATATCAGCCACTCTATATAATAAGCATTTAACCCATTTGTTATGCATGTATACATATGTTACATGTGACATATGTTACATGTTTGGTATGCAGCTCTGACAATTACATTTCTAGGTTTTTACTTTTCCCGTGAATATCTTATTGAATTTCCATGCCCAGAACATCAAGAGCCTTTGGATCTCCAATATGTACTTCCCTACAGTTCATCTCAATTTCCAAAAGCTTAATCTACTGTCAAACAAAAGTTCCTTAATTACTGAATAGGTTATTACAATACTTAAGTCTGAAGCTAACTTCTCATACTACTTGTGTTTAGTGGAGGGACCTTTAGTTAAAAGTCGACACCGAATAGCAGATTTTGGAGAAGCTTTACAATGGTAATTTTATTTTATTCTCAGAGTTCTTGTCACTATGCTGCTGAGGATAGTGGCCGAAAAAATATTTGTTTGCGAAATATGTTCGAGATGTTTCACCTGGGATTTCTAATCAATGGCCTCTTGTCTAATTATCTAACTAGACTTCAAGGTGACTTCAAAAAAACATGAAAGACAAATATTGACGATATTTGCAAAAGGATAAGTTGGAAAGGAGTTGATCGTACCTATCACCTTATTTTACATTTATCTTGTTAGTACTATCGTGTGTTGTTTATAGTTTAGAATACTAAAAAAGAAATTCCAAAATGTGCTGCTAAAATATTTTCAGTCTTCGTTTGTAATATGATGTGGTAACGTATACGTATAAGCAATTTTAATTTAATTCAATTACTCATACTCAAATGCGATAAGAAGATGATGATGAAGCATATCAAAGATTTTATTAAATCAGTTATTATTTAAAACCAGTGATTTTTCCAGCATGTCCACTATAAATTTTTAAAAGCTTTTTTATGCAATTGCTTATGATAAAATGTTACTTCATTAATAAAATTTGATTCCGACCAGTAATAAAAATTAACATTTTTTTTAATGCAATAGCTTTGACAAAGGCATTTCCTTTATTCTTTTTTCCGAGGCAAATAATTTTTTAATATAATAAAGTTACCAGCTTTCAAAAAATTAATAATTTTATATGACAGCATTTATAGCAACCAAAACATAAACACATTTTTTGTCTGCCTCAGATAAATAATAAAAAATGCACAAAAAAAAAAAAAATGTTATGAATGATGTTAAATATAATTCAATGGGGATGGCATGAAATCAATTTAATAAAATCTGTTGAAAAATTTTAAAAAAATACTCCCAATAATTAGATTTATTCTGTACATTTAAAAATTAATTTCTTTGATGCTATGTGTCTTGAATAATTTTTTATCAAAGATTTTGCGTGGCCGTTTTTTATTCTTGCTTCTTTTGAAATCAAATGAAATGAGAGAAAATTAGAATTGGTATTCGATTTGTATTATCGCAAATGGAATGGAAAAATTAAGGTACTGGTGTTTTGCTTTTATATCGTTTAACATTACAATTATAAACCAGAACTACAAAAAACAGAACTTGTTTACAAATTATAGCAGTGCGTGATATAACAACAAACACCAGCATAAAAACATGATAAACAAGTAAACAAAAATATACCGACAAACAACAAGCAAACAAAATGCGCAAACAACGTTGTTTACATTTATAGAAACCGTGAGAAGGCAAAACCATAAACATTCGCCTTCCGGAACATACATCAGTCTGTTTAAATTGCCTTATAAAAGGCAAAGCAAAGCGGGTAAATGAGTAAGTTAAAATTCAGTCAGTCTTGTGTGAAGACGCGGTGCGTTTTAAGAACGTAATTGTGGTTTGAAGATGTCCGTTACAAAGATCAATCGAATAATTGTTTAATAGCTGTGACTATCTAGGGGAATAACTATCAAAGTAATTGTTATTGTTACACCAAGTTGTGAACAGTGAAGCACAGAATTATGCGGATAATAAAAAATTTTAATTAAAACTTAACACAAATTTATTTTTATTTTTGTTTGCATACGTTTTTATAATATGATTTATACAAAATTCAGCAACGACATAAAAATTAATACACTATCGAAGTTGACAATTTAATTCAGTTTTTAAGATTCATGTTGTGTAATGACAAAGATACTGATGGCAAATTATGAGTCGACTGTATGTTTTTTTATGTTTTATAAAGAAAATAACCTTGTGTTAAGAAACAAATTAAATGAAAAATGAAAACATTGTTATGCAAATACAATATTTGTCTAGAATTCATATCGTTACTTAATGCTTTCGTTACACCTCCATGTATTTGCATATGTTGCCAAGCCGACATGTTATTTCTTCCCATCCAGCTGCATTGCACTTCTATTAACTTCTTTTTTTAATAGTCATTCGAGTATGGGAAAATAAATTTGCTTTTGCATTCTGATTTCCTAATTTTCTTGCTACCATTGTTTTGCGTAAGTTGCTATGGGAATGGTGGGAATACAATTCCATTCCCCTTTTTTAAACCAGTTTCTTCATCAACAAACATGTGAATAAATACATAAAATTACACACACTAAAGATCGTAGTCTGCAGTGAAATAAAAACACATGGTAGGGGTAATGTGTTCGATTATATATAGTATACAGTAAGACGTTTTGATATATGTACAGTGAGCGTCAAAAGAAACTGTACACTTAGAGTAAGATTCTAATTCTATCCAATAAACTGAACTTTTACCAGTTAAAGAGAGTGCCCGAAAAATATTTTATAATATTTTGAAATTTTTTGGAAATATTATTTGTTTCAATTTTAAAATGTTAATAAACAATTTTAAACGGTATAAATGCGATATTTTTGATTACAATTTTTTTGACGATCACTGTATAGATTGAACACTACGACGGTAGGTATTGTATTCGAAGGTCGTATATTTTTTAATGTACATATTCTTTTGACGGTCATGATTAGAAAATAATGTATTTATACAGGTTTTCCCGTACTTACGATTTTCGTTTAAGTAGGGAATAATTGTAAGGCGAACAGTCGTAAGTCGGGGACTACCTGTATATGGAATTTCCATATATCTTTTTAAATATAATTATTTAACATAAGCACTCATGAAATTTTGAATATAAATCAGTCAACAATAGTGAAATTTAACTATGAAAGTACTCTGATTCATTCGTACTCGCTACAATGGTGATTAATAAGTACAGGTTGCAATGAATATGCATGAAACGTTGACATCAAACTCATACCATTTGAAATATGTCTGATTCAGAAGCCTTCTCATTTTGATTCATAACTTTAGAAAATTACTTAGAAATGATTCGAGTCACTCAAATCTATCATTAAAATTTACAGTGTTAGTTATTGTTGTTTTTACAAAAGAAAAAAATATGACAACTAAGCAAAAAAGACAGAGCAGTAAGCAGAGCAAATACACAACCTTCTAGCATTCATAAGCACTTCATACTTATTTTGTGATTCGTGTACATGTTGAGTTATAGAGAGTCGAAAGCAATAACATCATATGATGAGTACTTCAAACTTTGAATATAAGTAGAGAAGGTTCCATGATATTAAAATAAGTATGAATGTGTATAAGTATTGCATTGCATTGAAATTGAGTATTGAAATTATGAGTATGATTCGAATTTACAAATCTTTTTGAATAATCATTGCTGATCTCTGTTTATGAAGCAATATATCTTCCACATGCATTACCAGAAGAAGTCCTTTGTATGGCCAACACTTTCATTTTATCGACTTCTGCCGTGGATGCACGTCCGCTAAGGAATAGGAGTCTGTTATCCACTTTCTTTGTTAGGTGTAAATATCGGTTATTTGGCTCCCCATTACTTGTCACCTTGACGGAGTAATCATCTGTTGATATCAAGGATATAATAGCTTTCTTGCTGGTTTTCTAGTGTGGAGTAGTCGTGCTTTTGTTGTGCGGCCCTTGTGCTGACCAACTCCTTCTTCTTCCCTGATTTTGGAGGAACTTGGTCAGCACCCGTGGCATCACAACGTGCCGCTATGCATGCTCAAATGAGCTTTGTTATATCAGAGCTACCACTCCGACCTAACGTAACCTAATGGCCAACACTTCACTATTTTCGTATTTTTTAATAAAAGGCTTTTGACTTGCTGTTCTAAAGAGCATATGGTTTGATGTAGTTAAGGGCCAGAATATTACAAGAATCTTATGAAGACAACGATCAACAAACGCTTTCATCTTTCCCATGGCTAGTATCGTATAATAATGCTTTACTACATATAATTAAAGCATAATAAAAATAAAAACAAATGCGTTATAATTTAACAAAACTAATGGATTTTATTTTATTAAACCACAATCGCCAATCCATTGTAGCAAAACAAATTTTTAAGATTTTTATTTCGTTTACCAATAAACAAACAAAATATCAATAAATTATTGGCATTTGCAAAGAAAACAAAAACTTAATTTATTACTGCACACTCGTACATACATACAGCAATTGATATATTTATTTGTGTGTGTGTGTGTGTTTTGTTTCCAAATTATTTTCCAAAACAATCAAAATTTTTAAAAACAAATTTTTATTCCATTCAATTGAAATATCGAAATATTATGCAATTAAAGTTCCGCTTCCTAGTAAAACTAAAAATATTATCGTTTGTTATGCTTCCACAAAAATTATTATTCGAAATATCGAAAATAGGAAAAAAATTTAGAAAATTTCCATAAAATACTTCAACAGGCTAATGGAAAAATGTGACACAACGTTTAAACAGAATTGGAAAAGATAATAAATTAAGAAGATTTATGATGTTGTACCATTAGATGATGGTAACCCAATGAATATTTACAAACATTAGAGGCCTACAATACATATTGAAATTAAAAATAAAATTTTGTTAATAATATAGCTTTAGTAGAGAAATAATGACGTAATGGACTCTGCAAAATATATTCGATTGCAATTAACACCAGCAACAGGTATTTCCAGTAGTTAACTGAAAATATTAACAAAAGCTATTAAACTTGCAATTAAAATGTATAAAATTGTATTATGTGTTAAATAATGAATAGATTTTGGAAATACCACAAGATTAATAAATCATTTGTTACTGTTTTTAAAACTATTCTTCTGTTGCCTAGAAAGTAAAATATCACTTCAATTGATTGGCATTTTATTGCCCTTTTATTATCTAACTGGCATCAATTTAACAACCAACAGAGTCTATATCATACAATTTTTATAAAGGTTTGAATATAAAATGTATTCTATTGTGTATAGAGCACATCTGTTTGTGTTTGAAGTTGAAACATAAAAATGAAATAAAATCATACAAAAATTGATCGCCGTAAAAATTTCATTTCATTCAAATGCGCTCAAAAAAATTTTTTAAATTTTGGTGGTGATAGAAAGTAAATCAGTAGATTTTTTTTTTTAATAAAACCAGCACTCAGGGGATGACCCCTACTCATGCAGTGCATTGTGCAGGTTTTAGGAATGGTGGAAAGGAGAGGGAAGATGCGAACGATAAGGAAATGAGTTGCTGCTATAAAATGACCAGTGCTATACCTTCACCATTAGACAGTCTACATCAATCGTCCCCAAGAAGCCCGAAGTTTCTCACATCACTTATGTTGTGTGTGTTAATTTCATACAGAATCAAAATAAGAGAGAATACTCGTGTTTTATGTGGCGATTAATAATAGGGGGATTAGCTTATTGCTCTTCAGTTAACTGTTATTACATGAACATGAACATTACAAACCTCCAGTTAGAATTACAAAATAGCTTCTCACAGCAATTATATTGTGTGTGTTAATTTTATACATGAGTAGTGGAACTTACGATTCCAAACAACAGATTATTTGAGAAGATTTTAAGGCATACATTCCAGAGATCAGCAATAAGTATACAAAACGATGAGTAGATTCAAGTCATATTTATAATTTCTGATACTTATACGCATTCATACTTATTTTAATATCATACACATAGTTGGAAATACTCGTTGTATTCAAACTTAACAATAAGCATGATGTTATTGACTTTGACTCGTCTCTACTTAACATTTACACGAAGAACAAAATAAGTATGATTCGCGTACGAACACTGCTATACTCACAAGAAGATTGTGTGTATGCTTTGCTTGTCGTCTTTTTCTTTTCTTTCTTCTTTGTTTGTATATGCAACAACAACAAAGACTGTAAATTTTGATGAATGATTCGAACCACTCGAACCACTTATAAGTATTTTTCTAAATTTATAAATCAGAATGAGTAGATGTATGAATCAAACATATTTCGTATGTTGTGAGTTTGATGTCAACATTGTACTCATAATTATTGCTACTTATACTTATAAATCAATGTCCTAGCGAGTTCGAATGAATCAGAGTCGTTGAATTTCAATTCTGTTGACTCATTCATACTCAAAATAGCATGAGTACTTATGAGTAGCGGAAAAACGATTTATTGCTGACCTCTGATACATACAGGATTTAGGCAGGATTACGACCTAACTTTTCACACCGCTTATAATTTGTGCGTTTTATACAGTTTTGCGAGAAATTTTTTGAAGGGAATTCGCTGCAAAAATATTTTTTCATATTTTCCTTTTGATGCCTGACCTGATGTTTGAACCGAAGCCTTACTACCTCATGACATTTTTATTTATTCTCAGAGTTTTTTTACAGAAATCTGTTGGGAGAAAGTCGTCGAAATAAATTTTTTTCACAATTTGTTTTATTTGAGATATCTGCTCTGGGGTTTAGAGCACGATTTCAAGTCAATTATACGACCCAATAGAGTATGGCGACGTCCAAAGTACCAGAAATAAATTTATTTTGTGAACTAAAGATACACCCTAGCCTAGTTTAACTCTTACTTGTTGTCCCTATTTGTTTACAATTTTTTTTTTTCAAACAAACCATAACAAATCTTTTCACATTTACATACTTTACTTAGTTATTTTTTCCACTTTTCATTTATTAACAATTTAATGTTACAATATGTGCCAGTAACAAGCCATTTATGTAAATACTCTCACCTTTCTTTTCCTCCCCCGAATATATGGAAATCTGAATAGTATTCCTTCTGTCATTAAAGCAAAGTATGAAACAATGTTTGCTTGCCTTTATCGCTGTTGAACTCATGATGAAACTGCAGCAGAAACGGAAGTTATCATCATTAATATTTCCAGACATTCTTTATAATGCTTTAAGATAATATGGTCGTATCTTATTTAACCTTCATAGCTAGTACCTACATACATACAGTGAGCGCTAAAAAAAACAGTACACTATAGATAAAATTCTAACAATTACCAAATTCTACATTTACCACTTAATGAGCGTGCCCGAAAAAATTTGACAATTTTTAGTAATTTTTTTTTCGTTTTAATTTTAATTTTAAAAAAACAGATAATGAAACAATTTTAAAATAAAAATAACGGTAAATTGTTAATGCATATTGTTTTAAATCTACCGCATCTTTTGACGCTCACTGTTGCCTCAGTACATGTACAAGCAGGTGGTAGCTGTAATAAAGATGAACGAAGAAAACAATGAAAAACTAGGTGACATTTACTATGTCAGGAAAAAAATTACTCAAACCATTAAAACAAAAAGTAAAGGTTGACAATGAAAACATTTTTATGTGGTGGTTGTTGTTTTTTTTTATTTTATTTCTACAAAAATGTAGAGATAACTCTACCTTAAATCACTATAATATTAAACTCTGTTTAGCAATAAAAAATAAAACAACATAAGCCTTTGTCTTATGATTTTTCCAAACAGGTTTTATTCTCTTGTTTAATATTGTGAAGAGACTTAGATATTTAACCCAATTTACCAGGAAATATTAATCGATTTTGAATATTCTAGTTGCCTCTAAGGTTTAGGAAAATGAATCTTAATGAACGGTTTATTTATTATTTTATACACATACAGTGAGCGCCAAAAGAAACTGTACACTATGGATAAAATTCTAACAATCACCAAACTCTAGTTTTATCACTTAAGGAGAGAGCCCAAAAAAATTTTACAATATTTCGAAATTTTTTGAAATTTTTTGTTTGGGTTTGTTTCAATTTTAAAAACTGTTAATGAAAAAATTCTAAAATCAAAATAACGGTAATTTATTAATAGATATTTTTTAATGTACAGTTTCATTTGACGCTCACTGTAAGTAACGAGCAGCAGTATGTATAAAGAAGTTCATTTGTACAACACATTAAATTGAATTAAGATCGTAAGCAGACCTCTATATAAACTTTAATTTGATCAAATTGAGATTGTGCAAACTTATGCAAACGTCTTCCAATCAAAGTTTCGTTTTAAAACTTTCCTCTTCTTTAAAACTTTTAAATTTTCCAGTTTATGGCGATTTTTTATATTTATTTTATCGTACTGCCTTTGTTTCCCCTAATATTTTGTCCCCCTTTCTAAAACTTAAACTTGCTTATTTAATTATTCTAAACAAGCATCCCATGCCCTGCTAAAGCAAATCACTACATTTTGCTGCAGGTCAAGTTGTTCTAAAAAATTTGTTAAAAAAAAAATAAATGCCACTTGAAAATACTCTTAAAATACACTTAAACTCTCTAACTTTATGGTTTACAAGGACTAAAAATTAAAAAGAAAATCTGTTTTCAGAAAATATCACAAATATGCAAAGAAAGCAGCAGAAAATTTGTTAAAGAAAAATGCAAACAAAATCGCATACAAAAACATTTGCTTAGAAATTTTTTTCGTTTACAACGAAAATACCCGAAAATATCTTATGGAATACAAATAAATTAGAAAATTATAAACTATTATTGCATTATCCACACCAGAAATTTCAACAATCAAGAACTTTGAGTTTGACAGCGAAAATTTTCTTATATCCCAAGGGCTTATAAAGTTACGAAGTGAAATACACATTAGGGTGGTACTTGAAAAACTGTTACGAAAACGAAAAAGCAAGATACTAATTAATTCAAATTATAAACAAAACCTACAAAACCAAAACAATGTGGTAAACAACTCTGTTTACAATTTATCGTACTGCTTAATTTAACAACAAACACCGGCATAAAAACAATGCGGTAAACAAACCTGTTTAAAATTTATCCTACTGTTTAATGAAACAACAAACACCAGCATAAAAAAGTAAACAAAAATACAACAACAAACGCTACAAGAATAAATGTAAACATCGTTGTTTACATTTATAGAGATTTTACGCTTTTCCCATTGCCCCTATATTCACGTATAAATTTATATTATAAACAATATTTTGTTACACAAATGTCTGTAGAAGCGGTACAATTGAGGACAAGATGATTAACTAACAATATTAAGTATACGCGACAGTATCCGCTATGGAAGGCAAGTACATAAAATTCTTATTATTTTTATCTTTCCCAAACATAAATCAAGTGTCACGGTTTTTAAAGTATAAAAATTCCTTCAAAGCAATGTTTTGGAAAATCTTACCATGCCATACCATGTGATATGTAAGGATTTTATTACAAATAATTTAATAAGGATTTAAATTATATTTGAATTTTATACATGAAGACATATTTACTTATGAATTTCTCATGTAGAGCATCGCTTCTCTGGCATATATGACGGTGACATTGCTTTCGTTGAACGTAATTTTATTTGAAATTTTCATTTATTTGTCATACCGAAGCCAGCGCACGTGGTAAAAGTTTATAAACAAACAAATAACAAGGATTTCTTATTTCTTCTACTACTTTTTTAATTCTCGCAATAAAAAATGCTTGTAATAAAATTTTTTCTTTTTCCCTCAATTATTTTTTATTTCGTCAACTGTTATACAAGGCGTGCTAATTAATTTCGTATGCATTTGCAGACATTTTTTAAAAATTCTTGTAATTAATTGCTAATTTTGTTTCCCTTGGTGTAGCATAATCTTCTCAAACTCAACAGAAACTGATTAAATTGAGTGTGGTTATATTGTGGAAGCGAATATATTTTAACATCGTCGGCTGTGTTTTTACTGTAGGGGAGAAAAGCAAATGTACCACAGAATCCTTATGGTAGTTCTGATTTATTATAAAAATTAGGAGTACTTCCCTTTACGTCATAGTATGAACACGACATTTATGCATTCAACGCCGAGGCTATAAAATGACAGAAAGGTTTTCATGTGGTAATATATCCCAATAAATCGCCGTAGCCTAGTAGGTAGTGCGTTGTCTCATTGGACGTAAGGCTACAGTTCAAGAACCAGGCCAGACATCAAAAGGAAAATATTAATAATATTTCTTCGGAGACTTCCTCTCACCAGATTTCTGGACAAAAACTCTAAAAGTACAAAAACTTTTAACAGTATCTGCCGCCAATTATGTCTAAAATTAGCACGCACAACATAAGTGGTGTGAGAAACAAGGTCGTAATCCTGACTAAAGGGTTGTAATGACCAACTATGTGTGTAATAAAGGGTCCGCCAAATAACTTTTTTTTTTTAAATGCTTAAAAAAATGACTGAATTTTTTCTCAAATTTCTTTTTTTATTTGAAAGTCCAATCCTATCGGTTAATAATGGAAAATAATTTCATTTAAATGGCTGCCTCGGCTGGCCATGCAGTAGCCTACGCGATCGGTCCAATTTTTAAGCACATTATCGTTTGTGTGCAGCTGTATTTCACCAATGACTTTACGAATATTGTCCTTTAAAGCGTCAATTGCCTCTGGCTTGCTAGAGTAACACTTATCTTTGACGGCACCCCACAAATAATAGTCCAACGTTGTTGCATCGCAGCTCCGAGGTGCCTAAGCGACATTAGCTCTACGGCTGATAATGCGATTTTCAAAAACAGGGCGCAAAACATCGGGTATAGCTTCGGCTGTGTGGCACATAGCGCCGTCCTGTTGAAACCAAATGTTGCCAATATCGTCCTCTTCAGTTTTTGTGAGTAAAAATTCGTTCAACGGCCACTCCATGCTCACTTTCGAAGATCCAATGATTTAATTATGTGTCTGGACCAAAATCCGCAACAAATAGTGACTCGTTTTGGGTGCGTCAGCTTTTCAATGTATGCGTGCGGGTTTTCTGTGTCCCAAATACGACAATTTTGCTTGCTTACAAGCCCGCCTAGACCAAAATGAGCTTCATCTGAAAAGATGAATTCTTTTTATAAGTCGGTCGCAGTCCCACTTAGCGAAGCGAAAACGCGTATACATAACCATATTCGTTCAGCGGAAAGATAAAACTAATTATCTGTCGAATCAGATATAAGCAAGTGTTACCATTCATGAAATAAGCACTAGTTAAAAAAAACCTTTTTACCTTTTAAAAACGTTTAAAATATAAGCTCATTGGATTGAAAATAAAATAAAAAAATAAATTTGTGTTTAGTTTTAATTAAAATTTTCTTTATTATTCGCACAATTTTATGTGCAACACGCACAACTTGATGTAAACAACAACAATTACTTTGTTTGTTATTACTCTGTTTGCACCCTTTGCATAAACAATAACAATTATTAGACAATTGTTAGACAGCTCTTTGTAACGGAGTTCGTAGCATATTTGATGGATTTTTGGCAATTCAAAACGAATTTTATTTTTTCTAAATTTTAAGCGATTTTTCCAAATTTAACACAAGTAAACTGATAGATGCCTGAGATAAGTGCAATCAAAAAATTTCTTTTTTGTGTATCTAACTCAGATTGGAACTCGTTTCATGTACCTTATCTGTATGTTGAAATTGCTAAGCAAAGTTTTTCAATTTAAAGTCTTACAACAACTAGAACTTAATTGAGAAACTCTTTTCTTTACAATATTTGTTAATACTCGTATAATAAATAAATAAACAATGAAAGAGAAAACTTTCTGCTTATCTGTGACTCCACATACGGCTTAGCGTTCCTTTCAACTACGGAGTCAAGTGGCTTTGTGTCTCCTCTAATTGATTGCGCATTCATTCACTCAATCATTCATTCATTCAGGCATTCATTCATACACTCATTCATTCGGTCTTAAGTTAGCAGATGAGTAATTTAAATTGACAACGATGATACTTGAATTTAAATATGTAAACATATCCTTGACTGTCTCACACTCTATGCTCATTTGTTTTTTTGAAATTTATCCTGCTAACATGCAAAGTTTACATATGGAGCAGCAGCAGTGTGTGTGCGTGTGTGTGAAAAAGTGAAAAGTTTTTTCTTTTTGGGAAACAATTTCTTGAAATGTCAAAGTATTGTATGTAGTGTATACGACATAGGATTTATCATCTTTCACATTTGCTTGTGATGTCTTTACATATATTTTGGAAATATGGAAGAGAGTTAGAAAACATTTCATTTGAGAATAAAATTCAAAATTATTATACAAAATATTCTTATGAAATATAAATTCCTTTGAATCCAACAAAATAAACTCTTTCTTCCAGCCTTAATGTATTCAATTCCCTTTAAAATGCCTTTTAATGTCAAAATTTTAATCGTATGATTAAATAAAATTACTTTTGTTTTTCTTCAATCTTCAATTATAGAAAGGAATTTTTTTTTTACTTTCAGGAAATTTGATATAAAGTTGAACCTGGATGTAAGACTATCTTTGGCGTATCATTTTTTGGTAAATTCTAGTAAATTTTTTAGAACGTAACAGTAGTGCCGTTTATTCCTATTAAATAGAACAGTTCTCCTATCTTCTTAATCTTTACAACTCCTGCAGTAGTCATTTGCCAAAAAACCAAACCCAATTCATTTTGCCTATACAGCATTTCTCAAATTTCCGCCGTTCGGTCTGCAGCGGAAGCAGTCCATCTGGCGTTGACTTAAGCCATACATACGTACATAATTGGTCATTACAACCATTCAGTCAGGATTCCGACCTACATTCTCACACCACTTATCTTGTGGGCGTTAATTTTATATCGGGTCTGCCATTTAACTTTCTTTTTTTCAGCTAGTGCTTATTTCGTGAATGGCAACACTTAGCTCATATCTGATTTAACAGATAATTAGTTTTATCCTACCGCTGAGCGAATATGGTTGTGTATACGTGTTTTCGATTCGCTAAGTGGGCCTGCGATAGACTTACAGCAGATGCCGATTTTTGGCAAAAAGTCATCTTTTCAGATGAAGCTCATTTTGATTTTGGCGGGTATGTAAACAAGCAAAATTGTCGCATTTGGGATACAGAAAACCCACACGCATACATTGAAAAGCCGATGCTCCTAAAAGGAGTCACTGTTTGGTCCGGATTTTTGTCCAGAGACATAATTGGGCCATTTTTCTTCGAAAATGAGCAAGGAGTGGCCTTTACAGTCAATGGTGATCGTTATCGGGCCATGTAGAAAGAATTTTTGTTCACAAAAATTGAAGCTGACGCACCCAAAACGAGTGACTGTTTGGTGCGGATTTTGGTCCAGACACATAATTGGGCCATTTTTCTTCGAAAGTGAACAAGGAGTGGCCATTGAACGAATTTTTGTTCACAAAAATTGAAGAGGAGAATATTGGCAACATTTGGTTTCAACAGGACGGCACTACGTGCCACACAGCCGAAGCTACACTTGATGATTTGCGCCCTGTTTTTGAAGATCGCATTATTAGCAGCAGAGCTGATGTCGTTCGGCTACCTCGGCGCTGCGATTTGACATCGTTGGACTATTATTTCTGGGGTGCCGTCAAAGATAAGTTTTGCGCCGACAAGTCAGAGACAATAGACGCTTTAAAGGACAATATTCGTGAAACCATTGGTAAAGTACAGCTGCACACAATCGATAATGTGCTTAATGTGTAGGCTACTGCATGGCCAGCCGATGCAGCCATTTAAATGAAACTATTTTCCATTATTAACCGGAAGAATTGTACTTTCAAATACAAAAAAAGAAATTTGAGAAAATCTTCAGTAGTTTTTTTTTAAAGCATTTTCCAAAAAAAAGTTATTTGGCGGACCCTTTACATGTCAACTCCGAACGGCAGATTTTTAAGAAACTTTTAATGGCAATTCTATTTACAGCTGGGAGTAAGTCATCGAAGAAATATTTTTGATTATTTTTTATCTTGGTTACGATCAAATTCTCCCACCGATTTGTGTAAATTACATTTATTGACACTAGTAATCCAACAACTGATGTATATTTGCATAAGAAAGTTCGCGTTATATACTCGTACAAGGAAGTACTCAATGGAATACTTAGTATACTCGAAAGGCTCGATCTGATTACTGTTATTTGCAGCCAATTAAACCAGAAACCAGCAAGGAGAATTAGAGCTTTGTGCTCTCAATTTAATGAAATATTTAGGTACACTAGGTCATATTAATTTCTAAACATAAAGTCATGTCAGTTGAAAAGGATAATAAATAGAGTTTGATCTCTGAACGCTCGAAGTGTAAAATTATGGCGCACTGCTAATGTTTCACTTACTAACATTCTTGATTGGTCATTACAATGCTTTATTCAAGGCTCACAACCTAGCTTGCCGCAACACCGATGTTGTGTGTGTGTTAATTTATTCCTAAATATTATATTAAACTTATCATGGTGATTTTATTTTTACTCTTCTAGTTTTTACCAGAAGATTGGTGAATGGAAGTCTTTGAGGTAGTATGAGGTCGCCGTGGTCTAGTAGGTAGTGTGCTGGCTTGTTAGATGTAAAGCCAGGGTTCGAGTTCTAGGCCAGACAACAAAATGAAATACAAAGAGTCGATTTTTGGCAAAAACTCTGAGAGTAAATAAAATTGCCAAGAAAAGTTTCTCAAAAAAACTGTAGGTACGGCCACTTATGTATAAAATTAACACACACAACATAAGTGACTGACTGGAGGGCTGACTGGAGAGCTGTAATGACCAATTATGTAATTATATGTAGTCCTTGAGGAATTATTTATTCATATTTCCTTTTGTTTGAGGTGTCTGAGCCAGATGAACCACCGGCTCGCATCTAATAAGCCAACATACTACCTATTAGAATTCGATTTATTTTTATTTTACTAGCATTAGTAAAGTTACAAATATTTATAAACAATATAAGATTGTTTTACCTCATGTACCCATTGCTCTTATCCGAAATACGGATATGAATTAACATTATATTACGTTTACATTTTCCCCTTGAATACTATTAACCATTAGAGATTTCCATTTTTATATTAGAGATTTTCTATTTCTATTACCTAGAATTCAATCTACGCTTTTGTATAAAACGTTTAGTATTTTTCTTTTTTTGTTTTTACTTAAAATTATGTATCCTCTGATGCTAAACGAAAGCATGAAAGCATTTCAATTTACTTAATAGCCTCCATATTTTTTATGTAAATTCTCGAAAGCATCATAGAAAGTAACGATACCATGTACTTCTCTCTGACAGCATTTTTGGCAATTTCTCCTTATTTTTTCTTTCATTCGCCTTAATGCTTATGTTTGAAACAATCTACGGCTAACTAAAGTATGTTTCCAGGAGATAGAAAAAATGCTATGCAATGGAAAAAGCTCTGCATAAATATTCAGTTTAAAATACATTTTTATTTAATCATACTTAACATAATTAGAGCGACAAATATATCTGATGATTTGCATTTTAAGTTTGATTTTTTTTGTTTGTTTGTTTGTTTATTAGTATTACCTCAACTTTTTCATTTGCCTTTTTTGTACGTATTGGAGGCAGACTTTTAAATTTTTAAAGTTTATTTCCTCAGCTTTTATCATTTCTAAATAAGAAGTGCGCCCGAAAAAAAATGGGCCTACTTTTAAGCTTATAACTTTCAACATAATTGAAAAAAATGAATACCGTAACATTGTTTTTGTTAGTCATCTGTTTCAAAATCCACACGCTAAATTTCATTGCAATAGCAAAATTAATTTTTTTTAAAATGGGCACCCAACAAGATTGTCGTAAAAAAATAATTGAAATTTTCAATGAAAAACCGAACTGCTTACAAAACACGATAGTTAGGCTCATAGGTGTTAACAAAAAAACAGTTTCGAAGGTAAGAATAAAACAATGTAAGGAGTCTTTAAGTATTGAGAAAAAGCGTGAAAGTTGAAGAAAAAAGGTTTTGCCGACCAAAACAAAGCAAGTAAAATAATACGTATTTTTCTAACACACCCTAACATGTCTGGAAGAAAAGTGGCTCTAAAAGTTGGATGGTCTGAGACCTTTGTATGAAAAATTTTTATATGCAAAAAAATTCAAATATTATTTACTTTAATTGAAATATAAAACGAAAAAAATCCGCCACTTAGTTTTATTTCTATAACGAAAAGTGTAAGACCAGTTTTTTTTTTGTGTGCACTCCTCATATACGTTCTTATTTACAGTGACTGTTAAAAGAAACTGTACATTAAAATAATACATACATTAAGAAAATGTCGTTATTTTTATTTTAAAATTATTTCATTGCTAATTTTTAAAATAGAAAAAAAAAACTTTTTAAAAAAATTTCAAAACAATTTTTTCGGCACTATCCCATATTGCTTAAAGTTGAGTTTGGTGAATGTTAGATTTTTCTACTTAGTGTACATTTTTTTTTGACGTTTACTTGAAAAAAAAATTTAACAATATTTCGAAATTTTTTTGTTTAAATTTTAAACACTGAAAATAAGACAATTTTAATATCAAAATCTTTTGAAGCTCACTGTATCTGCAATATTTAAATACGTACATAATGTTTATATAAACAGATATTTCAAGCAATGGTAGTTTGTATATTTATTTAGACTTTCTCATATGCATATTGGCATGTAAGTGCCAATGTGTAAAATAAGAATTTTTTTTACCACCATCATTATCTAGT
This sequence comes from Sarcophaga peregrina, assembly GCA_014635995.1. NCBI lineage: Eukaryota > Metazoa > Arthropoda > Insecta > Diptera > Sarcophagidae > Sarcophaga > Sarcophaga peregrina. Next base: position 99,244,426 of record CM025792.1, on the reverse strand, counting down.
GAACACTTTAAATTCATTCAACTTGAAAGTAAATCCCCATAATCTGAAAGCATATCCATCATCATCTACGCTAAGACAGAGGAAAACATTGCCAAAAAAAAAAAAATTCACTTCGCAACAATCAGATTACCAACAATAACAACCGTAACTGCAAAGAAACATAACGATTCGAGTATAGTAAGCCAAAAGCAACAAAAAACCTTTCCAACCTTTCAACTTTGAATGCTCAAGTCCTAGTTGCTGAGTTTTACAACTGAAATTGAAGCATTTGCTTCACAATCTTGTTCGTTGCAGCTGTAGTGCATCAGAAAGGAAATCTTTGTGATGAATTGTTTTCTTTTAAGAGAATTTTAAGTAAATACTGCCCAGAATTGATGGTTTTTATTGAAAGCCATGAAATGCATTGAGTTTAAGAAATACTTCACATATGTTATGTACACTTACGCTTTAAAAATTCTGGTGAATATGGGATAATTTTGTCATTCGATTTGTAACAAATGAAAGCAATTTGACAACAGATTTTTCTAAATTTACTTAAGACTCTTGCCGAATAGAAAATTGGGGTAAATGTATGTATAGCACTTGAAGAAAAGAACAAATTTCATAGCAAATCACTACAATGCCAAAGCGAAGGATAAGGGTTCCCTTTAATTTTTTAAAATTTTTGTGAAATGAAAGTGTTTCTAAGAATATTTCTTTTTTCTATTAAATTTCTGTTTGCCTTAATAACCAACTGTATGTGGTATTTAATACCCTTTCGGATAGCAATTTCGCCATTTATGTTTCAGATTTTTAATAAATATTTTATATTCTTTGATATTCTAAAAAGGCAATAAATTTTAACAAAAAATATTTGCTTTTCTACAAAAAAAAAATTTAAATTAAACACATGAATTATTGATTTCATCTGTTAAATCACTGCCTTTCACATCCATTCTGTGTGTAATAAAAGTAATAAAATTATAAAAGATTTAAAAAAAAAAATTAGTTGCTGTTAAAAACAAATAAAATCAATCAGATTTATAAATAAATAAATTTCATTATTAAATATTAAAGTAATATCAGAATCAGAAAAAAAAGTATTCAAATATTTACTTTGTAGCAATTATAGAGGCAATTAAAATTGAGTCACAATTGTTTATTTAATCGTATGTTTACAGTTTAAAGAGCTTGAAAAGTGACCACATTAATGGCATAAATCTTAAATTAAATATTTAATTAATTAATTATTAACAATTAATTGTGGTCCTTATGACCAAAAAAACATTGCAACAAATAAGCAATCATCACATGTAACAATCCCAATAACATGAGTCCAATTATCAACACACTTAGTCCAGAGCTCCTACATATACAGGGCATAAAATTTAATTTAGAAATAGTAGAAAAAAAAAAACCGCACATATTGGATCCTTACACCCATACATACATAATTAGTCATTATAACTCTTTAGTCAGAATTACGACCTAGTTTCTCACACCACTTATGTTCTGTTCTGTGGCGGGACCTACAGTTTAAAGTTTTGAGAAACTTTTACATGAGAATTTTATATTCTCTCTTAAATTTTTTACGAAAAGTCTTCTCTGAGGAAATCACCGAATAAATATTTGTTTCATATTTTCGTTTTGATGTCTAACCTGGTGTCTGAACCTCACGTCTAATAAGAAAGCACAGTACCTACAAGACTACAGTGTCTGTTATATACAGAAATTCGATTGGGTTTAAAATAAATTGTATCAGCCCAGATTACATCTTATTCGAATGGTGGTGTTTCAAACATAATTGGTCATTACAACCCTTCAGTCAGGATTACGACCTAGCTTCTGACACCACTTATGTTGTAATTTTATACATAATTGGCGGGACCTATAGTTAAAAGTCGATTCCGGACGATAGATTTTTAGAGAAACTCTTCATGACAATTTTATAGGCTGTCGAAGTTTTTGCCAGAAATCTGCTGGGAGGAAGTCGCCGAAGAAACATTTTCGTTTTGATGTCTGACCTGGGGTTTGAACTCGGACCTTCAGTCTAATAAGCCAACAATCCGCCTACTAGACTACGGCGACTTCAAACATCTCATTTTTAAAAGTCACTTTAAAATTTAATTTCTTACGTACGTACTTACTTAATCGGTCATTACAACCTTTCAGTCAGGAGTACAACCTAACTTCTCTCACCACCCATGTTGTGTATGTTAATTTTATACAAGAATGGCGGGACTTACAGTTCAAAGTCGAACGACAAATTTTTTGAAATCTTTTCATTTCTGATTTTATTTACGATCGAAGATTTTGTCAGAAGACGAATGAGAGAAACTCGCCGAAATAAATATTTTTATTTATTTTTTAAAGTTTTTTGCTAAAAAAAACCACTTGTGTGTGTTAATTTTATACATTTTGTCAGGATTTACTGTTTAAGGTCGACTCCGATCGACAGATTTTCGAGAAACTTTTCATTACAATTTTTATTTACTCTCAGAGTTTTTGCCAGAAATCTGCTGCTTAGTTGGAGATGTTTGACCTGGGGATTGATTTTCGTCTAATAAGCCAAAACTTTACCTACTAGGATACGGCCAACTACTATCAATTGAAATTCTCTTCGTTTAAGTATGCGTGATAAGTAGTAACATTATCGTCATTTGTTTTTCTATTTTGGAAACATTAAGAATACGTAGCGCATTGTTTTTGTAATACTGATGCTAAGGTTGCACCTTCCATTACGCATGGATTAATCACACAGTTTTGACGCTTTCAATCTTATATCGTCAGATTATTTTTTGTTTGGATCGTTCTTTTAAATGCGTAATACTACGTTCACGTATGCGCCTTTACTGCGTAAATAGCAATTAACGCCAATATTAATCTCAATAATTCATATAAAGTCTCAATTAATTATTGCTCAATTAAATGCTAATTGAAATAATATTCAGTAAAACTTTAAATACATCACTGTCTTAAGTCTGTTAAGTGAGCATATTATAAGTAGCCGAACACTTCCTGTTGATATTTGAGTTATCAAAACAACAACAACGACAAACAAAAAAAAAAAAAAAAATAACAATGTTGTTGACTTAACCAGCTGTCAAATGAATATTGAGTTAGCTGAATATTGCGTATATCTATTATACCTGAACGGTTAAAATTTTGTTATCAATTAATCGAATATTGACTCAATTAAATTGCATACGTGAACATAGCATAAATTTAAATTCTGTAATGAGATAAAAAAAGGTATTTGGATAGTTTTTTTCCTCATTAAGCTAAGAAATCCTTCTCTGATAGAATAAAATTTTTGCCATCAAAGAAAGAAAGCTCTCTTTAAAATATATAATAAGGGTGAATTGTTTGTAAGAATTTTTTGTTTGTTTTTTTAACTTAACAATGGTGATGATAAATTTTATTTTGAGCAAAAACTTCGTTATATAAATAATCAGTAAAAGGCTTACATTAGTGTAGTACAGTACAGTTTGTGGGCACTAAAATGTGTAAACCTTTTTATCGAATATCTTATCTTGAAGGATATTTGCGTTACATATTGACAGTTAAATTCCACTTATCAGTTTGAACTTGATCGCCATAATTTTATTTCACAAAATAACGTAAAATAACCTCTATTTCTTTACTAAATCCAGTAATGTATATACATACATTTATACAGTGGGCGTTAAAAGAAACTGTACACTAAGGTTAAATTCTAACAATCACCAAACTTAACTTTTACCGCTTAAGGACAGTGCCCCGAATAAATTTGACAATATTTCGAAATATTTTGCAATTTTTTTTTTGTTTTGTTTCAATTTTAAAAACTGGTAATGAAACAATTTTAAAATAAAAATGATACTATTTTATTAATTTATGTATTTTTTTAATGTACAGTTTCTTCTGATGCACACTGTATAAGTATATAAGTATGTGTTCACCATTATGTATATGTAACTCGTAGTATTGCCAAAAATTCATGCACATGCATTACAGTACGTAATAGAAATTCAAAAAAAAAATTTTAAATAAAAAAGAATTGCACTCGAGATTTCGTTGCTATACCCTTTTGTAGTTGTAAACTTTTTCCTTTAACTGTAACGACTGTATTGAACAGAAAACAAAAATTGTTCGATAAACACTGTTAATTGGTGGTAACTACAGTTTTTACTGTTAGTGCTCTACTTCAACTATTGAATAAAATCATTCCAATTATTGCTATTGTTGTTGCTGTTGTTGTTCTTCCGGTTATTGCCAACATTTTTGGCCCTTTGTGGCTAAGAAACTAAAGAGCTGAAACACATGTACGTACATGTACTCTATTGCTACTATCCTCCTAATACTGGTCATAAATAAAAGTTGGTTGGTCAGTATCCGCTCCTATCCGTCTGTTCAAGCATTTTGGCTTTATTCGTTATTCGTTTCTCTCTTTCAATTCTTTTTTTTTTTTGGTTTTTTTTTTTTGTTAACCATTTGCTCTTTCAACTAAACAATATTTATCGATTACAAATTGTTTTCTCAACATTTGATCCTAAAACTTGGACAGCATGTGTGTAGATGAGGTCTTAAACATGAAGAGGAATTACCAAAATGCAGCGCTGTTGTTGGGTTTTTTGCAATTTAAGCAGTTGGAAAAACAACTTTTAAGGAAAATAGTAGAGTTTTACTGAGAATGGAATTTAAGTGATGAAATTTAAGTAATTTAAGTTTTAACAAAAAATCTAAATTTATTAAGAAAATATTTGACGATAATATGTGGTACATATTAGAAATCATCAATGAGTATTCAAAAAGCTGAGTAGAATTGAATTATACTCAGAATTTCTGATACTCATACACATTCATACTTATTTTAATATCATATAACCCCTCTACTCATAATCAAAGTTTGAACTACTCATTATATTCATACTTAACAACACGTATGACATTGTCTATTTCGACTCTCCACTACTCAACATATGCACGAAGTTCGAAATAAGTAAGAATCGTATATGAACACTAAAATACTCATTAAAAGGTGTGTTTGCTCTGCTTGCTGCTTTGTCTCTTTTTCCTTTCCTTTCTTTTACAAATGCAACAATAATTAAGACTGTAAATTTAGAAAAATAATTCGAATTACTCGATTATAATATCTCGAGTATTGTAAGTATTTTTCTAAAGTTATGAATCCAAATGAGTAAGCTTATAAATCAAATACATTTTGAATGGTATGAGTTTGATGTCAACGTTGTATGCATTTTCAATGCAACCTGTTCTTATAAATTAACATTGTAGGAAGTATGAATAAATCAGAGTAGTTAAGTTTCAATATTGTTGACTCACTTATATTAAAAATTTCATAAAGGCTTATGAGTATGAGCGAAAAAAAACCATTAATTGCTGATCTCTGTTACGTATACGTATAAACTGGCATTTTATTTACAAACACCTGTACTCAAGTTCCAATTGCAGCACCGTGCAGACTCCTTCAGACTTAGTACTAACTGGCATTTTAACTTTTTAGTACAAGTATCTCTCAAGTATGTCATAGTGTTGTAGTAAAAAAAAATTCTTTGGCAACTATGCTACTTTTCCTTTTAAGTTTCTATTTCTATGCTGTTTTGTTATTTCATTTTCTAACTACTTTTGAAATTACTTGGTCGGTAGACAACATTACTCATGTTAAACCAAATGCTGGTTGTATAGTATGTAAATGAATACATATGTGAACACTTATGCAATATTCATTCGTTTACACAAGAAAGGAAAGGTTTTTTTTAAATGAAATAAAGGTCTTTGAATACAAAAATTATTTTAATTTTTAACCAGTACGTAATACATTTTGTACATAATTTTAAAGTCTTTCGCTAACTTTTATTATCCATTAAATAAAAATAATTTTCAAGCTTATTAAAATACCATTCATTTGTTTGTAAAACTGTTTTACCACTACAATAAAACCGCTTTCCGTAAAACTATTTCTTCCATTCCAAAACCATTTTAATAGATCGGAAATAGGAAGCAATTTGTAGCCTAATTTATAGACTTTTACCATGGAAACTGTTCATGTACACATATGTACCGTAAATCCATTGCTCCATTGAATGAGTGTTCCATGCTCAACATTAAGGAATTCAACAAAATTCCTTAACTTTTTTCAAGCGATTCCCATGAGATGAGTTGAGTGTGGTTTAATGCCACATAAAGACGATTTTAGGGCTTAAAAAGTGTGCCAACTTTTCGAACTTTTCGAACTTTTCAGCATATGCCATGCATACATCTATCTCGCTGAAGATGCTGAGGGAGTGAGCTCAAATAATCTTTATTCAGTCTTTAATCTTTATTTAGTCTTTATAGTTGCATTTCTTTAAAGGATATCATTATATCGTCCCGATACGTTGATTTTTGCCATTGTAGTCTGGTAGATAGTATGATGCTTATAAGGCTTGAGACCAAAGTTTAAACTCTTGGTCAGACATCTCTAACAAACTGAAATACGAAAGATATTTCTTCGGTGACTTTCTCTCAGCAGATTTCCATGCAATAGTTTCTTAAAAATCTGTAGTTGTGAGAACCTAGTGCATAGCCCTGACTGAAGGTTTGTAATGATCAATTATGTACCGTAAATTATATACATGAGTACAGTTTGTGGCCATTAAAATGTATAAATCTTTTTATCGAATATCTTATCTTGAAGCATAGTTACGTTACATATTGACAGTTAAATTCCATTTATCAGTTTGAACATGATCTCCATAATTTTATTCCACAAAATAACGTGAAATAACCTCTATTTCTTTACTAAATCCAGTAATGCATATACATACATATATACAGTAGGTGATAAAAAAACTGTACACTAAGGATAAAATTCTAACGATCACCAAACTCAACGTTTACCACTTAAGGAGAGTGCCCGAAAAAATTTCACAATATTTCGAAATTTTTTGCAATTTCTTTTTTTTCTGTTTCAATTTTATAAACTTGCAATGAAATCTAAAATAAAAATAACGGTAATTTATTAAAGTATATTTTTATTTTTAATGTACAGTTTCTTTTGGCACTCACTGTCTGTATATAATAATACCATTCGGCATTGAATGCTTCACCATTTTTCTAAGTCGACTTGCAATTCTACTAAGGATAATAAATTCTTTTCTAAAACAGGGGTTAAGAAAAGTTCAAATTTTTACCAATGCGTTGTGAGAAGGGTAGACCCATATCTAGAACACAATGATCTCCATTTTGGAAAAAGTATCCTTCCGACTTTATGATATTCTGCATTACAAATCAATATTTCTTTAGAGATTACCTTAAAATGCCTGTAAATTATTTGATTTCAACGATGCAATTAAAGAACTCTATTTGGTTTAAAAAGTACTCGCGTTAATAGTTTTGATTTTCAAATTTTATTGCAACTCTTTGCACTCAAGCTAAATACATTTAGTTTTTATTGTCAGCAATTTAAATATTCTTTTTAACACGTTGACTGCCGACTACGAGACAACTCGTAGATAATGTTCCCTACTAGGGAGCCAAACTACGAGTTATCTCGTACTCACTAATGTGAAAAAATCAAGTTGTCGTTTTTTTGCTAGTTTTCGGAAAATTGCCGCGGCAGTTAACGTGTTAATTAAAATAAAATTTCTTTTATTTTTATAGCCCGGCAAAGCTAGCTTAAAATGTATTTCAAACAATGGAAAATTTTGGAAAACTAAAAACTTTTATCGTTTAAAACAATTTATTTGTATTGCCAAGTTTTAAGCTTTAAAACAAAGAGGAAAAAGGAATCTGTTAACAAGGATTAGTAAGAGTATTTTGTTTTTGTTGTATATTTTCCATTCAACATACATACATACATACACAAACCGTAACAATATAATTGAGGCTTAAACGACTCTTTTCCTCTGTACTCATGTCGTAGTAGTACATATTTTAATGATTATGAGTATTATGGTTCATAAAATTAAATTGAAATTTAAAGATTTCATGTAAATGCCAGTTAGAGTTTTGTAATCTTATTGCATCACAAAAGATAACAGCTTTCGACATTGGTCTTGTAAGGCAGTCAATTGTAATTACAGTATTAAAGGATCAAATTAATTTGCATGAGTAATTAATATTGATGTGAGTGAAAAGTTTTACTTTCTTGTAGTAGAAATAATAAATTCATGTACTGAATTCACGTTCATATAAAACAAATACTAAAGGGTCCACCAAATAATTTTTTTTTTTTGAATATGTTTTAAAATATTTTCTCAAATTTCTTTTATTATTTGAAAGTACAATCTTGCCAGTTAATAATGGAAAATAATTTCATTCAAATGACATCCTCGGCTGGCCATGCAGTAGCCTACACGATCAGTACAATTTTTAAACACATTATCGATTGTGTGCAGCTGTATTTCACCAATGGCTTAACGAATATTGTCCTTTAAAGCGTGAATTGTCTCTGGCTTGTCCACGTAACATTTATCTTTGACGGCACCACACAAATAATAGTCGAATGAAGTCAAATCGCAGCTCCGAGGTGGTCAAACGATATCAGCTCTGCGGCTGATAATGCGATCCTCAAAAACAGGGCGCAAAACCTCGAGTGTAGCTTCGTCTGTGTGGCACGTAGCGCCGTCCTGTTGAAACCAAATGTTGCCAATATCATCCTCTTTAATTTTTGTGAACAAAAATTCGTTCAACATGGCCCAATAGCAGCCGCTATTGACTGTAAAGGATACTTTTTGATCATTTTCGAAGAAAAATGACCTAATTATCCCTCTGGACCAAAAACCACACAAAACAGTGACTCGTTTTAGGTGCGTTGACTTTTCAATGTATGCGCGAAATACGACAATTTTTCTTGTTTACAGACCCGCCTAGATCAAAGGAGCTTCATCTGAAAAGATGATTTTTTTTGGCAAAATCAGCATCTTCTGTAAGTCGATCGCAGGCACACTTAGCGAAGCGAAAACGCATAGGATGGTCAATGGTCAATATTCGTTCAGCGGAAGGATAAAACTAATTATCTGTCAAATCAGACATGAGCTAAGTGTTACTATTCACGTAATAAGCACTAGTTGAATATAGAATCGTTAGATGGTGGACCCAAAATAATAATATCAGTTTTTTAATGAAATACAGGGAATTATTTATTTTATATTAGGTCTCAGAGTTCTCTCGAAGGCCCTGTAGCACATTGCATTACCTTAAGAATCCAATGAATGACTCAATCTTGAGGTTTTTAAGTGCAAAAGAAGCAAGAGAAACGAATTTGTCAATAAATTTTAAGGAATTTTTTTTGTTAATTTTATCATTTCCAATTTTGTAGTGACATAGTACTAGACTTGTGAATAAAAAAAAATCTGAAAAATCTAAATTTCTAAATCAAAAAATCTTCATTTTACTTTTAATAGAATTACTCAAAAAAATAAAAAAAAGTAAGCCATCAGTGGCAGCACATTTTATGCTTAAAGCAAGATTTATGTGCCTTAAGTTGGAAAGCGTAATTTCGCATTGTAAGCTACTACTGTTTCTGTATCTGCAGTGACATTATGAAACCATACGGTGCCTGATATATTGCCCAAGTAGTAATCAAATCGAAATAAGAACAACAGTATGCACTGCATTCATTTATGTCGCATGCAACTCAAAAAGTGTTGCCATATATTAATGGAATTGTGTTCCTTTACCTTCTTCCACTTGCCTTGTTCTTTATGATTATTACGCTGATGAATGTTTTTCCATAAATATGCTTCAATTTTGGATGTGTGTAGCACAAACACATTTCAAATAAATAAATGATGAAAGCTATTTGGCATCACAGAGTTGGTATATTGGAAATATGTGATCTATTTTTCAAATCGGTTTTTGGTTGCCTTTGTTCGTGGTGCGTTTGTGGTGGAACTTATGGCCATTAATTCCTTCGGTGTCCAAAGAGAAATACTGTAAGAGCCTTGGAGAGAGACGAAATTTACTGGCATAAAAAATTGTTCACATGTTGACAGCATTATTAACAAATAATTTTTTACTTTGTGTAAAATGTATTACAACATGTTGTTTACTACATGTAAGATTGAAACAGATTAGACCAACCAAGGTATACTGCCTAAGCCATCAAGTGCTTTTAATGCATACGCCAACAATAATTTACAGACTTATCTCCTACCAGTCCTCTCCTTTTATATGAGTTGTGTCTGGTATATTGCTTTTCTTATTCCATTGGGATCTCGACCTATATAGGCTTCAGGAGTCCATGTATGGGCGCTGATTAGTGTACTCATTTTTGCCCCATTCCTTTACTCATACATACAGAATTGGCCTTTACTCTTTAGTCAGGATTACGGCCTAACTTCTCATGTCACTTAGACTTCGTGTGTTAATTTTATACATGAGCAGCAGGGCATACAGTTTAAAGTCGACTTCGGACGATAGATTTTTGAGAAATTTTTCATGAGAATTTTATTTACTCTCAGAGTTTTTGCCAGAAATCTGCTGAACGGAAGTCGCCGAAGAAATATTTTTTCAAATTTTTGATGTCTGGGGTTAGACCCGTGGCCTTACGTCTAATAAGCCAACGCACTATCTAGTAGACTACGTCGACTTCCTATACTCATAACAATTTTTTACATCTCTTTAGGCTTGTAAAGCAGCTTTTAAGCATTTGCTTATCTAATAAACAACAAATTTTCAAGAATAAAATAACTGTCGAAAATACAATGAGCGTCAAAAGAAACGGTACATTAAAAAATATATACATTAATAAATTACCGTTATTTTTATTTTAAAATTGTTTCATTAACAGTTTTTAAAGTCAAAAAAAAATTAAAAAAAATTTCAAAATATTGTCAAATTTTTTCGAACACTCTCTCCTTAAGTGAAAAAATTGAGTTTGTTAAGTGTACAGTTTCTTTTGACTTACACTGTATATCAACAAATTTTGTTTTTTATATTTAAGAACGTTTTGAGTTTATTTTTGGCATTTAAACCCTATTAACATATATCAAGTTGATAAGGGTTTGAATGATTTTTTTTAACAACATTGAAATATTTGTTTAACATTTTTATCCTTTTTTTGAAATTTATTGCCTATTTGTATGGAGCTTTTGATTACAAAGGCTAATATAAGGCAAATTAAAACAAATAAAAAAGGATTCCAATGTATACATTGATCAAAAGTTATATCATTAATCAGTGAAATGATGGGAGTAGAGATTAAAATTCATGAACCTAACCACTGCTAACCACTATTAATTCAATCAAAATTGACTGTTTTTGAAATTTGATTTAAAACGTATTAAAGGATTATTTAGCATTATAGGTATAGCACATACAGTGAGCGTCAAAAGAAACTGCATACTATTTACAAAATTTTAACAAACACCAAACTCAACTTTTACCACTTAAGACGAGTGCATGAAAAATTTAAAAATATTTCGAAATTTTTTGTAATTTTTTTTTTGTTTTGTTTAAATTTTAAAAATTGTTAATGAAACAATTTTAAAATAAAAAAAAACGGTAATATATTAATGTATATATTTTTTAATGTACATTTTCTTTTGAGGCTCACTGTAGGTCTAAAACCCTACAATCATAAAAATCTTATTAAAACGATTGCAAAAAATTCAAAAAAAAATTTTAAGTTTCTAGAAATTTCTAACGTTTATTGCTGCTGATTCGTGACATTTCAATTAGCAATGCTTTTAAAAATGCACTTTTTTTTGATTATAAAAACCTTTTAATAGCAAAATTTTTGATTAAATTCCAGGCCATAGAATAGGAATTACTACAAAATTAAAGCATAACTTTTATAAGCAAATGTTGTGGCAATTGCTATGATTTTTTCCCATTTGTTTCGTAACAAAGTTTTGGATTATAAAGTGCTGGTCAACGGTTAAAAACTAAGCAAAGTTTTTTGGTTTTATTAAATGTTTATGACAGTGTTTATAGCCAACGATTTAAAATACTTAAAAAATAATAAAAAAAAGTGGCGACCAGAAAACAAAAATATTTTATTGCCTGTTTATGGTAAAAAGGATAAGAATTATGTTTTCAAACATTGCAGGATTTAATGAATTTGACTGTAAAATTTTGTTTATTTATTACCAGATCGTAATAATTTAAATAATTTATTTTTTTTGTTATTTCTAAAATAAATTTCTGGCACATTTATTTTAATTTTTAATGTGTGAGGGATAGGTGGTAGGATGCCCATATATCTTTAAGGTTCTCCTAAACATGCTTTGCATATTCAACTCTGTTGACTTGATATCAATGGAACAGGTCCAATCAATCAATCAATTTTGCTTAATTTTATTTAAAATAACGGCAATATTCTTTAACAAAACAAAATACAAGAGATTCTTTTATTATTGTAGTTACATATCGCTCTTTTATTGCAACATAGTCTTATCTTAAAAAATTAAAAATTTGTAGTTACTTAAGCAAAACTGCTCTTTTAGACCTTCTGCACATGTTGAAAACAAAATCAGTTTTATATCCCAAGCTGAACCGAAGTTATAGCAAAAAGTGTTTGTGGCAATTAGAGCATAGGACTTATGCCTTGAAAACTTAAATCGCATGTTGCCAAGTTTAAGTTTTTTGGAGTTTTAAAGGAGCGATTTGTATTACAGAAATACTAGCTGCCTCAGCGAATTTCGTCTCGTCCAAAATTGATTTTTTTTAGTGCCCAAAACAGGTCACATTATATACATATTTATTGGAGTACGCTGCATAAAGCCCTCATGAAGTTGTAGTTGTTGTAATCGCTACAAAACAAAAACTAACAGACATACATGTTATACACTGAGCGCCAAAAGTGAGTAAACATTACAGAAATAATTCACTTTCTTAGAATAGCGAGAAAAGTGAATGAGAATAGGGGAATAAATTTCCAAAAATAAAAACGTTTATTTATTACAAATAAAATGTTAAAACAAAAACTTAAAACAAAATTATTGTTGTGCTACAAGTATATTTTTTATAATAGAAAATTTAATTTATGGCGCTTAGTATATATGTACATCGAATTAGTCGACTTATATATGTCTTAAAGGGGGAGGATTACCACGCCCATTTCTGGTGAGTTTGTCAAGATCGAGTCTACGAACTTACGTACCAAATTTTATTCGTCTACGATTATTATGTCCCTAAATATTAAATTTTTGGCGATTTGCCACGCCCTCTTAACATTTGGGGATATGAAAAATAGATGTTGTCTGATTCCCTATATGCACACAAAATTTCATGAAAATCAGTCGTTCCATTTCGGAGGAATTTAACCACTAACACCGTGACACGGGAATTTTATATATTAGATAAGGAAACATGGTTGCTTTTATATTTTATTTGATTTAACTTTTGGTGTTAGGAAGCAGGGATCATTTTTTTTTATCAAGCTTGGCATGAAACTAAAATTTTTTTTAATCAAAAAGTACTGTGTTAGTGAGTTTATCGATATCGATTCTAAGAATTTACCCTCCAAATTGCATTATTAAATTTTAAAGGTTTGCCACGCCTACGCTTTTTGCAAAATCAAATTTTTTAACCATCTAAACCTGATAAGCTTTCGAACAAAAAAAATTGTTAAAAAACGATCCAGTATTTTAAGAGTTATAGATATTACTTGAAGGAGAAGGGTTGGCATTTTTGCTGGGATTGTCGACATCGACTCTACGAACTTACGCACTAAATTTTATTAGTCTACGATCAATATGTACCTAAATATTCAATTTTAACGAATTGCCACGCCCATTTAGGGATATGTAAAATAGATGTTGTAAATTTCATGAAAATCCGGCGATCCATTTCAAAGGAGTTTAACCACTAACACGGTGACACGAGAATTTTATATATTAGAATTTTATTGCATATACAGTGAGCGTTAAAAGAAATTGTACATTTAAAAAAATATACATTAATAAATAACCGTTATTTTTATTTTAAAATTGTTTCATTGCAAGTTTTAAAATTGAAACAAAAAAAATTACAAACAATTTCAAAATATTGTCAAATTTTTTCGGGCACTCTCCTTATGTGATAAAAGTTGAGTTTGGTGATTGTTAGTATACAGTTTCTTTTGCCGCTCACTGTATGTAAATGTAACACACATTAATCAAATGCAAGTTTCTAGGTTAAGGATGCGTATAAAAATTATAATTTTTAAGAATTTCTTTTTTTAATGATTCTATGCCATCCACTTAAAAAGGGAAAATAATTGAGGTTTTCGTTTTCAAAAGATATGCAACTGTATGTCCTTACAATTTACATTGTCGTTTACTAACAGCCACTTGTGTTTTAGTTACACCTTCACCTCCAGGCATTTGCATATTTTTTTTTTTAAAGAGACATTTTAAAATTCTTAATCGTCGTAGGAATAAGAACTCTTTTCATGCCCTCATGTATACCATACTACCAAGTAGTAGTATCTTAACTATTTAGTACAAGTATCTCTCGAGTATGTCATTATGTTGTCGGAAAGTTAACTTTTATTTTTATTCCAATTTTTTTCCTTCTTTTTTTTAGTTTCAACTGCTTGTGTAATTTAACATTCCTGCGTAAGTGGATAGAGGCTGAGTCCATTTTTTTTTTTTTAAATTTTTGGTTTTCTTTTTACCAGCAAACTCGTGAGTGAACAATTAAAATTATACAGTCAGTGGTAGTATGTTTAAACAGATTAAAAATATTATGCTTGTTAAACAAAATACGTGTTGTTATTATGCATATAAGTGAGCATATTTCTGGCCACACATTTCTGTATTCATTACGGGGTTCATGCAGCATCCGGTCAAGAAGTAAGTGGTGGCGGTATTTTGACCAAAACAACTTTTATGATTAAAATGTCTCGGATGCTAAAGTACTGTGACCAGATGATTATTATGAGGATAATTTTTCCATACGATGTACCTATTTAGCCTTCCTAACTAATTCCCGCACTGATCTCAAGTCAACATTAAGGAAACTATAGCCATGAGTTCGGGGTCTTTCCCCCAGTGCATGGTCTTATAAAAATTGAATTATAAAATGCAAGTATTGTGTATGAAATTGGTCTGCAAATAAAATTCGTCAGCAAAATATTTAAATATTTTGAAACAAACAAAACCTTTTTTTATTTTTAATTTACTGAATATCCTACAGTATACTGATAGTGTTTCACTCAATAAAAAAATAGTGAAAACGTTGTTTTCTTTTCTGTACTCTTTTTTTTCGCTAAAGTAAGTCTGCAAGGCATTGAAACTCAGGAAATTAATTTCAATTCATTTAACCAACAAACAAACAAACAGACAGACAGTCCATCACCCAGGCACAGCAACAATGTCATTTGTTACAATGGTTTTGTAAAACAATGCTACGGAATGAAGAAGGAAAAAAAAATACCAAAAATAAATCAACAAAACCAACCATCAACAGTAAAGGCATTGGCAACAAGCACTACAATCAACAGCAGCAACAATAACAACAACAACAATATTCATGTAAAAATATTGTCACACAAATTGTGTCAGGATAGACAACAACAGCAGCACTAAAAAAAGGCAAAAAACCGGAAAAAATATATTTTTTGTGAGGAGAAGTTAAGCAAAATATTTAAAAATTGCGTGTAAATTCGCAACAAGTCAACAATTATTTAAAGTTCATTTATATAAACGCGGAAAAGAAAACAAGGAAGGAAAAAATGCCACAATTAAACTTAAAAACTTCGCGCCAGAGATCAGCAATGAATCGTTTTTCCGCTACTCATAAGGACTCATGCAAACAAAGAAGAAAGGAAAGACAAAGATAACAAGCAAGGCGTGTTCGTACGCGAATCATACTTATTTTGTGCTTCGTGTAAATGTTAAGTAGAGACGAGTCGAAGTCAATAACATCATTCGTATTGTTAAGTATGAATACGACGAGTACTTCCAACTTTGAGTATGAGTAGTATGAGTATGATATCAAAATGAGTATAAGTATCTTAAATTAAAAGTATGATTCGAATCTACTTTTGAATACTTATTGCTGATCTCTGTTTCGTACACTATTTCAGAAGGCAATATTACAACACTAACGGCCATTATTACAACTTGCCGTTAAAGTTGGATTTAGTTAAAGGTATCTTTAGCTAAAGTGAACTTTATAGTTAAATTTAACTTATTTTCGTTATTACCACCAACAGATAATATAAAGTTAAGACAATACTGCTCAATTAAACAAGTTTTTTCTTTAAACTCTATGGCAACAACGAGCTTCTTTCTTTGCTGTATTTGCTAATTTTATTTCTATTTGAAGTTGCCATATTGAAAATAATATGACAAGTTCAGACATAAACTTAACTTTAAAAGCTATAGGTAGAATGATCTTCCCTTTGGCTTAACGCACACTTCTACCTTATTGTCCATTTATAATAATGATAATCAATTTCATTGCCCTTTAAAATCCTTCCTTTAGTTAACGGCAAGTTGTAATAATGACCCTAAATATCTTAACTATCTTTCAATGTTGTCCAAGTTAGTCTAAAGTAAGCATTTGCCGAACGTTAATGCAGCGTAACGAGGATTTATTAATGCATTGGCTGATAGTGAAATTCCATTACGTTTTTGTAATCGTTTTCATTGCCGTTTACATGCTAGAAGCAAATTACGTTCCCTTAAGTTCTGTGAACGTTCGCCTAATTCTGTCTTATATCTTGTAATAAATTTTGAAATTTCCTAAATTTGATTGAATTCTGTGGCAATAGCCAAGCTTAGTAAAAAAAAAATGGTTTCTAAACACTAGGATCTAAATGAGATAAAATACAAATGCAACCCTGTTTCCTTATCTAATACATAAAATTCCCGTGTCACGGTATTAATGGTTAAACTGTTCCGAAATGGATCGACCGATTTTCATGAAATTTTGTGTGCATATCGGGAATCAGGCAACATCTAGTTTTCAAAACCCTAAATGTTAAGAGGGGGTGGCAAATCGCTAAAATTGAATATTTAGAGACATAATAATCGTAGACGAATAAAATTTAGTGCGTAAGTTCGTAGACAAACTTTGGCAAACTCACCAAAAATGGGCGTGACAATCCTCCCCCTTTATGAGATACCTATAAGTTGGCTAATTCGATGGTTTATAGCTATATACTAGTATATAACGTGTATGTCTTGGAGCGGTTACAACAACTACAACTTCATCAGCGTTTTGTGTAGCGTATTACAATAAATATATAATGTGACCTGTTTAGGGCGGGACGAAGTTCGCCGGGTCAGCTGGTTATAAATACGAAATCCTATGCCGGAAAATTTATTTAATTATGAAAGAAGTTTTTATAAAATTCATTGCATAACGCATATCAAACGTCTGGTTATCAATGCTTAGCATCTTTGTAAGTCGTCCTTGACCAGCTGCTCCAGTATTTGTTATGTACATTACACTGTAATTGAATAATTTTCACAATGCAACTGCCTTTGTTGGTCGTTTGTCTTTTGACTTCTACTTCTCAGAAAAATATTTTCCAGCAAAGATTCGAAAAAATGTTTGTTTTCTTGATTGTTTAGATGGCATGGCATAGAAAATGAAAAGAGTCACTCAAGCATTTGAAAAACATAGAATTTTTGTGAATGTTGTTATTTTTTTCAATTTAAACTGAATTATTTCTAATTAACTACATACATACATGCATACATAATTGGTCATTACAACCCTTCAGTTAGGATTATTGACCTAGCATTTCACATCACTTGTGTTGTGTGTGTTAATTTCATGCATTACTGGCAGATTTTTGAGAAATTTATCGTGGCTATTTCATTTACATTCAGAAACTCACTTAAGAAATATTTTCATATTTTCAATTTGATGTCTGACATGTGGTTTGAACCGTGGCCTCATGTCTAAAAAGCTAACTACTACCACTACCTACTACATAGACTTCGGCGACTTCAATTATTCAGATCAACAATGAAGTTAATAGAGGAACTGTTCTGAGTTATACAAAGTCGTTGATAGTCAAAATTCAAAAACTTCTTTATAACGAATGATTGATTTTATAGACTTGACGATACTCGTAAAGAAGACTACATTTGGCACAACTTTTGGATGACAAATTTAAGTTTGAATAAATTACCAGTTACCTGAAGTTTATCCTGATTGGTATTCCTAGTAGATTCACCCAAAAAATCAAAATCAGTTCTTTTTGTTATGTCGCTTATAAGGAATAATTTTTTGCTTCCTATCTCTTGATCTCTATTGCAAGGGCTTGACGACTAAAGTTAGTTGGTGTTTCTGGTGGCATAAATTACTCGAAAATCCCGAAGGAATTTGTGACTGTCATGTGTAGTGACTATATGACAACCCGATACAAAAACTGCTCAATGTGGAAGTCGAAATAAATGGTACGGCATATCTCATAAAGGATTGCAAGCAAATTTCCACTAATGGCTCCGAACTGGACGAAACCGTTAGAGGTAGAATATTTTCGGAGTCGGTCGGAATACCCTGGCCTATATCACGGTAGCATCTTACAGGCGGAAGTATCGGGAATACATACATAGATACATAATTGCTCATTACAACCCTTCAGTCAGGATTATTGACCTAGTTTTTTACACCACTTATGTTGTGTGTGTTAATTTTTTTATACATGAGTAGAGGGACCTACAGTTTAAAGTCGGCTCAGAACGGCAGATTTATGAAAAACTTTTTTTGGCAATTTTATTTACTTTCAGAGTTTTTGCCAGAAACCTGCTGAAAAAGAAATCGCCGAAGAAATACTTTGTGTATTGTTTGTTTAGATATATGGGGCTCGAACCCTGGGTTTAAGTCTGATAAGCCAACACACTACCTACTAGGCTACCGCGACGTAAAAGTACGGGCTGTAAAAATTATTTTAGGCGCAAATATTCCCAGGAGGGATATTATCATACTTTCTGATAGCCAGGCGACTATAAAAGATTTGAAATACAATGTTAAGAACTCCAAGGCGGTGTGTGTGAGATAGCAGATCTACAGTAGCGAGCAAAAAAAATGCAACATAATAAAAAAATAGTTAAAGTAAGTTATTTATTTAATTATAATTGAAAATTTCTTAAATAAGTTATACAACATGTGTTTTGTAATAGAAGCAGCTCTCAGCTGACAGCAAAACTGCAATCATTAAAGCCTTAGAAGAATTAAAATCCATGCGTGAAGTTGGACACCTCTTTGGTGTAAATCAATCAACCGTATGTCGGATTAAATCTCGATTTTCCTTGAGAAAGAGTGTGGAAAGGAAACCAGGTAGTGGTAATCCTCGAAAAACTACCTCTCGCCAAGACCGCCAGATGATTGCACTGGTTAAAAAAGATCCACGAAAGACCGCAGTGGACGTTGCTAATTTCGCAAATGGGAGTCTCTATAGGCGTTCACACTGTTCGCCGTAGGATGAAAGAGGCTAATTTGCATGTGAGACGACCCGCAAAGAAACCTCTCATCAGTGCAATCAATAAAAAGAAGCACCTGGAATTTGCAAAACGTTACAAGGATTGGTCAAATGAACAATGGGCTAAAGTCTTGTGGAGCGATGAAAGCAAATTTAATTTGTTTGGCTCCGATGGGATAAATTTTGTTCGAAGACCGCCTGGACAGAGATATTCTCCAAGATATCAACTTCCAACCGTAAAACATGGCGGTGGATCAATAATGGTGTGGGGTAAGGAACGATATGTTTAAAAAAAATTATTGATTTTACGTTACGTATTTACAGGTGCGTTTTCCCGTGATGGGGTAGGTCCCTTAACTCAAATCGAAGGAAAAATGGACGCCAAGAAGTACTGTGAAATCCTTGGAGAACATATGCTTCCTCATCTGCGGGAAAAAATGCCTCCTGGTAGCATATTCCAACAGGATAACGATCCAAAGCACTCAAGACGCTTAGCTCGAAACTTTTTAAGCGACAATGATGTCAATGTTTTGGATTGGCCATCACAGTCTCCCGATCTAAACCCCATAGAAAATCTATGGGAGCTTTTAAATCGGGAAGTTAAGAGGAAACATCCGTCAAATAAGAGGCAATTAGAAGAAATTTTGAAAAGTGAATGGGAGAAAATATCCATTAACACATTAATAGCTTTAGTCGACTCTAAATAAGGGCTACGCCACTAAATATTAATTTTAAGATTTTTTTGTAAGAATTACTAATTAATTAATTAATTTTTTGTGCTCGCTACTGTATATCATATGGGTTCGAAGTAACTGCAGAGCGGATGAATGAGCTTCGCATTCTCCGATGAATGTCCGACTTTGGGAATCCCTTTAAGTACTTGTATTAAAGGCATGCATGCAAAGCGTACAAGTTTTGGACACCTAAAAAATGGCTTTTGTGAAGACTGCAGAGGTGAGAAGGATGGGAAGACTGTCCGTAGGCTATACCATTGAATAGAATACTTAATTATTAAGGATTACCTTGGACTCCTGTGGTGATTATAGTAATCATATTCAGCCACACTGTGCAAGGAATTGGGAAACTTTTAATGAAATTGGAAGAGACTGCATTGGTTCTGTTCTGAAAAAGAAGTTCTCAGTTTTGGGCTCATATTATGACGTGTTTTGTATTTCCAACAATTAAACAATTGATCAATTGACACAAACCGTTGTATCGTTGTGTTGAGTGTATTGTTATACGATTATACAACAGTGTATGCTTGTTGTTGGTAATTTTCATTCAAAAATCCGATGCACTTATACACATTTTTTTCATATGTTTTTAATAGTTGTATTGGTTTCGTGCTATCAGATTCTGTGAATGAAATAAAAATGCTTTACTTTCGTGCTATCAAATTGTTTGAGTGCCACAAAAATACATTTGAAATGCGAGATACACAATACAATATAGCATTGGGCGTTCACATACACCAAGTGTATTCAATACAACATACACGATACAAAGTCGTGTGAATTGGTCAAATAATTAAAGCTTAATTATTAAAAACCAAAAGCCATGACTATTTGCGGTATTAAAGTACAAGACATGGTTATATAATCCATTTTATATTAATTTGTTAATTTTGAATTTTAATTTATATGTTTGAATATTTGTTTAAATTAATAATTCAAATCTGATTCTATCTCCAAAGAAGTTAGCAAATATTGTATGTACTCGTTAATGAATATTGCAGTGCAGTGGTATTTTAACAGGGACCCCATATTTTTCCTCCACGTCCTCCTTCAATCATTGAAGTAAACACTCTTGTACCTTGTCATGTGGATAAACAAGTCAGGCTGTGATAAAACGTGAGAAAGACAGACATTTTATCATTGTGTTGGTGTATTACTGCATTGTTAAGAGCATGTTTTCGTGTGTTGTTTCATGTTTTACATTACAACTGCCAGAGAAAAGTGTAGATAAGATGATGGTTACTACCCTTACTACTCCTCCCCATACTTCTGTTGCTGGCTACCATGAAAAATATTCACAACGATAGAATTGTTAACAAGATTATCAGAATTAAAGTTAATACATATGAATACGTACGTATGTATGTATGCATGTATTTGTTTGTAAACGTTTATTATGCCAATCGACCGTACAATGTTTTTACCACGAGTATCCTGTACAGAATGTATCGTGCTTGGCAGGAGTGTTTTATAATCAACAACCAATTTAATGTGTTTCAATAACAAATTATGCAAATAACCGAAGATACAAATCTACATCACCAATGAAATTATTTAATAAAACTTTTTATTTGTTTTTCTATAATCATCGACATCGTATTACAAATTGATACAAATGTTTACATTGAGTGCTCATAATAGGACACAAGTATTACAGCGTGGTATGGCTATTATGAAGGGATTATTAAAAATAAATCACGTGATAAAATTAATTACGTATTCTTGCGACAAATGACTATTTGATGAAAGTAAGTTATCTAATAATTTGAAGTAGTCTAGTAGGTAGTGTATTGGTTTATTAGACATAAGGCCGCGGTTCAAATAGGACGTCATACTCAAATTGAAAATATGCAAATATTTCTTAGGCAACTTTTTCTGGTAAAAACTCTGAGATCCCACCACTAATGTATAAAATTTACCATCAGGTGGTAATCGTGACTGAAGGTTTGTAATGAGCAATTATGTAGATGTGAACGTATGTAAAGTTTTCAGGGAGCCAATTGAACCGGTATTGTTAACTCCTCATGTAATCGAATATGCCCGATGGCCCTCATTGTTTACTAATCACGATTACGACTGCATTTCAACTGTTTTTACGTCTGCCTTTTGTAAGTCCCTGCCCATAATGATAAAGCCATTCTCTTCAATGGTATTTAATTTTCATACAATTTACGTACTTTAGCTAACAATAGCAACCTAACTGTCTCTATTAAGAACTGTTGTCAGTTCAAATCCTATAATAAGCCGTTTGCAATTAACTGTACATTTGCTATTGCCCTCCATAAACCCACTCAATTCAGATGAATTCAAATTGATGTCCTTATCCATTTGGATGTCCTTATCATTTCAGTTTCTTTTATTTTCTGTTGTCGTTTGCTTAAGAAAATATTTACCTTCCATGAGTAAAAGACGCCGACTCCTTTGCAGCTTAAATTGCCATCGTTATTGTATTGTAGAGTAGATTGAAAGTGGTACGTCCTTTACCATCCTACGCTAAGGATTATGAATACTTGAGTACAGCAGAGTGCTGTGGTATTTTTAAGTCTGTCTGTCTATTGTATTGATTTCATTATTGTTTGTTGTTATTGTTATTAATGGCTTGTTAAAGTTGGTAAAGAAAATATAAGGAATTCAAAACTATACTGAGCTTATTAGCAATGAATTGGTCATAGCAATCGTAGAAACTGTTGCATTTTATGCAACATCCTTACAAGTAATGAAGTTAATCAGAGGTCTTTAAAAGAATATATTTTATGTTTAAATAACAAAATATGCAGAAAACATCTCATAATTATTTGTATGGGAATGTAAGGCCTGATTAGCCAAACGTTCCTCACTATTACACAATGATAGACTGTGTTAAAGCCCCTAAGATTTAAGTAGCCCACAATACTTACATAACATACATACATAATTGGCCATTACAAGCCTTCAGTTAGGATTACGGCGTAGCTTCTCACACCACTCATGTTGTGTGTGTTAATTTTTCTACATGAGTGGCGGGACCTACAGTTTAAAGTCGACTCCGGGCGATAGATTTTTGACAAACTCTACCTGGCAATATTATAATACTCTCAGAGTGTTTTTGCCAGAAGTCAGCTGGGAGGAAGTCTTTGTATTTTTGATTTCATATTTTTCATTTGGATGCCTAAGCCGAACCCTGGCCTTACGTCTAATAAGCTAATAATACCTACTAGAATACAGCGAGGCAAAGCAAAGGAATAATAAAAAAAAAATCATGCTCCTAAAGAACCAAATCCATTGATTGTTGTATTTACTGTGGTCAATTACAAACAAATGAAAGAATTTATTTGTAAAATCATTTTGTAATTTTTTTTCTTAATCATTCAACCACAATAACCAATCAATTCGTTTGGAAAACTGTTCACAATGACTCATGAAGTGAATTCAATTTGTTGAAAATACGCAAAGGGACACTAAAAACCATAAATCATGTTCAACATGAAAAACATGAGTATTTTTTGTACTATTTTTAAATATCATTTGCATACGTAAGTCGTTGGAATTAATGATGAGTAGTTACTGAGCGGAGATACCAACAACCAGGAGTAACGTATACTTAATGATTAAATAGTAATTCATTTATTTTCCGTGATAAAAGGAATCCAAGCGGTGTAAAGCAGTTATGAAGACCTGAAGTACTCGTTGCCAATGTCATTCTCTATGTTAGATCAGGTGCCGTCATGGATAGAACATTGAAAAGGAGATTGATGGCTTAATGTAGCACATGAAAAAGAATTTAGTCTATAGTCTCTGCCTCAGTTATTTTCATTCATTAATACAGTTGACTATATCAGCGTGAATGAAGTTTTCAATTTCAGAAAATATCATATTTCTTAATTAATTGGTCATTTACAACCCGATCAATGGATTTCGGTCTGGCTTAAGGCCTGCCAAATTATTCTCTATTTGTTGACTCTCTCTTCAAACATGAATTTTTACAATTTTAAAGCATTTTCAGTAGCAAAATCTAACTAAAAAATAGCAACAGTAAACTGCACTACAAAAACAACAACAGTAAGAACAATAGCATATCAAGACAATAGCAACAAAACGCTTATGGTAAACCTAGCTACTTTACATTCAAAACATTTCCATCCGTCAAACAAAAACGACGAAGAGATGGTAGAAAGGAAATGTTGCCGCCAATTTAATAACAGCAACACAGGATCCAGAACAACAAAAATTAAAAGAAAAAGAAAAATTCCAACAAAATTTGTTCGTTTTTTTTAATGTTGCTTATGTTCTCTGTGATGGTGGTGTTATTTGGGTTTGGACGTGAAAATAATTGTTATTTTTAGTTTAAGTGGAGGAGGAACACAGTCCAGACTTGATGGGTTTGACAGTAAGAAATGCATGAGTTATAAAGCACACACATAATTGGTCATTACAATCATTCAGCTAGGATTACGACCTAGCTTCTCACACCACATATGTTGTGTATGCGTATGTGGCACAAAGGTATGTGGGACATACACTTTGAACTCGATTCTAATCGATTTTATTTGAAAAACCTTTTCGTGGCAGTTTTACGTTACTCTCAGAGTTTTTGCTAGGCAGTCGCCGAAAAAATATTTTTTCATATTTCCTGTAGTTGGAGATGGCTGACCTGGAGTTTGACCATGGGCTCACGTTTAATTAACAAAAACAATATTTACTACACTACAACGACTTCCTGTAAGACTAGATGTCTGTTTTCTGTAAAGAAGTTAAAAGTACATTCAAATTGTATATCACATTGACTTAACTTTAAACGGTGGGGCGAGAATACTGTCTATGTTAAGATGAGTAATGGAATGAATTCGAAGCAAAAATTTAACAAGACAGCATATCAGCAGATATGCAACTTGCCTTCAACTAAAGACAGGGTTTTAACGGGCAGATAATTGGTTTGTCATTATTATAAGTGAAAAATATGGTAGAAGTGAGCGTTAAGCTAAAGGGAGGATCGTCCTAACTTTAACTTTTAAAGTTAAGTTTATGTTCGAACTTGCCATATTACTTATGACATATTTTCAATATGGCAACTTCTAATATAAAGGAAAATGAACAAATACAGCAAGAATTATCGGCATCGTATATAGTATGTTGGCATTTTAGACCTAAAGCCAGGTCTCGAGCCCAGACCAGACATCATCTCTGCAGATTTCTGGCAAAAACTCTGGGAGTAAAAAAACCTGCCATGAAAAGATTCTCAAAAAAAAAAAATCTGTCGTTCGGAGTTGACTTTAAACTGTAGATCGCGCCACTTATGTATAAAATTAATACACACAACATAAGTGGTGTGAGAAACTAAGTCAATAATCCAGACTGAAGGGTTGTAATGACCAATTATGTATGTATCGACACTTCTCCGGTTTTGGCATATTTTTGAAAAATTTAACTTGGTTTTATCTGTAGGTTGTAATAACGAAAAAAAAGTTGATTTTGACTTTAAAGTTCACTTTAGCTAAAGTTGGCTTTAACTAAAACCAACTTTAACAGCAAATCTTCTTCTTGCCCAGTCTTTTAAGTCCATAAACTTTAGGTAATTTCATTGAAATTTCTTCCTATGTTTGCTTAAGCAGAATATTTTTGTATCTACTGAATCATTACTTTCGTTATTTTGTTTGCTAACCGGCTAAAAGTACTTTAAAAATGCTTTTATTTACTTGGTTTAAACAAATTTGTGTTATTCATTATTCATTCAATTAAGTAAAGTGTGTACATTTTTTAGTAGCCTAATGAAACTGCAACATTTTCAATTTCATTTTAAATTTTTTGTGTCTTACTAACATTTGCCAAGTCAGCGGCATACTTAGGTTGAACGATGATAGTCATCATTTGGGCAATTATTTTCTTAATTTTTTTTTTTGTTTTGTGCAAAGTAATCAATAAAATGGTCCAGAAGATGTTTAAACAATGATTTTTTTTTAAAAATTTGTAAATCTGACTCGTATTGAGTTGTAAGATTTAAACATGTTATGTGGCTCCATTGCCTTCTTCAGTTAGTTACTTAGTCCTGTTTTATATCGTTTATTGTGTTCATAAACATTTGCGTTTATGAATGTGTTATAATGCGTTCACTTTTGTTAACTTGTCAGAAAGTAAAACAAATAAGAAAAACATTCAACAACAACAATAAAAACATAACAAGAGAAAAGCACTTAAAACGCTTTTGCCAAGTGATTATAAATTTAGGTTACTGCGTACCACAACGTAAAAGTTTCTATTGTAAACATTAAGTAGCTTTTAACTTTAAAAGAAATAAAAAAAGAAAATCCCCTTTTAAAAACTGGTATCCCCCCCATAAAATAAACCTCAGTCGTGTATGTGAAATGAAAAATATGCCACGTTTACTGGTGGGGTTAAATTACTTAAGTTTTGATTTTTAAGTTATGTTGTCTTAAGTTACTGCGAGGGAAAAAATATCTTTTGCTATCAGAAGACAGTCTAAAAATATTAAGAAATGTAAATGAAAATGAAAAGAATATAAAGGGTCCGCCAAATAATTTTTTCTTTTGAAAATACTTAAAAAAAACATCTGAATATGTTCTCAAATTTCTTTTTTTATTTGAAAATACAATACTTCCGGTTAATAATGGAAAATAATTTCATTCAAATGGCTGCCTCGACTGGCCATGCAGTAGCCTACACGATCGGTCCAATTTTTAAGCACATTATCGATTGTGTGCAGCTATATTTCACTAATGGCTTCACGAATATTGTCTTTTAAAGCGTCAATTGTCTCTGGCTTGTTGGCGTAACACTTATCTTTGACGGCATCCCACAAATAATAGTCTAACGGTGTCAAATCGCAGCTCCGAGGTGGTCAAACGACATCAGCTATGCGGTTCATAATGCGACTTTCAAAAATAGGGCGCAAAACATCGAGTGTAGCTTAGGCTGTGTGGCACGTAGCGCTGTCCTGTTGAAACCAAATGTTTACAATATATTCTTCTTCAATGTTTGTGAACAAAAATTCGTTCAACCAGGCCGGAACAGTATCGCCATTGATTGTAACAGCCACTGCTTGCTCATTTTCGAAGAAAAATGGCCCAATTATGCCTCTGGACCAAAATTGGAACCAAACAGTGACTCGTTTTGGGTTTTCAATGTATGCGTGCGGATTTTCTGTACCACAAATGCGATAATTTTGCTTGCTTATATACCCGCCAAGATCAAAATGAGCTTCATCTGAAAAGATGATTTTTATTTGGGAAAATCGGCATCTTCTGTAAGTCGATCGCAGGCCCACTTATTGAAGCAAAAATGGATTGTATGGATATTCGTTCAGCGGAAGGATAAAACTCATTATCTGTCAAATCAGACATGAGCTAAGTGAAAAAAACGTTAGATGGCGGACCCGATAGTACTTACTCCCCCTATTCATTTCAATATTTCGATGTTGATTTAAGAAAAAATTTAAGAAATGCCATCAAATAAATGAAAAAATTTTCTTGGAAAAAAACCGCAATAGAGCACTATCAAACAACAAGTGGTCAAATGGACATACAAATAAACAAAACTTAACATTTATACAGAACGCCATCGGCAATAATTCATTTCAATCCTAATATCTACCGTATATGTACACAGACATATATCGTACATACATCACATATCTGCAGAATTATCTATAAAGCCAGAGCTGACTACCACCTACGAGTTAAAACAAAAAAATTGCTAACAATAGGAATAGGAAGAAGGAAAAGAAATCCATTTTTTATGTGTTTGACATAAGGAACACACGTTCCAAAAGTAACAAATGTTTCTGCTGTGAAAAAATAATGAGCACAAGTGGATTTCGTGTTATGCTAAAACGCTTGTAAATCTAAAAGAAAAGTTAAGACTTGTTATTCCTCTATCAGGGAAGTATTCCTGAGACGTTAATTGTTATTTCTTCAATGAGACTAATTTCCAAACATATGTACATACAGTCAGGATTACGACTTTACTTTTCACACCACTGTGTTGAAGTCGCCGTGGTCTAGTGGGTAGTGTGTTGGCTTATTAGACGAAAGGCCCGGGTTCGAATCCCAGGTCAGACATCAAAAAAAATTTTTTTCTTCGGCGACTTTCTCTCAGCAGATTTCTGGCAAAGACTCTGAGAGTAAAAATTGCCATGAAAAGCTTCTCAAAAATCTGTGGTTCGGAGTCGACTTTAAACTGTAGGTCCCGCCGCTCATGTACAAAATTAACACAAACAACAAAAGTGGTGTGAGAAGCTAGGTCGTCATCCTGACTTACGGGTTGTAATGGCCAATTATGTATGTATGTGTTAATTCTATACATGAGTGGCAGGACCTACAGTTTAAAGTTGATTCCGAACGGCAAATTTTTGAGAAAGTTTTCATGACAATTATATTCACTCTCAGAGTTATTGATAGAAATCCGCTAAGAGGAATTCGTCGAACAAATAGTTTTTCAAAGTTTCGTATTGATGTCTGACCTAGAGTTCGAAATGAGGCGTTACGTGTGATAAACCAATACACTACCTATTAGACCACGACGACTCGACTGAATTACTTTCAGGTATGTTTAGTGTAGCATGTTGTCTAAAAGGTGCGAACTAAGCATCCAAACCACAGGGAGTTGTCGATATAGTTAGATAGGGATTTTGGTGCAACCAATGTAACAGCAATAAAGATTTTACTGTAGACGTATAACCTTCCTAATGAATGTTGACGTTCATATATACTATATCTTGGAATTAGCGAGGTTCGTTTGGATAGTAAAAATCCAGGCGATAACTTCAAAGACCTCATAGGTCATAGGTATACGTACGTAATTGGTCATTACAACCCTACAGTTAGGATTATTGACCTATTTTCTCACTCCACTTATTTTGTGTGTGTTAATTTTATACATGAGTAGCGGGACCTACAGTTTAAAGTCAACTCCAAACGACAGATTATTTGGAGAAACTTTTCATGGCTGTTTTATTGACTCCCAGAGTTTTTGTCAGAAATCAACTAGGAGAAAATCGCCAAATAAATACTTTTTGTATTTTGTTTTGATGTCTGACCTGGGGCTTGAACTCTGGGTTTACGTCCAATAAGCCTACGCACTATCTACTAGACTACGGTGACATAGGTGTATGCCCTCCACCTAATATTTTTAACCGCAGCAGAAACTGTTTACGTTGCGTTAACGGAGTTTATTACTTCTAAGCTTATAGGGTATCAATGGAGTTCCCAGTGGAGGGATTTGGCCTGAAAGTTTGGTAGCTATGAACCATGTGAACAATTCATTGGTGACTCTAAGTGCTACATAAATTCATAAAGTTCACTTTAAATGAAATTAAAAACCATAGGGGTGTAATTACAACTTACTATTAACTAAAGTCCGGATTTAAACGAGCAGATAAATTGCTTTTCAATATTATAAGTGGACAACAAGGTAGAAATAGGCCTTAAGCTAAAGGGAAGATCATTCCATCTATAACTTTTAAAGTTAAGTTTATATTTGAACTTGCAACGGCTTTTGACATTGCTCCGGCACTGTCATACCTGCAGGTTGTAATAGCGAAAAAAAAGTTAAAGGCGACTTTAAAGTTCACTTTAGCAAGAATTAACTAAATCCAATTTTAACGGCAAGTTGTAATAATTGCTATTTTAATCTTTAATCATTGTTACAGATTAATCGAAAACAGTAACCATTCTGACAACCTAAATAAGTGGTTACAATAGTACAATGCTGCGAGTACCCCTGAATCGACTATTCAAGATTTCTTAAACTGTTTTCATTAGCTACTTATGTAGGGTACAAATTCAAATAATATTTCTCTTATATTTCATCCCAAGGTTTTACGTTGCTTAAGTTGTATTTTCTGTATTTATTTCTCCTTTATTTTTAAGACAAAACGTTTGCCAACAAATGAATTTCCTTTTCAAAAAGTTTCTCAATTTTCTTGTTTTGAATGCAATTGCGTTTTTTGCAAAAGAGTGTTGGTAATACGGCAATCATCATTGTCTGGAATGTTCCCCCAGTTTTACAAAATGTTTGTGTAAAAGAATAAAACAAATGCTCATGTAATAAGAATAATAGTTTTTATCTGTATTTGTACATTTTTATTGGTATTTTAGTGTATTTAAAATTAAATACTTTCGGTAATACACAGCTAGAGTGATAAAAGGAAATGGAACTATTGTCACTACCACTATTGTAGTGACTGCAGTAAATTTTTATTTAATGACTTCAATTAAGATGAAAATCTAATTAAAGAACTTACATGACTACTTAAGCGTATATAAAGTACTTGGCATTACAAATGGCTTTTATATGAGTTTAACACTTTGCAATTTGTTCTTAAAATGTCACAAAAATTGTCAAGAGAATGATAGAAAACGTTTCTTTCCATCTCTAGTGAAAAAACAAAAGGAATGGGTATTAAATTAGTTTCAATAATTGTTACTTTATTGAGTTTTTAGTACTTAAAAGTTTAATTGTTTTGATAACACTGCACTTTACTCCTTTTTTTTAGGAAATAATGAGGTTTAGGAATAGCTTTCCTCTTAACAAACCTTTTTTATAACGTACATACTGGAAAATTTAAACAGTGTACTATTGTTTAACATTAAAACGATAAACTAAAGCTACACAAACAAACACAATGAACTTGTTATAAGTAAACCAACAACATCAGTATAAGAGAAAAGGGGATAGACAAGTAAGCGAACGCAACAACAAGCAATGTAAACAAAATACACAAACAACTATGATGTCGCGTTAAAACTTCTCGAGAAGGCGAACACACAAATATTCTACTTCAAGAATGTTCGTTAGTCTATTTACTAGGATATATAAAAAGGCAAAACAAAGCAGACAACGAGTAGTAGTAAGAATTCAGTCAGTCTTGTGTGAAGATGCGTTGCGTCGTGATTTGAAGAACTCCGTTGAAAAAATCTGCATTGTAAGCAAAGGAGAACAACGAACTAGCATTTGTTGTTATATTCGTCAAATTGTAAACAGTGGCACACAAAAGTAGTGCGAACAATAAAGAGTTAAATTGAAACTAAACCCATATTTGTTTCTATTTTGTTTGCAATCAACGAACTTATATTTTAAACGTTTTTAAAAAGTTACAAACGTAGCAATACTCAATTGGCCATTATAATACTTTAGTCAGGAATCACTTCTGTCCTTAAATCTCATGGCAAGCTTTCACACAATGGCAATTCTTACAGGCCACGACGACTTTAAGTAGGCATGTGTTTTAGTAGGAATACCGAAAGCATCAGCACTCCGAGTAATAACTTCTGCAGGAGACATATGTATGTAGCTTCTCACACCACTTTTATTGTGTGTGTAAATTTAATTCATGTGTGGCGGGACCTACAATTTAAAGTCGAATCTGAACAACAGATTTTTGAGAAAATTTTCATGACAATTTTAATTTTACTCTCAGAAATATTTGCCAGAAAGAAGTCGCCGAAGGAATATTTCTTTTATTTTCGTTTTGATATCTGATCTTGGGTTTGAACCATCGCCTCACGTCTAATAAGGCAACAAACTTCCTACTAGACTACGGCAAACCTTCTGCAGCAGTTATTATCAAG
Organism: Sarcophaga peregrina; assembly: GCA_014635995.1. NCBI lineage: Eukaryota > Metazoa > Arthropoda > Insecta > Diptera > Sarcophagidae > Sarcophaga > Sarcophaga peregrina. Next base: position 99,212,798 of record CM025792.1, on the reverse strand, counting down.
CTTTTGCCAGAAATCTGCTGAGAAAAAGTCCTCGAAGCAAGATTTGTTTCTATTTTCGTTTAAATGTCTGACCTGAAGGTTTGAACCGTTGAACCAACATACTACCTACTAGACTATGGTGTCTTCAACAAACCTTCTGCAGCAGTTATTCTCGAAATAAATTTTATCTTGTTATTGCAGCTTTAATCTCCCATTAATTTAATTGAAAGACGATATTGTTCTGTGCTTTGAGAATTTACGAAGTGGGTCAAATAGGCTGGTGTGGTCGGGGAATTGAAAATTTGTATTTAAGTATTGCATTCATTACCCTTAAAAATGTAGGAAATGAAGATTTTTAACTACTCTTCGAAAGAAATTTCAATAAAAAATTAAATTAAAAGGAAAATTATTTAACTGACTTAAAACTACTTTAAGAAGATACAGAATGTAAATGTAAATTTAAATTTCTACATTAAATGTAAACATTTAAGTAATCAATATTCTTTTCATAAGTATGTACATACGTGCCATATTGAAAGTAACTTGCCAACTATAATCAACAGTAATTTACGTAAATAATTGACTTGATTTTATCATCAATAACTTAATCATGATAATTTTTGTAAAAATTTTTCCTTTTACATCATCATAATCATTATCATCGTTTGTGTAATTGTAGTCGTTATTAACATACATTGTTGGTTTTGTATCCAGCAACCAATACATACAGAAATACAAACAAGGACAATTTACAAAAAGTATAGTGTGTAGTGAGTGAGTCAACTGCCAACTTGTGGTCTCCGTAGACACATGTTGCACCACATGTTTATAGACATGAGAGTGAGGATGTCAACAGTATAAGTGTGGGTATATTTCTAGATGCATGATGATGTTTGAGTTTAAATTTGTAAAGACAGTACAGAAAATTATTTGTTCCTTTCAATTTTAAAGTTGTACAACTCTTGAAATGCCTGCTTTCCTTATGTTCTATATATATTTACATATTTACGTAGATTTCCTCACATATCAAGTACGTAATGTATCATCTGAAAAAGCAAAAATAAAAATACAAAATTAAACTTAATGACCATGTTTAAAGGGTTAAATTTTTATGTTTTGTTGCCGTGTTGGGTTCATTTAAGTCCCTTAAAAGTGTAATTTACATTCACAATTACAATTGTTCTTATTTTATCCTCAAACGTACAGTGAGCGTCAAAGGAAACTATACAATAAGGATAAAATTCTGACGATCACCAAACTCTATTTATAGCACTTAAGAAGAGTCCCTGAAAAAATTTTGCGATATTTCGAAATATTTTGTAATTTTTTTATTTTTTGTGTTTCCACATTGAAACAATTTTAAAATAAAAATAACAGTAATTTACTAAAGTATATTTTTCACAATGAACAGTTTCTTTTGACGCTCACTGTAAGCATGTGTGGTACTCTTATATGATATGTAGAAAGGCAAATAATCTGTATTGTTTGTTCTGTCTGGGTCTGACAATGTTTATTCAGCATTGGAATTGTAGATATCACAACATTGTTGAAGGATGAAGTATTTAAAAATTTCCTGTATTTATTGATGATGAAAAAAAATGTTTTCCGAAGACAGAACAAGACAGAAGCAGGATGTAAGAGACTAAATTGGCACACTACCTACTCCTAGTAGGCTACGGTGACTTTGAAATTATTATTCACATGATAATAAAATACTACTCACAGTCTTAAAAGAACACATAATCGAATTTCGTGAATTTTACGAGCAAATGTTACTTATCGTCTATAATATGCAGTAGGTATACAAGATATACAGTGAACATCAAAAGAAACTGTCCATTAAAACAAAATATACATTTATAATTGAAGACGTCGTAGTATGTTGGCTTATTAGACGTAAGGCCCGAGTTCAAATCTCAGGTAAGACATCAAAAAGTAAATAGGAAAATATTTCTTTGGCGACTTCCTCTCAGCAGATTTCTGGCAAAAACTCAGAGTAAACAAAATTGCCGCGAAAAGCTTTTCAAAAATCTGTCGTTCGGAGTTGACTTTAAACTGTAGGTTCCGCCATTCATGTATAAAATTAACGCACACAACGTAAGTGGTGTGAGAAGCTAGGTCGTAACCTTGACTGAACGATTGTAATGACCAATTATGTATGTATGTATATGCACATTAATAAATTACCGTTATTTTTATTTTAAAAGCATTTCATTAGCAGTTTTTAAAAAGTAAGTAAAAAATTCAAATTCAAAAAATTTCGAAATATCAAATTTTTTTGGGCACTCTCCTTAAGTGGTACAAGCGGGTTTGATGATCCTGAGAATTTTATTCAAAAAGTACAGTTTCTTTTGAAGCTTTCTGTATATAAATTATTTATTAATAGCATTAATAATATTAATATTAATAGCATCTGTATTAAAGAATAAAACACTATTAATTGGTGGTAAAGAGAGTAGCATTTTTGATAGCATTTTCCTGAATGTCTGTATTGTTATACACGTATATACATTCTTATTATCTATTCTCATTCTATGGTTGCTTTTCGGATTTTTATTGGCAATTTGGTGAGTCCATTGCTGTTAAGAAATTATAACACATGAACTGCAATGGTTTTTCTTTTCATTTTTGTTGGTCAGTAGTTAGCCTCCATTGCTCTTAGAATTTGGGTTATTGAAAATGCATGTTTTTGTTTTTATTGCTGTTGTTATGGTTTTCATCAATTCTTAGTTTCTAGTTTCACTTTCAATTCTTTTATTACCCATTTGCCCCCTCAACTCAACAATAATTATCAATTAAAAATTGCTTCTTTAACATTTGATCCTAAAACAGTGGACAATGCCATCTACGCTCTTAAGCATTGAAAGATTGACTAGAAAATTTGTGTTAAATTTTCTTTGTTTGATTTCTAATAAAGAATTTTTCAGAGCCATTATGATGATAGTCTTTTGATAAATTTTACTTATTTGCCTGTTTCCGTTTTGTTTCATAGTTTTTGTTTTGGAAATTTGGTTACCCAAAAACTATGTCCAATTATCATACACTGGAAATTGATATTTCTAATGAAATTTTTTGGTAGGAAATAAGTTTATTTGGACATCCTCTCGTGTGCAAATAACCAAAGTACGTGGTTAAGGATACTTAATGCAATGCTTGTACCATGGTTACACATGCTAAGTATGCTCCCTTATAACATTTATATTTAAATAAAATTTCTTGTTTAACATTTTCTATTTCCTTAAATGTGGGAGAAACGTAACGTTTCATATATTTGCAACACAATGTTTTTCTTTTTTTTTTGCATTATTCGTTTACTATTACTTTGTGTCAGTGTTAGTAAAAAGAAAGTCATTTAAATGTAGAAGGGTTTTATTGCAAGGAGTGTAGAAGGAGCATATGTATGCTTTTGTTAAAGTTTTTATTGAAACATGTTTTTGGCTTTTGTTTTTAAGTATTTCCAGTTTGGTTTTTATTTTTAGCAATATTCTGCTTATAAAATCTGTTTAATTTGCTTAAATTGCAATTGTTTTAAGGGGGACTATCCTTCCCCTCTTGGTATTTTTTAAAGTTTTGTTTTACATGCAATTTGTTTGCAATTTTACTTTTAAAATGTATTTCATACATACATACGTGTAATCAAAAATACTATTTAGGGTACTGAAACACTTGAGCAACTTTAATTAACATACTATAGCTGGCAGGCAGGCAATGCGAACAGGCAGCCTTACTTAGGGCATGTGGAATAAATCTAAAAAAATCAAATAACAGCCTTATTGATATTAAATAAATGAATATTTTATTGTTACGTTTTTACGTTTTAAAGACGTTTAAAATATGAGCCCGTAGACTGAAATTATTCGCACAATTCTGGGTGCCACTATTCACAACTTGATGTAGACAACAACAATTGCTTTGTTTGTTGTTCCTCTGTTTACACCCTTTGCTTAAACAATAACAATTACTGGACAATTGTTCTTCAAACCACGATTACATACATAATTGGTCATTACAACACTTCAGTCAGGATTATTGATCTAGTTTATTTCATCACTTATGTTGTGTGCGTTAATTTTGTACATAAGTGGTGGGACCTGCAGTTTAATGTCGACTCCGAACGACAGATTTTTTGAGAAACTTCTTATGGCAAGTTTATTTACTTTCAGAGTTTTTGCCAGAAATCTGCTGAGAGGAAATCACCGAAAAAATACTTTTTGTATTTTATTTTGATGTCTGGCCTGGGACTCCAACCCTGGCTTTACGTTTAACAAACCAACACACTACCTACTAGACTACGGCGGCTTTTGGACCACGATTACTCACTTTAAATACACCGCGTCTTCACACAAGACTGACTGAACTTTTACTAACTTAGTTGCCTGCTTTAACTTGCCTTTTATATGGCAAAGTAAACAGTCTGATAAAGGTTACCATTTTTTATGCTGGTATTTGTTGTTGTATTTTTTGTTTATTTGTTTACCATTTTTTATGCTGCTGTTTGTTGTTATATTAATGAGGTAGACAAGGTTGTTTACTGCATTGTTTTGTTTCTGTAGCCTTTGTTCATAATTTCAACGTTAAGCGAAGTAAACGCCAAACAACAGTATCTAGATTTTAGATTTTTAGGCTTTCGTAACATTAGAAAGGATATATTGTTATATAGCATCGGTAATAGATTGCAGATACATATAGTCGTCGTAGAGCAGCAGTTAGCGTGTTGGCTTATTAAACGTGAGGCCACGGTTCAAACCCCAGGTCAGATATCTTCAACAAAATGAAATACAGAAAATATTTCTTATGTGACTGCCTCCAAACAGATTTCTGGCAAAAGCTCTGAAAGTAAACAAAATTGCCACGAAAAGTTTTTAAAAAATCTGGGACCTACACTGACTCATGTGCAAAATTAACACACACAACATAAGTGGTGTGCGAAGAAAGTTTGTTATCCTGACTGGCAATGACAAATTACGTAATGTATGTAATAATAAAGCAAATAAACAAAACAAAAATAAGGAAATCTAATGAATTTGATTTCCTTCAATTCCTACAAAATATTTTTCCTAATGACTAAACAAAATGGGAAATGCCGGAATTCCATTAATATTTCTTTTTTAAGTCAACAGCAATGATAAAAACTTGGAAGAAAATCAATTAAAATATCCCAAAAGAGCATGATTTCGCCATTCATTGACCCACTTAAGCATTCAGTAAGTCAGTGTCAATAGAGTTTGAATATAAATTTTTCATTGAAAATTCATCATCATTATGTCAATAATATGAATATAAAGAAGGATGACAAAATAGCGGAAAGCAGGATATTAGAGGAAATAAAATAAAAACAAAAACAGTAAATAATTTAATAAAAGCAAAAGTTGAGAAATCAATCAAATCAATCGAGTTAATTAAAAATGCTAGTAAAAGTATACAGACATAGTCAGACGTACGTACGTTCGAAAACAGTTTTATAGAATCAGCAAAATAATAGAAAAAATTGTAAATGCAGAATGCAAAATCCAACTGAACACATACAGAACAGTGATGGAATTTAATTAAAACTGGATTTAAGAATATTGAGTGTTATTCCCCTATTTTATGTATGTTTTCATTGATGTTTGATAACAATGAAATCCATCAGATAAGGAAACGCAATTGAGTTCAAACATTGACAATAAGAGCACAAGGAAGAATCACAAATCAAAACTAAAATCGTTAAAAACCGATTTTAATCAGCTTTAGATTCTTCGAAATTGTGGTGTTTCTCCGTTGCTAGATTCTGTAGAAGAGTGATGTTGAAATTAAAACTTTTAAAGTAGTTCTAATAATCTTTGTAAAATTCTTGGGTAATAAAAATCAGGGATCTTGAAAAGCAATAAAATTCCAATTTTGATATCAATTTCGCATAAATTATATACGTTCTCACGAATTTAATTCCGTTCACAGCAAGGTACCTACTTCAACATTGTAGTCTGCTTAACGAAGAAGCTCTTAATTTATGTTACGCTAGAAAGATAGGTCGACGTAGTCTACTACACGTGAAGCTACGGTTCAAACCCCAGCTCAGACATCAAAACGCAAACAACACAAAATTTTTCTCTCTGAAATAGTAAATAAAATTGCCGTGAAAAGTTTCTCAGAAAATCTGTCGTTCGGAATTGAACTTAAGCTGTAGGTCCCTACCACTAATGTATAAAAAGCTAGGTCATAATCCTAACTAAAGGGTCATATGCACATGGGTAGTTACACTTCTGTCTGACGAAATCTTTTTTCTTTTTCTTTAAAAAAAAAAATTTCAATTCCTTTAAAGATTTCTTTTATTTTCAAATTGCTAAAGTTTATAAAGATAAAAATGAAAAAATAAATCAAAACTTAAACCCTCTTATAAATAATCAATGAAAACCAATTGTGAACACAATAAATCCTTTAAAATGCAAAATTACACTCAATTTGTTTAAAATTCTTTACTTGCACACACAATCTCTATGTAAACATGTTGACACAATATGTAGACAATATACAGTCACACAGATAATTATAACTACCCCAATAAAAAAAATAACTGCAAGTGATTATCGACGACAGGTGGAATTGCAAGAAGCACGTAAAATACATCGGCGAAAAGGCATCTGTAACGCAGGGAGCATTGGCGGGGATGATGCGAAATATTGGAGGACCAGGTTCATTCAAGAGGAGAATAATTTTAACGGTTGTAACTTCGATAATGCTATATGCTTGCCCAATATGGTCTGAGGCACTCTCCGTGGGGACGCCAAAAAGAATATTGTCCTCCATGTATCGTCTAAGAGCGATTAGACGGATAAGTGGCTTCAGGACGGTGTCTGATGAAGCGGTATTGGTATTGGCAAAGACAATATCCAATAGGTGTATTGGCGGATGAGATAAGGCGATATACTTTCGCAGACTTGAGTGTCCAGGACGGACAGAAGAACTTCCATGCACAAATGGCGGTCACAATGGGAGAGCAGTTTAAAGGGAAGATTGACATTTCACCTTGTCCCTTCTATAATTCCTTCGATGGAGAACAAACATTGCGAGCTGAATTACTATGTGACCCAATTCCTAACTGGTCATGAATGTTTCAGAAAGTACCTGCATAGATCTGGACATATGCCCAAACTATGTAGATGAAGAGAAAGATGCTGAGCATAATCTAATATGCTGCCCCAGATTAAGATGGCCCGGTAAAATTTGATTAGGACCTATAGAGCTAATACAGCGAGAAAATGGCTGAAGTAATGCTACAACTCCGAGGAGTAATGCTGGAGGAACGGAGGCGAAATTTGACTTAGTGCAACAAAGCTTTCGAACTAACCACCCCTCCGCGAAGTAATACCTTTCGAGAGTGGTTGAAATGTGTAGGAGATGGTTTTAGTACATCGGTACCAGTGATGGTGAATCGTGCATGCTTTTGTTGGAACAAAAAGTATCTTTCGAAGATACCACCCCGGCTTAAGACAAAAAAAAAACCCTATAAAACATATTTTTTTAAAGTCAAATGATTTTTGGGCGAATGTAATATTTACTGATGAGAACATATCTAATTTGTTCGACTTTGATGAAAACAAGAAATTTGACGCAAAAATCGATTGGCTTGACCATATATTATTGGGCAAATTCCAATCGCTATTTTCTGTTGTTTTCACTAAGAAACGGCTTTTTTCTCGGTACTCCGCTGCGGAAATCGTTCTTTTCCAAAACACTTCGAACTGTTCCGGAATGCACAATAACAGTGTGATCCCTTTCCGAGTATTTTGTATTTCGTATACGGCTGTAGACCGAGGATTTTGATCCACAATTCCATTTATAACCCGACTTACCTTAAAGAATTTTTATACGAAACATATGTCGTACCCATAATTTTCTGTGGTGCCATATTGGTTTTAAGCAAACTTCATAGATTTTGGCAAACTGTTTTCTTTATTTAAGTAAATAAGTCGTTACAGACGCTAACATAAAGAAATTTTAGATTAGAAGTTTATTACGTTCAAAAAAAAAATGATTTTTAGGTGATGAATGTATAATTATCTGTGCGACTGTATATATAAAATCCTTTATCATACATACGTATGCAAATTTTGCACAAAAAATTTTACAATACAAATGTTTTTTTTTTGTTTGTTTTTGAGTACATGAAGTAATTTTTCTTTCCTTTCTACGAGTATATCCAGATAAAATTGTATTTGATACTGTTTGGGTGTACGAGTAGTTGTCCACATAGTTGAATGAAATATTGCAGGGGAAAAAAATAAAACTAAAAGAAAATAACATGAAAAAATGTATTTGGGGAACATAATATTGACTTGATGCTAGAATGAGCAATAAAATGCAGAAATTTAAAAAGAATTTTTTTCATTATCTTCCAACTTTTCAGTATTAAAAATGTTTTCATACTGCCTTTGCCTTTCAATTCCTTAATTGCTTTGAATTCTCTCCATCAATATTGATTGACGACAACGGAAGCTAATCAGAGATTTCATTCTTGTAATTTTGTTCATTTGATGTGGTTTCTTCGTAATTTCGATTATTCCGGCCTATAATTTTCAAATTGTTCTTCACTGAAGCGATTAATCGTTATTCGTGAATTAAACATTTGACTTGAAACGCAAATATTGTTAAAAGGCATTGTAAGAGATTTAATTAAATTTTTTCATATTTACTTTAAAATCATGGAATCTGTTCTACTCACATTCAAAGTTTAAAGTACTGAACATATTTCGAATGGTATGAGTTTGATGTCAACGTTGTGTCCATACTCATTGCAACCAGTACTTACTTAAATCAATGTTGTAATCATAGCTGCCAGATTGGACGATTTAACGTCATTTTGACTATTTTTTGCTCCAAAAATATGCTCATATTTTGACGATTTTTAAAAATTAAAAATTTATCGTCATTTTATTTACTTTAGTAGATTAAAAGTTAGTGCAGTTATTTCTACTTGCAAATTTAAGTATTTTATTTTTGGATCTTATGACTTTTTCATCCTTAAAGAGTTCCACATCCGAATAGTTCTACCAAAGATCAAATTTTGCTTGCAATGCAGTGTGCGATTTACTGCCTAGTCGATCACATACGTATGTGCTCGCCGAGAAAGGCGGGTGTTATGTAGGAATACATGATTCTCGGGAGCAAGTTCCTTATTACGCTCCAGCAGAATCCGTTAAAATATAGATACAATAGTGAAACACAAACCATATTCCAACTATGCTCCAATGAATCAATTGAGTTCGATACCCTGCCATTCTTAACAAGCAACTTCGCCCTCTCTTGTACTCGATCGAATAGTCCATAATAGACGTTAAGGCACCGGTCTATACATGAGAATTGTATTCCATTCTCTTTCGAATATAACTTGTGTAAATAGTAAGAAGACAATATGAAGGCAAGTATTTTCCACTCTCTTAATTAGCTAAGGCGCTCAAAAATGAGTCAGTTCTAGTGAATATTTTTTATGCCACTGAATTTTCATGTCGATTTAGTATCGATTATTTTTACGATTTCCATAAATGTCTTTCACGATTTTGATGATTTTTTTTTTCTAATATTTGACTATTTAATGCTTTATTTATCTGGCAGCTATGATTGTAGTGAGTATGAATGAATAAGAGTACCCATTTAAATTTTAATATCGATGATTCACTTCTATTCAAAATTCAATGAGTGCTTATTAAGGAAGAATTTCTATTTTGTTTCAATAATTTTTTTAACCCCCTTTGACTTCCATATACCTGAGTTAGACGTTCTTAGTATTTTTGAAATACAAAAATTTAAAATTTTTAAATTAAAATTTAATCCATTAAAATTAATCCTTTAATCTAATAAACATTTGCAAGATCCTCTAGCCTAAGTACACACATACATTTAATGCCTAGAGTTATTTCTGTTATTTTAAAATTAAAGTTAATTAAACGCAAATAAATCTAAATTTCCAGCTCAAAAATTAATACACCCGACTCCAAAGGTCACTTTCAGGTATAAAACACAAACATTAGAGAATATTTGCGTTTTAAAGCATTTAAATCCATCCGGCTAAACCAGCCTTCGTTATGAATTTAAAAGTTTAAATATTTTAAAATTTAAATTTGTATAAAAACCACAGAAGCTTGGCAATGTTGGTGAATAAAAAAAAATCTTCTATATGTAGTGCAGGAATAAAGAAGTATCCTGCTATGGAAATGTTCTGACCAATTTGGCCTTGTTGTCCAAAACAAACCACATAATCTGTAGAAACGTGTACCACCACTCATATGTGACAAATAGCCCCAGTGCCATGAATGTGTATAAAACAATAACGGTAAATATTTACTCTACTACTGCCATTACTACTACTAGTATTGCCACTGGTTGTAAAATTGCTAAACCAACCGCAGGCTTTTACTCAATAGGCTGCTTTACATTTTTTTCTAATTTTTTATTTTCAATTCAATTTTTCCTTTTCCCTTCGAGTTTTTAGTTTATTTTTTTCGATTTAATGTTGTTTTATTGAAATGACAAACAATTTTTACATTGTGGGTGTTTCATGTAATATAACGAGGGATAATTGATAATGAAACAAATATTTTATTGAAATTTATGCAACAAAAAAACTAATTTTATTGTAAGGTTTAAAGGGCGTTAAGTAAAGTGGCTCTTGTGCATTGTTTCCTAATAGTTAACTTCTTAGCAATGAACATTAGTCATTAAGCTATACACTAATTTTAAGTGTGAATAAAAGGGTAAAAAATAAAATCATGCAGCAATACTACGTTAAAATCTTAAAAAAATTAAATACTAACTGAAAATATATGTAGTTTACATACATACATACCAGAGATCAGCAATGAATAATTTTTTCGATACTCACAAGTACTTATGAAATTTTGAGTATGAGTGAATCAACAGAATTGAAATTCAACTACTCTGATTCATTCGTGCTCGCTACAACGTTGATTTATAACTACAGATTGCAATGAGTATGAGTACAACGTTGACATCAAACTCACAACTTTCGAAATATGTTTGATTCATACGCCTACTTATTCAGATTCATAAATTTAGAATAATACTTATAAGTGATTCGAGTGATTCAAATCATTCATGAAAATTTACTGTCTTAGTTGTTGTTGCATGTAGAACCAAAGAAGAATGGAGAGACAAAGCAAAGGAGAGACAAGCAAAGCAAACACACAACCTTCTTGTGAGTGTTGAGGTGTTCGTACACGAATCATAAATGCTGAGTAAAGGAGAGGCGAAGTCAACAACATCATGCGTATTGTTAAGTACGTGTATCACGTGTACTTTAAACTTTGAGTATGAGTGGTATGAGTATGATATAAAAAAAGTATGAATGCGTATATGAATCAGAAATTATAAGTATGATTCGAATCTACTCATCGTTTTGAATACTTATTGCTGATCTATGATACATACATAATTAGCCAATACAACCCTTCAGTGAGGATTACCGTCAAGCTTCTATGGCCTAATTTTCTAAAACTATATGACAAGCCTATTTTACGTATAAGTAGTGCTTAACAAGTATACGCCACATATGGCAGAACATTGTAATGTCATCTGCACTAAGAAGAAAACAAAAAAATTCAATTCAAAAATAATTTCCTAATAAACCCAGATTTTTAATCACATTAAACCGTATCCGATTAATATGAAAACATATTTAACAAAAGCAAAAAAAATTGTTTTTTTTTCGAAAATACCATTTTGAAAATCTCATCACACATAATTTTGTTTTCTTTTGAAGGTTTACCCTGATTTTATTACAAATAATTTGATAGACAAAATTTATTTAAATTTTATTCATAAAGATACGTTTCCTCTTAGGTCCCATATGCATGAATTTGTTCGTTTGCTAGGTTTGGAGTTAAAAATGTTTTTTTGCAGACGTAATTTAATTTCAAATATTCGTTTATTTTCTTGCCTTGCCTTTCCTTTCCGGTCCCAACACACGTGATTAAACTTGTTAAACAAACCTTTTGCTTGCCTTTGTAGGATTTTATTTATTTCAGTTTATAGAGAACATTTTATAATAAAATTTTCTTACCTTCTTTTTTATCAAAGTTGTTCACAATTTTGCTTCAATTAACTATTGAAACCAGACAACAAAAATGAATTGTTTGTTTAGTGTGAGAGAAGCCTTTGCTAGGATATTTTGTTTTTTTTATTATTTTGATTTTATATAAAAAAAAATTCTTTGTAAAATCAAAAATAATTCGCCTGTAGCATACAAACGTCTTTTACCCTCCTAATGGCTTCCAGTATTTTCAAGAAAATATTTTTATTCATGTATTCCTCTTCCTATCTAACTTAACCATCGTCAACAGAAGCAATCACTAAAATTAAATCTAAAATTTGCCTCGAATTATTAACCAAAATATAAATTCAGAATTAAATATTTTCATATAGTTAATAAATGAAGTGGTGGTAGAAACTGTATTACAACTTTTAGTTAGAATTACGACCTAGTTTCTCACACCACTTTGTAAATGTAACTTTTATAGATGAGCGGCTGGATCTACAGTTTAAATTCGTCTCCGAACGAATTTTTTTGAGAAAAAAATCTGTTTTTCGGAACCAATTTAAAACTGTTGATCGAGTATAAAAATCCCGAAGATCATGTATAAAATTAACACAACCACTGAACATCAATAGTGTGAGAAACTTGGTCGTAATCTTGACTAAAGGATTGTACAGGGTGGCTGATATATAATGCAACAAAGTAAAGCGCTATATTTTTTTAATTTCTTTTTTTATTTTATTGTTCAAAAGCAAAAAATATTGGAAATGACATCAAATTTTAGAATCAGTTTAGATTTGTTCGAATTGGCCACCTTTGGTACGAATTATAGCCTTCAAACGGCCGACAAAGCCATCACAGGCTGCACGGTATTTTGGCCCACTCCCAGTGAAGCGCCATCTTGAGATGATCACCACTTTGGTACTTTTTAGTGAGAACATTACTCTCCAAAATTCCCCAGGCGCAAAAGTCCAACGGATTGAGATCCGGAGATTTTGGTTGCCGTTGTGCGGTAGAAATGAAGCAAGGAACCTCCTTTTTAAGCCATTCTTGGTTCACGCGTACTAAGTGCGGTGGTACTGAGTCCTGTTGGAATGTCCATGGTCTGCGGTCGAAATGTTTGTCTGCCCAGGGCTTCAATGCTGACATTTAAGACATTTTCCTGATAATATTTGGCATTTATTTTGACCCCACGATCGATGAATACGAGCGGGGGCGACCATCGACCGTTACGGCGGCCCACACCATTACCATCGGCGGCGCTTAAGTTCTGGCGGCCAATCGCAGGTGTCAATTTTCAGCTGACCTCTTTGGCAAGTAAACCAGATCAGTTTGTTTCTTCACAAACTGTTAAATTTGAAATGGCTTTCGTGCAAGCGAAGTAACTCCTTGACTCTATCCAGTCTAACTTTTTTCTGTCCTTCGGTGAGCTCTTGCACTTTTTGGAACTTCAATGGCTTTAGTCCAAGCTCATTTTTCAATATGTGTTGCATCCGTTCTCGCAATATATTCAGCTCATGAGCAATTTTTCTACCACTGCGGCGTGGATTTCGATCAAATCTGGCCTTCACTTTTGGGATCATTTCTGGTGTTGTTACCGTTTTTTTTTCGTCCACTTCGATGCAATACTGCCAGTATCACTTCAATGAGCAATGGTACGAGAAACAAAAGATTTATTCATATTTAAATGCTAGAGGGCGCTAACGATAGCCACATGTAGTTTTAAGGCCAAATATAAAGCATCCACTATATCACGTTTGAATTCCATCACGTACAACTTTTTTTCTGAATGAAATAGATCTAAATGGTTTTGTAAGTTTGTAAATAATAAAATGAACTATCAATGGAACAAATCTGTCAGCTGTCAGGCAAGTAGTTTACAAATGATAACAACATGAAGTTGGTTGCAATACATATCAGCCACCCTGTAATGACCAATTACTTATGTATGTGCCTCAAAAATCCTCAGATACTTCAGCTACAATACCAAATTAATAAAATTGACGTACTTATCTATCTTACTTGTAAAGTTTCCTTTTACTTTTTCCTGTAACCTTTTCTAAAACATTCCTAATCGCAGTACTTTCACAGTTAAACATGCATTTCCTTATTCTAAGCACTCACTTACAGCACTTCCAGATACGTGGAAGGCGAAATGTTTTCCACTTGGATTTCTTTATCGTTCTCCATTTGATTTATGATATCTACAGTAGGCGTCAAATAAAACTGTACACTAAGGATAAAATTCTAACAATCACCAAACTCAATTTTGACCATTTAAGGAGAGTGCCTGAAAAAATTTTGACAATATTTCGAATTTTTTGAATTTTTTTTTTCAATTTAAAAACACTGGCAATGAAATAATAAAAGTAACGGTAATTTATTAATCGTTATTTTTTTAATGTACAGTTTCTTCTGGCCCTCACTGTATGTAAGGTATGTAAGCAATAAGATTCCTTCAAGCATTTAATATTCCTTCTTTTGTTATTTTTCTTAAGCAAATATTTACCTACAATAAGTAGACGATAAGGACATGTTTGTGCTTGAACTTAAATTTTCTTTTTATCTCAAGTGCTTCACTTTTCCGTTCAGTGGCCGAGGATGACATGTACTTGAGTTCAATAGAATGTTGAGAATTCTGTAAAATGGTTAATATTTGTTTATTTTATTATTTTTGTTTGATGTTATTGTTCCAATTGTTATGATTGTTAATGGTTCGTTAGTAACATGGACTTACTATTTACGCAACGAAATGTATGGTAAGTAGCGATGGCAGTGGCCTAAAATTAATGTAAAAAATGTAAATTAATTAAGGCAATTTGCTATTGCAACAAAAATCTATCAACATTTCCTTTGTAGTGAAAAAAAAATCAAAATAAATCCCACTCTTTCCATATTTGAAATTAGAGAACTAGGTTGTATGAAAAGAAAAACATTAGCGAGTGATGTATTCTTATGTATGAATTACTTACCATCACTCCCTAAAGAAAGCTTCAAATTCATTCAACTTGAAACTAAATCCGATAATCTTCTAGCATTTCTGACATCATTCATCCACATCAACACAATGAAATGAAAAAAGAATCAAGAAAGTCTTTACAATACTACGAGAGCATCACCAATAGCATATCCTTGTATGTGTGTGAACAACTGTAATAACAAAACACTAAAACTGTAACTGTAAACTAAACTGAAAGTAACCGAAAGCATCAAAAACATTTCTACTTATGAACGAACACTCAACTACAAGGAAACGGGAAATAGGAAATGCTGCCACCAATACTTAACAATGCTAGAAGAATGTGTGTGTGTGCACACTAGCGTTGTTCGTTAATGTGCTTTCGCATTTGTTGCTGCAAGGGTTGTATGCGACTTGCGTGTGGCACAAACAATTGTAACATTTACTTGGAAAACTCATTTTGTTTCACTTCTTTTTTATAGAGCAGCTGAAGGAAAATCATTGTGATGAATTGATTGCTCAAGGATCCAAAGTAAACACTGTCCACAATGCCATGAATTGTTAGTAATTATACGCACACAATTATTTTTTGTGTGACTGTGTTCTTTATGGTTGCAACAAATTAAAGTAATTTAAGATCAGATAGCGTAGAAGCTTTATTAGGTTATTTGATGAGGTTTTCAATTCGATAAATAGAAATCTCTGCTAATGAGCAGTGAAATATCAATTCGCATTGATATTATAAGAAGGCTAGAGGCACATAGTTGGTCATTATAAGCTTTTAGTAAGGATTATGATCTGACTTCTCACACCACTTACACATGTTCTGTGTGTATTAATTTTATAAACGAGTGCCAGAACCTACAGTTAAATGTTGACTGCAAACGACAGATTTTTGAGAAACTTTTCATAACAATTTTTATTTACTCTCAGGCAGTTTTTGCCTGACGAAGTCCTCTGGGAAGAAGTAGCTGAAGAAATAGTTATCATTCATCATGATAATAAGCCAACACATACGTACATGCATACATAATTGGTCATTACAAACCTTAAGTCAGGATTTTGACCTAGCTTCACATACCACTTATGTTGTGTGCGTTAATTTTAATACTTTAGTGGCGTGACCTACAGTTTAAAGACGACTCCTAACCATAGACTTTTGAGAAGCTCTTCATACCAATTTAATTTACTCGCAGAGTTTTTGGCAGAAATCTGTTGAGAGGTAGTCCCCGAAGAGATATTTTTTATTTATTTCGTTTTGATGTCTGACCTAGCATACGAACACGGGCTTCAGGCGAACATACTACCTACTAGACTACGGCGACTATAAAAGGAAATAGAGATGCATGAAGTAATTAAAATGGCTGATGGTTCGAATCCTCATGGTAGCAGATGGCGAAAAAGACCAGCCTACAACTACACAGCCTTTCTATTGGAATTTAAGGTTAACAAAACTGGTTGCGAAATAAAACCGATAACAGAAGACAATAGATAAGCCGCCGTAGTCTAATAGGTAGTGATTTGACTTATTAGACGTGTGGCCACGGTTCAAGACCCCCAGATCACTCATCTTTAACAAAACGAAATGTAAAAAATATTCCTTCGATGACTTCCTCTCAGCAGATTTCTATTTTTCGAAATCAAGTTTAAACTGTAGGTCCCGTCACAGGCTTAACCCACACAACAAAGTGGTATGAGAAGCTAGGTCTTAATCCTAACGGAGAGTTGTAATGAGCAATTGTGTATGTAATACAATGGGTAAAATGATGTAAAATGGCAAACTTTATGTAACGTTCTACAGATACGTCAAACGGTGATGTATTGTACGAATATCCGTATATACTTCGGTCATCTAGGGAGAATGGGGCTGCATGTACGTATAGGGCATTTCAATTTCACTATCTCTTGACTACATAATCTTCATTTTATATTCGTACAAAATACTATGAAAAATATTCTTCCTTTTTGTAATTTTTTACTGAAAATACATCAGCGAAATAATATTTTGCAATATTATTACGTTTCATATTTTATTTCTGCATTCGTTTTTAGAAATTTATTTTCGTTTTCCATTATTCTTTCCATTAGCGAAACTGTCGATTCAAACTAAGTTTTATTGGGGGATTAAATTGCTGCACTTTCCATTTTCATTTCATTTCCTTTTGTTTTCATTTTTATTTTCCTCTCTCATTTGTTTGCAATATTTGCGATGTCAGCAACATTAGTTGAAGACTTGCAATCATCATTCGTTAATATTTGTATAAGAAAGTAAAGCATTTGATTCTCTAGCAATTTATTTTAAAATCATTTTAAATCCGAAAGGAAATATTAAAAAAAATAAAAAAACTACAATTTTATGCAATTATTTTTCCTAGCCTTATGAAAAAATGTTTGCAAACTGTACGTACGAGTATATCCTAATTAAGAGACTTTTACTAAATTTAATTTATAATTTACCATCAATAGAATAATAATTTAGTTTAGAAGTAAAATTGAGTTTCAAAAATCCTTTGCTGAAATCCAATTCGTGTAGATTTCAAGACAGAAAACCTTGTTCATATGTATGGATACTATAAATATATTAAATATATAGTACATACAGTGAACGTCAAAAGAAAATGTACATTAAAAACAATGTGCATTAACAAATTACCGTTATTTTTTGGTTTAAAATTCTTTGAATGCCAGTTTTTAAAATTGAAACCAAAAAAAAAAAAAATGGAAAAAAATTTCGAAACGTTGTCAAAATTTTTCGAGCACTCTCCTTAGGTGGTAAAAGTTTAGTTTGTTGATTGTTGGAATTTTATTTTTTGTGTACAATTTCTTTTGCCGCTCACTGTACATACATATTTATACAATAAACGTATTTCTTCCTTAGGTTTATAATACTGAAAGGCATTGTATCTTGGCAATAGAATCAACAGTAATTTACATAAATAATTAACTTGGTTTCTTTCATACGACAAAGATTATCATCGGCATTATTACAATAACTTTCTCTATCATAATCACTATCATTATTATCATATATTGTCGGTTTTCTGTCCACACCACAACACATGCCATATATATACCAGACATGTCAAAATGAGTTCACATTCATCGTTATCGTATAAAATTTACTTGTTTGTGGCCTTTGAAGCCACATGTTGCATTATATGTTATAGACATGAAAATATGTCTACACAATACATGCTTTTACATACAAATCTAATCCCTTGTAAGGCGATTTAGACAATCATTGTAACTATTGTCTACGAACTTTTGTCTTTCTTCTGACAGCGGAGTAACATCCTGGTTATTGAATTTCTATGGTTTTTCTAGGCAAATTTTAACCATGTGATTTTCTATGCCTCTTAGATTGACATTTCGAAGTTATATTGTGAAAACAAAAAGTTCCCTTGCTAATCTTCATCATAATCCCTTATAAAACCATTTAAAAACGCTAGTTGTTAGCAGTTCAGACTCTTTCATGACGTTGTAGGTGTATTTCATATTTAATCCTCCGGCATAACTAATATTAGAAATGCGGGAAATGGAAGTTATTTATATGAAATTCGTGTGTAGCAGCCTTATGAAGTCATCATAGCCTAGTTGGTAGTGCTTTGGCTTATTAGACGTAAGGCCATGGTTCAAACCCCAGGTTAGACATTTAAACGAAAATATGAAATAAAAAATATTTCTTCGGCGACTTCTTCTCAACAGATTTCTTGTTAAAACTCTGTGAATCAAGTGCGTCTTTCGGAGTCGGCTTGAAACTATATGTCCCGCCACTCATGTATAAAAGTAACGCACAACATAAGTGGTGTAAGAAACTTGATTGTAATCCTGACGGAATGGTTGTAATGATCTATTATATTCAAAACGATGTGTAGATTCGAGTCATACTTATAATTTCTTATACTTATACGCATTCATACTTATTTTTATATCAGACTCATACTACTTATACTCAAAGTTGGAAGTACTCGTCATACTCAAACTTAACAATATGCTTGATGTTATTGACTTCGACTCTCCTTTACTCAGCATTTACACAAAGCACAAAACAAGTATGATTCGCGTACGATTACAATACTCACAAGAAGGTTGTGTGTTTGCTTTGTTTGTTGCCTTTGTCTCTCCTTTCTTCTTTGTTGTACATGCAACAACAACTAAGACTGTCAATTTTGAGGAATGATTCGAATCACTTATAAGTATATTTCTAAATTTATGAATCTGAATGAGTAGGCGTGGTCTAGTGGGTGTGGTGGCTTATTAGACAAAAGGCCCGGGTTCGAATCCCAGGTCAGACATCAAAATGAAAAAATATTTGTTCGGCGACTTCCTCTCAGCAGATTTCTGGCAAAGACTCTGAGAGTAAAAATTGCCATGAAAAGCTTCTCAAAAATCTGTCGTTCGGAGTCGACTTTAAACTGTAGGTCCCGCCACTCATGTATAAAATTAACGCACCCAACATAAAGTGGTGTGAGAAGCTAGGTCATAATCCTGACTGAAGGGTTGTAATGGCCAATTATATATGTATGAATGAGTAGGCGTATGTATCAAACATATTTCGATTGTTGTGTGTTTGCTGCCAACGTTGTACTTATACTCATTGCAACCTGTACGTATAAATCAATGTTGTACCGAGTACGAATGAATCAGAGTAGTTGTATTTCAATTCTGTTGATTCACTCATACTCAAAATTTCATAAGTACTTGTGAGTAGCAAAAAAATGATTCATTACTGACCTCTGCTATGTATGGCAGCCAAATATCCAGGTTCTTGAAGTTGGCAGTTTTTTTTAAATGCTTCTAAACCATTCGTTGTTAAACGATCCACCTTATTTCTTTACAAGTAATGGTGTTGTAGTATCATCACCATTCGATGTAAGAAATTAAAATTAAATTTGATTTTTATTGATAGCAGACCAACTGTTTAATGGGCAATTCCGTTCAAAAGCATTGCTTATGAGGATTGTATTAATAAATATGATAGAATATAAATCTTATTTAAAATATGTGCTTGATTTTCATTCGAAAAAGAATTCGTTATTGAATAAATTTCTACAAAGGAACACATACTCGTGATTATGTATGTACATACATAGTTATGCATAAATATATATAGTAAGCGTCAAAAGAAACTGTACCTTAAAAAATTATACATTAGTAAAACCATTATTTTTATTTTAAAATTAAAAAAAATCACAAAAAATTTCGAAATATTTTTCGAATTATTTCAGGCAGTCTCTTTTTTTCATCGTTTATTGAAGTGGTAAAAGTTGAGTTTGGTGATTGTTAGAATTTTATCCATAGTGTTCACTTTCTTTTGACGCCTACTGTACATACCTATGTCTGTTTGTGACAAGAGACAAAAGGATTTTTATTGAAATAATCAAAGCAACTAATAAAATAGAAAATAATAAACTTCCATAGAATATAGATGAATAAAGAAAATGTCACAAAGAAACAAAAAAAATGTTTTTTTGTTTATTTTCCTGTACAATTTGTGTAGAACTTTTATAAACAATTTCATAATACCTAAAATCAAATAAATGATATTTGTTTTGAAGCAATTTTATGGTAAATTTTATTTTTTATTTAATAAAATTCTTTGAATTTATTTTTCATGTGAATTCTGGTTTTGTGGGTTTCCCTTTCAAAATAGGTGCACATTTTTGCTCTACTTGTATTAAAATCCAAATCGAAATTGAATACAAATTCAGTTCAGTTTTAGAAATTGAAACGTTTTATTCACTATAAAACAGTTCTTTTCTAACTAATTTAGCACCGGAGCGCCCTGGTAGTCTAGTGGGTAGTGTGCTAGACTATTAGCGTGAGGGTTGTTGGTTCGATTCCCACCAGAGGCTCTGGTCTGTGACACTACACCGAGCGTATGGTCGAAGTTACTCAGCTCGTATAGAATTATAATATAATTTGTAATTGTATTGTAATTAATAAATAAATAAATAAATAAAAATAATTTAGCACCAGTGGTGGTCCTATTTCTTTCTTACATTTAAGTTCGACTTGTGATCTAGGATTGCAAAGAAATTTGTCTTAGGCACTCTTATTAAAAAAATATTTTGAGTGTGTAATGAGACTGAGGATTCCATATACAACAAAATTTATTTCACATGTCGTAATTTGGAACAAGAATTATCATTACACATATGGCGTGATGTACATAAGTTCTATTAACGTATCCCAATTTATCTTAATGTTTAGGACAAGTCCGACAAGAGAGGTACGCCAAACTAACTGCAGTCTTTATGGAACTCCAACCTAAAAATCAGTGTCGAACGTTGTTTAAAATTTTTAACTAGGAAGTAAAAGAAGACACATTTGGATATGAATCTCCGAGTGTCCTTAGAATTTTCTCAGTAGCATAACAATTACCTTGTTTAACATACTTCTGCGGTCTGGACGTACATAATTGGTCATTACAACCCTAGTTTCTCACCCTACTTATGTTGTGTGTGTTAACTTTTACACATAAGTGGCGGGACGTACAGTTTAAAGTCGACTCCGAACGACAGATTTTTGAGAAACTCTTCATGATAATTTTATTTACTATTAGAATTATTGACAGAAATCTTCAGAGAGGAAATCGCCGAAAAAATACTTTTTGTATTTTATTTTGATGTCTGGCCTGGGACTCGAACCCTGGGTTTACATCTAATAAGCCAGCATACTACCTAGTAGACCACGGCGACTCCTGCGGTCTGGACATCTATTGGGAAAAGGTTGTTGGTAAACAACATAGCGGAATTGTGTGTCTACAACGAATGCTCACATTAGAAATAAACTAGACCGGTTAGATTTTTCAAGGTTTGGAACATACTTCTAAGATTTTTTCCCTCAGTTTTCTCTCTCCAACAAATTTCAGAATTTCAGACCTTTAACAATTATTGTCTCATGTAAGCATTCCGCTTTTCAGAAACTGAAACTCAGCAGAAAAATTGATTTCTAGGATTGCTGAAGATCATGCTTTATGATGGCCCATCAGTGGTTTTATGGAGTCTGGGTGTGTCGTATTTAAATTCTTAAAGAATGCGTCTAGCAATCACATCTTCGAGCACTGTACGTTCCAGAGAGAAATTTGTCTTGCTTTAAACATTTCGCCAAAGATAGAATTAGCATCATAAGAACAAAACATAAAAGAATTTTTATCGACTCCATACTATAGATTTTTTTGAGATACTTTTCATGGTAATTTTTTTATTTACTCTCAGAGTTTTGGCTAGAAATTTGCTGAAAAGAAGTCACCATTGCCTCACATCTAATAAGCCAACACATCAGGATTTCACACCTCCGTAGGCTTGCTGTCTTAAGATTTTTGATGCAAACAATTAATTCTGCTGCTCATTTCTCACTTCTTCCAATAAATTAACGTAAAATATTCGTAGTAAAAATTCTTGAAATTAATAAATTTGCCTTGCAAATAAATGCTTTCAAATGAAAAATTGAAACAAAAATGTTTCTGCACTTTCCCTGGCCAATTAATGAAAATTTTACTTTAATTTGTGCATTTAGTTTCGCTCTCTTTTACTATTCTTTGCATTATTTTCTAAAGCCTTTGGCTCTGCAAGAATAAAACTAAAACCATTGGGAATGAATGGAAAAGTTTTCAGTTTCAAAACGGGGAAAAAAGTTATTGTGAGAGTGAAAGAGAGAGCGAGTAGTTGATTATCCAAGGTAACGAAAACTTTATTGTAAACTCGCATTAACAACTTTATGAACAAAACAAAGTGAAACAAAACTGTGAATAAAAAATCTACGAGAAACTGTACTCATTTGCATTTGCTTTTAATAATTATGAAATTTATTGTGTTACATTAACAATAAGCAGGAACTGAATACGTTTAGAAAAACTAGCACAAATGTATGGAAATGGAAATGAAAATGGAAATGAAAATGTGTGTGTGGTTACTTTACATTTTTCCTTTGTGTAACAATTTGACCTGGTTTCATACAATTGGCTGTAAAGTTTTTAAACGCTTTTTTTTACAATCGTTTAATAGAAAACAAACAAAAAAAAAACACTTTTGCAATGAGTTTAAATGCATGATTAACGATTCTAATGATTTTTTTTTTTCTTTAATGGAAAACGAAATGAAAGCAACAAAATTTTTAATTTTTTGTTTTCATGAAAACCTTGCCGATTATTTTACAATTGATGTGAGTGCTCCTAGTTTATTTATTAAATATTGTTTCGTTTTTACCTTTTAAAAATGTTTAAAATATGAGTTTGTAGATTGAAAATAAAATAAAACTAAATGTGTATTTAGTTTTAATAGAAATTCTTTATTATTCGCACAATTCTGTGTGCCACTGTTCACAACTTGATGTAAACAACAACAATTGGTTTACTTTGTTATTCCTCTGTTTATACACTTTGCATAAACAATAACAATTACTAGACAATCATTTAACAGGTTTTTGTAATGGAGATCTTCAAACCACGATTACTTTCTTCAAACGAACCGCATCTTCACACAAGACTGACTGAACTTCACTAACTGACTCGCCTGCTTTGATTTGTCTTTTATATGGCAGGTTTAACAGTTTGATGTTTGTTCTTAAAGGCAAATGTTAATGATTTCGCCTTGTCGAGGGCCGTATATATGTTATCATCGTTGTTTGCATTCAGTATTGTTGTTTAAGTGTTTTGTTTACATTTATTCTTTAGTGTTTGCTGTTCTATTTTTGTTTACTTGTTTACTATATTATATATGCTGGTATTTGTTGTCGTATTTTTGTTTACTTGTTTACAATTTTTTTATGCTGGTATTTGTTGTTGTATTTTTTGTTTCCTTGTTTACCATATTTTTATGCTCATATTTGTTGTTGTATTCTGAGTTTACTTGTTTACTATTTTTTATGCTGATATTTATATATGTATATACATAATTGGCCATTACAACCCTTAAGTCAGGATTACGACCTAGATTCTCACACCACTTATGTTGTGTGCGTTAATTTTATACATGAGTGACGGGACCTACAGTTTAAAATCGACTCCGAACGACAGACTTTTGAGAAGTTTTTCATGGCAATTTTTACTCTCAGAGTCTTTGCCAGAAATCTGCTGAGAGGAAGTCGCCGCAGAAATATTTTTCGTTTTGATGTCTGACCTGGAATTCGAACCCGGGCCTTTTGTCTTATAAGTCAACACACTACTCACTAGACCGCGACGGCTGATATTTAATGTTGTATTTTTTGTTTTGTTTGTTGCTTTTGTTTTATGCTGGTATTTGCTATGAAATTAACCAATACGATAATTTGTAAACAAGTTTGTTTACTACATTGTTTTGTTTTTGTAGCTATTGTTTATAATTTAAATGCAATACAACAGTATCGTGATTATTCATTTTTCTTACAATATCATTCCACCGTAAAGTTCAATTATTTCAAACGATTTCAAATTATTTCAAACGAAAATCAGTTTATTTTCCAATTTAATTTTCTTTCAATTCCTTTCTTATGCTTTACTTTGTTTGTCCCTGAAGCTTTCATTCAATCTCTATTAAAAGCATATTTCAATTTTCCTTTTTTTCCTATCACTTCCACTAACAGCTGTTCTTTAACTCGATTTTTTGCTTTCGTTTTAACAATTTCACACGAAATAGATTCATCGCGCGGAATAGCATTTTTTCTATTTTTGATTCTTGATTTAGGTCTAGTCTATCATATTTGCATAGTTTAGAGCCCAGTTATTTAAGGTTGAACGCGGCTTTTTTCTTTTTTCAATTTTCTTTTGCTAAAGATTTTTTTGTTTTGTTTGTTTACTTTTCCATTGAAGTGTTTGTGTCTTCTGGCTGTGAGCCTGTAAAATTGTGTTTGCCTCTTTGGTAATCCTTTTAAATTGCTGTTCTACTTTGATTGTAGGCCTCTTTAAATTCGTTTTTGATGCTCTTTTTTTTGTGTATTCCAATGATGACAGCATATTTTTTTCCCTTGGTTTTTCACATTTTATCTTTGACCAACAATACTCTTTATATCCGTTTTTAATTCAAGAGACTGATGATAATGGCATTGTTGATGTTTCCGCTAAAGCGAATGGCTGGACTGTCATTTGTCTCTGGGTGTGGTTCAATCATCAAAAGTATTCTTTTGGCAATTTTATTCATTTCAAGCTGTCTGACATGATTGTTTCTTTTTTAGTTTTTTAAAAACTTTCTTTGGGTTTTCAATTTTCTTTTTTTTCTCTCTTTTTATTTTTCATAAAGTGTTTTCACTTGTAGGAAACATTTATTGTCATCTGCTGTTTAAGTTGTCTTCCATTCCTTTACATTACACAGGTGGCATATGAATTTTAAATGAATGCCAACTTTAGTTTCATTTATTGTTTTCAATTTCAAAAAGTGTATGGAAAATCTGCATCAGTTTATCTTTTGAAAATGTTTCTATTTCCGGGAAATTATAAAGAATACACAGAAAAACAAGAGTATTTATTGTATTGTTGTAATACACGACCTGTTCAATAATATTTTTGTAATTATTTGTTCAATAAATAAAACTAGGAAGTTGATTTATATCCAAGTCACTTTATTAATCTTCTTTTTATTACGCTGCCTTCTGGTGAAAATTTCTATGTGAAGCGAAAATTCCAAAGTGACTCTGATAAAGTAAGTAAGGCTGTTGCAACATGAATTATGCTTTGCTTACACCTCTTGCAAGCTCCGCTTTGTTATTTTTAATTTATATTCAGATTACTTGTTTCTATACAGACTACTTGTCAGACAACATGCAACACTTGACGCAATTTGATTTATTGTCTTGTCACGCTATTATTTCCTCTACGCACTTCTCCCTCATATCTGAGCATCCCTGGGCTCTTGTCTCGGGTAAATTCGCGCTAAGATTCGAAACCTGAGCAAGCGTTCTCCAAATATTAGCAATTTTGCACTTTATAACAGTCAGCTGACGATGAGATTTCTTGCGGATACTGTCGTCACGCCTATTGCCGGCTGTTTTGCGTCAGTATAATATGGGTTTCAGATCAGAGGAATTATTTAGCTGATGAACTTCATACAACAAGTAACTCTGTGACACTGTCCATTCAGCAAAAGTATTTATTGGCGGCTGACATATCGATGTCTATTCCCACAGGCCTTTTCCTAATTGGTAAACATACGTAGGCATTCCCATACATTCATAATTGGTTATTACAACTCTCCAGTCAGGATTACTACCTAGCTTCTCACACTACTTATGTCGCTAGTAGGTTAATTTTAAACATGAGATTTCTCAGAAATCTGTTGTTCGGAATCGAATTTAAACTGCAGAGCCGCTCGTGTACAAAATTAACACGCCCAATATATGTAAGTGGCGTGAGAAACTACCCTGACTAACTGGTGGATGATATAACTAAGATGTTGCATAGTTCGTACACTCAAGATGGCGGAGAAGACAAGCCTACAACTACAGAGCCTTTCTGTTGGTATTTAAGTTTAGAGAAACTGGTTCGAGTACCTCCGACATAAAACTCATAACAGGAGATAATAGGTAAAACTTTTGAGTTTTCTGTTAATTAGAATGTTGCAGCCGCCGTAGTCTAACAGATAATGTTTAGGCTTATTAGACGCAGAGCCACAGTTCAAGCTCCCAGATCAAGCATCTTTAACAAAACGAAATGTAAAAAATATTCCTTCGATGACTTCCTCTCAGCAGATTTCTATTGTTAGAAATCAAGTTTAAACTGTAGGTCCCGCCACAAGCTTAACCCACACAACAAAGTGGTCTGAGAAGCTAGGTCTTAATCCTAACGGAAAGTTGTAATGACCAATTATGAATGTAATACAATGGGTAAAATGATGTAAAATGTCGAACTTTATTTAGCGTTCTACAGATACGTAAAACGGTGATGTATTGTACGAATATCCGTATATATTTATTCCTTTCGGTCTTCTAGGGAGTATAGGGCATTTCCGAGGTTTTGTAAGAAATCTTCTAAGCGGAAGTCGATATTCCTTTTAATTTATATATCTGACCTGGAGATTGAACCGAGGCCTCATGTCTTATATGCCAACGTACTACCAAATAGACTGCGGCGACGAAGTGATATCGCATACCGGAAAAAGAGTTTCATATGGATTGTGGATCCTAGAGCAGCAAGAGGATGTTGTTGACCTTATTTGTAAATATCTTCTCTGGCTCGACGCGAACTCTTACTTGTTTTATCCTTTCTTTTCAGATATTGGATTGATCGGTAAATTCATTACACTTTAAACAGGAAACCCTGATGCTGATATTCAAGCCCGGTTAATCGCGAGTTGTTTGCCTGTTCCTGAATCATCATTTCAGATGGGTTTTAATACCAGCCAGTCCGTGTGCTCATGTAACCTTGGCTTAGCAAAACAGTCTCTCTCTACTGCAGTACGTATTTTTACTACTCTAGGTTTAATATATTCAACAGACATACATACGTAATTGGCCATTACAACCTTTCAGGCAAGATTACGACCTAGCTTCTCACACCACTTATGTTGTGTCAATTTTTATATATGAGTGGCGGGACCTACAATTTAAAGTCGACTCCGAACGACAGATTTTTGAGAAGCTTTTCATGGCAATTTTTACTCTCAGAGTCTTTGCCAGAAATCTGCTGAGAGGAAGTCACCGAAGAAATATTTTTCGTTTAGATGTCTGACCTGGGATACGAACCCGGGTCTTTCGTCTAATACGCCAACACACTATCTACTAGACCACGGCGACTTTTCAACAGAGTTACTGCCAATTTTGCAAAGCTTGTCTGGAAGTCTCTGCGCTATCGTTAACGTCTAATAGAATTAATTTATTATGCCATTGAGAAAAAAATATCACGAAAACTAATTTAAGTTGATTGATAAGTTTAAAATAAACTGTCATTCATTATGCTGGCAACAGGTTATAAATACAAGTCAATAAACCCTTTACTTTTAACAATTTGTTGCTAAAGTTCAAAACAAATTGCCTACAATGCTTAATTCGATTAAATTCGATTGAAATACACAAATCGAAATGCCTCTTGAAAAACTTCTAAAACATCATTCAAAAACCCTTATCAACATGATGAATGTTGCCATGAATAAAATGTTTCAAATCAAAAACTTACAACGAAAAATACACACTTCCGACAACCGTATACCATAATTTATGGCTTTTCATGGCATTCAAGATAGGCAATTTGTTAAAAATGTTTTACCAAAATGGTAATAAAATATTGAAATTTATTTGAAACTAAAAACTGCAACGTAGTCATTATCGAGAGTAAATAACTTGAAAGGCATTACTATCATTACAACGTCATCACCTAAACAATATTTACCTTCCGGAAGTCCTACCCTACGTCATTTCATTTATTTATTCACCTTTATTATCGTAATCTTTTTTTTTTTTGTGGAAAGGTTGTACCATTTTTATGTCTCTTGTGTTATTAAAAATATTTTTTTCTACTCTTTTGTATCATGACATTAAGATAAAATCCACAAATAAACAGATTTTATTAGAAAGAAACACCGCAGCCTATGATAATATTTTAATTTATTCGAAATCCTTGGAGGATACAAAAGAATCCTTTTTGTATACAATAGGAGGCTGTTTTTCATTAACAGCAATGAAAACGGCAAAACATAAAAAATGTTACGAAAGGTAAATAATATATGAGGATAATATTTTTCAAACACAATTTGCTTCTGACTCAATAAATTTATTTGAATCTTCAATTCCCAAAAGTAATTTCATTCATTAGGCCAAAAATAATTTTGTTTATTAAAGTATTTCATAATTTTTACGATATAAAAATACTTTCATACGAAAATGAAGAATTTAAATAGCACTTAACAATAAAATGGTAAGCAAGTAAACAAAAATACAACAACAAACACCAGCATCAAAAAACAAAAATAGGAAAACAAGTAAACAAAAATACAACAACAAACACCAGCACCAAAAAACAAAAATAGGAAAACAAGTAAACAAAAATACAACAACAAACACTACAAGAATAAATGTAAACAAAATACACAAACAGCAATAATGAATGTAAACAACGATATATGCATTTATAGAGATTTCGAGAAGGCGAAGTCATGAATATCCACCTTCAAGAATATTTATCAGACTGTTTGCCTTGCCATATTAAAGGCAAGACAAAGCAGACGAGAGAGTTAATGAGCTGCAGTTAGTCTTGTGGAAAGACGCCATGTATGATTTGAATTAGTTTAAGACAGATTTCGAGAAGCTTCTCAAGGAAATGTTATTAACTCTCAGAGTTTTTGCCAGAAATCTACCAAGAGGAAGTCACCAAAGAAAAATTTCTCATACATCGCTCTGTTGAAGATGTGTGATCTGGGCTTTGAACACTGGCCTCACGTCTAATAAGCCAACACACTATCTACTGAATCACAGTGTCCTTGAATGGTACCTTTTGTGTGTAATATTCTTAAATGTCAACATTTTCGGTTTTGTATCTATGTTAGGGACGGACTTGATTACATTTTAATCTAGACTATTAGTGTGATCTTCATAGGTTTGATTCCCTTCAACGACTCTGGTCGATTACACTGCTGGAACCTCCATTTACTTCAACAAACGTCAAAAACAAATTGCCTAAAATTCAAAGAAAACAAAAATACATTTTTATTTACAGATGTTTAGTATGGCGCAGAGGCATGGACCCTATTAAGAACTGATGCAGCAGCTTTGAGGGTATTCGAGAGGAAAGTCCTACGTAAGATCTTCGGTCCTGTGCGAGTTGGCGATGATTTCTGCATCCGATCTAACAGTGAGCTGTATGAGCTCCTCAACGAAATAGACGTTGTGCAGCGTATTAATATCCAGCGGCTGCGCTGGCTCGGCCATGTCGTTCGAATGAAGGAGGATGCTCCGGCTAAACGGATATTTGATGCGGGGATCTGCGGAAGAAGTCGGCGAAGAGGACGACCTTGTATCCGTTGGAAGGACCAAGTCGAGGAAGCCCTGTCATCGATTGGTGTGACCAACTGGTGTAGGCGCGCAAGAAGCAGAGGCGCCTGGAAGGATGTATTGCGGCAGGCCGAAATCCGTTAATCGGGTTGTTATGGTCAATTAAGTAAGTAGTATGTATAGTGTAAATCAAAAGAAAATGTACATTAAAAAAAACATACATTAACAAAATACCGTTATTTTTGTTTTAAAATTGTTTCATTAGCAGTTTTTAAAATTGAAACGAGAAAAAATTACAAAAAATTTCGAAATATTGTCTCCTTAAATGGTAAAAGTTAAATTTGGTGATCGTTAGAATTTTATCCTTAGTGGACAGTTTGTTTTGATGCTCACTGTATATGTATGTTTTTTATAAAAATTGATAAAAATTGATAAAAATTGAAACATAAACTTTTTGAGGAAGATTCCATAATATTGTTTACATTGTTTACGTGTACGTATACAGACGGGAGTACTTAATAGAAGGAAGGCAAAAAATGTAAACAACAGCTGTATAACAGTCATGCGCCGTTAAACATTTTGTGAGAGAAATATCCGTATAAGATAAATAACCCATTAGTAGTGTGTGTATAATTATATTTAAAAAAAATATAAGAAAACATTTCAACACTACAATCTATTCAATGCTTTTAAAGACAACTTAAACGCATGAATGCATATAGTGTGCAAAGGATATTGTACTCGTATCACATGTCTTTGAATATGGAAATTATAAGGCTTATACTTCCAGTGGTGTAAACTTGTAACGTGATAAATAACAGACTGATCTTATACTGTTCAGCTTACTAGGTTAGCGGAACTCAATGCATTTAGGAAGCGTGACTCTTGGGCATTCAAAATTCAAAAAATAATTTCCCTTTTTCAACATTATATAACTGCTATACAATATAAATGAATGCCGTAGAGCTCAGCATCATCTTATATTTACTATTTATTCCTTCTCTCTGCTGTCTCTTCTTAAGGCGTATTTGAAGTATATTTTGGCATTTTAACCCAAAAATGATTTTTATGTTCTTAGTTTTGCTTTATTTTTTTCTATCTCTTACGTTGATTTAATGTTTGTTGTTATTAAAGTTGTTTTGGTTACTATTTTTATGCGTTCCATAGTAAGGTCAGTAATAAAATACCATACAATTGGCATAAACCTTAACGTCAATTTACGGTAAGGGAAAGGAGAGAACAACTAACGGTATTACTTTTATAGGTAAACAATTTTAATGTTTCTGTTATTTTCCGCTATAAAAGTTTTTGTAAATGACGTTTCATGGTGAATATGTATGCTGTAAAGAAATATTGTGGCTTAAAGAAGATAAAAGACGGATAAAAAATGAACATGATAATTCCCTACCCTGTTAACCCTATTTTTGTAACTTATTCATTGGTAGGTAATTGGTCATTACAACTCTTTAGTGGGGATTATGACCTAGTTTCTCACATCACTTATGTTTTGTGCATTAATTTTACACATGAAAAGTGGGATCTACAATTTAAAATCGACTCCAAACGACGGATTTTTGGGATTTATATTTACTCCCAGAGTTTTTGCCAGAAATCTGCTGCAAAGAAACCGCCGAAAAAATATTTCTTTTCTTATATCTTTTTGGTGAACATATCTGACCTGGGAAATATCTGACCGAGGCCTCACCTCTAATACCTCACCTCAGTACTTACTAGACTACAACGACTGCAATGTTTCATTATATAATCTACAAACATAAACGACATCCCTCTTTAATCTTTAGATCATGTGTCTATTGTATGCTATGCTTTGTTAAGCATCTTCTAATAGCTCTTATCCCCAACTACCCATGTTTAAGATTATTTTCTTATCCGTAAGCCACGCTTGGTATTTTTCTTGGTGAATTATTCTTCTAAAATTCGAAAGAATTGTTTCTTTCAAACTAGAAACTTTATAGTCAGTAACGTAGCAAAGAGGAGACACGTACCATAATCTTATTCGATAATCCCAGCCGAAGTCGCCGTAGTCTAGCAGGTAATGTGTTGGGGTATTAAGGTTCAATTAGTCGTGACTTAACCATAACCATATAAATCAGCTGTTTTAACCAACTTTATGGACATCACTGTTTTCGATTATAGGTGACTTACCATAATGCCATAGTCATAATGATAACCATATGTACCAATTGAATTTTGGTTTTTTGCCATAACCATAAACAGCTGTTTGCTGAATTTACTTATATGTATACACACTTTTTTGAAAAAAACATATGTGCAATTAACGTAGATAGCTGTTTATGGCCATGGCAGCACTGATTGCTGCTAATAGTAAATTTACGGTTATGGATTATGTTACGACTACAGCGTTATGGTAAAGTAACGACTAATTGAACCTTTAGACGTAAGGCCCAAGTCAGACAAAAAAAAATATGAAAATATTCCTTTGGCGGCTGCCTCTCATCAGATTTCTGGCAAAAACTCTAAGAGTAAATAAAATTGCCATGAAAAGCTTCACAAAAAATCTGTCGTTCGGTGCCGGCTTTAAACTGTAGGTCCTGCCAATCATGTATAAAATTAACGCACACGACATAAGTGGCGTAAGAAGCTAAGTCGTAATCCTGACTGAAGGGTTATAATGACCAATTACGTATGTAATCACAGCCACTCAGACCAAATGAAATTTATAAGGATATCTGCTAAAATGCCTTTTTTAATGTGAAGTTATTTCTAAATAACGTTACATTTTACTTTTGGTTTCGTTTATTGGGATATTAGCAAAGCTATTCTATCTAACCACAGTGCTATATATTACATACAGTGAACGTCAAAAGTTAAATCCTAACAATCATCAAACTAAACTTTTATCACTTAAGGAGAGTGCCCGAAAAAATTTTACATATTTTGAAATTTTTTGTAATTCTTTTTTTTTTTTTTGTTTCAATTTGAAAACCGCACAATGGAATAATTTTAAAGTAAAAATAACGGTAATTTATTATTGAATATTTTTGGTTTTAATGTACAGTTTCTTTAGCCGCTCACTGTATGTATGTACATATTGTAAAGAAATAATTAAAGAGGACGAATAAATTTATTAAATGATTTAATTTAAGGAGAAAATTAAAATATTTACTGTGAATTAATAATTATGCAAACAAAATGAAAATGAAATTATAACTACGTTCAAGGGTACGTATACGCATTCAGAGAATTCGTAATCAAACACATTAATGCCCGTATAAATATTAAATTATATAATGAAACTCAATTCATTATTGAAAATTAATTGAGGTCTTTAAAACAAATGCCTATGGAGCCAAAGGATAACATCACTAGTAGCAATCAAAATAGTATCTGCAGTAGCATTAACAGCAGCATAAACGAGAATGCCGGCTGCATGAGTATTAAATTTCATTTGCCAATTATATTGCACAGAGATAAAGAGAAACATGAAAGCAATACAAAATAATACAACGACATAAGGATTCTTTAATGCATACAAGCTTTTCCATAGAGGTAGAGATTATTTTCTTGACACAAAATTCATCTAAGCATGTGTTATTTGTGTGTGTAAAGATGTTTGTATTAAATTAAGACAGGTAAACATCCTTCAATACGGTTTCTTAAAGTATGATTTTGCTTTAACGTATCAAGAAATTTGTAGATTGTGCCAATATATCCACCGTATTATAGAATATATCTCCCTCTCTTCTGAATCTTTTCTATTTTTCTTTAGCTAAAATAGCCTTTAAAGCAGGATCAACCACAATGTCAGTATTGCAAAAAAAACGTAAATAGAAGTGACAGAAACTGTAGACGCTTTAACGTAAAGTAAGCTATACTACAAAATGCTTTTTGAAATCATTACTTCGTGAAAATAAAATGAAATGAATTGACAAACTCCAGGCCTTTGGTTTAGTATTCGCCCAAAGACCAACATCAGGGCCGAAATAATTTTTGCCCAAAGGTTTGCCAAGAGCCTGTAGTGTCTCACGAATAGATTCAAGAAACCTTTGGACTTAATACAAAGTGCCTTGAAGTTAATACCAAGTTGAGTTTAAAAGATGAACACATACAGTGAGCGTCATAAGGAACTGTACATTAAAAAATATATACATTAATAAATTACCGTTATCTTTATTTTAAATTTGTTTCCAGTTTTACCACTTTGTCAAATTGAAACAAAAAAAATTACAAAAAAATTTTTAGATATTGTCAAATTCTTTCGGGCACTCTCCTTAAGTGGTAAAAGTTAAATTTGGTGATTTTAAGAAATTTATCCTTAATATTTAAGTCACCGTAGGTAATGTGTTGGCTTATTAGACGTACATAAAGCCAGGATTCGAGCCCCAGGCCAGTCACCAAAACAAAATACAAAAAGTATTTCTTCTGCGATTTCCTCTCAGTAGATTTCTGGCAAAAACTTTGATAGGAAATAAAATTGCCATGAAAAGTTTGTCAAAAAAATCTGTCGTTCGGAGTCGTCTTTAAACTGTAGGTCCTGCCATTTATGTATAAAATTAGCACACACAACACAAGTGGTGTGAGAAACTAGGTCAATAATCCTGACTAAAGGTTTGTAATGACCGATTATGTATGTAACCTTAATGTACAGTTTCTTTTGATGCTCACTGTAATTGTATTTAAGGACAGTTTAGCTGATGTGTGAGCAGTGGGTTGGTATTCACTGGAATCGCTGTGATTTTTTCTAAGAATTCGGTGCAGTGAAATAAGTTTTGCTGGCAACGTCATTTCTGATGGACTAACAAGGAATATAAGTGTGGTACAGTTAATTGATTCAGATGCAGCTGTAAGGTCGAAGCTATAGTGCTTTAGGTAGATGCACAGAACACAAAAGTCTATGGCTCAGAACTTTATAAACTGATGATCACAGTAGCATATGTTTATTGGATAAGAAGGAATTTTCTATCAGCTTACTGGAATAGTTTTAAAAACTTATTCTATAATAACTCTATATACTCAAAAATATTCATTTGACCTTCTTTCGTAGGATTTGCATCAACACCCTATTTTCTCTCTGCGCTTATACTTAGTGGCGTTAGAATGAAAAAACAGGAAAATGGAAATAGAAAAAAAAAAAATTCGCGACTAAAGTTGAGTGTTGGCGTTTTTCCAACGAAAACAACAGTGAGATTTTCGTATTTTCGCAAATATTTTTTAATTCTTCAATTCCACTCTCATTTATTTTTAAGAAGATTATGGTAAAAATATGCAAAAATATGCAGAGCATTTATTTAAGCTGAAACAAATGATAATCTCTGGGGAATAGTTTCATTATCTACGCAATTTAATTTTTAATAAATTCTAATTTCTTTTTAAAATATTTTTAGTAAAAATGTATGATTTTTATTTCACTTTAAAAAAAAATTTAATTGAAACGAAAGGACAAACGACCTTACAATGTTGAAAGAAAAAGAAAATTGTTTCAACATATTTTCCATTTCCTGTAAGAAGTAAAAAAAATTATGTTCTTAAGTTTATTGTTTACACATTCGACACATTCGACACATTTTTTGTTTCTAAGTTTGTGTCTGTTGTTTATGACTGCTTTTGATTACATATTCTATTTTTAAATCTCTTGTTTTTCTTTACATTCAAAACAGTTTTCCTAGTCTTTTTATTTCGATGACAATCTTTTTTTTAAATATTCCTCTCTTTCACACAGTTTTTCTTGCATTTAATAAGAATACATTCAATTTGAATACTTTAATGCACAATCAATGGCGATTGCAGTTCAGAAGGCCGGCATAGGCCTGAATTCATCGTCAATATGTACCGTGAGTGTTAAAAGAAAAATATATACATCAATAAATTCCCGTTATTCTTATTTTAAAACTGTTTCATTACCAATTTTGAAAATTGAATTACAAAAAAAAAAAAATTACATAAAATTTCAAATTTTTTCAGACACTCTCCTTCAGTGATAAAAGTTGAGTTTGATGATTATTTGAATTTTTATTTTTTTAGTAAAAGTCTTAAAGGCAAATGGCAATGTGATAATGTTATTTTCAAGAAATTCTGACAAGAAGTTCAAAATGGATCATTTGACCAGTCCAGGGTAGGTTTAGTGTTAAGTTGATGATTACCATGTTCTTTTGCACAGAATAGGATCTGGACACCAACCAACGATATGTGGTTTAAACCGGACAGCGCTATATGCCACTTAGTCCATGTCGCTTTGGATATACTGCACAAGCGATGATGTGAATTAGCCATTGGGAGCCAATGATTTAATCCGGTTAGACTTTCTTAAGTCGCAAGTGTATCCAAACCGCTACAGTTCACAAAAACAATTTCACGCCATAATATCGGTCAAACTTAGCTTAATTTATGTGTTAGAGTCATGTAAAATTGGACAATTGCAGCAGTAATGTTCTGTTTTTTGTGAGTAAAGTCTCTGTATACGAGAAACTTCAATTAAGTCAAAACACACAATATAGTGCTGTTTGTGGTACCATCTTGTTGAAACTACATGGCAACTAAGATAAAATCTTCCGGTTTTGAAAAAAGTAAGCAATTACAGGACGATGCCTAATTTCAGTGACTGAAATGTAAAGACTTTCATCGTTCATAATGATGTATAGCGGAAGGCAGTTTCTGACACATTCGTCAATTCTCTCTCAAATAGGGATTTGTAGAAAAATATGTTTCAAGAATTGAAATAAATCTTGTTACGAAAATGGAAAAATCAAAATACTTGTGTTTTGCTTTCACATTGTTTAACATTAAAATTATATAACAAAAGCTAAAAACAATGCAGTTAACAAACCTGTTTACAAATTATCGTACTACTTAATATGACAACAAACATCAGCATAAAAAATAGTAAACAAGTAAACAAAAAATACAACAACAAACACCAGTAAAAAAAGGTAAACAAGTAAACAAAAATTTCACAACAAACACTGCAATAATAACCGTAAAAAACGATGTTTACACTTACAGAGATTTCAAAAAGGCGAAATCATGAAAGTCCGCCTTTAATAACATTAATCAGAGTGTTTACTTTGCCATATGAAAAGCAATACAAAGCAGGCAAAGGGTTAGTAAAAGTTCAGACTGTCTTGTGTGAAGACACGGTGTATTTGAAGAGAGTAATCATGGTTTGAAGATCTCCGTTACTAAGATCTGTTCAATAATTGTTTAGTAATTGTTATTGTTTATCCAAAGAGTATAAACTGAGAAATAACAAAGAAAACAAAATTATTTACAATCTATGAGCTCATATTTTAAAGTTTAAAAATAATTACAAAAAAAATTTTTTTCTTGTTTTTTTTTTCTCTTTTTATTATCAAAGTTCTGGGGGCCAAAGAAATTAATTACAATTCATTTAACCAACAAAACAAAACAGCCATTAAGTCACCGAGAAAGATCAGAATATTTCATTTATTGCAATTGTTGGCAACAACAATAACACCATTCTAGAGCAAAGGCATCAGCAACAATACCACAATCATCAACATCAACAACATTCATGTAAAAATATTGTCACATAAACTGTGTCATGATACGAAACACAACATCAGCAAAAAAACTTCAGACATTTTTTGCAAGAAAAAAGAGAGAAAATGATAAAAAAAAAATACAAAAAAATTGTGTGTAAATTTGTAACAAGTCAACAATAATTTAAAGTTCATTTATTAGATTTATTGCTGTGTTGAAATAATGAAAGTTTTTAAAATAAATTTAGAATGCATTTCAATTGTGAACATACACGTAACTAAAATCAATATTTTTATAAAGATTTTTATTTGACTTTTCTTTGTTAAATTAAATACCGATTTTCTAAAAGTTTTTTTTGATGAAAAAATTAAGGTCCTTCAATCTATTACAACCCCTACCCCATTTACATAAACCCTTACACCTGCTTGTTTATGTACGTATGTAGGTATCTGTATTTGTTTAACCTTTATTCATAAGAAATTTAAAAAAGTTTTATAACAACCGCATGAATACTTTAAATAAGTTGTTGTGACAGCATTACTGGCGCATGTCAACTCTTCATACCATATTAGGATACACTACTACGGGAGTAAAAAAAGTTTTAAATTCCCATCACATTGTAAGACAATAATTGGTTTCTTTACAGAGAAGTCCCTTAAATGTTATAAATTTACTGCGACACTGTTGTGCCACGTCTTAAATGTTGTGTAAAATCCCTTTCAAAATGTCAGGAGGTAATTTTCATTCCATTGTCTGTCAGATTCCGTAATGAGAGGATAAAAATATTTAAAATTTTTCATTCATTTTAAGTGAGAATTTATCAAATTTTTCCTGTCAATTCAATGATCAATTTAAAGGTATTAGTGTCAGCAGGTTTAAAAGAAACTTCTGAAATATGAACTCTGTAAGACTACTTTTAAGAACTATAGTTTTAAAACTTTTAAAATTAATTTTGAAATGAAAGTTTTTTTTATTATCATTAAATATTTACAATCATAAAGAATTTAAAAAAAAATGAATCTTAATCATACTCTAAGGATAATGTTCTCCTAATGAAATATTTTCCACGATTAGCAACGTATATAATAAATTTTTCATCACAATTCTTCGTCACACACAACATAAGTGATGTAAGTGGCTAGGTGATAATCTTAACTGAATGGTTGCAATGATTTTTTATCGAAATGGTGTTATTAAAACGATAAACAGAAGCTCCAAAAACAAAAACAATGGACTTGTTTACATGGTCAACGAATAAACAAAATTATAGCAACAACATCAGTATAAAAAAGGGGATTAACAAGTAAACAGGCAACAACAATTCTGCAAGGACTAACAAACAACAACAACTCGTTTACATTTGTGGAAAAGACATCCTCCTTAAGATTTATTCATCAGACTGCTTACTTTGCGATATAAAGGACAAGACTGAGCAGGCAACGGCAAAATTCCGTCAGTCCTGTGTGAAAACATGTTGCATGTGAAGAAAATAATTGTGGTTTGAAGATCTATTCTAACAATTGTTACTGTGTACACTCGAAAGTGTGTATAGAATAATAACATTTAAAGCAAATTGTTGTTGTTTAAGTAAAATCGTAAAAGGTGGCACACGGAATTGTGCGAACAATAAAGTATTGATTTGAAACAAAACAAAAATTAATTTTTATTTTATTTTCAATCTAATAACTCATATTTTTAATGTTTTAAAAGGGTAACAGCGTAACAGTATGTATTATTTCAGGAACTGTTAAATGATTTGGACACTGGAAATTTAGTCCGAATATATCATTCCTATTATAAAAAACGTACGATGACTTGATTGCTTTGGACAAAGGAATTATGATTACTGGATTACGACAATAAATCCGTAGTGGTAATGCAGAAAAGAAGAGAATCCATTTAACACTATAAAGGCTTTCTCTTGGATATACTTTTTATAACGACTTGGTTTAACCACTTATTGCCAGCACGCTTAATACATAGTTAAGGTTCTGTACTACTACAGCCAGAAATTTACGTTACTATTATAATAGTCATATAAAGAGAAAGTAAGTAGAGCTTCTTACGACGAATTCAACTTGTTGATCGTGCAAAAATTTATTTTAGAAACGTCCACTGAAATCTACACAAGCTAATATGCCTTTTAAATTCATGCTACAGTAGGATTTAAAAATATTCTCATCTTATTTAATTATTTTTAGTTTATAAGCAATTATGATTTATTCCCATTACGTAATTCAATCTTAATTAGAAGCATAATATGTTTGAAGAACTTATTTTTAGATTTCCATTAACTACAGTTTAAAATAATTCTTGTTTACTGAGTGTGCTGCAATGATGCACTATTTGTGTAATGAGTTACAATTAACTCTCTCATACGCCTTCGTAATATTTCATGCTGCCTTAATCGTTTATCGATAATGCATAAGTGGTTCATCGAGCCAAACAGTAGTGATTCTATTGAGTGTGTTGGTTAATTTGTTCATTGTTTTCCGTTGTATCCTTATTTAACGCAAAATAAATAAAATGTTGATGGCCATCCATCGATATCAAGATTACCAATTATGTTGCAGTATCACTTTGTACATACTATTCTGTCGATATGGGATATAAGTTTATCGGTGTTTAATGCTTCCCAACCAACCATATTCATGAAACCTATACGCACTATAATAATAACTAACTTATTGGCGATAAAAATCTCTAAGACTAAATGTTTTTAATAGAATACAAATTTCAGCAGGGAAAATTCATATGTTAAGCATATGTATCTCGTTTACACATAGCATGCATACATACGTAATTAGCTATAACAACTCTTTAGCTAGGATTACGACCAGAGATCTGCAATGAATCGTTTTTCCGCTACTCATAAGGACTCATGCACTTTTGAATAAGGGTTACTCAACTATATTCAAATTTAACTACTCTGATTCATTCGTACTTGCTACAACATTGATTTATAAGTACAAATTGCAATGAGTATGAGTACAACGTCGACATCAAACTCACAACATTCGAGATATGTTTGATTCATACGCCTACTTATGCTGATTCATTTCACTACTTATGCTGATTCATTTCATTTAGAAAAATACTTATAATACTTATAAGTCATTCGAGTGGCTCGATTCATTCATCAAAATTTACAGCCTTTGTTGTTGTTGTATATACACAATCTTCTTGTGA
This sequence comes from Sarcophaga peregrina, assembly GCA_014635995.1. Classification (NCBI taxonomy): domain Eukaryota; kingdom Metazoa; phylum Arthropoda; class Insecta; order Diptera; family Sarcophagidae; genus Sarcophaga; species Sarcophaga peregrina. The sequence goes on along the minus strand of CM025792.1, from coordinate 99,172,269 downwards.
GTATAGTAGCGTTCGTACGCGAATTATACTTATTTTGTGCTTCGTGAAAATGTTTAGTAGAGACGAGTCGAAGTCACTAACATCATGCGTATTGTTAAGTATGAATACGACGAGTACTTCCAACTTTTAGTATGAGTAGTATGAGTACATACATACATAATTGGCCATTACAACCCTTCAGTCAGGATTACGACCTAGCTTCTCACACCACTTATGTTGTGTGCGTTAATTTTTATACATGAGTGGTGGGACCTACAGTTTAAAGTCGGCTCCGAACGACAGATTTTTGAGAAGCTTTTCATGGCAATTTTTACTCTCAGAGTCTTTGCCAGAAATCTGCTGAGAAGAAGTCGCCGAAGAAATATTTTTCATTTTTTGATGTCTGACCTGGGATACGAACCCGGGCCTTTCGTCTAATAAGCCAACACACTACCTACTAGACCACGGCGATTTCAGTAGTATGAGTATCATATCAAAATAAGTATGAATGCGTATAAGTATCAGAAATTGTAAGTATGATTTAAATCTACTCATCGTTTTGAATACTCGTTGCTGATCTCTGATGACGACCTAGCTTCTAGGACCACATGTTCTGTGTGTGTTAATTTTATAAATGAGTGGCGGGACCTAGAGTTTAAAGTCGACATCGAAAGTAAATACTTTTGAAAAAATTTTCTTGGGAATTTTATTTACCTCCAGAATTTTTGCCAGAATTCTGTTGAGAGGAAGTCGTCGAAGAAGTATTTTTTCAGATTTTCGTTTTGATATCTGACCTGGGGTTTGAAGTAAAGCCTCATGTATAATACCCCAATTTATTACCTGTTAGGCTCTGGCAACTTGCAAAAGTTTACTGCAATAATGAGTTGGAATTCATTGAAATTGATTTTCAGGCAATACGAGATACTTATGCCCAGTTAAATTTGATTATCTTCAAAATGTTTGTGTATTTTTTCAATCATGGCATAATTATCAGCTATATCTCGGTCCAAATTATTTGCACCATCGATTTTTCAAGGAAGAATTCAATTAATAATGCAAACGATAAATAAAAGAACGAAATATTATTTCAAGTGCTAATTTATTAGGCGAACGTAGGCGTTAAAAAGCATGTATTCTATTAAGCACTGATGCAACATCCTAAAGAGTATTCGATAGAAAAGTCCTACGCAAGAACTGCGGTCCAGCACTAGTTGGAGCACTCCGCTTCGGCGAGATGGGTATTAAGCAGTGCGCACGAAAAAAACTGGACTTACACTTTTCGTTGTAGAAATAAAACTAAATGGCGAATTTTTTCCGTTTTATATTTCAATTAAAGTAAATAATATTTGAATTCTTTTAGGTATAAAATTTTTTTTTTAGAAAAATTCGTATTATTTTCTTCCTTTGTTTTGGTCGGCAAATTCTTTTTTTCTTCCACTTCCACGCTTTCTCTCAATTCTCAAAGACACCTTATATTGTTTTATTCTTATCTTACAAACTGTTTTTTGGTTAACATCTGCGGTTTTTCGTTGAAAATTTCAATTATTTTTTTACGACATCCTTGTTGGGTGGCCATTTTCAAAAAACTATTTTTGCTATTGCAATGACATTTAGCACGTGGATTTTGAAACAGATGACTAACAAAAACAATGGAACGGTATTCATTTTTTTCAATTATGATAAAAGTTATAAGCTTAAAAGTAGACCCATTTTTTTTGTGCGCAGTCCTTAGATGCGGTAATTTGCGGATGTCGGCGACGAGGACGGCCTTGTTTGCAGTGGCAGGATTTAATCGAAAAAGCCCTGTCATCGATTGTTGTGGCCAACTGGCGCAGGCGTGCAAGAAGCACAGACTCCTAGAAGGATGTGTTAACGCAGGCCAAAATCCGTTAATCGGTTATAATGGCCAATTAAGTAAGTAAGTAAGTAGAATGTAGGCGCTCTTTAATCAATTCGCCAATTTTTTTTTTTTTTAATCTTTGTTGTGCTGCTTTGTAGTAGTTTTTATGGTATAAAAAATTTTATATGTATTCTTACGCATATTTTCACCAAATAAAGTCTTTTGTTTCAACAAACATTGACGGTAGTTTTCAACTTATTTACTCTGTGCTGTAATTAAAAAGCAATAACAATTTTTATATCCTGGTAGTAGTATTAAGCTGTGAATTTTATTTCCTATTAAAATTAATTTTCCCCTGAGTGTGTCTTATGAAACATTGACGGGGAAATTGCACAGAAGAAATGTGTGAAGTTAGACTATGTAGTGAATCAATTCTCTTCATACATATATAATTGGGCATTACTACCCCTTTAGTAAAGATTACAAACTAGCTATTCATACAACTTATGTTGTGTGTTTTAATTTTATACATGAGTAGCCGAAACCTACAGTTTAAAGCAGAAAACTGAAACTTTTCAATTCAATATTATATACTCTTAGAGTTTTTGCCAGAAATCTGCTGAGAGGAAGTTGCGAAAGAAATATTTTTTAAATTTTGTTTTGACCTGGTGTTCGAAACCTGACTTAACGTTTAAAACACTTTACCTACTAAACTATGACGACTTCAATCTTCGTTTAAACAACTTTTTTCCTAAAGAAAATACGAAATATTATATATGCATTCTATCCTGATTCGTAAACCTTTAGAAAAAATATTATCAATCGTTAGATTTCATCTGTCCTTTGTTTTAGCCAACATTTGAATCAATTAATCCTTTCAACTCTGCATGCATACATTCGCGGTATTACACAATTTGTGTATACGATGGGATTTCTATTATTTACACAATTGAACAGAACATACCGCAACCATTGAGTGCATGCCATTGATGTACGTATAGGAGTACACTTCTATTTGAATTCGAGCAATTTAAAGAAATTGTTCGTATGCCTCTGTAAAAGACCATAATTCGCTGCAAAAACTTGCCAATGTAAAAACGTTTATATTTGAACACTCACGCTAGGAATGGATTCCATTCATACATGTTTGATAAAGTACTCAATTTCAAAATTTGTTGTATTATATAAAGAACATCTGTTACAGTTTGGTTTTTACCAAAATCGAACAAAAATTCGTTCGAAATGAACGGGAAAAAATTAAACACCAACATTGTAGTGGCCAGCACATGTACTTATTGTGTAGTAATAAAAAATTCTATTCCGATTGGATCGAATTGAAAAAGAATACATACATACATACATAAATTGTATATGTAGTGGTATTGAAATGTAAATCCCTTTTTAAATAGAAGTACTTAGCGGCAAGTAACAAATTATCCTCTTGTTGAAAAGTAGCGTCTGGTTTTAATTGCTTTAAATTGTAATGTGAAGTTCTTTTAATACCTTAAACTGATTTTAGCACAGACATGAACCTCATCGATTTTTACTAAAAGAAATAACGAATCTGTAATCGTTTTATGATTGAATCTAGAAGAAAATTTAGTTTTTTTGTCACCAAATAATTTTAACACGTTGACTGCCGCAACAATTTTTAGAAAAGTCACCAAAACGTACGGGATAATTCGTAGTTTGGCTCCCTAGAAGGGAACCCAATCTACGAATTATATCGTAGTCGGCAGTCAACGTGTTAATGTTATCGTTTAAGTAGGCTTAGTAGGTAAAGTGTTGACTTATTAGACGTAAGGCCACAGGGTTCCAAGCCCAGGTCAAACATCAAAATGAAAATCTCAATAGTTTCTTAGAAATCTGTTGTTCAGAATCGTCTTTAGGCCCTGTCACAAATGTATAGAATTAACACAAACATTATGAGTGGTATGACACATTAGACCCATAATCCTCGCTGAAGGGTTGTAATGACCAATTCCGAATGTATGAAATGATTTTAGTACAGACATGAACCTCATCGATTATTATTAAAAGAAAAATTGAATCTTAAAAGAAAATTTTGTTTTATCTTTATTATCAATTAATTTTTTATTACAACGTTTAAAAACAAAATTTTATAAATTTCAGTCAGAAATACATTTAATGTTGCCACATGTGCCAGCATCATATCGTAAAATGTTGCTTCTATTATTGCTTTTTTTTAACGCAGGCATGTTATTGTGTTTTTACGATGGTCCCAACTTTCTTTCATTTATTGTCGCCTTTATTTACATCGAAATGATAGAGAAAGTGGATTGTAAACGGAAGTTATTTTCATTTATGTTTCCCAATATCTCTGGCATGTACAATTTCATAAAACTTTACAATCACATGACATCGTATTTCATTTCACCTTTAAACATGACAATGTATGTGGCGGGTGAGGTCATTGTCATGTGGCCTCCGTACAAAAATGGCAGAAGTATATGAAAAGCTTGGAGAATTTTTTTAAAGCGGATATTGATAATAAAAAAAAAGTTGGTAGGAAAAAAACGGGGATGACAATTGAAATGTCATCTGTGGTCATAATAAATCTTAGTGAATGCAGTTATCGTGACAGAAGTCACGAATTAAAAAGTTAAAATAAGATTATAAATCAAAAGTTTGTAACATTTTTTAAAGAAAATCCGAAAAAACCATTTTTATTTTATAGATTAAGTATTACTAGCGGTTTAATTTAACTTTAACTCATGGAACGTATTTAAATTTTTTTTATAATTTTCAAGGCATTGAGATATCAGTTGCCGTAGTCTAGTAGCTAGTGTCTTGGATTTTGAGACATGAAGCTTTGGTTTAAGCCTGAAGAAAGGAAATATAAAAAAAAATTTCTTCTTTGACTTCCTTTCAGTAGATTTCTGGCAAAATTCTTACATACATAATTGGCCATTACAACCCTTTAGTCAGGATTATTGACCTAGTTTCTCACACCTCTTATTTTGTGTGTGTCAATTTTATACATAAATGGCGGGATCCACAGTTTAAAGTCGATTCATGGCAAATTATATTTACTCTCAGAGTTTTTGCCAGAAATCTGCTGAAAGGAAATCGCCGAAGTAATACTTTTTGTATTTTGCTTTAATTTCTGGCCTGGGTTTCGAACCCTGGCTTTAATTATAATAAACCAACACACTACCTACTAGACTATGGCGACTCCTTATGGCAAAATTCCTGAGACTGACTAAATTTGCCGTGAAAAGTTTCTCAAAAAATTTGTTCGTTCTGGATCAACTTTAAACTGCAGGTCCCTTTGCTCACGAATAAAATTACCACACACAACGTAAGTTCTGTGAGAATCTATGTCGTAATCCTTACTGAAAGGTTCTAATGACCAATCACGTGTGTACGTATGTAAGTAACATATTTGCCAGTGTTTCCAAAAATTTTTCTTAAAAAACACTTTCTTCTATAGGAACGAACTTATTTAAAAATGGCAGAAAAAATACGATTATTCGTAGACTTTTAGTAACTCTTCCCTTTCACTAAACATGAATGAAAAACTGGCAAAAGTAAAATCAATTAAAACATCCCAAGCAACGATGAGTTAGTCATTGAGCCATCACATCCTCGCTGAAACCTTCAGTTAGGCAGTGTCAGTAAAAGTTTGAATATTAAATTTCATTGAAACAAAATCAAAATGTCAATAAACAGAATGGAAAAAGGGATCAAAACTACAAAGAGAGTAGAAAAACTAGCGAAATCTAAGTGGTATGGAAAGATGTTGTAGGAAACAAAACACAGACAACAAAATATTTATCTGAAGCAGCAGTTAAAAACACAGATACGCCCACCTACAGAACTGTATATGACAACCACAACCCAAAACGGATAATACAAAATTTTATTTGCAAAATCAAACTGAATACAAAAGAGTAAGAGTGTCATTTAATTAAAAAGTGATTTGAAGGAATTAAAGCCTTTTCGTTTTGTTGTTCTGCTTCTGTGCGAGTTTTTTATGACATTTTTGGCAACAATTAAATCGCGAGTTAATTATAAATTTACCAGCTAAATAAAAACGATTTATTTTAAATAGCAATTAAAAAAAACAGTGTGCACCAAAAGAAACTGTACACCAAAGATAAAATTCTAACAATTACCAAACTCAACTTTTATCACATAAAGGTAGTGCCCGAAAAAATTTCACAATTTGACGCAACTTTATTTTTGTATTTTTTTATTTCGATTTTAAAAACTAGCAATTGGAAACAATTTTTAAATAAAAATAACCGTAATTTATTAATGTATATTTTTTTTTAATGTTTCATTTCTTTTGTCGCTTACTATATGTTCAGAGAATAAGTTGTACTCAAATTCGTGTTTACTTAAGGTTCTGCAAACTTGATGCTGACGCATAGTATAGTATTTTAGCAAATGAAAATTATAATTTTACCCACTAATTGTTAAATTATTTTATTTTATTTTTTTTTATGATCATTGCAGATTATATTTAATTATTTATGAGTTGAGTAACTACGACCCTATACTAGGTGTAGTATAACAGATCCAAGACTCTGAAGGGAGTCGAAGCCACAACACTCATGATAGTAGTTTAGCACGTGCCCACAAGACTTGCAATTTATTTTTAAACTGTCTTCTACTAATCTTACTACTGCTGCTAATTAGAAGCCAGACTTACAATTTTAAAGCAAAATTAATCCAAACATTGGCATCTGAAAGCGTTTGATATCCTCAATACATCCAAAAGAAAATAAGCATTTGGAATGTGGACATGTATCACCGAAAGTACTGGCAAAATGCCACAGATCATTACCATTTAATCATCAATTCTGGGAGCAAATTAGACGTCCAAAAACGCTCTAAGAAGTTTAATAATTTTTGTAAAAATTTAGTCTTTGAAAAACTTCTTTGCGTTGCCAATTATTATGCATAAAAACATGTTGTACTAATCTGATCTCTGTTACATTTGAAAAGTGTAATCAAAATGGGATTACTTGTCCCCTACTGCGTTCGTTCAGTTATAAGATTATCTGCAAATAATATTTTTCAGGCAAGAAAAAAAATATCAAAATAAATGCCATGCAATTAAGAAAAAATAAAAATTTTATCGAAATCTTTTATGAAACACACTTCTTTATACAAAGCAATTACCTTTACGTTCACACATACATTTACAATATATCGCTGGAGAGACAGTTATACGACACACATAAGCGTGAAGTCAACGATGACAAAACGTTACCCAGTAAACCAAATTAATTACAATTCAGATTTCATGAAAAATTTGGCATTACATACATACATAATTGGCCATTACAACCTTTCAGTCAGGATTACAACCTAGCTTCTCACACCACTTATGTTGTGTGCGTTAATTTTATACATGAGTGGCGGGACCTACAGTTTAAAGTCGACTCCGAACGACAGATTTTTGAGAAGCTTTTCATGGCAATTTTTACTCTCAGAGTCTTTGCCAGAAATCTGCTGAGAGGAAGTCGCCGAAGAAATATTTTTTCGTTTTGATGTCTGACCTGGGATTCGAACCCGGGCCTTTTGTCTAATAAGCCAACACACTACCCACTAGACCACGGTGAATTTAATGTTTTACAATGCTTTTTACTAGATTACGGCCTAGTCCCTCACATCACCTATGTTATATGCATTAACTGGACAGGACAAATTAGACCCAAGCATCGTTATACGAGTGTTTAAGAAGTATAGTAAATGATAGAAATAAATATAAATAAATATATAAATATTTTTCGCTGACTTCCTCTCAGCAGATTTCTGGCAAAAACTCCGAGAGTAAATTAAATTGCCTTGAAAAGTTTCTCGAAAAATCTGTCGTTCGGAGTCGTATAAAATTAATACACATAACACAAGTGGTGTGAGAAACTAGGTGCATACTCCTGCCTGAAGGATTGTAATGTATGTATACGAGTATTTCCATGAGTACTAACTATGTCTTAATTCATAAAAAGTATCTATGAAGTTAGATAAAGTCTTCACGGTCTTCATAAATATGCATATAAACCATTTTAAACATTACCATTTAACTTTAAGGGCCATTATTATAACTTGCCGTTAACTAAAGGGGAGGATTTTAACGGGCTGATAAATTGTTTTTCATTATTATAAGTACCCAGTAAGATAGAAGTAAGCGTTAAGCTAAAGGTAGAATCAATCTGCCGGTAACTTTTAAAGTGAAGTTTTTGTATGAACTTGCCATATTATTTATGGCATATTTTCAATATGGCACCTTCAAGCTTAAACAAAATGAACATATACAATAAAAAAAACCAACTCCATCGTTGCCACTGCGTCAAAAAAAAACTTGTTTAATTGAGCAGTTTTATCGACATTGCTTCAACCCTACCATATTTTCGAAAAAAGTTAACTTTTTTATCTTATTTATTATTTTATCTTGTAATAATGAAAAAAAAAAATGTTACTGTAACTAATCCCAAGTTTAACGGAAAGCTGTTGTAATGGCCCTAATTATTATATTCCCCAAGAAGAATTTTTATGAATTTAAAAAGAAAAATTCAAACCACTTATCAAAATACTTGTTTGTATAAAAATGTTCATTGGGTTTTAATTTTAATTCATATGAGATAGACGACATCAGTGAAGACATATTAATTATTCCGTACTGAGTGCTTAGGTGAGCTATTTCCTCTGGCGTGTAATATTGTGTATTTAGTTTGGAATTTTTAGTTTACAAGAAAATGTCAATTGGTTATTCCGTTCGTATGCCACATGTACTCATTTACAATTTCTCTTTATCTATTGTAGCGATTAATCGATATTCCTGAATGATGAATGATTTTGCTACAAAATGCACAAGTTGTTTAGAGAGGTTTTGTTAAAAATTTATTAAAAGAAAGTTAATTTTTTTTTTGTAGAAAATAATAAATCCTATGTAATAATAGAAAACTTGAGGATGGATTGTAGCCTCTTAGGGTAACCTGTACCTCTTTTATTTTAAACAGTCTTCTACTAACCTTACTACTGCTGCTTATTAGAAGCCAGACTTATAATTTTAAAGCAAAATTAATCCATTCAATGGCACCTGATAGCTTTTGATATCCTTGATATATCCAAAAGAGAATATGCATTTGGAATGTGGGCATGTATAGCCGGAAGTACTGGTAAAATGCTGCAACTCATTACCATTTAATCGCCAATTCTGGGAGCAAATTAAACGTCCAATACACACACCAAATTCAAATTCTAAGCCGTATTGTAATATTTTTGGAATTAAATTGTGCAAAACCAATAAAATATTTACGACTTTTATAAATATCAGTAAACAATAACTAGAGGGAATACAGAAGTAGAACACAATGAATGAAATTTTATTACCAATACGCCCTTGATCATCAAATAAACTAAGTAATCTTTACAAACGTATAATTGTGTGTCGCAGAGACTTTCAGTTTTCCTTTATGGTTTAAACAATAGCGTTAAATATTTGCTTTGGCGCTACTACTGCATTTAAAATTTGCAGGCTTTCAGTCAACAGACTTTTCACTCTTCTTTTCCGTTTTATTATTCTTCATTCATACGGTTTTGTCCACAGTTTTCAATTCATGCCTTGGGTTCAATGTCGTTTCAGTGAAATGGCAAATATTTTAATTTTTGTGGATGCTAAGAACACAATATACGTGGCATAATTGAGAATTTAATGAAATTATTATATGGAATTCTTTTATAACAGTTTGTTAGCTTTTACTTTAAAGTCATAATTTTTTTGTGTTAGTAAATGGAAATATAAATTATGGACCATTAATACAATTTATCGTTAAAGTTGGTTTTAGCTAAAAGTAACTTTAACTAAAGTGAACTTTAAAGTCACTTTTTAATTCTTTTCCTTATTACAATCTAACGTTAATTAAAGTTGGCAAGTGCCGGAGTAATGTCGATAATGTTGCTTAAACTTAACTTTAAAACTTACGGTTGGGATGATCCTCCCTTCAGCTTAACGCTCACTTCTATCTTATTGTCCACTTATGGTAATGAAAAATAATTTATCTCCCCGTTAAAATACTAGCTTTAGTTAACGGCAAGTTGTAATAATAATCTTAGGGTCGATTCTATTGTGAAGATAGGTTCTCAATAAATCAAATTTTTTTATTAATAGGTAGAGTTTAACATTTCATTGAACTCATACATTTTGAATAGCAAATTAATCCTTGATACAGCCACGTTAATACCATTGTGGTACATTTATAACACGTGTTTGTGGTTATAGTGTCTTACATTACATTCTCTCCTCTGGCATTACTAGTAAGTGCCAAGTGTAAGTAGAGAGAGGCCTTTTCTTTATTTTCATGAATTTTTCTTCATTTTGTTTGTATTCTTTTTCTTTCCTTTTTCTCTTTAATAAAAATCGAACCAAAAGAATACAAACATTGACACAGTCTCCTGTCTATAAAAGGGACGTTATTGGTTGGCATACGTGTGGGTGAACGCACTTACTTATACATTCCTTGAAACAAGTGCTAAAGTGAGAAGAAGAAGGGGATACCACAACCACTATAAATAGGCTTAATCTGAGGGGAAAAATAAGAATTCAGAAGAACGGTTGCTTTTTGGGATTTTTTGGTAAGAAATAATATTTGTTGTTTAAAAATAACCAAAGTATTGTTGCTTTGGAAAACCCAATGGAAATTTATTTTTATCATTTCGATAATCTAGAGCACTGAAAGCTGTCATTCTATTTCCTTTTCTTATGGACGAAAATGTAGGTTTTGTTACAGCTCAAGATTTATAGTATCAAAGTAAACAATGACAAGAAATAAAAAAAAAAGTTGAAGAACTTCCAGAAACCAGAAAAATCTAGATACTTTTACATCTCTTAATATTAAAATTCTATACAAAAGCTACAAAACAAAACAATGCAGTAAACAAACCTGTTTACAAATTATCGTACTGCTTATTATCATAATAAACACCAGCATAATAGAAATGGTAAATAAGTAAACAATAATGCAAAAATAAACACTACAAGAATAAATGTTAACAACGATGATTACATTTATAGAGAGAGTTCGATATAGAGACTATTTACCCAGTAATATAAAAGCCAAGGCAAATCAAAGGACGGAGTTAGTAAAGTTCAGTCAATCTTGTGTGAAGACGCGATATGTTTGAAGAGAGTAATAGTGGTTTGAAAATCTCTGTTACAAAAATCTGTTGAATAATTGTCTAGTAGTTGTTATTGTTTATGTAAAGGGTATAAACAGGGGAATAACAAAAAAGGCAATTGTTGTTGTTTACATCAAGTTATGAATTGTGGCATACAGAATTGTATGAAAAAAAAAAATTAATTAAAACTAAACACAAATTTATTTTTATTTTGGAAAGTAAAAACGTAACAATATCCCCAGCCTTCAGCTTAGCCACTAAAAAAGAAATTCGAACTGTAATTATAATTAAATAAGGTACACAGGAATAAAATTTTTGTGGTGTGAAGTGTTAAAAACATGTTTTTAAATTTGATTAAAATGTACTGGCACATCAAAAAAATAATTATTTTATATGGAAAAAGTTTTAAAGCAACAAAAACCAAGAAATAAATTTATTTTTATTGTCATTCATTCAATGTATAAAACTCTTGCAACGAAACAGTAGAAAGTAATTAAAGTTGACATTCGACAATTCAGTGTAAGCACGACTACTTTTAAAATTGAAAAAGAAAATGAAAATGAAAAACTTTTATTAAAAAAAACACTTTTCGTCAATTTTATTATTTTAAGAGTTGTTGCAGCAAATATTTGAATTTTAATTTGAATGAAAGGAAAATAACATCCGTGCATCCGAGCATCAAAAGAAACCGTACATTAAAAAAAATATATAAATTAATAAATTACCGTTATTTTTATTTTAAAATTGGTTAATTGCCAGTTTTTAAAATTCATACATAAAAATTTATAAAAAAAACTTCAAAATATTGTCAAATTTTGTCGGACACTTTGCTTAGATTTCTGGCAAAGACTCTGAGAGTAAAAATTGCCATGAAAAGCTTCTCAAAAATCTGTCGTTCGGAGTCGACTTTAAACTGTAGGTCCCGCCACTCATGTATAAAATTAACGCACACAACATGAGTGGTGTGAGAAGCTAGGTCGTAATCCTGACTGAAGGGTTGTAATGGCCAATTATGTATGTATGTATGTTCTTTGCTTAAGTGGTAAAAGTTGTGTTTGGTGATTGTTGGTATCAGTTAACCCTGTGTGATAAGACATCACTTTCCCTAGTTGTTCTCTATATCGTTAAAAGTTCTACTAATTTATTGAAAAAAATATAGGGATATAGATTGCACAATTATGTACAAATGTAGTCGAGTTTGACCAGTCCTTAACTTTGTATTTCTTTCCCTAAACTTGCTATGTTTTAAATTTTCTTTTTATGTTATTAATCCTTCGTTACACAAGGATTTTCTTTTTCTATTTAAAAATACACAATTGCAGAACTTTAGTCTTAAAAGATAATTTGAAACAAGATAATTTATTAGGGTTCAACCATATTCACTATTTAAAGTCAACGTAGTCATATAGGTAGTATGTTGGCTTGTTAAAAGCAAGGCTATCCTTCAAACCTTAGGTCAGACTTCAAAACGAAATATAAAAAAATATTTCTTCGGCGACTTGCTCTCAGCAGATTTCTGAAAAAACTCTCTGAGAGTAAAGAAAAAATTATCATGAAAAGCTTTGCAAAAGTCTGTGTTTCGTCAACTCCGATTTTTGAGAACGGGACTGTAGGTCTCGCTACTCATATATAACGTCCGGACACACAACATACATAGATGGTGTGAGAAGCCAAGTTCTAATCCTGACTAAAGAATTATAATGACCAAACTCATGAGACAGTCTTATTGGACTGTAAATTTTAGAAGCTGCTAGAGAGTATTATTTCTAAGAGCGGGGACATAAAGGAATACAATCCTTTGGGGATTTGTTGCCCAAATTCAATACATTTAAGTACCACCCTATTTTATTTACATATTAAAAGATTTCATGTTTTCTTACACAAGTTTAGGAATATTTGAAAAATCTTGTTACAAAAGATGTTTGCTTATGCCAAAAAAAATTTTTCAGTTGAAGGACGAAAACAATTTTTTTTGTATTTTTTTTGGAAGAAAAGTTTTTAAACAAACATGTTTGGAATAGGAAACATGGTTTATTTTCAGATTACAATTGCTAAGCAATTAAAGAACACTGAAATAGAACTAAAGAAACAAAAGTTTTTAAAATTTCATACAAAACTAAACTTCTTATTTGATTTAGAAAGAGAAAAGAAAAGTAAAAGGTACTCATTAGGTCAAGATGAATGTACGAATATCGACTGTATGGTGTTATGAACTACATATCATATGTCAGGCGGGACACGACCATCGAACTCTCCGATGAATTGTCGAATTTGGGAATCCCTGTGAGGACTTTAAGCTCATAATTGGTAATGCTATGGTCGATCCCGTCAACGACAAGTGGGCGGCGTCGAATACGGGAAGAACGGCTCGCAAAATCTTAGCAAGGCTGGATGAGGGGCGCACAAAGGGTCGCCTAGTGTAGTTTTCGATGTCATTACGAGGCACTGCATTATGGGTAATCTTGCGAGGCGCCTTAGTCTTGGACTTCTTGCTAAGGACTTCTGCAGTAGCTGCAGAGATGAGAAAGAAGAAGAGTCTGCCTGCTGGGTACATGGCCGGCTCTTTGTCAAAGGAGAAGAAAGTACGTGGGTACTTACTTCTTGGGTGATCTGGAGGAACTGTCAATGTCTGTGTGTTAATGTGTGTTAACTTATGACAATCGAACCCGATGCACAACATGAGTAAAGAGAGAAACTGGTACGTAATCCTGACCAAAAGATTATGATGACGAATTAAGTACGTAAGTAAGAAAGTTTGCAGTTACTGTTTATATTTAGGAGGGTACTAAATTTAGTAAAAGTTAGTTAATGCTTAGACCTTTTGTGGTCGTTGTAATCTACCGGTTTGCTAAAGAATGCACAGTTTGAAAGAAAAATTATAAAATAAGGTTGATTAAAAAATTCCCAGTTGTGAAATAGTTTCCACGATCGTTTGTATGAATATAAAAATCCTAAAAATTTTAAGATAAAGATTTGCGCAGATGATTTTCAATTCTACTTTCATTTCATTTATTACATCATTAGCAACAAAGCTCTTTTACAAAAACAATAATATTTTCTTCTACATTAGAATTCTTTTCCGTTTACATTAGTTTGCCTGAAGTGAACCCTTAATGTTTCAAATAAAAAAAGGATTACTTTATGATAGAAATAAAAATGTCCATAAAAAAGAGTCATACAAATAGAGTAGAGTTTATGGCATACGTTATCAAACACTCTTACCGACTTGTTGCTTTATTAAAAATCTTTCAATTTCTGGTGAACCTAATGTAAATTTATTTATAGAAGTAGAACTCTTAGTAGAACTGTTTATTCAAAAAAGATAAATAATTTTATTAAATATTCTAACTTTAGACTAAATTACGATGTGGTTTATTGCATTTTAATAATCTTTGTTCCATAAAGCGGAGATATTTCGCTGCAATTTAAAAGTAAAATTATAGAATTTCTTAAATTAATATTAACTCTTATACTCGTACATGCAGCTTATTTTTATGAATATGAAAATCCAAAAAAACTCGCCTGTTGTTTATAAAGATTTTTTAATAAATTTCTTTCATCTCGCATTGCCATGCATTCCTTTTCTTATGTAGTATACCAGGCAGTATCGGCTTAAGCGCTTTTCGAATAATATTTTTTCTTTATCAGAATTTTATTGTATTTGTTTTCATTCATTTGCCTTGAGTTATGTTTAAACATTCCAAACAAAAGAAGGATTTCTTTTACGATAACAAAAAAAAAAAATTTCAATGAAAAAGTGTCGTAAAAATAAAGGAAAAGCAGACACACAGGAAATACTCTTGCAATTTATGATAGTCCTCTGCTTATGAAAAATGCTTTTTTTTCTTATCAACACATAGAAAACTACACTAACACACACATACAAAACACCGGCGAACAACAGTAACGACATGTTGCAGCTCTTTTTAATTTAAAGTTGTAACACTTTAATGCATCAATCTTAAGCATGACTGAAGTCACAAATCCTCGACAACAATCCTAACAGAAATTTGTGTTGGTACTATACACTTATGCTGCTTTTATTATAGATAGCCTTTGGGGCCCAAGATCATTTGTGCAAACTGACAAGATCTATTTTTTTTAGTTCAAAATTTCATAATATTAATATAAGAATTCTTAAAGGTGTAGTAAATAATTTCCTCTTTTTTTTTCTTTCTTTCTTTGTTTTTATTTAAAGGTCTTGGACTAGCTAGTAGATGTTGTCAGTTTTTTCGAATTAAAAAAAAATGCTGTTGTAGGGTTATGCGCTTACTTTAAAATGCCTTATAA